>JAMYCR010000001.1:14011409-15261409 GCA_028830335.1 Eucera pruinosa
AGATATGAGAAAGTAAGATAAATGGAGACGCGGGAAATTAAAGAATCATTTAAAAGGAGAAGAGATAGCGAAATAATTACGAGAGAAAGAGAGGGAGAGAAAGCTGAGAACGAGAGAGGGAGAGAATGAGAGACACCTAGTGCGTGATTTAAAAGAATAATTAATTAATTTTATACTTTTTCGTGAACGTTGCGAACTGCTCAAACAAAACAAAATAAAACAAAACATACAAAGAAACAAAATGACAAAAAAAGTAAGAATGGAAAGAGAAAGAGATCTTATCTAATTAATGAACTGGCGCGTGTGGCTCATTTGAACTTGAACGATTCGCGTTGGGCTCAAATCGATCGGTCGAAATCGTTAGTGTATTTCAGGAGCGTTTCGACGAACTGTGAGTAAAATAAAATGATAGGAATGTATACAACAAAATGGAATAAGTACTGACAGTAACAATAAAAAGTTCAAATTTAATACGTAATGATACTCCCTTGGCAAAAAATGAATTTTAGCAACTATGAAAAACTATTTGAACGACTGTGAAGGTAGAAATGGGAAGCATAAGAAAGACTAAACGAATACGAATGAATCGCATGACTGCTGAAGGAAGGCGTTACTACCGATCATTTAGCAACGAACGTCGAACCCTGTCGACTCTACATACGCACAAAACAGAATCTTTAAAAGCAAACGCTGAACGAGTAACGCGAATGAAAGAGCGTACAATAATTTTGAATAGAATAAGGAGGGTGAAAACGTGTTCGTCGAATCGATCCTAGGTGCACCGGTGATTCGACATACAAATAAATAAAGGCGAGTGAGGGGAAAGAGTAAAGTTAGAGAGAAAGGAGACGAAAGGGAAAATAAGGAAAGAAAAAAGAAGGATATGGCGTGGTGAATGGATGAAAGCGAGAAGGAAGGAGGAACGGAGATGAGATAAAAAATTATTAATACAAAAATATTAATACCTAAATGCCCGGTTTATTTTTATATTTATTTTTCGATCTATGAAACGTTATAAAAGTTTAAAAGTAATATTTAAATCTAAATATATATGACGATAAATATTATATACTTACGCTCTGTGTATGATACATAAATATATATATGATTATTATTACTATTATTATTCGTATTATTATTATTATGATTATTAATTATTGTAATGATAATAATAACAAGCAGAGAAAAGAACAACGGATGATTCAGTATTATCCAGGACTGCACCGTATTATTATTAACCGGTACGATGCCATGATTGATACTAAAAGAAAAAAAAGAAAAAGACAGGCGTAACTTTCCCCTATAAATACGGAAATACATGCCCTGCTATACCAGCCCCTGCACGACAAGTCTACCATCCCCTTATTAATTCGTAATAAACCCCCGTAAGTACGAATTATATAGAGACATCGACCCGCTCGTATAACATTCCCGATATAAGAAAAAAATTAAGCGAAAACTTGTATCGTAGAATTAAAAGAAAATCCTAGTTGCTGTAAAACAAAAATACCATATAGATATATACACGTAAACATATACATATATATTTATATCAATGTAGCGTGGTTAATCTTTTAAAGAAAGACGCGTATGATGGGACATCATAGGTTTTTAATTAACGTAAAGACTACTAGGGGTCGCGTTTCTAGTGGTCGGTCAGTAGCATCACAGCAATAAAAGGCAGATCATGTTGTCGGCGAAAAGAAAGTCGGACGCGGTCCGTTCGATCCATCAGGGAATATTAAAAATTTTCTAAGAAACGACATACATACCCTGACCCGAACTTTTTATTTTCGATTATAAGTTTCTCTGCTTACTCGAGTCCACTCCAATTACCTTAATTTGACCAATCGCCTCTCAGCTTCGCGATTTTTCCCATTTATTTCAATTCATCATCGTGTCATTCTTATTTTCCTTTTTGCCCACTTCATTAGGTTCCTTATTACACTATTTCAACTTTTAAATCCAAGACGATCATACCTACCCAACCGAAGGGTTTTCACTTTACCAATTCGTTCATTTCACTATTCCAAATTTAAAAATATAAGGGGGGTTTCAAGCATTCGAACAGATCAATATTGGAGATTAAAAATTATACCTACACTTAAAATTCTTGAAATTTGCCATTATGTGCATTTAAATCTTTCTAAATTCCGGGGCACCGAGCTGTTTGCAAAGTCGCGCGTTCCAGATTTTGTCGAGGTTTCTAACCATAAACACCTTGTCGTTAGTTGATCGACGGTCGATCCGTTGGTTATGAGGTCGCGGTCGGTTTCGTTGGAAAACGGACAAAATCATGCGTGAAACGAGCAGCGAGGGAGGTCCTGATGGGAACAGAGAGTGGGTCGCGTAACGAGGCTAGAACGGTAGGAATTCGTTTACCGATAAATCCGTTCGTTGTTGCCAGAACTGGATGACGGCCGAATGGCCAACAAATCGGAGCATCCTCGGCATTCCGTGCACACTTTTTCCGCCACTTGACTCGCTTTCTGATGCTGTGGCTCGCGCATTCCCTCGCGGATCGAACGGTCGAACGAAAAATAAAGTAGAAGAGAGACAAATAAATCAGACCGAGAGAAAGAAGCAGAAAGAAGAACGTTTTAATAACACAAGATGCTACTAGATTGTGCGACCATGTCAAGCGACTTACGTTACTCGATAATCCAATTAAAAAAGAACTCGAAAAAAATGGAGAACGGAAGACGACGAGGGTAACGGGGAAAAGGGAGAGAGGGAATTGTAGGATGGGATAAAGAGGGAAAAATATGCCACGTAACTGCCCAACGCTCCTATACCCTAGTTACTTAAGTAAGGCCGAGTGTACGACAAACGAGAAACGTACTGCGCTGACAGATCCGTTCTATTTCGTATTCTCTAATCGAGTATGTAAGGGATAGAGGGTGAGGAAGCGGAGAGAGGAAAGTAGGGCAGAGCGCGATGATCTCGTGGTGAAGGCGCGTCGACCTGCCCCCGGTGTTGGGGATGGAAAAAAAGAGAGGAACCGACGGGAACGAAAGAAAACTGGGGAAATAAGGATGTATGAAGGTGACTATGAATAGAGAAAAGATAGGGACACGGAGGAATGGAACAATGAAGACGCATCGGGTATAGGGCGGCGAACGGACGTTCAACCGAGATGAATCGCGACGCAAACCTCTTGATCGGCACACGTCTCTCCAGTCTAACGTCGTAACTCGCTAGTAGAACTCGAGAGTTTCATATTCCCGGATCGCTCGCTCGCTCACTCATTTTCGCACTCGACTACCTAATGAACGTGATGGCTAAACGTAACGATCGATTTCGCGCAGATATAAGGTGATATACACGTAAATACATAGTATATATATTATATATGATATATTATATATATATTTAACGTTATCTTGTATATATATATTTATTTACATACGTATATGATATATAGTACATTATTATGATATTACGCGCATAGCTTTTCGACTGATTATCGTAACGATAAAGCACACTCCGAAAGGACGAGGAGTAGGCAGATACACACGTACACAAGTACACGCATATGCATGCAGAATGAGATGGAATACATAGTGAGACAAAAGAAATAGGGGCGTAGTGGAGGAGATGAGCGTAAAGCGTACATTCTCATATGCGTTTCGAATGCAACGCAGAGTACACTTTTCATCCCCTTAAGGTGGTCCTTCGTGTGTCGCTTGTGTCGCGCGCGATCTTTTTGCTTGTCGTCGCGAGAACGTTTCGTGAGATCGAGATCCTTGCCAGTTCGCTGTTAACTCGCACCTAATAGCCGGGAAGCTGTTTGCGAAAACGAAGTTTACGAGGGGCTTCGTTCGCAACTATGTTGGTCGAGATATTGATTTTTCAGACGGTAGTCGAGTATTTCATAGCATAAAGTTTGCTTTGGCTAGAAATTTAGAAGGGTATAGAGTTTTAAAAGTGTAGAATAAATAGGTAGTTTTAATTCTTATTTTTACTAAATTGTAAAATATTTGCGTTTATAATTTGTGCCAGGATAAAGTCCAAAATTTTAGCGAATTTAGATATATGACTTTAGAGTATGTATACACAAAGAATACAACATTTTAACATTATCTCAAAGCTTCATTTTTCAAGACTTCCACTATTTCGCATAATATTTTTTGTAACTAATATTGGATAAAAAGGTATTCTATCGTAGTTTCATATAGGCGAATTTAATTTTTCTCTAAAAGTCTGTCGAACGATATTACGCCTCTGCACTTGCACTCGACTGTAATATTCAGGCTTGTTACCGAAAAATCAGTCGATCGAAGCCAATTTTTCAGTTACATAGTCGCCGTTCCAGCATCGAGAGTACAGATGGCGATGATCATTGGCATCGCTCGAACAACTACCGCGCATCCGGACCAATATTGAGAAGTATCGTTCAAATAATAGGTTCCAATAGTCATAATGTTTAAATAATGACAATATATATTTTTCTAATAAAAAGCAGTCGATAGAGAGCGGCTCACTCGATGCATTGCCAATTGAAATGTATACCAAGGATTCAATGTAAAATCGAAAGAAATTAACTCATCCCTTATAACATCGAATCATCTAATTTTAACTCTAGTTTCTAAAATCAAATCTACTTTAACGAGCGATTAACTCGTTAAAAATAAATAATAAAGCAATAGGTTAACGCAGAGAAAATGAATATATTTTCCCATGTATAATATGGTTTCCGACAAGATGTTATAATTTTAGCAGGATCTCGTTTATCGACAAATTATCGTTCAATCATACGCGTTTCGGACGATTTTCATCGGGGCCGAATTTCCATCATGCGCGCGGAGAGACTACAGTTCGAGCGGCTCCAATTAGTCTCGTCGTTTAATGATCGACGCCGATACTCCTTCATTAATTGCCGGCTCGGTCGATGCGATTTCTGTCTATGTATAGAACGAGGGGGCTATCAGATTATATTTTTACGCGGTAAACTTGTTATGGGGCAAGAACAAGTCCCGTTACAGCCTGAGCGTTTAAATCCTCCGCCTATACTCGTTCGATTGATCGAATGTGCCTGCTCGATCGCACGTTTTCAGTATTCTTGCATTTTGATATGTAATCCAATCAATTTATAATGGATAGCTTAACCGAAATTTTTAGAGATATGGTAAATTGCGCAAGCGGTGTTACACGAGTACAGGACTGATCCAATTGAAAATATGTATCTTTTTAAATTATCATTTGAGAAAAGGAACTAACTCGTACATAGAGACCCAAGTGAAATTGATTTACTTGTCCGTTCATTGCTTCTTTATTCATTCATCGTAAAATTCATTTCGTCAAGTTTTTGTGCAGAGGAACTTCCTTTGTCAAAGTTACGGTGATGCCTTGAATCGGATGAATTTCCACGGGATTTCGAAACTATTTGACCGCTGGAGTTACATGTAGCACGGAAGCTTCTAAATCTCGCTAAATCTTCGCCAGCAAAGAACTAAGGAGATTCTAACTTCATTCTAACTTCACAGTAATATTGCTACACAAAGTATTTAATGCTATTACTTCTGCTGCCAGTTATCATCTCCACCATTCCAGTAGTTATTACATTTCCACTGACATCTTTCTTGTATCGAGTTTAACGTCTCGCAGAAATGGGGATGATCTCTGGGAAATCCACTTTCGCAGAGTGTAGTCATTCATTTTGATGTAGATTCTCGTGTTCTACGCTGATATTATTTTGTCATTAATAATTCTGATAATGGAATAATTTTCCAATGGAGCCTTGTTGATTCACAAAAGTAAACTTTTACTTTCTTTAATAAAAAATATAGACGTCCCAATCGTAAAGAAAGCAGAAATTATTTTAAGTATTTGTAATTTCAAGGATCAGCGAACTCTGTGACACGTTTTTCGCACGACAGCACAGACTAAGGCCTAAGAAAAGAAAACCACCTTTCAAAGCGCGCGCACGAGCCGATGTATAGTATGACCACACGCAATAATAACATAATTAGAAAGACCGATGGTAAAACAGTATCAATTATAACAATACAGAGATTTGAATAGGCACACACGTACACACACATAGACAGATGTACACAAAGGCAAAGTATAAAGAGTATATATGACGAAGATATAAACATTAATGACATTTAATACGCTAATACGCTACCATTTTTACGTATGGTGTCATCGTTTACTATTTGTCTAAACAAAGTTCCCTTCGTAAATGTTCCCCCTATTCCCCTTTCATTCCTCAACCCTCCGCGTGGAAAAGTGAAACTTTTCAGCCATCGATCCCCTCCTACCTAAATCATCCCCCAAACTGCCCGTCCTTTCGCCGCGCATCATTCTCGAGGCACTTTATTGTCGGCTGAGATGAGCCGTTTGCGTCTTCGATACGGAATTTCAAAGCAATAAAAGTAAAAATGAGACTACTTAGAAGTACGCGAGGCGTGTGTGAATGCTGTTATGCATGAGCAGACGAGAACGAAAGGCAGAGAGAAAGATGGTAAACGAAAAGAAGAAGATTAAAAGACTAATGCAGAGAAGAGAATAAAGAAATTAAAAAAAAAAGAAAAAAAATAATAAAGAAAATAAATAGAATAGAAGAGAGATACTTTGTCTAATTTGATCGTTCGAGCGAATGATGCGTACGTTGCGCGTTACCTACGACGATCACGTAAATCGTACGCCTCAACGCGGAAAGGAACTCCTCGTTTTACCCTTCCCCTCCCAATCATCCCCTCCTGTTTGTCGTTCTCCACTCGTTTCCGTTGAAGCAATCGAAATCGCACGATCTTCCATAGCGACCCTAATTCCCCGAGGTCCCGCTTCTGCTTCTCTCCAACGGATTACGGCTACGCGGAACCGACGCGACGTCGATCTCCAACCGGGACGCAGATTGACGAATGTCGCGAATTCTCCGTGCCTCCAGTCAACTAACGATCCGTTCTTCTCCAACAGAATCCAGCGGTTTATGTGAAAAGGAACGCAACGGAGATTTACTTTGCAGATCAGATTCACCCTCTCGGTGGCCGATCACGAAGCAAAGAACCTTGAGAGTGAATTTCTGTGTTCTTTACGGTAGACTTCCGTTTATCATTGAATATATCGACGGACTAAATTGTTGAGATAACTGGATTCTTTGTAAAACATACGAGATTGATTTCCTTCGCTGTCTACTCGTATATCTGTTTATTCGAGTAATCAGAATTCGCGTAATTAAATTTGAATATGCAGCGACTCTAAACAGTATTTGTACTACCGTACCTGTTTATTTTGTCACTTAGATGCTAATTATTTAGGCTTAATCATATTAAGTTTTCTGTCATTTGATAGTAGCATTTATGTGGCTTTAGAGAATTGGTAGTGAAAGTTGGTTGGTAAAAAGTCTACGATAGAAGCGAAATGTAGAAGTTGATCAAAAGAAGCCTTATTGAAAAATATGGATACGTATAAATATTTTTCGTGGCCTGTTTGGCCAATTGCTAATACAAAACAAATTATAAGGGTTTGTGTAAAATAATATATATAAGATTAAGAAAAAATGCAGTAAATCATTGATATCGAGTAAAATTTAGTTTCAATAAATGAAATTTTACTGTCCTCATGAATCTAGTCTAAAAAGATAAGGGTGTTTTACCCTGAACGTTGAAATGTTAGGAAAATGATATAGCAATTTCGAGGCATTGGAAGATATTTCAAGCAGCGTAATTCCGTGACAACTGACTCCGAGTAGCCGTAATTTTTCTTATTTGACTGTTCCTTTTCATCCAAATGCAGGATATCTCGTCCTGCATCCTCGCCCAATTTCCGGATGTACCACGGAATAACCCCCTATTGCGCTTGAGTCCTTGGAGCATCCGATGTTTCTCTCGAAAAACGATCTACTTTCCGTAATATTATCGCGATTTTCAAGGCAATAGAAGTATAGGGAGGGAGAATTTCGACGACTCGTCAAATGTCGGAATTAATGCGGTTGCGCAAGAACGTCCTTTTTCAGGGATGTCTATACATACTTGAACAGTATTCACGTTTGTGAAGAATTCGAGTCATGGAATGTCCTATTTTGAGATGGAAAAAGAATTTTTCATTAGGAAAGGAACGTTTGAGAGATATTTGTTTGAACGATATATTTATGTTCAAAGAATATACAGGTTCGCGATGGGTCCATGCTTGGAGAATGTTCACAATTCTATTTCAAAAACATTCATATTTGTAGAATGTCTTTGTGCAAGAGATATTTGCATTCAAAGTACGTACTCGTATTTAGAAAACGTTTACGTTAATAGGATGTCCTTGTTCCAAAGGCATTTACCATGTTCAAAGGATGTATTCACTTTCTAGGGATATTCACGTACGAATGATGTATTCATTCTCACAGAACATTCACGTTGAAAGGACTTTCATAACCTAGTGACATATGTCTAAATAATATTTACTCTACTAAGATATCTTCCTTTGCAAGGTATTTATATTCGAAGAATATTGACGTTCATAAGACACTGAGATTTAAAGGAACGTCCATATTCATGAAACATTCGTATTCAATGGACATCCACAATCGAATAGTATATTCACGTTCAAATATTTAAATATTTAAAATATCTGAATCTGAAAGATATACACGTTCAAAAAATATATCCACGTTAGAAATCCATGTTCGTGAAATACCCTTGTTTAACCCCTTGGTGCCGGATATTGAGACACAAAAACTTAACACTTTACTATTTTTCGCTTAACAAAAGAATGACAACCCCTTTTTCTAATAGAATTAAATGAAATGATACCTGATATATTTCAATTTCTGAATTTTAAATCGAATAGGCCTTGACTATCATACTGATCGATTGGACTGAGATAGACACCAAGGGGTGAAGAGGCTTAGGCTTGTGAACCCAGCATCCTTGTACGGGACGTTCTAGAAGCTGCCGTCTGAATTCTTGAGAGAAGTGGATTGCGGCGTGGAGATGGGCGCGAACAATCTTGTGAGAGAGTAGGGAAAAATGGAAGTGTAAGCCGCCGTAGGCAACGATAACACAACAAGAAGAGAGAACCGTGGACAGTAGCGTCGTCAACGAATTAAATTGCTCCTCTCTTCAAGTGTGTACATGTACGCGTATTTCTCTGCGTGTACATATATATCCGCGGTGATAATTGTGTTTGTCCGAAGCTTCCTGTTTTCGTCGAGATCTGATTGCACAGGCGTAACGCGGTTATAGACTGGAACAGATCCTTATTATACGATTACCGTAATATTTTTATAATATATCGGGAAATAATGATAAAGAAAAAAGGAAAAACGTGAAAAAAATTGAAAATAAAAATGAGATAAAACACACAGAGAGACAAGAGAGAGAAAGAGAGACGAGAAGAAGGAAAATAAATCAGAAAGAAAAAAAGAGAGCGACAGAGTGAGAGAGCGAGAGAGCAAGAGAGAGAGAAAGAGAGAGAGAGAGAAACAGAATGAATGCTTGTGTGAGAGAATTGTATATTAGATGTGTGAAGGTAATTTACGTAATTATATGATGTATATTTAACGAGTAATCCGACAGCGTGGTATCGGGATATTTTATAAAATTTCTTAGTGGTTTTTTCGTGAAGAGAGTTTAAACAAAAACTGAGGAGAAAGAAGAGAGAGAGAAAATGCACACGAACACACACACATGTACACATACATACACGTAAAAGAAAAAAGAGAACATTGAAACGAGTCATCGTAGGTACTTCATAAAAGTTGCATAAAATTGCATATCCTGCCTGTAATAACGTATATGTGTTAATTTGAATGATTGTGTCGTATATCGATTATATATTTATATATTGCTTTATGTATGTAGGATATATATATATATATAAAATAATATATTGAAAGAAAATATATATTATCTTCTACAATACGGTGTAATCTTTCATTTCGTTCGCCACGTCTGACCGACGCAATCTGTTTCTCTCAGTACGGTTCCGACGCAATGTCTCGTATTTGTTCGAGCTTTGTTAACTCGTCGACAGTTCAACGCAAGTTATTTGCGATTTTATTATTTCCAATGCGTATTAAGACTATAATAAGCTGGGGATTCGATCATCGAGCACTCTTCACTGTTCTATGCACCGTGCATGATGCGCAGTTGACCGCCATGCGTTGATTCTACTTGGTTTGTGGGATACTTGTATCTTTGAATAGAAGTATAAAAGAAATCGAAGGGCTGTGCGTTTCGAAATATTTACCGTCAATTGAACTTCGCTCTACAGTCGATAGGCATCTCAAAAAGGTCGGTACTTCGTGATTTAATAAGAAACCAATATTCCGAATATTTAAAATACTTGCGTTATTTATTTTAAACGTATGAAAGAATCGGCGTTTTGGTTGGTCAATGTGTTCATCAGGATGCAATCAGAGCTCACGAGACTGCAGACGCATGGAGAATTACGGCTCGAGTCTCGACTGGACGATAAGGAAAGCAAACATAGTCGACGATAAGGCATCGATACGACAATACGCGACACGGACGGTGTTATAACACGTTCAAATAATTTTTCCCAAAAGAACTTCGTGGACGACCATATCAAAACTCTCTGTGATCAACGAAGACTGATCGTCCGTTTCCGCTAAAACAATTTAAGAAAAGAAAATAAAAAAAGGAAAGACGAAAGGATCGGAGACCGATTTCGAGATGCCGTGGCGACGCACAATTTTCGTAACGAGATCGACGCGAGTCTCGAGCTCAATTAACATGTAGTGTTAATAAGGAAGGTGGCGTAATTACGAAGTCGAGAAGTTTAGCGTTCGAAGAAGCAACGCACGATTCTCTCTTTTATCGATCTTCTTCATTTTCTCTCCGTTCACCTTGTTTATTTTTCTTTTTTTTTCGAGCCCGACTCGCGGGGATACTTTTTTCTCGGAAATCGAGAGAGGGTGAGAGACAGGGAGTGATGGGGATGAAAGGAAGGTTGGATGAAAAAAGAAAGAAACGAAAAATCGCCGCATTCTTTGAACGTGTATAACACGTGTATGATGTGGTTCGAATATTCTACTTTCGTGTAGAGAGATATTAATAGAAACATACGTACTTGTCTAACGAAAGAGCCAAGATTTAAATAATTATGACATATTAAACGAAACTATACGAGTTTACAAATATATAATATATATGATTATAAAAAAAGTATATATATATATATATATATATATATATATATATATATATATATATGTATATGTATATATATATATATATGAGACGAAAAATAAATATACATATAATATATATATTTATGAAGAGATGGTATATATCGTAAGACAAGAATAATTCATTTATGTGACAGCGATTTATACATAAAAACGGTATTAAGAGAATATAACTATTATGTATAAATCTCTGTATAATATATATTCATAACGTAATACTTATAATTCATACGAAAAACATGTAATAATTAGTAGATTCCGTAGATTATAGTGTATTCCTCTTCGACTTTATTATGAAAGAACCCGTGTATTGTATTTATCGAAACTGTGGATGATGTGTGGATTAACATGGATTTTAATCGTTTCACGTGACATGATTTCATTCGTATCACAAACTTGCTTCATAATTGAACAGTTCCAGTCGAGACCTGGGATCGCAAAAGACTCGTTCGCTCGTCAATTTTCAGCCAGTTCCCTCTTACGAAGAATGGCGTTACGATCAGGGGAATTAGGTGCAAAATGACAAAATAAAGTAAGGAAAAAAGAAAGAAAACTGGTCGTAATTTAGCTCCGTGAAACGTTGATCGAAGGTACGTTGCAATTAAGAGTTCTTGTCTCGAACATTAGAAATTAAGAATCTACGCTATTTTTACGAATTAAAGACTCCACAGCGTGTAACATTTCGACCCCTTTTGCACCTAATTCTTCGGATCTTAATCGTTGATCTCGTATATTTACTATCATTGTTAATAGAATAATTATGGTACACTACTTTATTGTCATCGTTATATTTTATTATCTTGCGGCCTGAAAAAATTATAGTCTCTTCATTTGTGGTAATAAACTTTGGTCTTACAAATTTAGTTTATTAAAGTCGAAAGCATTTCCCTGACGGCGTCGTTTGAATCGATTTCAGCCGATCATCGTTGATTTTCTGTCTACTTTGCATTGCCACGGCTGCCGTATATCAGCATAAATCGTTCGAAAGTCCTGCTGGACTATCATTCCCGCAACCAACCCCTCGAACAGCCACCATCGCGAGTAGACAGACGCATGAATCTCACCCTCTATTGGTTTATCTCGAGCAAATGAACAGTGGGAATTCTTTTGTGGCGCAGCTTGATCTCGCATTGCAACCGTTTGTAATTTGGAACGCAAGAAGAGGAGGAAAAATTTAAAGAAATATTTTTTCAATGTTGCAAATGAATTGAAGAGAACCCTTAAAACACAGTCTATCCAATCAGCATAAAAAGATCTAAATTAAACATAATTTTCTTCTGCTAATGATTTCTCCTTACTAGTCTACTAGCAAATTAGAAAGGTATTTGGAGGGAAATATGTGAAAATGACGATCGATCGACGAACAATAGGTGCGCTTTTTTTAATATTAGGAAAAGAATCCGAACGGCCGCTGCCTATATTTCATTAACCAAGTCTTGAAACACACCAAGGCATTCTAATAATCGATCCTGGGGCGATTAACATGGTTGGAATCGTTCGTAATCGCCGAAGGGAAAGTGCGAAGGTAGCCACGAATGAAATTCCTGGAACGTGGTCGAGAATTACACTTTTAGAGGGCTCGCCCCTACTCCAATCTGTTGGTCCTTGTTATAATACATACGTGTACACGTGATAAATATACTATATCTACACATACACATGCATATATATTTTTTTGAATCGTCAGTTCCTGTATCCGAGAGAAAAAAAAGAAAAGAAAGGAGGAAAGCAAAAAAAAAACAAAAGGAAATTTGAATGGAGACGACCGATGGAGGTCTGATTTCTAAAAGGCTCTTTGCCTGGTCGGTTCTTTCGCTTTCCAACCCTTCATCTATTCGTTCATTCGCCTCGCGTTTGTTAACTCGTCGTACATTATCGTTAACGAGAGATTATTGCTTTTCAGAGCACCCTGCAACACCCTACGGCATCGGTCGTAGTGCATTCGAGAATCTCGCGCACATCAAAGCGGCTAAAAAATCAAAAGCGTGTATTGATTGATTTTGTACTATACCCAGTCGGTATGTTTTCTATATCTTCCTGAAGTTTGATGGTTTGAAATTTTTAGACGAACTTTGTGTGCACTGATAGTGTTATTTTATTCGTTTATCTGTAAATCTCCTGTTCTATTTATTTTGTCTCCCCATTTTATTCTAGTCGAGAAATGCGTGTATCGTTCAAAGATTTTTAGATGCAGTTCAAAACGAATCACCGAACTTGTAAGGATTCGTATCGTCTTTTTCGAAAACAAGAAAAAAGAACTTGCCCATTTGGAACTCGATTTAATTTCCTCGAGAGCAATTGCTCAGCAAATTGCGTAACGGAAGTTGCGGAGGATATAAAACAGAAATCGTTTAGTAAGACGCGAAGGCGTGTAATTTTATGGGATTTTCGAATGCACAAAGTTATAGAGCACATAAATAGAATCGTGAATAAATCTAGCAGGGATGAAAAGCATAGGACGAAAGTAGAACGCACTGAAAGATGTAGGAACTCGTAATAATAAATTTTTCAATCACTAGTGCTCGAAATAAGAAACACGTTCTTAAAGATCATCTGGTTGAAGTTCTCGAACCTTACGAATAATCAAGAGGTCACGATAGCAATAAAACTAATTTCCTCTCTGATCATTGATTAAGTGTTTATATAGAAATTAGTCTCTTCCACGATCTTTTTCAACGATGAATCGATTTTTTGTTGAGTTTTGAAATCCCAACGTAAAATCGACGAAGGGTGGAATGGGACGAGAGTATTCAAATATTGAAGAGAATTCGATTTCTTGTATTCCTCGTCGGTAAATGTGAAACCCAGGAGGCTTTAATCCGTATTAAATTAATCGATTTTTGCTCAGTATCATTAGTGTTGATCGTAAAACGAAGTTGAAAGAAGATAAAAAGAAAAACAAACAAAAAATATAAATAACGAAGAAAAAAGAAAAAAAAAATAGAAAGGAGAGTAGACGAAAGCAATGACGCGCAGAGTACTTTCCCGTATCGGAGCTTCGCTTATCGCCATTCACTAATTAGCGAGTGCTACCTGGACAGAAGTATTTTCTCGCGATTACTCGAACTCACCCTCTTCTTGTTTCTCCTGTGTTCAGAGAAGGAAACGGCTCAACATCTGCAATACGTCTATGTATGTGTTTGCACACTTGCGTACAATGCGTGCAAAAGAGAGGAAATAATAGTGGAAGAGGTGGAAATCAATAACGTGCATAAAGTAACAAAGGTAATTAAATAACGGATTGGTAGTAATAAAAATTGGGAAGGCAGAGGAAGCACAGGAGGGGGATTAAGAAACATGCATACGGATACTCGCAGAAATCGGAGTCGCAAAGTCGGTGCCAAACACACAACCCTAGTAAACGTTCTAAAACGAGAGAAAAATCGCTCCAAAAGTGATTTGATTATCGTAGAAACGCGATATGCGAGACCAAATCAGCTTGCAACAATATACCAGCAAGAGTGAGATGCAATCCCAATCGAACACACGCACATACACATGTGAGCGGATTTTGCTCCCGCGTTCAACGAACTCCATAAGCATCAAACGAACACAAGTCTGAGAGGAAATGGTCGGAAACATTTCATACAAGATCTGTCGAGGAGGAACGTTTGGCGAAAATCACTTGATATTTCGTGATATCGTGTTTGAACCTACTTCAACATACTTATTTTCCATTAGATTTCCCAATTATTAGGGGGTAAATTAAGTTGATGGTTTTATATTTACTATTTTCTAGTAAGTAAACTGCGTATGTTTATGCAAATTCATACTTTTATAAATAGGACTAAAGTAGAACATCTTTTAAATATCAGAATGTATACTTTACTTTTGATACGCTTCTTGTTGTAAATTTTCCATAATTGTTTAAACATTAATAGTCTACGTCAATTTTATTATTGAATATATTTCCGATTGAATTACCAATGAATTCTTCCTTTAAAAAAAGGTGACGGTTTTGAGTGGAATACACCGAATTAATTTACATAACTAATAAATTAGCGTTTAGACTATAAAATTAAAGAAATCGATATAAAGCTCGTTTTGTATGAGAACAAAAGATTTTCTGTATTTTTGAATAAAAATATTCAATTGTAATGTTAAAAAATGCGTTACGTTTTCGCATGCTTCTCCTCGATGCGTTAATAACCGTAGCCTAAGCTAGCCATCTTTAAACGTTCGCATCTTAATGGTTGATGTGCAATAAACGGATGCGATTAATCGGTTTAACGGATTGTCGTATATTCTGCAATATGTATACTCCTAAAATAGAATAGGAGATACATCTATATGATCACATACGTATATATATACACATACAAAAATAAATATAAATATATAAACATATAAGACGTACACATACTTTCGATACCTGTGTGTCCACGTTCTATCGTATCCGTTTTCGTAAGAATGCAACACGCACACACGTACGTATCTATTCGCATGTACACACATTCCATACACGCGCATGTGTGTGCGTTTGTGTTTCTAAAACACACCGGCATAATTATATATACATGATAATTGTTATTATCTAATACGTAATTATTATATATTATATATAGATCATATATACATATATTCTTATATATACATGTGGGTGTATATGCATAAACGCAACCAAAAGAGAAAAAAAGAACAAGAGTGTGAGAGTGAAAGTGAAAGAGGCAGTAAAAAATTCGAAAAAAAGGAGAAATATATGAATGTGTTCGTATGTAACGTGAATCCCAAAAACCAAATTTTCTTCATTTTCACCACAAATTTGTGTTCTTTTTAATTATTCAAGTCTCTTAATGATAATGAGAGTTACGCCATCGGCAATATGCACGCGATCTCGAATGACAGGTGCATTCAACATGTATAAGTGCATCTGCAACGGGACCTAGTGCAGTAATAATATCGACATCTGAGCCAGTGGCGCGTACCGTGACCTTTCAACCGATGGCACGTGGCACCGACTTCCAGGTGTGGGGCACTTACTTGCAAGCTTGAGTCGATGTATCCGTCGACCGCTGCGTAAAGTGCATACATACAGATTGAGCAGGTTAGAAGTGTCCGGTGCCGAAATGCCATCGTCGATTAAGGACGCGTGCCACGCTCATCGATAGAAATTTGACCATTTCGTTTCCACCACATTTTCCTCAAGGGAAACCGAAGTTCAATCTCGTAAAAATCGTTTCGAATTATCCAATCAGACGTGGGTGTGATTGTGGTTATTCAGTGTAGCAAAGGAAGGAGTGAAGGGTTGTTGGTATTTTAATCCAATGATGATTGATATTTTATTTGAAGTAGTTGCAACTAAATTAATGCGTGCTGCACAAATGGGCTATTGAAATCCCTTTGACGACGTTGTATTGTTCCGTTTGGTAAATGAAATTATTGGCTCGTTTTTTATCGTGGCTTTTAAGTGTTAAATTTTGGAAAATTCGTGAAGTACTACAAACGAAAACATTCTGATATTGAAAAGTATTCAATTTTTCTGATTTTCTTTATTCGTAAAACGAATTTTTCTTGGTGTTGTATTTAATATTTTAAGTTGAATGCAGACACTTTCTATTCAGCAGCGTCGAGTTGTTTGCGATAGCATGATCAACGATTGAATGCACCCCTACGACACGATCTTGTTACGAGTCGCATACACGAAACGCACTTCGTATACTCCAGAATGAAAGTGCTCGAATAAACGTCCTGCTATTTCCAGGGGTCGATCGTAAGCCTCGGCAGAAAGCTTGCTTTTGACGATCGTGTAACTCTATATTAGAGTCGACCAATTTTTATTTATTGGCGCTCCTAAGGTTCCTATACTTTGTTGATACTCTCCGTTTCTATAATTGTGCACTTGTCTATGTAAAAACTTGCTTGAGAGTCTGCGTGCACATCTGAAACGGTCAAATGCGAATTTTATGTTTTATTGAAAGTTAAGTCTTCGAAGAAAAGGAAAACTTGAACGCTGCTCGAGGGGGAAGGGGGTGAACACAGATGGAGTATTCAGTTTTAAAGCCGACATTCACAACGCGAGTCTCTACACGAGAAATCTAGTTTTGCAGTATTATCACTATTGTACCAGGCATCTCGACGAAAGGTGTACATACCAAGGGCGACGATCCCTTCGGAGAGTCTCTCCGGCAGAGCACGATGGTGTGTTCACCCCTATAAAATTCTCGAGCAATGAAAGTCTGCAAATACGAGCCTGAATATGTATTTTTAACATGATTTCCATCGTCCTGATTGAGTTTTTGTTCATACCACTTCAGAAATATAATATTATTAAACTTTTCCGTTCATCAATAAAAATTAGAAATTTTTATTTCAAGTTTAAAAAGAATATTTAAGAAATTTAAGAGTGTATTTTGGGATGTATAAACATATTAGTTGAACAATGGTATTTTCTTTCTTTGTTACCATAAAAATATAAAATTCTGTTCAAAAAATTCCATTATCTATTCACTTAAATGAAACTTCAACTTCACAAATTTATTCTAAAAAGCTGACATCGATTTCTCCGTTTAATTTGAAATTTAATAGATTCGGAAAATTTCCATCGCAAATCTTTCAGTTGTCAAGCCCGTGCGAAGCGCGTCGCGTCGTGCAGATCGCACGAGCGGTGGAGGCAGGTCAGTTTCGACGAGCAACGCTCTTCTATCGATCACTTCCGGGCAAGCTTGTTACGTGGTAGGCCTCATTCTTTAATCAGCTTTAATCACCTTTGACAGTGTCCGTCGTCGAAAGAAATCGTCGAACGTACCCCTTCAGCTAAGAATACGTTTATCTCTTGTGATCGATCGGACTTTCATCAAAGTCGTGAATCGTAGTCGTTATGTTTGGTAAATTATTTCTGATCCGAACGGAGACATATTTAAACACATCGAATTCACGCGAATGAATGAAGGCAAAATTGTAATAACATTTTTTCGTTTGACCGTCGTCTCAAACAAGGCCATGCGACGTTAATTGGACATTTTGATTCTCGTTTGAAGGGAACCAAGTGAGTGCCAAGCATATCGACGTCTGGACGCTGTTCGTCGAGCGCGCGTGCGATCGTTCAAGGGATGGTTCGTTGAGCAAAACGTGTCCACGAGACGGCTGGTCGCCGTCGTTAAAAAAGTTGTTACTTAAGCCGTGCATGTGTGCGTGTGTTTACGTGTGCGTGTGTTTACGTGTGCCTGCGTACTAGAGTGTTGCCGTGCAGGAAACACGTATAGACGATAGCACAGGTGTGCAATGCGCATATGTGCTGCACACATGCGGTGTATGCATTTCTTACAATTAAACAGCAAAAGATATCGGGAAACGAACGAGGAGGAATATGTGTGTGAGAGAGAAACAATGTTAATGTGGCGATAAAAAGAATGTATGTGTGAAAGAAGAGATGTAAAATGTAATGCAGTTAATCCCAATCTATCAGGGTTTCAAGTATGTCTAACGAAAGAAGATAAGGTAAATAAATGAATAAATATATAGATATATAATTGAATGAGTAAATTTAAAAAAAAAAATAAATATATATATATACATACATACATACGCACCCACTTATATATGTATATATATTACAAAATATATTATATTAATAAATAATGTCATATCTAATAAGTGTCTCGCTGATATTCCATTCTGTCCTCCTATCTTTTGTTTATCGAATCTCTTGTACTTACTATTCTTTCCTGTTTATCATACTTCTTATGCTGTTAACAACATTCCATTATTCTTTTTCGTATTCTAATCTTAATTTGCAATACTATATTATATCTGTAAACCTGCAATATACAACGAAGATAGAGAACCACTGGCGGGGGTGTAACAAACTTGCCGGTCGACGGGCTTGAAGCATCCGCAACGGTGGCAGCTACATTTTAGCCGCAGAGAACCACTGGCCCGGCGGATTCGGTGCAACAAAACGACCCGCCAGACAGCGAGGGTTGCAGGACGACCTAGGAGGGTTGGCTCGAAGTATAGCGAGTAGTTTCGGAGGGATGAAGAGTAATACTCTCTGTCTCTCTCCAACCAACGCTCAGTTTCACTCCTTTCTCTCATTCTGCATCTCCGATTTCCATTCCTCTTTGTCCGTTCCTTCTCGTTTCACTTCATCTCGTTTCTAGTATCAACATCTCTCTTGCACTTTCTCCTTGCTTAGAGTTTCTCTCGTTCTTCCACTCCACTCTCCCCTCTGCTACTCTTTCTTTTCCATTCTGTACATCTCGTCATCCTACTCCTCCTTCCTACCACTATGCTTCCTCTCTTGCTCTCTCTCTCACACACTCTCTCTTTCTCTCTCTCTCTCTCTCTGTTTCTCTCTCTCACACTTCGATTCTGCATTCGTGTCCATTGCTGTCGGTGAATGCGAATCTCTGTCTGGTCTGGTAGAGCGGAGGTTTCGTCGTCATGACAACGAACCCAGGAAAACCAGCCATTCTCTCACACCCTCGTATCTTTCGCTGCTCTCTCTCCCCCGTGCCTCGTGCCCGCAACCTCCGCATCCTATTCCCCACCCCGTCTCTCGCCGAGCGACTTCGCTGATTCTCTGCTTCCACCCTCGCCGCGGTATCACTACCACAATCAACGCTCGCTTTCTATCTACACTCGACGTGTTCATGTGATGGCGTCTATCTGTGTTTCCGCGTGTCTATCCCTTACGTACGCGAGCCTAGTGCGCGCACGCTAGCACATTTCTACGTGAATGCAAGGCAGACGCGGTTGCGGCGTCCCAGCGTACGGCGCTTGGTATCGGTGTTCGACGGAGGCCTGTGCGTGTGTCGCTGGCCCACCCCTCTGTGCGCGCGCGTGTCTGTGCGTGCTGGTGTACGCGCAACTCTGCAGACTGCCGCCCGGTTCATCCACCTCCTCCACATCCTGCTCCCAGGCTGCTGCACCCCCGCCCTCAAAGTCTAGCGGAGGGTGGCCGGTGCACGCAACCCTGCGCCACGACGGATCGAATGTGCGTGCTCAGGGAACGAGTCCGGTGTCTACCACAATAGTAATATCGAGCGAGTCGTCAAGCTGATCAGCGTAAAAAAGCTTGGATGAGGATCCAATGCCTCCCCGATCGAATGTAGTAGTTTGGTTGTAAAAGAGGCGGGTATAGAAATGCGGTCGAAGATGAAACTGTTTTGCGAAGGTCGTGGACCGCAGGCGGTTCTTGACACTCTGCGGCATCCCTGTCACAGCAAAAGCTTCGTGTTTTGCTTTAGAATGGACACAATGTTGAGAGAATTAAGGAACTGGGTATTTGAGTAACTTAACGGATAGAATGAAATTATGAAAATGAAAGGGATAGTTGGTAACATATTTAGTAAAAATAATATTACTGGTGGTTCATCAATTTTTTTGTATGTACGAACTTTTACATTATGCACTATCATTAATGAATTACACTATTTCTAAGACCCCTCATATTTTACTCCCGGAAAAGTATCACTAATTTTGCACACGTTTGATACAGATTTGCTTTAATATTTTAATGCACATGATATTTACCTCTCATCCACTACTATACTGCGCTACGTAGCGCTGTTAATTACAATTATAATCATTATTCAGTTGGTTCCAAATAAAATCAACCACAAGCAAATTTCCACTCAACCAAATCATCTAAAATCAACTACTACTTAAATTCTTAGTACTCGCAATTAGATTACCGGAACTGCGCATGAACAGGCATGCAGTGCACGATCTGTAGGATTATATAATTTTCTGATCAGTCCGTCTGAACTCTAATTAAACTGCTCGACGAAGATACATTTACTGCGGGGTGCAACTGCTAGAATCCCCCCTCTATCCAACCCCTCAACCTGTTTACATAGTCGCCAGACTCGGGTGACGCTGAGACCGGAGGGGTAGATCGGCATTGTTCAAGATTCCGGCTTTTTATTTACGTTCTGTCGTTTCGTCGCGCTGTCCATTGAAATAATCGCGGAAAACTTTCGCATTGTCTACCCGCGACTCCGTCGTCCCAGAACGATCGCATCCCTTTTCGTTCGCTGTTACCCTTCCACCTTCTCCCTTTCCGTCTCTTTCTGGCTGATGTTTTACCCCGTCGATGTTACTACCCCTTCTCCGGTTCCATTCACCGACCTCCGTGTGGTTCATCCACCTTCAACGTTCACTTGCCTCTGTCGCACCCGATGCTTCCGGTTCTTGCTGTCTCTGTCGACGAGTGCCCTCTCGAAAAGAGGGAGACTCCGTCCTATTTTGCGGATCCGCATCCGAAAACCGCAGTCGTCCGAGGATAGAAGAGGGCGAGATGCAAGCTTCTGTCTTTCTTTCTCTATGGACTTTTCTGTTCCTTTAGGAGATCTTTTCAAAGGTTTCCTTTTTCTCTTCTGCGTTTCTTCCAACGGAAAGGTAGCCTGATATCGGTGCAACGCGTACACGGCCAATTACATTTTCTCTGTAGTATTCCTATTTCAGTGGTCCGTTTGCATATGCTGTTGGATATCGATTAACACGTTATTGGTAATTCCTACGCAGAAGGGGGTACGATGTTGCATAATTCGGTTGTAGACGTAACTTGTAAATGTATGATACACGATATATCAAAATTACAGACGAAGAGACCAAGGGTGATATGAAGGCATAAAAGAAGAATTTTTTATCTAACGAATAAAAGAAAGATTTTTGATGTTCCACGACTATTAATAAATATTTCTCTACATTTTAATGGTTGTACGCTCTAAAATCTCAACGTGTGTAGTTTTATACCCTCTACATGTAAAGTAAACGTGAACTCCAAAGATGTGAAATCAACAGAGACAGCTTAAAAAAATTAACGACGGAAATCTGCGAAAAAAATTTGAACCTAGAAAAGGGAAAGAGTGGAAACACGCGCAGGGTGTAATGCGTCGCGTATTCGGTATCGTGCTTGGTATATTAGTTCACCCCCTCCTCACTAACTAGAGGGGGTTGTAGCTCAGGTGTGCTTGGGATTAATTAGCGCTCGTATGCATACGACTAAATCGAGATCCGCCGTTAAAAAGGTCGTCAATCGTAACCGTGATTTAATTACCCTAAGCCGCCCTTTGCAGTCGATGTTTCCGCGGTTAATTACTCGGTGGAATACCAAATAAAACGACTAGTCGCATTTGATCCGTACGAGAGAGCAACGATCACGCGTTCACCCCGTCCGCTTTAATATTTTTGGGCCATTGTTGACGGAGCAGTCGTTTCGAAATGTAAATGAACGGCGAATACTCGCCGCAGGCGGGTCGACAATCTAATTACGTTGTCGAGCGTTATTAAGTGGCGAGAACACGCGATATTATATTCGCAGTGCATCGCGTACACACGACCGCGGACAGATGTAATTAATAATCGTCACTACGAGCGTTTAATCGATCGATTTAATCGAGCGTATCGGTGGAAGTTTCGTTTTAGGAGCAGTCGTCTTCGCCTCCTTTTTTCGATCGCTAATGAACACCGGAGAGAGTGTTTGGAGCATGCGTTTTCCGATGAAAGTGATTTGCGATTATTCAAGTTAGCAGTTCTAGAGAAACAGGAGTAATTCTTTGGAATATCGCGTAGATTTTAAACAGCTTTTATATTATATTTAATAATATTCTATATAGACCTTGGTTCATAAATATTTTCAATGGTCTGTTGAACGATCTCACAATTTGGATTTGCAACACCAGTACAGTACCGTTCTTAACAGCTGCCTTCACCATTCTATTAACAAATCATTTAGTTCGTCGGGTTCCGATTCTCCGTGCGTTACATACACGCAATTTTGCTATTGATATGGTAGTTCGCAAATATCACGTAACACAATAGCCGTTGCAAGCGAATATGAGATGAACGCTCGTGGGAGCAGTTGTCGATATTATGTCTGAGAAAGGGACCGACAGAGATAGGTACATCAAATCAGACAAAGTAACCAAGAGAAATCGACGAACAGACAGAGATACAGATATTCGAAGAAGACACAGAGTTAAAGGGTGACTCGATGGTCAACAAGAGAGACAGAAATGTATCCAGGGTGCAAAAGGGGAAGAAAGATGGTAAAAGTCGAGAGAGGAAAGTCATACTGGATGGAACCAAGAGAGTAGCCACCGTGTCAGTATCCAAGCATTCGCATCCCCGGTAGCCCTTTGCATCTTCCTTCAGCACCACCCCTATTCCTCTGTCCACCTCTATTCCGGGGTGATTTTTCTGTTACTCCTCTTTCTCTCGTGCTGCCACGAGTAACGGCAACATCAGCCGGCAGCGGCGTTGTATGCGCGGCAACCTCCTCTTTCACCCATCGAACTAAAGGGTGCTTTTACGGTGCACAGCAGTCCCTAGGTTTACGGCACGGCCGCCTATGGGATCCATCGTCGCAGCGCGGCCACCGAGTACGACGAACTGCCGGCTGCAACTCCGGACTACTCCAGGTGCAATATCGACCAGCGTACGTTCTACCTTCGATCGCGACGCGCCGTACCTTGAATACCTTCGTTGTCTTTGACACCGGCACCCAACGCTTCGCGCCTCGCTGAGAAGCGATCTCAGATGCTGCTTGGAAAGCAGAATGTCTTGACTTTCAACGATAGAGTAAATCAACCATCGAGATCTGGTAAATCTTTGTCCTTGGACAGAAGAGGAGGATTGTTGATGGGGTTATAAATTGGAGGTTTATAGCTAAACGTGGTTGCTCGATGGCAGAATGTGTTAATTTCTGTGATTTGTAAGTATTTTGTTGGGTGCAGAAGAGAATAGTATAAAGGAGAAGTTCTCGTAAAGGGAAGAGCAGTGAGGTGAATGTTAGACGAGTGATTAATACGGAAGCTTGTTGATAATGATGCCTGTATACACATAAGTATGATTACGAGGTTCATTTTGATATTTTAGGTGTGCACACCTTAGTTGCAAAGTATGTGGAATGAATTTTGAAGAAAACATTGAGAATGATATATTTTGTAAAACTATTTAAAGAAAGGAAATTAATGTAGAAGAATATTTACAGGATGCAACTGACTAAATGTATCTACCTAATATATTTTCCATTTTAATTTTATTTGGTTATTTTTAACAAATGAAATGAAAGAAAATGAAAATTTACTAGCTCTGCCGTGAGAAAAATACGCTATCTGTAAATTTGTAGCTTATTGGGATCAACGAGATCCTTCGGGCGCTTTGTTCAACTCTTAAACTACCTTGCTGCCGCGCCAATAGCGAAGTCATAAGTTCACTGTTCCGAACTTCAAATTGACTTTTGAACTTTGGGTGGAAAATGAAATGTTTCTGCATTTCGAAAGCTACCTCCTATACTCCTGAAAAGTTTCTCCCTGCCATTCAATTTTCCCTATCCTAACCACCCTCCGATCTTCCATATGTATTTTTTTTTTTTTTTTGACGCTAAGATAACCTATTAATATATTAAAAATGCACTATACCCTTTCTTTAATAATAAAATGGATGATTTCTATGAAAAAAGATCTGTATAGCTATCAAGTGAAAAGACTGTTACAATGTAAACTTTCATGATTCCAAACTATGTATGTATGTATAAAAATAGGTATCAATTTTATAATTTCACTTGCCAAAGATTCAAATAAAAACAGTGTATGTCCATTTAATATGTAAAGAGGCAACGTTTCTACAACGTGTCGGTATCAACTTTATGCAACGTTTACAAGAAACTTCTCAAGCTAGCTACCAAGTCGTATAAAGTAGCGGTAAGTCCGTCCGTGAAATCGACGGAACATTGGCAGCCGTGAAACGTATTTCAGCAGGATGCCCGTTCGATGTTGCGGAAGGTATTTACGATGAATTGAACGTCGCATCTGTCAGCGTGATATATACTTCTGCCGTTGCGTACGAGTCTCGACAGCTGCTATAAACACGTTCCCCGTGTTTCAGGTGCTATGCGGATCGGAGTCGTTCCCTTGATCGCGATCATCATCAACCCAGATCGGTCCGTCTGATTCTTGCTTTGTTTCGCGAGATCTGCTCGATTCGCCGACCAGTTTGCCGATATTCTGCGATGATTTACGCTAATGCACTTGCTGCATAGTTTGACAGTATCGGATATATGCCCACCGAGTTAATCTATGGCTTTCTTGGTTTCAGCGCGCCGATCCTACTGGGGGATGTTGCGAGGTTGACTTTGGAACTCCGTGAAGTAATTTACAGTGCTAAATGGATCTGGTATGGTTTAATAAATGGAAATAAAATAATCATAAGAAACCACGGTAAACTCATTTGGTTATCGACAGAACAATAAAACCCACTCGTATACCTTTTGTTTTACGCACAAAGAGAAAAGTAGAAACGTAGATAAAACTCCTCTGATCAAATTATTAAGTTTTACCGTTAATTCAAACACCCATGCGCTGTAGTTCATTTGTCCACCACTATCACTGCTACTTTCCGATTTTTCAAGTTAAAAAACGTGAAAGGAAAATACGTATAATTACTAGACTTCAATACCATAATTCTATTCCAGAATTATGTACATATATAAATATTCTATACCATCATTGTATCAGGATATATAATTAGTTAACAAAAATACAAATTTCATTGTCGGATCGGTGAACCCTGCACATTGTTATATTCGAATTTTCGTGACATTTTTATTTATAGCATGGTAATTAAGCAGCTCTTGGGTTGGATTTGAAGCTGCAGTCACGCAAGGGATAACAGCACCTCATACGAGACGTAACATTTCTACCCTCTCCGTTCCATATCCGTTCTCCAAGGTCTGTGTTCCGCGGAACGCAAATCACCAGCGTTAACCCTTGCATTTCAACCCTTTCCTGCAACCAAGCGTTCCAAGGGCAGACTGCTGAATATTTCAAGGAGTAATTTTAACCCTCGTCGGTGTGTTCTCCACGACAGAGTCAATG
Source organism: Eucera pruinosa (assembly GCA_028830335.1). Lineage (NCBI taxonomy): Eukaryota > Metazoa > Arthropoda > Insecta > Hymenoptera > Apidae > Eucera > Eucera pruinosa. The sequence goes on from JAMYCR010000001.1 coordinate 14,037,381, forward strand.
AAATTAATAGGCACCCTTACTGCCACCCTTATGCGATTCTTCCTTCGATTCGGTTACACGTTCTCTAAGCAACCTTTTAACCCTTCTTCGGACTTCTAAGTTTAGTTCACAGCTTATTCCCATTTTTCATTCTATCGCCGTTTTAATAAGCGCAAACTAAACTCGTAACAGTATTCACAATTTATTGTGATAAAAATCATATCAACACCCACAAAAACCGGCTAAGTTTTCGAGATGATTTGTATCTGAATCTGGTACGTAATTGAAAATATTTTTGCGTATAACTCGAAAACTAATAGTGACTGCTACATATGTACATGTAAAGGAAAATGTTGCTTAAAACGACTGAAATTGCTTACAAACGTATTTCAACATTATTGAAATTGGTGAGGGAACATTTTATCGACAGGTTGACCGACAGGGCGATCTTTCAACGAACGCTGTTCAATGCTCACTTTTTTTTGTTGCCGACAAGATTACAGATAGTTACAGGTATCGTGTACGGTTTGAGGCTGATACGCAAAAGGCAATCAACGAGTTCGGCGACAAAATGGCAATTGGTACACGAGCAAGTATCTACTTAGATGGGACATACACGCAGTACGAGCATATAACTCTATGCCGTTATGATTCCTTTACTCGACATTGTAGCTTTCCCGGAAATTTAATCAAAGCTGCCCAGAAAATTTAGAGTACGGCATTTACTAAGGAGACTTAAAAGGAGTGCTAATTTAAAAATTATTCGTTTATCGTTCGTTAAAATAGAGTACGTTGATTAAGTACAGAAAGAGATTGAGTAGAAAAGTTTGGTTCATCGAAATAATTGTCATTTGTTTTTCCGGAAATAACCCTGGAACTAATTACGACTTCCCAAACACTGTCTACTTTCCCTTCTAATTAGCTCTACCCTCTCCAGAACGGGATTGAAATTCCCAGCAAATGGGATAAGAAACAAATTAAGGGGAGTTCTTGCGAATTAAATTAATGCATACAAAGAAGCTGCAATGGAAGAATTTTATTTTAAGACGAATCAACGGATAAGTAAGAGGTATTTTAAGTCAGTTAAAGATTCTGCAAGTTCTGAAAATTCGAAAAATTTTGAGAGAAACGAAGTCGTAGGTTTCCCATTCAACGGTCAAAAATCGCCCTTGTGTTGGTACGTGCTGAATGAGTCAATTACGTATAAAACGCGATATCCGCGAAATAAATGACTTTAGTAGGTGACAGCAAAGGTCACCCACACTTTGGGACATTGGAGTGTTGAAAATCGACCGAGCGCAAATTTAAACCACTTGGCATTTGAATTTCTCCTATATTAACTTGTATCTGCACCTGCATCACGGGTTTACGGCTGCATTTCGCCACTACACAGCAACGCGCTTTGCCATATCAAGATAATTACAAGACAGGTTGTTAAATCTTGCGGCGTAAGAAAGAAAGAAATTCATAATATTGTGAAATAAAATAATAAAGGAAGGGAATAAACAAAATCAATTCTAACTTACAATTAGAATGTAAAGTATAAAATTAAGAGTGTGTAAAATAGTGTTTGAAAATATGTAGAAACTGTAAAGTGCAGTACTACCATATTGGAAATAAGCTTCAATTTACGAGTAATAAATAATAAGAAAAATTCATATTATTGTCATTTAATTAATGAAAAGAGTGTAGAATGCATTGTGTTAAAGTGATTCAATTTTATACTTTACTTTAAACTTTACTATACAAGATAGGTAAATTTCCTATACTATTATTAGCACAGGTAATTCCATATTATTATAATAATTTGTACTGCTTCTTATTGTCAACTGAATGTAATTTTACTACGTATCTTACACTTAAATTAATACAGCAACGTTCATTGATTTTCGAAGTCGTTCGAATAATTATAGATTTCGAATGGTAAGCTTGTATTTTCTTACAACTATTTCATAACGAAGTTTCGTGTATAGTACGACACATATAATTCTAAGTACAAATTCTATCCAAATAAATAGTCAATACAATAAGAAATTATTATATTACCCTTTAATACTTAATCATTTTGTTTTCTTTCTTTCATATTTTAGGTTTATATTAAAAATTTATATTTGTATCACTTATTATTGTTATTGCTCGATAGCCTATGTATCAATACGCGATGCTAGATTCGTGAAAGCATAATCGTCAGAGTGAGCGACGGCGAATAATGAACAGCGGTATATAAAACATCAACGTGTGTCGAATGCAGAAGACATAGGAACAAGTAAGAAAACAGCGAAGAAAAACGGCGTGTAAAATAACGCCGGTTGGCTACACGAAGGGTTGCAGAAAGGCAGGGGTGCCGGTTGCAGCCGGGCAAGGCGTGGGGATAATAAGCAGGTGGTGGCGCGTGCTCGTTTATACAGACGGCGCCCATGCCACGTGGGAGCAACGCAGGGGCCGGAAAGACGAGGGTGTCACGAGACATAACGCAAGAAAGAAAACCTAAGAGAAAAGAAGAAAGAAAGAGATGATGGTCACCAAGACGAGCACGAAAACGAATGGAAGAAGAAACGACATTGCTCGACGGCACATAATGCACTTTTTCCCGCGTCGTCTGACGAAATTGAGCCACGAGCCTGTCGCACGTTGGATATTCGCATTTTCTTGCCTTTTCTGCTTCCTTTGGTTCGCTCCGATTTGAATTTCCAGGGATAGTTTTTGTCGAGAAGGAGATGGATGTCGTTGGGAACTGTTTCCGATTGTTTTGAACCGTTTTGGGATTTTGAAAATTGTGACAGAGTGACTTTGGAGAAATGGTTTGACAATATTTTGGTATAAAATGCGACGTGGTACAAAATTAATACGAAAATAGACATGATTCTTTCAAAAGTTCCGATTTTTGTTGCTAATGTAAGGTAAATGGATGTTTAGTAGTTGTTAAAAATTTAGGAGGATGAAATGTTTATGTCGACAAGGATAGATACGGCTGGCTGGGTGAATAATGAAAGGCAGAAACGTAAAAGTGACTGAAGTGAGGAGGATGATGTAAGGGAATTACGGCGACACCTGCTTTTTGCCCGCATGAGGTCTTTCCTGTCGCGATGCTAAAAAGTAAAGGGAAGAGGATAAGCTGACGTCTTGACAACTTCACTAAAATAAAAAGGAATATAACTATATAATACTTATTCATCACGAATAAAAACGTGCGCACCATGTGAACCTTATCTCACCGTTATCAACCTTATCGATATTAAAACACCGTATAATGAACTATAATAGTTCAGATAATAATCAACATAGAATCCACTCTTCTATTACAATCGAAAACTGTTCAATATTAAAACGAAATAGAAACTCAGTAGAGAGGCTTCCTTTCCATTCATCCATTTTAAAATTCTCCAACAGCTTTGCCCAGGGCCGTTTGAGCTCGTATCCCGTATTAAGAAATAAAGCAAGACCACGCATCAGTCGTGCTGTCGAAGAAAAGCATACTAATAATAGTAATGAGAGAAGGAGGTAGCACAAGAAAAATGCAGCACCTGCCGGTGCACCCGCATGCAGGAGGCCCAACGGTGCCTCTTTTCGTCGAAGAAAAAGAGACAAGAAGATCATCCAGATGAAGGAAGACCGGAGAAGGGGGAGGAGGAGTGGAAGCAGATAGGCGAATCCCTTTTGGATCCTCGAAACGGGTCCTGTCCGTCCAAGAAGGAAGGAAGAAGGGCAGGTGTTGCGCCGCCTGGCAGCTGCCTCCCACCTGGGACTCGATCCGGCTCCAATGTTCTCTTTCTTGTTGTTGTTGCTGTTCTTGCAGTTGTTGTTGTTGTTACCACAGCGTGGTTCATGTGTTACATGCGTCATGTACTTGGAAGACGTCGCGTTCAGGATGCGTTTGCGCAAACCTTATAATTCGGCTACCATCTGGCTGATATCGCTGGTCAGACTCCGAAATTTTTGTTTCAGATTGGAAGCAGGCCCAGTGTGATCGAATTGTTCGATGCTGATACAAGTGAACACAGGATGATACGTGTTTAGACAATAAGGGAATTAGGAATGCACATAAGAAGTTGTTTGGGGTAGAAAAGAATGGCTGAACGGCCAGATATATGGCTACATAGCTACATAAATAGGATAGGTGTGATTTGAGAAGGATCGAACGATTTTTGAACGCTTCATTTGAAAGAGTTGGGTTACTAATTAGATGCAAGTGGTTTGATAATACGAAGGTTGAAACACGGATCTGGATTCCTTAATTTTGGGAGAGATTGGAGAATGGGATGGTCGTTTAAATAGGATTATGTTTAAGCTTCCAGAAATGGCGAATAAAAAGTAATTTCATGTTATTACTAAACTAACTTTGCTTCAAGGATTAATTCGAATTTAATAAGAAATACTAGTGAACTTAACTTTTCAATCTCACATTTTTGCTATTATTTGCTGTCCTGAAGACATATCGATCAGAAGAAAATACTTTGTATTTACATTGCTATTCGTGTTTTATTTCCAAAATGCTCCCACGACACATGAACTTCAAGGAGAACATACATAACATCTCATGCAACAACCAACATATCGCAAAACAAAAAAACGCTATTTTTACGCGCAAGATCTGCTACCTCGACATCGTGAGAAATGTTATGCAGGCAAAAGCTTGAAATTCGGATCAGAATCACCGGTACGAAAGTTCATACGGTTTTTTCAACGAGTGGCAACGCCTTGTCACGGTGAAGAACGAACTCGAACCAGCCTGAGAATCGATAGAACTAGATTGATAAACGAAAAGTTGTGTCTATTTGCTTTTTGGCATTCCGACGCCTAGCCCAGTCAATTTTGTAAATTTTTTATGTTCGACTTGTCGAGCGTGGACATACCACGAACCAATTCACATACATACATCTCATCTTTCAATTTCTTTCTGTTGCTATGTTTCATTCCGATTTTCATTTCTTTTGTTTTCCATGGGGAAAAAAGCGGTTTTCTAATTTGCGGAGCAGTTGCAGCGCGGTTTCGCGGCTGGAATTTCGATCGATTTTCGGAACGCGATTTAATGGCCGCTTGCCACCGCAATTCCAATCGGATGATTCTTTTCGCTGAAAACACTGAAACGAATCTCGGTTTACTGGCGATAGCACGCGAATTCGTTTTTGTCCACTTACGTCAAATTGATGGTCTGTTACCGTTATCGACGAATTAACGCGGTCAAGTTATTCGTTAATGTTCCATCATGATTCATTTAGTGCCTTCAAAACGTAGGCGATGTGGTGAAATTTTTGTAACATGTGATCCAAAATGAATACTTGGAAATAGCAGTTTAAGGCGAGCCAGAAAATCCATTGTGCAAACTAAAATTCCATGAGGAGTAAAAATATTATGAACACATAAAATTGCAATATTAGGAACTTATATAGAGAAACCGTTTAATAAGCCCACGTGCAGTAACCTTCAAACAACTCAAGGTTTAAACAAACAACAACTCTACTGGATTGTTGGAGTTGTATACTTTGCACGTGTCTTACAAATGAAGTACACTGCATCTAATACCTTGGTCCTTTTAAATTACTTCTATTCTCCAGCGACTCCATATTGTATGCAAGTTTCCAGTACGTACGTCCATTATACTTCTTTTCCTTGCAACGTTACAATGGTAAAGCGAAAAAGATAGAAAAAACAAAAGCTGTACTATATAAATTTTACAAAACAATAAAACGTGTTTCTTTTTCCTCTCTTCAATCCCAGATAAAACAAAATATAACTATTTCACAATCGCCTCGAGATACGTCGTATAATACCGGTGCATTTAAATATTTGCTTGCATTTTATCCTGTCCCTGTCAGTGCGTACTCCGCCATCTCGTACTCTACGCGAGAGATGAGCTTTTTCGATGGTAAACGAGATCCTGGCGTTGCAAAACGTCCCTCTCGTGTACAACAACACGATGAAACGGCGTCGCCCATTTCGGTAGACAGTGAGAGAAAACGTTTCAACCGTTGGATCGTTACAATGCATTTCCATCTTCGCGCAATACATTTTTCATCGGCGTTATCGCCACGAAAATCCTGTCCCATTGTTGATGCGTCGTCTCGTTTAGGTGGAAATGCAACCGCCCCTCTCGAGAAATTCACCGATGCGCGTACGGTTCACCCTTCTTCCACTATCCAGCATCCATAAAACTGATGAAATCTCCCGACAGGACAGTCTTTCATATCATCCCATTGAAACAAATATGCGTATGCATTGAAAGATGACGATTAATCTCTACAAAATCGCACTAACGGAGTCGTCTACGATTCTACCGCAAAGAGAGTATTGATTCTTATCTGGTAAATGAAATCATGTTGCATGGTTACTTTTGAAGATGTATTGTCATTATTTCGAGAAAAATTATAGGGATTCAACTCTAGAGATACTTTACAGTTACATTTTTTAGTCATGAATGGTTCAAATATTTGTATTTACACAAACTAATTGGTGATAAAAAAGAAAAAAAACTTTATAAAATTGTGGCATATATCGCCTTTCAACCGACTCCCTCAATTTATATTTATAGCTAAAAGTAAAAGGATCTATTAGGTTGTGATACTATTAAAGTGTCGAAATTTTCTTCCGAAAAACAAATAATTACACCCGGAAGATTCAAATGGTTTTAACCGCACGTTGCAAGGCGATTTTAACCCCAAATGGTACGTGTAGCTTTCACACATACTCGCAGCGTGCGTTACACGTGTGGAAACGCGCCTTAACGGGAATCTGGGAATTGCATGTACTATTAACATCGTCGCTTTAAAGCTCATAGAAAAACTACACTTCTGCACTTCCGTTTAGCGACCATAACTGATTAAACCCCACCTCCCCCTCCTCGTTTGAAAATTTTTATTTAATACGATCTTTCAGTACAAGGAGAAACCGTACACCCAACAGAAGAATGTGCGGTATCGAAGCTAAACGAGGCTAAATATGCATACACGTGGACGCATATATAGAGGTGCCTAATGTACTTTCAATGCTCGTAACAGCGCAGAAGGGAAAAGATTTTGCGAAGGGCTTCCTCGTACCTTGAGGATGCCGTGATCTGTAACCATGGAAACGAAGACGAAGACTCTTTGCCGTATTTAATTTCTCCATTCCAATAGTATACCTTATATGATCTTCATGTAAATGTACCTAGGTAATGAATAATATTTAGTGACGCCCGGCAAAATAAATATTCATGTTTACGCGTGGCTCGTGAGCATCTATTTATGCGAGAACGCCGGTATGACGATGGTTGCGCGCCTGCTCGTGCACTTGCGCGTACGCGCAATTATGACGGTGGATGACACACGGCTCGCATCGAATATGTGGCGATCTATAGAGATCGTTGCTCTGTGTACGCGCGGACTTATGACGACCGTGTTCTCATGCACGTGCACACACGTTCTGTGTGTTTACACATGAATCTGATTGTAGATACAGTGTTCATTTGCGTATCGATACGTTTACGCAGCCACACCGACGCGATCTACACCGTCAATCCGTGTGTACTTACTCAGGTCCGTATGAATAATTCTTGCGATTTCAAGCATTATTTATTTCAAACACATACACGTCAAATTTTGTGGTTGAAGAGAATAGCATATATGTTTGAGTGGACGATGAATTTACACTTGTCGTGCAGTAGATTTTTTGTTTTAAGAGAGATGTAAGTGGAAGGATGTATAAAAGGTCGATTAAGTTGAACAATTTATTTAATTGGACTTGACGAACATTTTTTTTCTAGGTTTTAAGTTTCTATCTAAATCGGTAGATATATTGTTCGTGTTAGATAACACAATTTGCGTTTCATTTTTTAACAAATCCAATATCCTCTATAAATTTTATGAATTTCAATAAACACAAAAAGCTTATTTATTTTGCATCGTACATGTAAAGCTCGAAATGCTTTGTAATTTAGTTTCCTCGAAAACAAGATTTTAATAAACGTTTCTTAAAACCGAACTTTTGTATGGTAGAACAATATTACGATATAGACCGAAACACATTCTTCGCTGATATTAATATACGTCTGAATATTCTTCCTAGGGTATCTTCTGAAAAAACATCAAAATTAAAAAATGCCACAACCTAATTTCAAATAACGAACAAATAATTAAACAAACCTTGCCGATAACAATACCAAAAATTATATATACACAAATTGCCACAATTTCTCTAAAAATTATTTCCAAATAATATATGTTATAAATATTCATATTGTAAAAACAGAATAGCACATATCCAAAGGAATTTTCTGCGATTAAGGCGGACGATTGGCTAGATTACAGTCGCTTAAAGCAATTTCATCTGTGCTGGAGTCTATTCCATGAATCTTTTTCTCTCGGATAACAAACAACTAATGATAATGTAATACGTATCATCGCCCGAAGCTGAGACGAACGAAAAGATGAAATGTAACCAGCACGCTTCCAGAATGGTACGCGCAGTCGCGCGTAAATCTTTGGCGCACGAACCGGCAAAGTTGTATTAATTATTTTACGGGAAACACTCGGCCTCTGAGTACACGGACTTCGATTTATAGGGAACGGAGTAAGAGTGTTCCTATGTTTAGAATTTAATTAATAGGGTTTGGTGTTGCGCTACGTGAGATATTTGCTCGATTCGAATATATATTCCATTTGTGTGTTTATGTCACTGCTTCCCATTTCCTTCTGAAATAGCCTTATTCGAACTGAACTAAAAACGTTCGTTCGTTTCTACGAACTATTATGTGAGAAATTGATTCAAAAGTAAAAATGTTTCTTCTGGAAGTTTTTAAGTAATACATAATTATAAATGAAATTTTATGGAACATAGGATGTACTTTCTAATATAACTTAAACGTTTGTAAACAATAATTTGTTGAAATATAATTAAGTCGTGCGTGCACAGGGACACGTAGAGTAGTTATTGTCTTAGCGAAAGGGTTGAGGTTTACGTCACTCCAAATATTTCGATTAGTATTCGAGCTTTCAGATTAAATTCATATTTTAATATACATAGAAGTTCTGAAACTTATTTTTTTGTTATCTTTGCAACATATGGCGACATCTAAATGAAATTTATAATTCAGTATCCATTTTGTGAATGATCTGTTTGTTTTAATATGCAAAAAGCGTGAATACCGATCCCTGCAGTTGCCGTCTTTCTTGATAACAAATTTTTTTAAGTAATAATATACTTTCATTGGGCAGAATCGTGACATTCCAGGAGGCGACGATGCTCCCGAATGTTTCGCTGGCTGATCGTTCCGACAGACGGTCGAACTTCGTTTGTCGGGACGAAAAAGGAACAGGAAGAGGAAAGAGAAAGAGGATACCGTTAAGGAAATGGGTTTCATGCTCCTCGAAATTCGAAACTTGCCTCAGGAAGGCGGCCATTTTTTTCTCTTTTTTCATTTAACTCGTAGTTTTAATGGACTCTGACCGTTTTGTGTTTCAACACTTCTGTCCTAGCTCGATTTTAATATTATAACTAGCAACACTCACATTATCGTAATTTTCAACCACGTAAAGTAGATCAAACGATAAGTGTAACAAATATGGATATGTTGAATTAGCTTCATTCAGTCGTGTCATAAACGGATTTCATCGATCTTTGTTGAGATTAATTATGGATCAATGAATCGATAGAGGGGGCCATTGAATAGTTGACACTAATATAATACAATTATAAATGATGTTCTAGTATACTGTATCAATGTATAACGGTCATAATCGAATATGTTACGAGATGCATGATTAATTGTGAATGGACAGCTGTTGCTGTTACCAGTTTTAAACGTTTCAAGAAAAAAACGTTCATGAATCTTTAAGAGACAGGTGGTATAAATAATACTACATGAAAAGATAATTTGAAAATATTAAATACTTTTTTATATGGGGCACATATGCAATTCATTCGCCTAAACAAAGATTCAAGTAAGATAGACCCAAACGATCAAAGTATCAAGAATACCTCTGAGACAAAAAGCAGTTTTCTCGAAATTGTTATAAATACTTAGCTATAAATTATTCAGAATAAAAAATAATGGAACAATGCTGATACTGATCCTCTTCATTTTTCCTTTCAAAATGAAAAAAATTAACATATATGTCCCGTAGATACAGCCACCTATCATTCCAATGTTGTACCGCGATCTCTGCGTTAAACATTCTAACATAACTCTTGCGCTTCACTTTGAAATTGTGTGTTAAAACATGGACTCTTATTTGTACATAACACGTGTTAAAACGCTAACATAGCAAGTTACAACAAAGAGCTCTTATGAAGCCGGTTGACGACGAATTTACGGGCTGCTTCACGTGTTACTGCACGATAAGCGAGTGTTGCTAAATTTTATCGACCAGGAGGTGTGCAAACGGGACTGCGAATAACCTGTGGAAGTTCGACTTTTCGAAGTTCCAACACCTTCCTTCCGTGCAAAGAGCAGACGAACAAAGAGAACGAACGAAAACGAAGCCCCCAGAAATTGTGGTTTCCTTCTTGTTGCTCGGTGGAATACAGAGTCCGCCGCCATGAGAATCCTCGCAGAGCCTCCGGCGACGGAGTCCTGTGGCTAAGACAAACTCGAAACTCGCCAGTCTTCCTCGCTACTTCCAGACTTTCTTAGCAATTTTGTGCAAACACGAGCAACATGCAACCGACCGATTCGGATTAAACGGTACACGGAATAAAGGTACTTTTGTTCGTGGCTTATCGCAGAATTCAGTAATTCTTTTTAGGATCCTGTTAGGGTCTTTAGATTTTGTTGAAATATTATTAGGATATTTCATGTTGCGAAGAATTCTACGCATTTATGGTAACACGCTTACGGATCTGTGAGAAAGTTCTAGAAAAGCTAGGACCTCACCATGAATTACGATCGGATTGAGATACGTTGTTAAGGGCGATATTTTGAGCAACTTTTTCCTGTGCATGTATGTGACGGTTGGTTTTAGTTTTCCAGATATTCGTAAAAACTTTTGATAATATACAACAACATTTTTCATATACGTTCACATGCGTGGCAACGTAGGCGTAAGCGTGAGCCCATGGGATTTCTATCTACCCTTCCTATAAACACGTCACAACAGTTGAAAACCAGTAAATATAACGGGTGAGCTTGAAAATATCGACTTGCGTGGCTGGTAAACGCAATGTATTTATGAAAACAGTAGATACATAGTGGTCACATGCTGACCCATGCACTGCACGTACAGGCAGAATTCAATGTAGTGGTACCAACAGTTTTTTGCAATTATCTTGGAAACTAAGGTCGATCGCCTATTATTGGAAAAAGAAAAGGCTATTTAAAATATCACCCTTAACAGTATATTTCAATCTCATAAAAATTAGTGTGGACGTGGCTTTTAAACTGCCTAAACTGTTATTTATAAATAATTTTTAGGCCTTTTTTTATCGCTTCATTTGAGTATTTTTCAATTGATGAAATACTATATTTAGCTAAATAAGAAACACGTGTTGTATAAAATTTAGTATTTGAGAGGACAATTAGTTTATTACTGTTGAATGCATTTGTGATGAGAAGTCATTTTTCATTCGATCTGTTATTGGAAATAAATCGGGTGGAAAGGAAAATACTTGCTACCGAATAAAGGGATGAAAAATGATCTGTCCTTCAAATACATTTCCCAAATGTAGAGGTTTCACATGTTAACTAGTGGAAATAACATCGTTAGTCATATGGCGATGGATTTATATGTAGCTGGAATGAACGTATAGCGAAGACGAAGACTCTTAAATCATTTTTTGCAATAAAACCTTTAAATCTATCCGCCTCTTAGTTCCCGTTTACTTTTTTTTATAAATGTTCCACGTAATGTCAATGTTTTTAAATTGTGTATAAAAATTAAGTACAGAAGCGTCAGAATTTTTAAAATGAGCTCATACGTAAAATGTATAAATCAAAAACGTGACTGTTTAATTGTTTAAGAAGTTATGTATATGCACTTATCAAACACATGTGTACATCGAAGCGAGCAAGGGAAACGTTGCATCGGTGTATCATCTTAAATATTGGTTATGTAAAAGCGAAAACAAGCACGACGATAAAAAAATAGTGTAAACATGTTTATGCCTATAAATTACAAACGTTTGATCTCGCCAATGTTTCGTACAATGCAAATCAATACCAAAATATACACTCCGTGTCTACAAATTATCCTCCTGTTACAAGGAATTAAAACTGCAACCATCATTTACATTATGCTACCGCCATGAAAGAAGCCCAAAATATTAAATATGTTAAAATAAACGACCACTTGTGGAAGATAAAAATCGATCCACGATCGAATTTGTAATAAGGTATGCAAATGTCTGCCGGTGTACGCGTGGCTATTTCCCTATGCATCCTGATCGCATGTCCTTGAAAACTGATGGCGCGGTTTTTGCGAGATAGCTGCTGGTATTCGTCGTCGGTTCTGATCGTCGTTGACGTCGTCCTCGTCGTTTCTCCTCGCGTGCATGCCGGTGCATTCGCGCGAAACGTACAAACCCAGGTGTAGAGTCTAGGTACAAATGTGTACGTGCGTACAATATACGCGTACAAATACCAAGGGGCATGGACGAACGCGAGGGTCTCCACCTGCACCGCGTACGCGTTTATTATCCCGTATCGATATGTGTGCATGTGCGGATCGAGCGAGGGGCAGACACACTGGCTAGGAGGGAGAAAGAAAGGTGAATAGAGAACGCAAGAAAGGGAAGGGAGAGGAATCGCGAGAGGAACCGAGAGGGAGTGATCATGAAGGGGGTGGAGAGAGCGCATGGAAGGTTGGATCGTTCGCTGCCGGTAGCAACGACCCTGGATGCATCGACTCCTGGGGTTGTTGGGTGGTAAGGCTGGTGGATAAAGCGAGAGAAACTCGTGCTGAACGAGGAGAGTAGGAGGGAGGAACGATAAGCGCGACAGAGAGGGTGAACGTAGGTAGCGGAGAGACTAGGGGAGTTACCCTTTGTCTCGTGTCTTTCTCTAGTCCCTTAACCAACCCCACTGTATCCAGGGTCTCTCTTCGTTCTTCTTTTCTCCTGCTCTCTTTTTTTCTAGCCACCCCTTCTCTCCGTTCGTCTCGGTCACACGTACACACAGACTCTTGCCAACCTGCATCCTTCTCTGTACCTCTCCGGACGTCTCCCTCTCTACCAGCTCTTCGGCTCTCTACGCTATTGATCCCGCAGCATCCACCGCGAAATAACGACGTACGCCCCTGTGTGCTTCTCTCTCCTCCAACTTCGTCCCTCCTTCTTCCTCTCTGTATTCGTTCACCGGCCGATCTCATTGCGGACGAAAAACGAGAAACGAGCATCGTCGCGGGGCCAACGCCGTACCGTCTTCCCTCCTCCTAACGATCCTCTTTTGCAAGTTTTCGCGCGGGACAAAGTTGCACGGGCAACGGAACTGGTTGGACGGAACACGTTGAACTCGACACGATTTTGAGTTGTCTGCGAAAACGAGGAAAGTTTGGAACGTACATACGCTGCCTGGGTATTCCACCAGCGGTCGTCGACACCACCGATCGAGTCCCCGGGGATCGACGCTTCATAACCATGCTTCTCTGAGAACCGTCCGCTTCTGATTCCGGTCTGTGATTTCCTAGATCAGGCGGTTGGTTCGCTGGCAAAATGTGGTGAAATGAGAATGGAGAGAGGATGAAGGAATCGATGCTTCTATGTTTCATAGAGGGTTGATGGTTCTTGAGGCACGGATTGATCGTTAATGAGTTTTTAAAGTATGTTGTGTAATTTTTCTTTTAAATGCATAGCGATATATTCACATTTCAAGTAGAAACTTTAAAGAGGGTAGGAGACTACTGAAATATACTATATTACAATAATTGTAATTATAGTAAGTTCTTCATACATACATCAATTATTTGTCATATATTCATTGTTTATTTTCTGTGACTTGATGAATATTGGATTGCTGATAAATCATAGATCACTAATGTACCATGTCATATGGAACTCGCTAAACATCGGGATTAATAGAACATTGATTCTTCAAATTTTTTTCTATCTCGTTTTTTATACGAAACTTTCAACTATTAAAATACAAACTTGTACAAGTTATAAAATACCTAGGATCCCATGAATGGTTTGCGAGAGAAAGCTAACGAGAGTTAATGATAAAGACAAAACCACTAATTGCTAGGCTTTAATCTCATAATAAGGTTAAGTCTCTGCGGACGCAGCGGTAGCTGTGGATTCTCGCAATTACGTTTGATTGGATGACACTTTAAGTCATCATCTGTTTATACCGACGAGTGATTCTTTGAGAGAGAATAACACTTCTATCTGAATACTTCTAAAGGTGCACATAATCTTCTATCTAAGCACTCGAATGTTTCACTAGAGTGTTACTGACACTGTTCCAACATTATTGGACCTAGGAATATTCGAAAGTGATCAAAGTAGAATCTTCATTGTAGCCGATGTAATACGTGTTTAATAGTTCACAAACCTACTATTGGGTTTTTTATAATAGAATCAATATTAGAGAAAACTAACTGCAAATATAATTCCCAATGGTCATGGCATCATTGGAAGCCTCGAGAACTAACAACTATGTCAACCCGAAAAAAGATCACAATTCTTAACTTCAAACTCGAATCAAAAGTGTAATGAATCTGCATTCCCTTCCCACTGTCAGTAATACCGGAAAGGTCTCAATGTCAAGTATCGGAACTTTCGAATTAAAAAACGCTTTTCCCACGGACGCTTCCGCGTAGCTCGGATCACACCCTCTGAACTAAACATGCATCTCTTCGTCGATGACCACCGAATAGATATAAATCAACCGACGCGTATCCTTTTCACTACTCGAAGCGTTTACTTTGTAAATAGTTCGTTGCGAAGAAAGGCGATCGAAAGGCAGGAATCCTGCATCTTACGTCGGCCAGTCACGTCCACGAGCTCATTATCCCTCGATCGCCGGTCGCCACGGAATTCTCGGCGATATTTCTCGTTCGCTTCGCGTGGATAACGATAATCGTCGATAATTTCTTCTATCTTCCTTGCCGCGTGCCCCATCTGCCCAATAGGACGACCTTTTCATCAAGATATATAGAGGCGCGTGTTTCTTCGCCTATCCAAGTGGAGGAAGACGAATGTCTACGGCACGAACCTCGAAACAGGGTTGCAGGATGAAATAAGGGAAGAAAACGAGTTTCCAGAACTAATTCTCGCAGTCGGACACACAGTTGTTTAGATTCTGTGGGCTAACTGTTAGGTCGCTAGTTATACAGAAATGGAAAATAAAATACGAATAAATGGGGGAATTTGTAAAAAAAACAAAGCAAAAAGAAAAAACGAAGAGAATTATCCATGTATGAAATAATTTTTGAGCCTCGGTCGACTACCCCAAGCCCGACCGTTGACAAATTAGCATAACAGGGAATCGACCCAACCGGCAGAGTCAACCCCCACTGGAAACCCCCTGCCAGGTCGTCTCAAGTGCTAGTTATATAGGCATCGGTGGAAGCCAACATCCGACATTTAACGTTCGAAGCGGCAGTTAAGGTTCCGTTTGCGCCAACCAACTCTGTGTCTCCCCTCAGATTGGCGGATTGAGTTACATCGAGATTTTGATCTTACACATTTGGCAAGTAATACGTTTTTTTGTAGACAGAGATTTGAAAAACTTGCGAAAACTTTGGAATCGATTCTGAGACTTTTCTGCTGTAAAATTATTAGGGTATGCAAGTATAATTTGTCAGAGCTAGATAATGAAGTAACCAAATTTCATTGTTTACATCGTACGGCTAATATGCGATTTATGAACAGGATTAGTGTCGTATTCAAAAGATATTTCCAATTTCAGAAGAATGAAAATATAAATTTTTAAGTTTCTATCAAAAAAAGACCCAAACTTGGTGAACAAATGAAAATCCGAATGAAAATCCTTTTGATCCATTTCACACTCCTCTTCCGATTTCACGTAGAGATTGTGGCGTGAAAAGAACAACGTCATTGAATCGAAAAACGAATGACGCTTTTCAGATATATTATTCTCTCCTGGAAATAAAACGATGCCATGAAAAAACCACTGCCACAAAGCAAAGCCTACTTCTTTGAAGAGTGATTTCACACCGCGCAGTTTTACTTTCGCGTACGCTTTTTTTCGGGTTAGAGTGACAAAAAGCTCAACCGTTTTCAGGGTCGGCCTCTGAGAGGGTAGCGACCCGAGGGGTTGAAAACCCGTGTGGGCCACTCCGCTACGATCGTTGCTGCGCCATCGCCAGATCTTAATCTCTCGATTAGGTAACATTGTGCGAGCAGGGATGAAAATTGAATGAAGGTGTCGACTGAGGGGGAACTGCTCGCTGAATTTAAATCAATTGCAGAAAAATTGATAAGTTTTTCCACTAATATCACAATAATTTATTTCCAACCATAGAACCAAAATCATTCGATGTGTTTTGCACCAGCCTATAATTGAAACATTCTTCAACAAATTTTCATTATACTCCTACCATTCCAGGTGTTAAGTACTCAATCATTATAAGAATTATGAAAAATAATTGACCACCCTGTGATAAATATCATTCAGTTACCGAGGAATGTGCAGTTCACTCGATTTACACTAATACACTAAACATTCAATAAAAATTTGAGTGTACTTCATTCTCGCGTTTCATTCGACCGCGTTGAATATTTCACTGCACATCACCGTCGTGTATAATTGACACCCTTCGAAGTTTTCCCCCTACACGTAACCGTATCTCTGTAAACAAACATTGCACGCGCGATTAACGTTACCAAAATTGTTCCTATGCGCGGGCGTTATTAAACCCAACAGCTCTCTACTACCATTAACTACCAATGAATAATAAATGGCCTACGAATTTCCAGCTGACTGTCAAACCAAACAACCATGCGCTCCGGGCGTTCCACATACTGCCATTCAGCCATCTTAGTCTCTATCAGGAGGGTTCCAGCGCTATGCATCAAATCGTAGCCCAGCAAAGACGAACCGCGCCGCGTAAACGGTGGTCCAGGTGATTTGTGAGAGAAGGATAATGGTTATCCCGGGCCGCGACGCTGCTCTGTACCCTCGTCGACGGTAGCTACGCTGATATTGGGTGCTGGTACCGGGTGACGTGCTGGTGGTGGCTGTGGAGCAACACCGGAACGAGGGTGGAGATGGTTTGGGGGGAAGGGAGAAGCTAGAGGAGAGTGAATCGTCGGAGGGCTGGTTGCAGGGACCGGCGGGCTCGTACGTATACCAGGGGTGTAACCACCTCGGTGCACCGATGGGTGGATTCTCCGGCTCGGGTCAGTGCCCTCCCGTAACATTGAACCACCCTGCGGTGCAGTCAGGGCCGAGGCAGGTACGCATGCGTCCCCAGAACGCCCCCCTGACATCGCAACGTGCGCCATCCAGCCAACTTCCTACCCTTCAACCCTCGCAGCGCGATCTATCGCAAGCATATACGTATACACACTACGTATACATGCATCATGCCGGCGTGCGGACCGGCACGTCTCGGTGTTTTAATTTCTTCCACCGTCCCGGACACCCTCTACTCGCTGTCTCTATTTCACCCTCTACTGCGTATACTGAATATCTCCATCTCTTCGTCTCACTTTCCGTTCACCCCTTTTGCTCGCACACCCCGCTTCTGTTTTTGTTTATCCCTCCCTCTTACGCTTTATTCTTAAGTCTATGCATCTCGTTATCTTGCTTCTGCTTTAACCCGAGCACCGTGACACAGCGGAGCGTCCGGTGGTTTTTCATACGTTCGCGTTCGCCTACGCCTCTCCCATTGGGCTTTACGGCGATCCATTTGTGGCAATCGAATTTCATGTCCACAGAACACCACGGAGGCCGTGGGCCGCCGATGGTGTCACGCAGATTCGACGAACAGAAGTCACGCTCGGCCGTTGCACCTTGCCGCGTGGCACCTTGCCCGTGCGTCTGTGCGCACGCGGCACCTGTGTCCGTTACTGTGCACAGACAGGTGGACCGGCCAGAGGGTTCGCTCGGACCCGATAGAAATCCCCGGGGCTGATAAACAACACTGCTCCTCCTCCAGGGGAGAAGGAACGTGTGGCGGATCCGCCGCAACCGGGCCAAGTTACGACACGATGAAAGTATTAAAAATTCCTGCTCTTCGTCGTTCTGGCCCACCAATCGATATTATCGAGGAAGATGCAGTATAGCTCGCAACACACGCGAAACTTTGTAAACAACGATATTTTGCCAGGTAGCTGACTGACATCGAAGACACCTTGTCGCAAATTTTGGCGGAAATATCCAAGTTAGAAGAAGAGACGACGCGACTGGCGATTTTGGTGTAATTCAGATACTGATAAATGTGTTGGTGTAGTTTGATTTTGCTCACGATTTTAGTGAAATAGTTGCAAATAGATTTTTATGAAGAGATAAAATGGAGTGGGTTTTACAACTCCGTTTGATTATGGCGTTATTGGAATTTTTGTTCTGATGGTTAGACTGGTAATGCTTATTACTTGTCTGTTGAGTTATGAATTTTGGGGATATCAGCATAAAGAGTTCTTGTAATTATTGTTTAATTGCTATATAATATATAAGTATAGATTTAAGTGGTGCTGTCAGTTGTGACTACGAAAAGTCGGTTTGATTGAATGGGTCCCGGTACCGTCGATCCCTCCGCGATCGGATGCTATCTTAATTATTGATTCAACGTGGTTGCTGAGGCCGCGATGTCTGGGAAATGAGCGCATGCGAATTATAGGCGGGGCCGCGAGGCCGACCACGAGTTACGCTGACTGAAACTAGCGGGGTTGAATTACGATTCGTGTAAATCATCGCACAGCCGGTTTTCACGTACGGTTCGGCGGTCTGCGACGGTGGAAGAACATGTAAATATTTCGCAGCCATTAACGTTTCTCGTAAGTTTTCTCGTTCGTTAAAGGGACATAAGTTTCAGTAATGTTACACCGGCGCGCGATTACGAGCCCTATATGGCCGTGTGTCCGGCGGATCGTCCCCTAACGTAACACCTTGTCCTCATACATTTTTAACAATTAATTGCCAATCCTCTTTCCCTCTGTCTCTGTGGCTCTGGCAAAGAAAATCCGAAACGCTAGAGTCTTTGGATCGCATGGCAATAATTTCAATCGAATATATTGTTGTATGTTGTATAAATTGTAAATGGGCTGTTGCTTTGCGAAAAACGTTTCTAGGGTTTGCAGTTTTGTAATGAATGCGTTAGAATTTATGAAAGTTATTTTGAGCAACGCACGATACTAGATTCTCAGATAGCACACGGACATCCTATGTATGTGTACGTCCATAGTATGTCCCGCTCGGGACTTACGGGACATACCTGGCACGTCCCAGATAGGTCCAAATGTCCCAGATATGTCCTGGGTATGTTCTGTATATGCCCCAGGTATGTCCCATTTACATCGTAGGATGTTCATAGGACATCCTGTCCGGATATGTCCAGAACATAAGCAGGACATTCTTGGGACTTTCTTAGGGCCCTTTTCAAATGTCTAAAAGTAATTACTTTGTTTACAGGTAGAATGTTAACATTCTCTGTACATCTTATAAACGTTTTGAGATATTTTGAAAACGCTTTTTTAACATTTTTTAGGGAATTTGGGGTTTTGAAATATTTCTCAATGTATTCATAATACACATAAATAAGTTTCCCTTAATCTCCTTTTTTCTATGGTGATAGTCTCCATAAGTTAATTCAGAAACTAAAGGTAATACATAATATGATGGTTGCTGTGTAAGTAATTGAAACCCAATTATATATTCTATTTTTATAGTATAAGATTTATAGGTTTAGAAAACTTATGAAGTATCCTGGTATTACGTCAAATAATGTAAATTACTGTTTACAGAGTATTCTGAATTTAACCATTTCTTTCATTCAATACGTTTTTCAAATGCAATGCTAATGTCAATAGTTAGTTACGTTGTTCCACAGAAATGTAGATAATGTATAAAACAGAGAGAAGCGTGTATCGATAGGGGGTAACGCCCCAGTGTACAACGACCGCCCCGGCAGTGCCGCTACCTGATCAGTTCAATTTAATTCAAAACATAAATCCTTCAAACCGCCATGATCTGACACACCAAAAACGAAATCAGCGATACTTGGTATGTGTTTTAGACTGATTGCATAACCTACTATAATATTTATTCAGAGATCGATCGTTTAATCAACACGCATCACGTAAAACTAGTAAAAATTCGCAACTAGTAAACTAGTAAAACCAGTAAAAATTGCAACTAGTAAACTAGTAAAACTAGTAACAAAATAAAAATTATGAATATAAATATTAGGTAATACCGAATAGAGTAAAGTAAAAATTTAGCTTGCTACTTTAGCTTGCTTGTATACTTTATTTATTCAAGCTTGAAAAATATAAAATTAACTTTAAAAATTTAATACATTAAGCCACTTCTGATTGAATTAATACACCAGCAAATTTGTCCACGGTTAATACTTGCAGCACTGTTTACGTTTATGTTCACCTTAACAACCAATACATTTTAACTACACAACAAGGGAAGTTCGCCCAGGTCGTGACCTTCTCTTATTAGTTTACCCAACGTTAAGTCTAACCTAATAACTTTGGAGCAACCTTCACGTTTCGCTTGCGTTTTATCCTGGTCGAAACGTCCGGGATCTCTCCAGTTCGGTTCACTCGTCGATCGAGCGAAAACCGGTGAAACTTTTCCAGTGCAATGAACTCCCGACTCTCTCGGAAGCACAGACGCACCCCTAAGCAAAGGCACGAGCTGTGTGTTGGGGTTCGTTTTCAACGATGTAACTAAAGTGGAGGCAATCACGCCACCGTTATAACGCTGCGTATATTTCAGTCGCGTAATGCCGTACAGAAATGAATTTGAATAGCTAATGATACAGGGGGTCTAATTTGAAGGGTATAAGACTGAAGTGTGGAGGATAGCCATAACACAGGACTTCGAACCATAGCCAACTCGGATTAGGGCAAATACATCGACAGAGCTTTTTTCCTTTTTTATTTCTTTCATATCGCTTATCGACTCAACGATCGACTTTGCCACCATTTACACTCAGACGACGTTGTCAAGGTTTCCCGAATACCAAGCATTCGCTTCTGTGCTATTCATAGGTCACTTCACAGATTAAGGACGAGGAGATTGAACTAATGAACAATTTGAACAATTTTTATGATTGATGGAGAGTTTTGCTGATAACTTATTAGAACGGTAGGAATTTGGCAATTTATGTGGTAAGTGTAGGGCAGGATTGGATTTGCAATGAATATCTTACTATTTTATATGCGTAATAGAAAGTTCTATTATAGTTGGTTCAATTAGTAATTGATTATGATTTTTAACATTCTGTTTGTAGGGTTGGAGCTCGGCCCAACTTCGAATCTAAGTCCTCTATCAAATCTAGAACATGGGCCACAGACACCTCCTCAAACACTAGATCTTAACCTCGGTTCCTTGATTGAACCTTCAGTCTCGATGGGGCTGAAGATCAGCGTTCGATCGAAGATGTAGGATCGAGGTCCAAGTTTCGAGCAGAGATCTGGACTGAGGTTAAGGGTTTCTCCAAGTATAAAAAAAAGAGATAAGGGAACCCGAGAAGATATCGATGTGAAGAAACCCAGGAAGGATCTGGGACCAATTGAAAGGATCTTAGAGACATCTGAAATCAAGATAAGGAATTTCAGGAGGTATCTGAGTTCAAGACGCCAAAACTGAGAAGAGCTCTCTATAAATTCTCATGTAAAATTATCTACGTATATAGATTCTAAATCAATAAAACGTCGTACATATTGTTCCACATTCGTCATCTCAACAATCAGGTTCGAAAGGGATGTTTTCCGCGAACGGGTCGACAGTGACATGATCTTCATAGAGATCCCGGATCCCGCGTTCGGTATCGTTGAAATTTCGCCTACAAGTTTGTTCCAAAAGCGTGAAACTTCATTACAGTCAATTGATGTTCCCGCAGCGAATGCGCATCCGCCGGGAAAAGGAGTTCGTGGAACTCCGGCCTGATGCACTGAACTCTCTCCCCCTGATTGTTCTCTGCAAAGCGTTGACGTATCTCGAAGTGGAAAAAGGGGGCGCATCGTTAGCGTGGCAGTGCACGGCGACGACACGAGGGAGAGAAATGGCCTCATTTCGCAGAAGCTAGAACGACGTGCGTCGCTCCTTTCTCGTGGAACTCTGATCCGCGCATTGCCACCGCGCAATCTTTGCTTGGCTCCCAACTCATGAGAATGAAGCTTGATGATACAGTAGAACTGAATAATTGGTCACAATATTAACACTTTCCAGGATTTCTGTTCGGGCAACTTGGTTGCAGAGGTTTTGTCTGTAGACATTGAGCGGCAGCAACGGTTAATAATATTTTGGTCATATTTCCGCGCCATCTACGACCATTTTGTGTCTTGAGATTCAGGCTAAGGATGTTCAAGTTTAGTTAATACGTACACGACGTTTATTAAAGAAAATTGTGGAGAAATTAGAATAAATGCGTGGCATTCCCTATTTTGGTTATGTAGAATTACAAAGGGAGAGTTTATGTTGTACGTTTGAGGGAAGTTTAGTTGAAAATGGAGTTAGAGGTTCAGTTTCGTGGTAACGAAACTAAGACATGGGTTGTTGGAAAATTATCTGCTATAACTCTCAACTGTGATCCTTATGTTTTAACGATTAAGATAAGAAAAATTAAACTAGAATTTTAACTGGACTTTAGAATTTTATAGAGACTAGAGATGACACTATTACAACAATTATCTGATAGAATATTTTATTTGAACAATTAAAACGCGAAGCTGTAAAAAAACAGTCATAAATTTATCTTAATAATATTACTTTTTAACATCGACAAATTAAACACTGCATTTTTACCAATTTAGGCATATGCCCTAAGGACATGAGCCCTCATAAGCTTCATTAATAACAATTTCCTTCCTACTAATCTTTCTGATAGATAAGTAAATTGTCAAAGAAGGTAAAGAACATTAAGAAGCTTTAGTAAATGTACTAATGTTTGAAATTACTCGGTACTAGTTTTTTAATGTCGCCATTTGCGTAATGTGTCAATGCATTTTCTTTGAATATGGCAGTAATATGTGCAGAAATATTGATGTGAATAAACAAACCTCATTTTCCGTATATAGATGTAATTACATACTAGCTACAAATTACTACGAAGTATAAATATTCCGAACACACCAAATGTAGCGTAAATTCTGCATCTATAAATTAGATTTCATGCAAACCAAATGCGACTATTTTCTTTGAACATCAATTTTATCTTGTTAAAAATTCCGCAAAACATCCACCACGATTCAGAGATTCTATCTGTTTCTCGAACAAAGATATTAGAATAAAAACGAGAAAG
The DNA here is from genome assembly GCA_028830335.1 of Eucera pruinosa. Taxonomy (NCBI): domain Eukaryota; kingdom Metazoa; phylum Arthropoda; class Insecta; order Hymenoptera; family Apidae; genus Eucera; species Eucera pruinosa. Next base: position 14,060,708 of record JAMYCR010000001.1, read on the forward strand.
TTTAATGCGTGTTTGCAGCGCGACATTATGAGAGTGCATCGATTCAATCGAATTAATTATGGCCGATATGGCTTAAAAATAACGAGTAACGTGGTACAGCGAAAATCAATACATGCTAATGGTGTCGGAGATGCTTGTTGTATTAATAATTTAGGTATAAATAATGCGTAATTATAAAAAGGAATACACTGGATAATGGAAGGGATACTCGCGCTGGTTTTGCAGACAAAACAGCAGTCACTAATATAATTTTAAAAATCTGACAACTAATGGTTTGCGTGAGAGCACGGCCGGACCTTTCATACATTTTGGTTTCGAAAACGATTTCATAAATGAATGTAAAACGTAAAATCGTCCAGCGTAGGCGAATAACTCACGTTTAACTGGCCATATATCGACACGTTCGCGTTTGTTTGAACGTATAAATATAAGTGGTAATTACTCAAAAGGCAGATCCATCGATACGAATTTCCATTCGGAGATCCAGATATTACCGTCTCGCCGAGACTAGTATTTGTTCTCAAAGTTATCGGAGATTAGGAAATTCGAGACGCTCCCGCAACTCTGACTGTAATTACGTTAGGAACAACGGAACCGTGCAAAGCAAGAAGCAAGTGAATTTCAGTGGATTTGTTCCTTTTCGTTTCTCTTGTTTTCCGTCATGGAATATTTTCAGCAATATTAGGGATCATTGTTTACTTTGATTGACAATTTAAATTAAAATAACTAAGATTTATTATTGTTGAAACGTCATTATACAACTCATTCATAGAATTTAACGAATTTACTCAATGTATTTGATATATAGAGTTATTTTTCAGGCATCTATAAAAGGAATTGCCATTTGAGTTATAGTTATTATTTTGCTTTGATGAAAATTTTGGTTTTAATGTCGGCATTCATGACTGAATATAAACCAGTAATATCTACTCTTATTAAAATATCAAAAGTGATACAGGTAAATTTTTCTGTGACTTATGTGCATAAACAATATTCCCTATAATAGCATAGAAATATAAACAAATCAATAACATTATAATTCAAAGATCAGATAGTCTAAACTACGCTTTATTAGAAGTCCCCTTAGATTTTTTAATTTTAGCTATCAATAACCTAACTTGTAGTAACAACACCAAGCTTTCACAAAACTCTATAATTGGTCTCCTTCGTTGCGCTCTAATGTAACACCATTTCCTTTCAGTTCTTGCACCACTCCCATCTTTAATTCACGCCAGGAATTCATAAGATCAATTACTGTATCATCGTCGTTACTCCACCATCCTTCGTAGCATTCCATTCATTACATCGCTTTCATCAAAACGCTGCATGCTATAAATAAATAAACAACCTTAGTGCAATGTCGCGCTTTCTTCCAACCAGTCTCTTGAGTGATTTGAAAGAACCACGGAAATATTGAGACGAAAGAAAGGGAGAGACCCATCGAACCCACCCTCGGCTTCTCCACTTTTCTCCTTTATCCCCTTCTCTGCATATCTTTCTTTCCTTGCTCGTAATATTGCGTGGAAGCTGACGCGCACAATGTCTCGCAGACGGCGCTGGCATAATGTTCCCAGCTACGATAGCGATCCACTCCTTCGAGGTGGCGAACAGCAGCAACCAGAAGGCGTAGAAACTCAGCTCGGTTCGTTAAAAAGTCCGTTGGACCACTCGTAACAGCCGCGAGAACGAAGAGAGAACCCGAGAAGAATGCACCGAGCCGAGTTGCACTTACTTACGCGGTGTTGCACCCCTTGCTCTGGTGCTCTCTTTCTCTCGACTCACTTTTTCTCCTGCTGCTACCAACGCTTCCTTCAGTTCACCCCCATGAAGGGATGAAATCGTTAGCTGGGGTAATACAGGCATAAGACACTTCGATGAATCCCTTTGACTCCCGCCACTTGCCACTCCTATAATTTAGTCGCGACAGAGTTGGTAAATCACTTTCTTTCACTCGCCATCGGAAGCATTTTACGGGAGATGTTATTCCCTGCATATTAATAACAACAAAGCTGAGCCTTGAATTTTCGTCTTTTTCTGCATTTTCTGTTTCGTACTTTCGATGAATGCTTGAGTGAATGCTTAGTAGGTAAGATGATGCATGAATTAAAAGAATTTTATTGAAGATTCAATATTTGAAGAAATAAGCATGGGAAAATCGTGAAAGATATTAAGATGTATTTAAATAAACTATGTCTCCGTTTTATTTGGATGATGGATGATTTTCTTTTGAAAAATGGAATTGAATAATTTTTAATGTAATGTGTAGTGAAATGGTAGCTAGGTTAGAAATTTATATTATTATATATTCTTCATTTTGCGTTCAAAACACATATAGAATATGAATAATACTTGAAACTTTTTTCCCTTTCGTAACTCTTTTCATTTTTTCGTTTCATAATTACAGTTTTAACATAAAAGCAATATTTTGTAAATTAAAAATATTATAAAAAAATACCAAATTCAAAAACTGTACTTAAAATGTTAAACTGTTGTAACATTTTGTATAAATTATTTCATGACTTTATTCGTGATAAGTGGTTGAAGAAAGAGGATTCATTTAAATAAATAACTTATGTATGCATGCCCATTTTTTAACTTTAAATACAGGTAGAAATGATAAAAGATACACCGACCCCGGGTTTTAAGCTGCTCTTTTAATTCACAACGTCATGTATCACGCGCTGTAAAGTGCCCACCGTTTTACACCTTAAGGACACTTTACGAAGCTTGTCATTATCTTTGATTTATTTTCATTAGCCGGCTCTCATATAAAGCTTGCGCTAATAATTTTATACGAAGTTACGCGGTGTCCCGAGCAAAATGGCCATGGGGATATTGCAAATAACGTCTCACAGCCACGATGACACAAAGCCGCTTCGATATACTCCTCGTAAAGAATTACTTATACCTTTATCCATTCTGTCATTCAACGAAAAAAGCAATACATTTCTCAAACGTATAATCCAGCTTAATCCACAACCATTCACTGAACAATTTCTTCTGACAAAAGTGACACCCTTTAATAGTTTAAAAGACCGACTACTAGACCAAGTTACGGCTACCCTTAGGAATTTGCGTGGGAATATGAAATTCCACGCTGTCCAAGCACTGCGTGACCATATTTGCAAGCAGCTTTACACAGTTGCGGCATTTTGTCCCAGCGAAAAACCTTGTACGCGGTTTGAAATTACGCGAACGCGATACGAACACGTAGAACTACGTACTATGTAAGAAAATAGATCGGCCACTTTCCCCTAGTGTTCTATAGATCCGGCTAGGATTTTCAAAGCCGTGCCATAGGCTTATAAGAGAAAGCATTTACAGAAATAGCACAGCTATAAAAAATTCACAAACTGCAGGAGACACGAATAGTATACATTTGACACTCAGAATTCTATTTTGTTGCACCACGTAATGGATCTGATTTTAATATTTTGGTACTTCAAAATTAGTGTTTTAAAATAAAACACATCATTCTTAATTTTACTCAAACTTGCGGAACTACCTTTGCGATCGCAGAGGTGAACGAACTAATTAGCTCGAAGTAGAAGTTGGTTACTAAAGTATCATCCCTTTCTCGATAAAATTGATGTCGTAATATCGTGCGTCAATCTCCCCTAAAATATTCGCGAAATATTTATACATCGCTACACTATCTGCTATTGAAACTTACAATCAAGTAGTGAAATAATCAGCCCCTAAACGTCTAAATAGTTACACGTCAAAATTACCACGAAGGGTGGTTTTCTTCGGCGTCTGAAAGACAGGCCCAGCCACCGTAGCAGATATTTTTAAGGTTCCAAAGAGCTGGTTTCGTGGAAAATCCACGAGCGTGACAAGCCTCCCTGGGAAATATGGTGCCTCGGAGGGGTGCGACGGGGGTGAGGGTTGCCAACAGTGCAACGAATGGAGATCGATTCTGAGTCTGGGTCAGGAGAGGGCGTTCACCCCCCGGTGCAGCCCGGGAGACACGGAACCCAGGGTCGTAGCTAGGGTATCACAGGAGGGGTACTGACGCTGAGGCAAGGGTGGAGGGCGGAAGGGAGCGGTGGGTCGCACGGGACACTCCCTTCTGGTGAGTGCAATGTACGCTTCTCTGTCCGAAATTGTAGCTACGTAGTGCGACTCTCCTCGTGGCCTGTTCCTGGTGTCGCCCTGGCTGTTTATTAGTCGAAACCTACAAACTAGTCGCCATGAAGGGATATTCGTGTCGCGAATTCACCGCACAATGGATTCACCACGTCCCTCCGTCGGATTTTCCAGACGATTGAAGCATTTCGACGACAGAGAATCGCTGCTGATGGCCAACGACATTCGTGACCGGGTACCCGCTTAAGATCCATTTCGAGTTTTACGAGGATGCCGAGAGTAGGAAACTAAGTTGCTCCTCCTCGAAGATTAGCGACACCCGATGGACGTGCTTCGTGTTTTTCGATGCGTTCGGTCCCCACTATGTTTACAGATTCGAGAGGGTGGAAAAGTTACACCACAATGCTCTTAACATTACGTAATTTTTGTACGGTGGCTAGCGTGGGCAACGCGACTAGTTACGTAACGGTTCATACCAGCAGCCGAAATACTCGTGATAAGTATAAATTTCGACGGTATCGAGTCGACAATAATTTATCATGGTTCGAAGTAGCGCGTCGCGTTGCACCCCGGTGGCCGACGAACGACACTGGATATTCTTTTCGTCAGAATGGGGAACGTAATACCGAACGAGGGTTCATTGTTTGCCATGTCGCATTATTCCTTGTCTTTGTCCGGTGTTGAGAGTTTCGTGCTCGACCGTCCCATCGAAAGGTACGAAACACGATATTGAAGTCCATCGAACTGTTCTTTGCCGGCCGTGAAATAGCAACCTCGTGTTTGCACGAGATGATAAAAATGTGAATCGCGTGTTATTAATTACAAGGCAGTGCATAAAGTATGAAATTGAACTAAAAGTACAATTTAATCTGCTTCCTTCTTAGATTATCGTAGATGATATTTAGAAGAGTTTCCTTGATTTTATAGTATATTACTAATAAAAGAATCTCATAAATAACAATGAGCATAGGGATTTGATGTAGAGTTGAAAAGAATACATGAAACATCCTTCTCCATTAAAATGTAAAATTGTAACTTATTGCACGGTAATCTACGAATGATGTACGCAGTATATGTGCATTTATATATTATAACTTCGCGTCATATACACGTACATTCAAATGTAATACGTAATTTGTGTATCTTCGATTTTTTAAGAAGTTTCAAACTTTTTATTCTGACTATACCCAGAGATTGTTATTTATCTTCATATTTGAGAATTCACAATAATTGTTTTCTATAGACCGAAAAATAAATAAAATGGATTTATAAAATTTATGAAAAACAAAGAAATGTATGAAATCATCCAGCAGAAGCATAATTAAATTATCTTGTAAAAAGGAATACCTAAAATTTTAATTCATACCTTCCAATTAATACAAACGATTTAAAGATTCCTATAACTATGCAGTTTATTCAACTTCAGTATTTTTAACTTATAATGGCACTTGTATATTAATCACGTAAAAATCCTAACAACATTACACGCTTCATCCCGCTTTACTCGATAAAGCCGAATAGAAAATCCTTGCAGTTTTATTTAATCTTCACTATTTTTAACGAAAATCAATTTTCACTCAAACTACTTTACCAATAATTTGCATTTATATATTAACGATATAAAAATCATGCTACGATAATGTGGTTCGTCCCTTTTTCGATTCGCGACATTCATTTTTGAAGTGTAAGAGGTCCTTCATACCTTCCTCTTTAACCTGACTACCAGGAGTGACTCCCAGGACGAGGTGAACGATCGACAGGGTGGTGGTACGTGACCTTTTGCTCGAAGGATAACAGCAGGGGTGAAGCGGGGACTTTGCCCCTCGGTAACGGGGGTGAATGCACGTACGACCCATCTGCCCCCACTCCTATTCACCAGCATCGAACTATTCAAATTCCCGGGTTCAGCTAATTAATAATCTTTCCAATAAAGAGTTTAAGATACACGGACTCGGGGAAAAACTAGGTTATTGTACAGACAACAAACTAATTTCAAAAACTATTTAGATTTATCGAGGTTCGTTGGAACGTATTTGCATGCAGCCCACCCCGGAGCAGTACACCGAGCGCAAGATCGATCCGTGTTTCGGCAGCTTTCCCATCTCAAATATTCTTTCCAATGTATTCAAATTTTAAATAATGATGTATACGAAAATTCGCTTGACGATAAAATGTGTTCTCCATTCTTTGCACAGTGAAATATTATTGAGAAATGGAAGCGCGATAATAATAACATTTCATTATACTATCATATATTCTTGTACTCAATGGAAATATAATGTTATATTTTATATTGTACTTAACATCTCATGTGTGATAGCTGTCTTTTTTATGGAAATAACAAGAAAACGTCAAGTGAAAGAATTATTAACGTTTTCTAAAAGAAATGTTGGCTTTGGATCGAGTATTACCGTAAGAGCAAATCGAAGTAATGAAATTCTTGAAACAAACGCGTGGAGCCACGTGACGATAGCTACTAACGATAAGGGTTTGTGGTTCAAATTCTCTTCGAACGTTTAAACAATCATGATAATTTGTTACTATGCTAGGATTATTATTTAACCATTGTTAATAAATTGACAAATATGTATAATCCCAGACAAGAAATAGAGTAGGTCCATTATCTTATGGTATATATGGTCCACGTTCTAAAATACCGATTGTGTAAAAGAATTGGTGGCAGAAACCACACATGAGGTGCAGAATAATGTACATTTTTTACGTTCACCTTCAACTTAGAGCGGTCAGTTTACGAACTACGTTCAATCCAACTATCTCGGTTGATAAAGATAGCCATGTTGTCGGTGAAGTAGGTACCTTTTATATTACAGGTATACAGAGTACAATATGAACAAATATTAATGAATTGTAGGTCATTATAATGGATAAGCCGTTCGAAGAACTGTTTACGTGTCGTTTATCGTGTGTAACCTCACGAAGGTGAACCCCCCACATATATAAGCACCGCACTTTGCAACAAAGGCTCAGTTGTCTTTCTATTTTCAGGTGCATCGGATCAAATAGCTAATTAGGATAAATTCTAACTTTCGATTGAGAATGACCACAAAGCTAGTATTATCCCCCCACATCCGCATTTCTCATAGATTTAAGATTATATTTAAGGCATGGACGTCTGTGTAGTTTTGTGCACGAATTTCATGACTTAATTTTCATATTATATAAATCAATAAATTGACTAAATTAACTATTGGTAATACATGGCAATTATATGTTATTACAACAAATTTTTTAATAACACGATTTAAACTGAAATTACTACCACTACAAACATGCAAATCTGATCACAAGTAAGGTGACATAGTAGTAACAAAAATGATTTTCCGTTCTCTTTCTATATAAAAAAAATTCTCTTCGGCATATAGCCTCTTCTTTTCTTTGGACGCAATGCCCGCGGAAACTTATATCTAAACACGAGGTTTCCTAATCGTAAACCAAAAAAATAATCGCAGACAGTGAAAGCACGTTATAAGAATCAATGTTCGTACAAACATGCCGAACCTCGAGCTGGGAACGTTCGCTTCAGACCCAATCGCGACCACGACCGCGATGGCAACTTTACGTCGCGAGATTTGAAAAATCGATAAAGTAAAGCCAGAGGTGAATACCATCCCCCATCGAGACTAGCTTTACTGTCGATGATTCAAATCCAGTTTCCAGAAACAGATTAAACACGCGAAAACGCACGCACGCGAATAGAGACTATGTCAATCTGCCCGATTCTACTAAAAGATTCTAAAATATTTTTGATGTACGATTTATGTACTCTTATCGTATAATTTATAGAAATCGACAAGAATTTTTACACTTTCCTAATATTAGACCCACGTCGTTGGTAATTTCACAAACTAAATATCGGAGGTGTTTACTAGTTTCTACTAAACCAACTTTTTGCCAGAAAATTTAAGTTTTGAGTGCACGTAATAAAATAAAATTTTTCTGTGTTGTATTTCAATGAAAATATCCTCGAGTGATCCTAAGCTTTAAATAATTTTTTCGTCGCTATATTAGAATATTTGGAACTAGTGCAAGAAGACACTACCCTAAGCTAATAAATACACAAGAAAATGTTACTATTCCGCAGTCACCATGCTTGTAAGAACAATAAAAATACAACCAGTCCCTGTGCCAATTTGGACCATTCGTCCTACGGCATGATTGGAGACTGGAGGGACCATAAAGCATGCGACTCACCGGCCACGGAGAAGTAGATCAGCTCGCTACAGCAGGCACGGGTGATTGCTATCCACTAGATCTCGTCCCTCTTAGCAACCGAAAAATTCGAAGAATTGTTGAATCGAAATCAATGAGACGATCAGATGGTTTCTTCAAATAATGCACTGAAGAAAGGAAAAATAAAAGATTATTATCACGATTGCAAACCAAAGTCGGTGTACGAAGTTGACTCTACTCTCATAATTCAAAAATAAAAGAGAAAATTGTAATGATCTTGAAAATAATCGATAATACAGAACAAACGGTGGCTGTACATTTATTGTCTCTAATGCATAAACGAAAATCTACTTATAATTAGAGTTACATTACTCCAAAAAACGATAAACATTGATATGCAAGAAGTATGAATACTGCTGCTAGAATTACTAGCAGCTACAAGATTCCTGAAAAATACGCACTCGATTAAAAAAAATGTTAAAAAAGAGGAAAGTTTGTAAAACTTCACATATCTTTTGAGTATTTGTCAAGAAAATATTACTACGCTTATACTTATAAAAATATATTACGTATTCTGCTATCAAACATACCAGATTAACTTTAAAAATATTTTATAATAAAAGTGTACATAAACTTCAGTTATAGTACAATATTACTTATACATATTTTCGTAAATATATATCACAAAATATACTACAATTTTTAAATTTGAAAAAATAAGCTAGAATCGAAACGCATGATTCTAGTAGCCTCAATGACATGTTAATATCTAACTGCGCAATTTCTGCATATTAATAAAATTCATTTGAAAATCCATGCATAAACATAATTTATGTTTTCCAAAAATTGGTTTATAAAAACTATTTCGAAAATCTATTAATTTGATGCACATCTTTTATATTACGCGAAATATAATAAAAAGTATAAGTCATTTAACGTATTTCGCGCCAGAAGTGCACGACACCATTTATAATTGCGACGTAGAACGAAATTAACAATTACTCAACTATGCTCACCACCATTCATAATTTGATAAAATATGTACATGCCGACAAAAATGAAACAAAAATACATTAATGTGCTTACCTAATTGTGGGAGAAAATTATAGAACTCTATCAGTTTTCCACGATGCTCCGTTTAAACTGAAACCGCCAAGTGTCATGGCGTCTCCTGGCTTATCGCTATCGCGTTACTTCAATGCCTGTCTTTTGAATCGTCACCAAAAACCTGTAACAAATTAACAAAATTGATTTCAAACAAATTAATGAAATATATATAATTATTGCATAGAGTAGCAACAATTAGAACTAAAATATTTTGGAAAAATATTAAAATTTTATCAAAATTAAAAAAAAAGTTGCCAAAGTTGGTCGAAACCTTTGTTTAATTTTCGACAAAGCTGTTACCAGAAATACGTTGACAGTAAAAAACGACGGTAATAATAATAAATGAAAATGACAATTACGTTTAGGAAACGATTTGGTACTAATTACGCACCTTAAAACTGGAACAAATAACATCCTATCACTTCAAACTTCAAGGTACAATTAATCACCCCCCCCCCCCACCCCGCTGACAAATTCTTTATGAACTATGAAGTAACCAATTAGAACATTAGAACCCCCACCTATAGCTTAATTTTCTGAAAATTACAATTATGGCTAGATATTATGATTTATAAAGAAGTTTAATACCCTAAACTAGAAAACTTTCAACAAAATAAAGTTTATACAAAAAAATACATTTAATTTATTTATATGAAATTCAGACTCTAATCTTAACTTGTCTCCCACTCTATTACTATTGCGTAATTAAATTTTCCAAAATATCGATCGTTTAAATGCTTCTAATAAATGTGAATCCAACGATTTCCAACAAAAAAGATCACTTTGCAAACAAAATTATGAATTTTGTTGATATTAAAAATGGAGTAGCTATCGGAACAATTACCGAATGTTTTTGACTTTAAAAAGCACTCGCTGGCACAAAATACATATCGTTTTATAAACTTATTGCCATTTATAACTTGAATAATATTAAGGATTGTAAAATCAAGAAAAATATTGATTATTTATCAATATTCACCAATAATACGATCTTTATAAGTATCAATTTTTCGACATAGCCTATGTTTTGCCGATCAGATTGACAGGAATCGTTTACCTTCAAAATAACACTACAAATTACAACCACATTTAGTAAACTTTTAAAGTATAGTAATACTTTTATGGTGTATCAATTAAAATAAATAAACTAACTTTGAACGAAAATAGTTATCTACAATACGATTTACTTAATATCAACCTTGCCATGTGGTTATGTTCGTGTCCAAATTTTTTACGAAATCGTCTCATTACAAAATCGATTATTAATACGCAATTCTCATTTACATTTCGCAAAACACACTAATTTGTATTGTAGAGGCCTATTTCCTGTCGATTAATTTATATTTACACAGTTTTCAAGTACACACTCAAATCACAGCGACTACACAAATATAAGTTTTGCTAAAGCAAGTAATATGCAACGTTTTTCATTGAGTGATATTATTAATACCTACACCTAAACCAATTCAAAGAATGTTAACTTCCAATAAACAATTAACACTAATGCACTTTTGTAGGAGTATTCATTGACATATTCAACTCAACAATTAGAACAATCGATGGTTTGAAATAAATCGAACGCATACGAATCTAATCGTATTAGTATATTTATCTACTACATAAGTCTATATAAAGCCTAAATAAATAATTGTCAATAAAATATTTATCTTATAATTTAATTACTGATTAACACACCACTTTATTAACGATGGATGGCGGGAAACCTTGCTTGCTATTAACGTTCAAAGCACCACAATATTGCTATGATTTCTCTATGGTACCAACCTTTAAAAATTAATTTTTTTTAATGTATCGTACCGAATATTATGAGAAATAGGTATTTCTCAAAGAAAGAGAAAAGCACTTATGTTCAATAAAAGAGAAGAAAATATTTAATTCTAAATTGTACCATAGAATTAAATAAAAATATTCATCTTTGGGAAAAAAAGTTCCTATGACCATACGTCATAAAGTTAGTGTAGGTAAATGTAAATTATACGATATCATTTGTGCAACATCAATGATTAAATGCAAAATAGATCTATTATTTTACAGAATTTTCCTTTTACAAAAAATTCTAGTATTTTTTTAGGATCTCCTTGTGACTTAGAGCGGTAAGTTTAGAAATTACATTCAATTCAATCATCCAAGTTAGTAAAGATAAAAACCTTGTCGGTGATACAGGTGTCTTTTATACCACAAGTAGTCGAAACATAATATGAATAAAAAATATAAAAAAAAATATATAAATTGTTATATTTATTACTGTAATAAGTTCTAGAGAGCATCTAAGTACAATAAAAATAAAACAAAATGGATTATAGTGATGATAGTTAAATAAATTGTTACAGAGTAACAATGGAGGTTGTAGATACAACCGAGGTATAAACTGGAGCGACTAACGTAAACCAAATTAAACTAAAACAATAATATTTATGCAACTGTATTTCAATAACTATATGCGTACCGTTGACTGAATGCACAAAGCATAAATTAACAATTTCAGCAGTATAACGTAGCCGTACATAGATAATAATTAATCATGCACTACTGTAATTGTACCTTTTATTTGCAATGAATGTATAAATTGTTGTAGTCATTATTCCAAAAAATTCCCAAGAGTATGAAACTATAACAAATGTCTAAAAATTAATAAATTGTAGGCTATTATAATAGAAAAGGCGTTTGAGGAATTGTTTAGGTATCGTTTATCGTCTAGAAGCACTACAACTTTGTAGCGAAGGCTCAGTTGTGTTTCTGCTTTCAAATGCATCGAATTAAATGGCCAATTACGATGAACGCTAATTGTCAATTGTGGAAGATCACAAGGCCTTTCCTCCTTTATTTCTCACATGTGCATGTGTGTGGTTTTGTTCATGAATTTTTATGAATTTGGGTATAGGCATCTTTAATCATTTATTGACCTGCTAAATTAAAATTAACAGAATAGGTCCAACATAAATTCGTCAAGAAAATTCGTCGAATGCATTCGTCGAGGGATGTGAGCGTCTAGGTTTAAATAATTATAAGATACTTATAGTTTAATTATAGTTAGTTGTATATTACTTATGCACGCATTTTGTTCTAAGATCGCTTCCTAATTTAGAATGAAAGTCATAACTTTCTTTCTGGAGTTTCTATCCCTGAATTCTTACACGTGTTTACCAATTTGCAATTATGTACTCTATCCCTTGGAATTGCTCACGACGTACTCGCTTGTAAACAGACGCGTTGTTTGTGGGTGGTCATGCACAATCCAACCCTATACTTGACAGTATATGCAATCCTATTTAAACAGTGCTTAAACAGCTTATGCAATCCTATTTCAATTCATTTAAACATTTTTGTAGGTAGCATTATACAAAAACGAATAGTTTTCTTTAATGACTGTTTTATTTACTTAACAATAACATAGCTATTATACAATAACAGAATTTACAGTATTCCATCTACGAATTTACGATGTGTGCAATATTAGCTTCAACGAAAAGAAATCAATATCAGGCAATCAGTTTTTCTGCTCCAATTTGTAGAACGTGATGCAGTGTATGTGGTAATCCATAAACATCCAGTATTAAATTTTTGTAAATTTACAGATGCGGCAGGTGTTCTCCTTGCGGATGGAAGCCAGTATCATCGGCAATATAGTTTACTGTGTATGGAACGTTGGTAAGCGGATCCACGAAAGTGAAGCTGCCCTGAACTCGTAGGAATTGACCATCGCTTCCTCCCTCAACTAATTCTGCAGATTCCTGTTTTGCTTGTCCGTCGGAAAGTTGGTAAGCATAATTGTAACCGCCAAGCCCAACGTTGTCTGAAGGAGTTTCTTTCACAAGGACTGTTTCCTGGGGGTTGTGTTGGGGTGCTGCCAGTACAACGGCGATGAGAGAGGCAAAAGCAATGATCTAAATAAGATTAAATATACTATTAGTTTTCAATTAGTTACAAATTAATTTTATAAAATTTAAATAATGCCGATAAAATCGAAGATTTATGTTTAAAAGTTAAATAAACTGCGTGTGAATAATTTAGGCTGAATTAGTAAATTGATTTGTATTATTTTTGTTATGATGCTACTATAATTATTTATATTTGTACTGTATTTATTTGAATAAAATTTAAGGAAATAAGTAGAGCAATAAATATTAAGAAAGTAGAAAAATAATAGAAATTGTAAATTTGTTTGCATATATTACAATATATTAAGGAAAAAATAATTATATAATAAATTATACTGATAGAAATTGTCATCACAGCTTCTATTGATTAATAATAATTTAAATACTCTTTTATCAATTATAATTAAAAATTATATAATTAAGAATTTCGGTGTTCTTCAACTACTTATAATTATAATTTTGTAGTAATATTATGGTAAATTTGTATATTAATACGATACATACTGATTTCATTTTGGAAGTAGATGTCTTTGGCTAGTATGGTTTGAAAGACTGATGTCGATACTGAGAATCGTCACGAATTTTATAGTGGCCCTCCTTCTGCCGAAAATCGCATCGATTTACGATAAATTCACCTTTCACCTTTTCACGTTAAATTGAAGGTGCCGACGTTGATAGTTTAACCTTCATCGTAAAAGTGAGTTGGTCTGACGAAATTGAAGATTTCGATTTTTTATGAATTTTAATAGGAAATTCACTTGGAACATTGACTTAAATAAGTTACTAGCTAAATGTTATAATAAAAAATTACGTTATTTAAGAAACACATAGAACGGTATACTCTATTCAAATATATGCATTACTTAATAATTGCCTAATTTGATTTTGATACATGTTTATATAATGTATTGGAAAAACAAGCAATTATTATATTAAAAAGTTAAATAACAATATTGTCATATGGAAATAGAATATACTTTTGCATTTAAAAGAATTTTTCCACAAGTAATTCTTTTTAAATACAAATGTTTTTTACAAGATTTGATAAAAGAAGATAATCCTTAGAGAATACAAGCGAGCATTAATTTATAACTATTTTCGTCAATTTTAAGGTATTATAATACGTATTTAATCGAAAATATTTAGAAATTGCAAACAAAAGGGCTAAATATTCTGTTTTCTTTTCTAATCTTTAAGCAAATCGAGAATCTATAACTCTAAGACTAAAAGAATCTCTAGCCTGTATTTTTTGAACAATTTCGAAACAAGTAAAATGATGACTTAAATCTTCCTTATTTTCGCATAGACTATAACATATTTCAATTTGAACAAAATCGCAGACATCGAGTACAAAAGTGATCGATTTGGCCTGGAATAGCCCATATCTATGGTACATTTGATAAACCTCAATGTGTATATCTGTGTTTATAGACTTATCTAATTTTTTTACGAAATACTGCCAAATAAACAGTCTTCTAAGTTCTTATAATCTTCTTATAATATTCTAATAATATGCAATATGATGAATAGTATAACAAATTCAATATCAGCCACCTTTAAGAGGATAGTTTTGTAGAAGTCCTTCATATACATTATTCAGAGATTTGCAAACGTTTAGAAGAGAAGAAGCCCGATCGCATAATCTATCGAATTTTTACGACGGGTATGATTACGACACTGGTTTGACAACCATGGCCAATAGGTTCATGGTGTCTCATTACGAACATCTTGTGGTAAAAGGTGAAATTGTCGCTGCACAAGGTATCAACTCTCTTACTTCCAATAAAACGTCCGGTGCATTGAATTTTACTTCATTCTCTTTTACCTGACTTCATTAAAAGGTAGTAAGATTGACGAATATTTAAATGGTAATTGATAGACATAAGAATGTATCTTCTTAAATTATATTCAAAAGATTGTAAAATTAGTTTTGATTACGAGAAAAGTGCATAATTGATAGATTATAAAATTTGTATTATAGTCATTTCATCGCAATTTGATGATTCAGTAATGACGCATATATACGTACATATTTATAGTATATTAAAGTTTGATACACTTTTGAAAAGAAATTATAATTATTTAATTACTAATCGATTTTGTAACGTTTCATAAAATACGGTAATGTTATGCAATTGCGTGTAACATCTATTTTTTATTTCTTTCATATCCTACAACCAATTTATATAGTGATATGGGTTTTTCATGTAATCCAGTGAGATGAAATAAATTTTTATTCAGTCACTATAGGTGTTTATTCATATTTATTCATGTACACATACGTTTTAATATATTTCTTAATAGAAATAAATTGGTAGATGTTTGATAATAAACCAACAAACTTTTTAATAGTTAGTCAAATGAACTTATTATCTAATCCACAGAGTTGTTCGATATCATTGCTGATTTGCATAAGTTTTAATGCAACTACTATACGGTTTCATTATATTCTATGATATTTGTTAGAATTAAATAAAAGGAACATTGAAAAGTGAAATTATTTATTTTCATAAGTACAGGTATGTATATCAGAGTAATAATTATAATTACATATTCAATAATGATTGATATTTTTTCACAAACTTTCTTTGGCATTAAATATCCATTCTGTTATAGTTACATAACTTCTGAAACCCTACGCTGCAAAATAAGATGTATTGCCGTATTCAATGATAAAATTATAACCAATTCTTATACTCGCTAAATGAATTTGCAAAAATTTGTAGAAGTACAATTACTTCGTTTGTACATGTAAAATTTGTAAAAGTAAGATTACTTCGTTCTTACGAAATACTAAGCTTATATTAACCCTTTGCACTGTGAAGTCATCTCTGACGTGAAAACATTATTTTTCCCTACAACTCTTAAGTCACCTCTGACGTGATACCTCATGCAGTTAGCAAAACAAAATCCGAAAAATGAAATAAGAGTTGGTCGAAAACCAACTATAAAGACAATTATAGTTTAAAGGGTTAATATCGTAAATTTAAATATTAATAGTCTATATTTGATACAGGTTTAGTAAAACTAAATTGTATTTTAACGCGAAAGAAAAATTTTGCTCAAAGAATTAAATTTTTAAACATTTAAATAGTACCAAACAAAAAACGAGACAAAGATACACCGTACTTGTTGTAAATAAAAGAAACCTACTACAAATATACTAAGCCACTAAATAACTTTACTAAATAGCTAAATCGTTGAATATATAAAGTATTTTCTGCATCCATATCAACGTCCATAAATATTAATGAATAAATAAGAAGGGAAAGATGATGAGAACAGGGAAAGGAATACAATCGACAATTATTTGAATGAAAGATTTATTTAAAATTAAAGTATGCACAACTTAAGCCGGAATATGTTCTCCCTGCGGATGGAAACCGTTCTCGTCAGCGACGTAGTTGACGGTATACCTCACGTTGGTTTGTGGGTCTACCCAAGTAAAGCTACCACGAACAGCCAAAGCTTCGTTTTCAGTTCCCGGGTTAACTAGTTCGGCGCTTTCCTGATGAGCCTGGCCGTTGGAAAGCTCGTAACCATAGTTGTAGCCACCCAAGCCGATATTGTCAGAGGGTGTTTCCTTGACGAGCAGTACGTCATCTTGGTGACTCTGAGGAGCGGCGTACGCGACAGCGACGAGGAGGGCGAAAGCAACGAACTGCGAAGAAAGGAAATCATTTAGTACCTTTTGCTGAAATTTTGTTAATTAATGAATTCTTTTTTTATTAAATCTAGTTCATTTAAAAGAAACGCGCAAGTGAATTATATAATGAGGTAGTAAAAGTGAAGTTCTTTTAAAATCTTGTATAAATTGTTTCAATTTGGAATTCAATTTTCGCATTTCAATTATTAGTTGTTAAATAATAAATATATTTAATAATTGAAATAGTTGTTTGTTTCTCTTTTCGATGTGAAATGAGATGTTTGTATCGTTTTTTTTTTCTTAATTATCTCGTAGGATTCGGTACTGTTTCCCGGTCACCGGAATGCTGGTTTTCGCAGCATTCTACACGAGTTACGCAAGGAAATCTGTTACCGGCGATTTACTTAAAATAAATTTACAAACATATTTGCATCTCAACAATAGGAAGAAGAGGAACGATAATATGTGTAATTGCGAGACGCGGTATCGTTGTATCGTTAATGGTACATAATCCCGTGCTCGTTAATTACACGTGCTCGTAACAGTTGGAGCGCCCACGATTTCACAAACAACCATTCCTTTTTTTTTCAATCTCAAGAACTGAACTCTTTGAAGATCCACTAATGGAAGAAGATCAACTTTTGCCTTCTGTCGTTTTGACCGTAATTGTATAGGAAAGAAGTATCGAGTTAAACACGACGGTGCACTTGTGGTATCCGATTAAAAATTATTAGTCGAAGAAAACACGCACCAGCTTCATGATTGTTTGTTTGGTTTGGATGGGATCCCTTTGGATTGTAGAAGAGAAGATAGGAGTTAACCTGAGATGAGCTAGATCACGATACTGGTCCAACAGTGATCCACGGGACCATTATATAGTCGGATTTCCAAATGAATTTTGCCCCTTCCAGGTTGCTGGCAGCCAAAATTCTTTGGCGAAGATGTCGAAATCGCTGAATGGCATTGGCCGGCTGGCGGTGGTAGAACGATGACCGACAAAGGAAGAGGCGGTGAATGTCAGGCAAGAATTCGAGGAAGAGCAGCCAACAGCGAAAATCGCACGCGGTTTCACTGTGCCTGTAGTCTTGTACGAATCTTCTTCGCCTGCCTTACCAAACTTGGATGGAACAATGGACACGATCGGTGTCAGAAAATCCTTGTAGAAGATGTATAGGGTCTGTGCTTGGTAATCTGGTCCCAGGGAAGTTGAAATTTGTGGCTGCAATTAGTCTTAAGTAATATATTTCAAAGGATATTATGGTACCATTCTGACACGAGATTGTATTTTCTTAAAAGTGTAGCAAATCAAAAAAACGGGGTTAAAATTGAAAAAAGGGGTTGAATTAATCTAAATCGATTTTTAATATTTCGGATATTAAGATTGTTCTTTTTATTAAATATTTGATGTGGTAAAGAAAATCCATTTTTTGCAAACGTTTTCCAAGTGAGATTTATTTTGCATTCCAAGCAAAATTACCAATTACATTTTAATTATACTTTTCAAATCAGTATTAATTATATAATTGGGTATACCTACAAATGGAAAGAAATAATGTGTTGTAATATCTTCAGCGTTTACTCATCGATATTCCAGTAGTAAAAATGGCCAAGAAGGTTCGGTATATTAACATTATTCATTACAAATTGGATTTGGCCTGTCTTTGGCTTACAACACATGGATACCCACCATTCACCATCGTTTACATTTTTTTACAAATTGATCGAAGCCATAATATTCGGAGGTCACGCATACGAGCATCCATCTCGTAAAAGGTGAATCTTAATGTTCAGCAAAAGTCACGTTCAGTTCCCTCTAACATACACTACCGATCGAAAGCATAATACCTGCTTTTATCTTTGATTTTTACGATTAGTATGGTAAGATTAATTATTAGGAACAAATTGTCCTTACCTTGAAAAGATATTAAAACAAAATAAAAAGGATTGTTCTATAATATTTTCTACTATGATATTTCTTTTATAATTTCACAGATTTTTTATCGAAGAGTTCTTGATACATAGAAAATAACTTCTTAAAAATACAAAAATTTAAAGTTCGTAATAAGAATATATTTATCAGTTTACAATTTTTATGCCTTGTTACATTTCCGAAATTTGTACTATTATATAACAACTTTCTGAATATCCTATTTTGAGATACCAAAATCAATTTGGTATTAAAGTTCTTAATGATTAATTAAATAATTCAGATACAGAAAACAGTAATTTTTACTCTTCCATCGCTTATCTTTTATTCGTCAAGTAATCTATTTAAAATTCTCAGACGATTTCACGATACAAATATTTTACAAATAATGGAGCATTACAATAAATGTATTCTTACTCCACAATCCATTATACATACATCCTTTACACTATTCACTGCCAGAGCGTCATTTATTTTGCCCGACAGTATACCCAAATTCCCCGTAAAATTTAATTTCACCCAAGAGATTGTAATTAGATAAACGTCTCTTGAAATATTTTGCGGTTCTCCGTTTTCTTTCCTTCATTCGTTATGTTGTCGCAATCGCAACATTATTCCTTTCATGAGATACTCGTTGACAACCTATTTTCATGGACATTTGCGTATAAATCTTGCAAATATATTCAAATCGGTGAAGATTAAAAATAAAGATCGCAAGGAAGCATCTTGTGTAGGATGATTGCATCAAGGCGGCCTTGTCGATGTTCTGGCTGAATCTTCCGCTTGGAAAACGATGAAAGCAGAACAAAAGCATCCTTCATTGTCTAACAAGCAGAATACGAGGTAAGAAAAAAAGGTAAAAAAGAAGGTAGAAAAAGAAGGTACGTGCAGAAGTTCAAAAAGAAAGTCTGTGAGGGTTGCGTAAGCAATGGAGGCTGCTTATGCTAATGCTTGAAAAAGCAGGCATCGGTGCAGAAGAGGAGACTACATAGAAAGGGAAGAAAATGAGTTCTGGACACGGGAACATCTATAATCTATGTATCTATTCTCTGTGTCACGATTTCTTTCTTCCGCGAGTTTTCTACATCCTTGTAATCGATCGAAAGCGAAACGGAATGGAGAATGATGCGTATAATCAGAGGTAGGTTCGTTTTGTGAGATTACTATGTGGTTACGTTCGCATAATTGGCGTTAACGCAATGCCAACTGCTACAGTAATACCTGACCAAGTGCTTGTTAAAACCTTTCTGAACAATTCTATGTCTTTAGGAAAATTCTAATTGTGCAGATGAGTGACGTAAAACTTGAGGATAGCATGCATAAAATCATTGTTACAAATATGAAACCACGGATTCATAATTAATATACACAAGATTAAGCTAATATTTGTCATGAATAATAGCGGTGGAAAATTAATCACTAGCGTGGTACTAATAATCATTACATTAATAAATTCACATCGGAAACAAGGTACTTTCAGACTGCAGTTTTACATGCATTTATGGAAAACTTAAATGTGCTAAAGAGTTACAATAGAAATTAAAATATTTGGGAGATAAAAAATATATATTTAGGATTAACGTCTTTGTTGCGTGTATGGCAACATGAATTTGCATAAAAATCAGCAATCTACTGATCACAAAATTGCTTACCATTTTTTTATATTTGTGTATGCAAACTAAATTTTAAAATTCCAAAAGATACATCGAGTCCTCAAAGAGATTAGCTATTATTGTTTTACTCTACGTTTTTATAATTGAAAGCGTCAAAGGTGTCAAATGATTAATTCTTTTGTTGGCTACGCTACCCGAACGACTTCGCTGAGTCATGTATTTGGAAACCAACGGCATTTAAAATTTACTCGAGTAGAAGTAAAGCTACTACTATATTTGTTTTAGCTAAATTCAGTAGTAGAATATGCTAATTTGCATACTTTATTGTAAATATAACAGGTGTTTATACACAATAAGTATTACGTGGGCTAATATTGAATTATAGTTCTGCAATATAAACAATACAGGAATTATTGTATTTATTTAAACTATAATTAGTATCACTTGAGTGGGTACATTTAGTATTGATTTTAATAAAAGTTATTATCATAAAAAGAGTTGCCATAATTCTTTTTATTTTTAGGAACTTTCAATGCAAAATGTTCACTCTCATAATTGACACGAAAGCACGAGTCACTGACTAAATTGAACAAATTTTGGAATCTTTTTTACATAAATAATCTTCCTAACGTCGTCATGATTTTAAAGAATAAAATATTAAGTATAATAGTGGTCATAATCTAGCATCTGTCAAGCGAGACGCTCAAAAGACATAAAATTATCATAACAGTGGAAAAGCTGGATTTGTTACTTAATAGGAAGAACCAAGTGTATCTTCAAACAAGACTATAATCGCTTTATTAACTAACTAATTTAATTCGTGAATGTATCACGTCCGTATAATATCTTTAACTTCGTCAATATTGGGAAGATATACTTTCTAACGCTACATGTATGTATCTGCCAGAAAAAGACAGCTATCGCCACTTTTACTTTTCCTCAAATATATGACAGACTCTCTATGCACTAAATGCAAATAAATAAAATGAAAGCTATCAAAGGATTTGCATTAAATGACAAATTGTCCTGTAATAAATAATAACCAATGATCGGTATCGAAATTTGATGATTGCAAAAAAGTATTTAAAAGAAAGACATGTTGAGATCTCTAACCAATTATTTAAAAAAGGATCGAAGGTGTAAAGTAAATGCCAAATCATTGTATAATGACAAATAGCCGAAGAATTGCATCAGAAAATGATACTACAAGCGATTAGCTGTTAAAAAATAAATAGGAAGTGTAAAATAAACGACGAATCATCCTCCAATCTAACTAACAGACAATCAAAAAATACCACCAAACTCCATAAATCAATCACGTCGATTTCTATTCTCGTTCGTGAATACTTTCAGTGAAACTTCTGTTGATCAAGTTTCGTTGAGATGTTTTCCCCACCCACAAGATCATCCTCACTGTAAATATAGGTGGCACAACATTAGATAATCGTTCGAGTCTGTAGGGGCTCGTGCATCGGTACACGGGTCGCGACTTTTCCCTTTTTGCTACGGCTCATCGTGAAGCGCGACGATATTGTATAATCGATTGTGCACGATGTTGAGGAGGATTCTCTTCCCCATATTGCAGAGCAAAAAATTCCATCAGCCAGTAACAGATTTAACTCACGATAAGGAACGATCAATAATTATTAATAGTACATTTTTATTTTATTATATAGACGTATTAACCCCTCTTTTAATTGATTGTTTACAGTCGCGTCAATAATACTTATAGTAAAAAAATTGAAAATTCAATGTATCAGTAATTTATATGTTGCATCGTATATTCTTTATTGTATACACAAATATTCTTGTCTATATTTATAATTTGAAGGTTATATGAAAATTATACAGTTGGTGATTTTGATGCTTTCTATTAATACGAATCGATTGCGTAAGTTTCTTGATTAGTGACATAAATTATTACCATTAACTCTAAAACATCTGGTACATCTTTTGGGTTCGTTTAAAATATTTTAAACACCTAACTACACGATAAAGGTTAATTGGAAAACATTTCCGTAATGATTTCGTTATATTACATTTACAATTTGATGTTTAAATTAATATTTATTGCAGAAATGCACTTAGGTAATAAAATCCCTTTCAGTTCTAACTTCGATAGTTGCATAGAGAAAAATACTACGTAAGATTCCAATAAATCAATGTTAAAATCAGAGCATGAAGAAATCGTGAACGAAGCATGTTAATGTCTCTTTCTTAACCATCCATCAGTTTCATTATTCCATTGCAACAACACTACAGAAATACAATTTTCCACAAAAGCATGCGATCATCCGAACACATTTCGGGATCTTCATCACTTATTTTATAACATATATCTGAAATATCGTTTCATATGTTAAAAGCAAATTTCATGCTGTTGTTTCCTATGCTGATACATAATTGCACGTCAAATTTATCGAATATCCAACATGAACAAATACTTTTGTGACTAATTATATATTCTCTTAAAATGATCACAGGATATTTAAGAATACCAAAATTATCAAAATACTCAAAATGATTAGTTTATAATTTTTAACCAAAATCGTAAAATTCGTAATAATGCACCCTTAGATTTTCAACGATTTTATAACAAATTTAGAAATTCTTCGATACGTTAGAACTAACTAAAACTCCTCAAGGTGTTTATGTTTTTTACGTTTTAGAGCACTTGTAGCTAAAATTCTCTACATATTAAATTTATTTTGCATACAGAAAAGTTAAATACTATTTACATGTTAAAACTTCAAAACTCAGAACCCAAACAATTCTCTGTGTATTGAAATCCAAAAAGTTAAAACTCTTATGTATTAGATTTCTAAAGTTATAAGCCTTTGCGCGTAAAAATTGCAATAGTTCGAATATCTCATATACCAAACCTCTTTAGTGATCCACAAACACTGATTAAATTTTGTGTAGAATAGACAATGCCGGAACCCTTTGAAACCATAAACGAAGTCAATTATTTCGTTAGAGTCTCATGGGGATGCTAACTTGAATCCATCACTGGTATCTTCCTAGCTAATCTCACAGTTCGTGCAAAAGATGTAAAGCGTTCAAATGTTACATTTGCTTATGTAAATATTTATAACGAGCTCATTGTCGCGATGCATATCAACATTGAGCTATGACAGTCTAACGTGTCGCATTCTCGTTTCACTATTTTTCTGTTTACTTGAGTAACATAGCTACAGGGGACAGAATTAAGCTTCCATTCATCTTATAACGAACTGGATAATTGATTGAAAAGTGAAGACAAGGTAATGTTAAATAAACATAAGTTTAGTTATGAAAAATTTCACACTTAATTAAAGAGGAGGCTTGAAAATATTGTATCCGGTTTCTTTTTCACTTGCGTAATTTTGAGTAGCAATAATAATCGTGATTAAACGATTCACCAACAGTGTGCCGACTCTGTAATTGTTAGATTAGTAAATAGATGTATAATGTTTAAGCTAAAATTTACAAATACCTATATTTAAAATATTATGTCATACTCGTGTACAAACATTCCAATTATTGAATACAAATATTAGTATTATTATTTTACTGATACTGTAGTAGTACATAGATTATCCGAATGTTGAGTATTAAAACAAATTTGTCTTCCAATTAATTTAGATAATCGGCGTTGTATTGTATTCTTAAGAGAATGTTCAAAGGATGGTAAAGAAAAAAAGAAATTGCGGCTTTGCAATTCGTGAATTTGTTCCTTGGAGGACGCTGACGCGCTTTTAGAAAGTCCATTCTAGAAAGTCTTTATCTACTAATTTATCGACTGACAAAGAAATTCACGCCTAATATGAAGTCAATCTTTAATTTAAATATACGAAAGTTAGTAGATATGGAGGTATCTAAGACCTTATCGTTAGATACAATTTCCCTAAAAGAATTTCATGTTTCATTGAAGAAACCTGACAAACATAAAATAGAAGTATTCTAAATAATTAAAAAATTTATTATCGTGAAAGTTTCAATTTACAGTAGGTATAATATCGCTTAAAATATCAAGAAGACACGAATGAAATATACACAATGCCCATTCTTATTTTAGGAAAGTCGACCAAAAACAAATTCTAAACACAATTCTTCTTCCAAAACCGGACTTACATCTAAGCCCTAATAAATTCTGTGTCATGAAACTTGTTCACAATGGTTCTCTGGATTCCAAGATAATTTCACTCTCTCTCTCTCTCTCTCTCTCTCTCTCTCTCGAAAGCATGAGCTCATGACTGATCGATTCATTGATTTCCAAGTATCATATCAACTCTTCAACGTCGAATTAACGCATTCCCTAGTACATTAAAATCTACTACGTGTACCATTTAATCGAGCTAACAATAATAATTAACCATAGCGATGCTATTGAAAAAAGAACAAAGTGGTAAGCTGGGACACTAGGCAGCTTTTCAGCAAGGAAATCACACAGAAGAGTCAAGAATTTCGCAAGAATCCAAGCTGGACCGTGCGAGGTCGACGTCGCCGTCGTCGTCGTCGTCGCCGGCTTAGAGGCAATGGTTGCGTAATAGAATCGGCGAACACGATGGCACAGATCGGTTAAATGCCACCACACTGTCGGCAGACAAACCTCCATCGATACACAAGCATGGTTGCGTCTGCATTATACACTTTTATCGCTGGCTACGGAACCGAGACGTTGGAGAACGCAGGTGAATCGATGCTCCATTAATAGTAATGCTCGAGGTTGCGAGGGTGTCTCAAAAATGTCAGAGATTGTTCGTGCTTTGCAGATGATAGACGTTAGTGCGGTGTTTTAATTGTGTTGACTGGGTAAATCAATAGTTCATTTATTATGTAATTTAAATCATGGTTTCACTGGATTTAAAATTCTTTAAATTACTCTCATTATTTATGAAACGATCTGATATAAATTTATTTTCGATGGAGCTAAGAATTACGCAGAAAATTTCGCGAATGATAAGAAAGATTACACTGTATCGTAAAAAGATAAATTTTTGTGTTACTAATAGCAAAACTCAATAATAGTTAATTAGTGTTTGGTATTTGTAGTATAGTGTTTGGTTGACGTAAACCCAAAAAAACAGGTGACTTAATGCATTGACGACACTTATAAATAGATAATAAGTATACAGAAACGTCAAACAAATCTGTCAAAAGAACCACCTGGACTGAATGAAATAGTGATTTGTAAGATCAAAGAGTACATCATCATCCGAGTATCACTGTTTAAATGCAAATCATCGTTTGATGCTCTGCCTATTCGATACTCAGCCCACTGTAATATGAGGTGTGAGTGTTTCAGAAACATCAACAGTAATCATGTTTGTTGTCATGTTCAATTCATGTTTATCTTGTAACTAATAAAGTATTATGTATAATAAATAATAATAATATACTATAAAGAAAGTATATGAAATGGTATGTGAAATTTTGTATTTCTTAAAATTAGGAAATTCTTTTTAACTACGATGAAATCGTTGATTGCATTCTGTCCATGATTAATGGATTCTAATGTTGAAGCTTTGACTGCTATAAACGTGTTCAATACTAGGGTATCTTCTCCAGATTATTTACACTGACATAAGACGATCTTTTACAAATGGATCAATATATCTTGCGATCGTGCAAGATATTTCAAAGACGTCAACGAGGCTTTGTTTCCTGGAGACGATGAATGGAACTGTGTATATGTACAATCTATGTAAAACTTAACAAGCATGAGTTGCTAAAATTGTTGGAGTCGATAGAAACGTTCATTGTACGTACAAATTGTTGACAGTGGTCAATGTGTAATAATAAACCGACATCTAAATGTATTTTGAAATTCAATAAAATATTTCAGAATTTGAAGGAATTCTATAAATTATCACTAAGATACAGTATTTTGGTAGTAATTAAAATGTCTTGTAAGCAAAACAATAAGATCAATTATTCCCCGCCGTAAAAAAAAAATTACTCGCATGTTAAACCACTCTACCACCTTCTACCCCAAATATACAAAATACGAAGACATTTTACATCGTCGTAATCACGAAGCATATTATGCATTCGTGGGAATTCAGAATATTCCAAGTGAAATGGAAAAAGGAACAGCACGGTCAGTAACGATACAAATCTGCCCTTTTGCCTAGAAGGTGTCGTCTAGCTTCACCATAGTGAATCATCCATTGTGTATCGAGAGTACCAGCACCGGTATCGATCGATTTATTTTGCTCGCGTGCTGGATAAATTATCGATAACATCCAGAAGAGGAACAATCCCGCGTTTAACTTCCTCCTCTTTCTTCAAACGCGACCATACTTGGCATAACGCCATTCTATGTGGCATTGTAGTCGCAAGGAAGATAAAAACGCGAAATTTCACCGATATTCAATTAACGCTGTAACGCATTGGCTTTGTAACCAGCTGCTTAATACGCTTTCTCTCTTTAGACCTTCTTCCAGTTATTGTATTATGTAATTTCGCGGCGCGATTCAAATGCCAGCGAGCATCACCTTACTCGGTTCAATGGAGTCCCCCTTGAAGCATTATTTCGCTCTTCTTTTTCCTCTACTGTAGTAGTGTAGCCAAAAAAATACTAGTTTATGTGATCTCTGGATCATTGATGCCAACAACACGTGAAGTTTTTAAATATTCGGTATATCAATAAGTAATCCATCATTTATGCAATGGCTATACAAAATATTTGTACGCTAGCGTAACTATTTTGTCATTTATTTGCTGCATGATTATGTTCAATCATATTAAATTTTCTGTAGCTTAATATACACCTATGAAACAAAAACTAATTGAAATTGCAAATCTGAAGTATGAAATTTATAACCACTGTAAATGGATTGATCAATTTATTTTATCAAAAGATCAAGCTTTCTTTGGAATAGAAATCTATGACTTTCCTAAAAGAAACCGTATAGTGTTACAGAGCAATAGTGATTATATTTAAGATGGAATAGGCATTGGTTTTGTTGTAACTGTAATCGACAAAAAAGGTGAATTATTAAACTTATTAAATCGTATAACGATTATCTAAATTCAAATAGAGTTGAAATTGTTCATTCTTTTCTACTCCTTTACCGTATTGATAAGTGCGGCGTACACGATTAACCCAGCGTTAAAGTCGCTATGTGACTCTTATGCGGGCGTTGAAATCCCTCGCGTACCTCGCGCTGCGCGCATTAGGATTTACCCGGAAGTATTTCCCAGTTTTAACTAATTGCTTTAGTCATTAAAAATCTTTTTACAGGGCGTAATATTACACCGTAGTTGACATTTTTAAGGATCCACTACAACGTAATTAAATTTAGCAGTACTGTTTGGCTTTATTAAAAATAAGTGCTACACTTACCAAAAAATAAAAATGCGACATTTTTAATATGTTAACCGAGTAGTTTCCCATCGGAAGTTATTTTCCGAGTAACAGCTAACGATTAATGAAAGTGAATTAATTCTTTATAATTTGTAAAAATATGAATATGATATTACATTGTATTTTTAGTACAAGTAAAACGGTCACATTTGAATAACTAAAGATCTTTTGATAAATAAATGATAAAGTTTAAAATATTAGTAAGTCGGATGGCAAATTAAATTCCAGTTTAGTTCCAATCGTGAATTTTGATTAACCATTTTAATTGGCTATAAAATTTAATAATATGTAACAGGTTTCATTGAAAATATAGTAGATAAAATCGGTAAAATTTTAGAAAAAATTAAAGTTTCAACAAACGTCGAAATAGAAAGTTCGAAGATTAACACGTAGACTTGACAATTATGCAAATTGGACGACAATGAAGAATTCACATAGAACCGTAGGTTGCACAGAAGAAGCAATTACTGGGTCACTTCCTATTTCCTGATAACTAGCTATCAATTTTCGTTCCAAACCGTACTTAACCCCGAAAATTATTGGAGAACCAATATTCCCCATGCATTAAAATTGTTAACCTGAACGGTCTCGATGATATCTCATTGGTATTGCGGATCACAGGCCGATGTGGCATGAACTTTCCGTTTCGATGTTCCTTAGCTCCTCCAGTCCTTCGAGCATCCATCTTTGGCATTACCCGCCCGAGCACGATTGATTTATTTCACAGGTGTCAACGATAAAACAGTCTCGCAAGTGGCGGCAAGGTGACGAGGTCGAACCGCCTGTGTCGTGAATGTACACGCATTACTGCATTACCTATAATCCTCGTAATTCATCAGGAATTTCTTGGACACCGCCGTAACGACGTCTAACGATAAGATAGGTACCGGTGAACAGGATACTGGTTTCTCGAGGGCTATTGGCAAACGCAAGGTTCAAAGAAGGCCGATAACTGACGGCAGGATTACTTTTATGCAACAGTTCGAAGAAATAAAAGAGAAAAAGAAGAAAAGTAAAAAAGGGAGCATTGAGAATGGCAAAGTAACTATAAACTTAGTAGACTTATATTATAGATAGAGATTTGTATTATATTTATATGATAGATAAGGATTTATATTATATTTACCTTATAGATGGGGTTTAGATAAATATTGGATATAGTAGTACATTAATGAGAATTTTATTTCATATGGTAATTTAATAACACTTTTAATGGTTAACAGACAGTGTTAATAAATATATGTTCCAACAAATAAAGAAAGGGCTAGCGATCTTGGAATTTTTATCAGAAATAAGAAAATAAACATTTACTTATTATAATCAATAATAAATCAAATACATTAATGAGTCTCATATTTTATAATTGCTACTTGATAACGATAAATAGCGATATGTACAACTTTATTCGATGAACAGATTGACACTACAGATTTTAAACTCAGAATCATGTAATTATTAAAACACTATTCAGTATAAAAAATATTAGATTTTTAGAAACTTTCAAGTAACATTTCGTATCGAGTCACAACAAACGTCAAGAGGGTGATCTATATTAATGACTTCACGCATATCAGAGGAATTTGAATAATGAAATTCAAATGACGCAAGAAAGTTTTAAGTTATTAAAAAACACTAGCAGATGATGAATACATGTCTCTCTAACGAACGTCACCGACGACAACTTGAACAAGATATCTTCCCTATCGATGTATGCATTATTTCATTAAAATCATACTTGTACACTGTCATTATTAAACCGGTGACTACGATAGTTGCTGTCATTGAAAAGGTTTCCCTCATCGGCGAGTCGTTCTGTGTAAAGACCAACATATAAATCAAATTCGAACCTAAAGCATCGCCACATGGAAATTACTGAGAACAAACAATAATTCGTCCTGTGTCCATGTGTAAATATCAACGTTAAGTACGGTTGATAGGCGTTTCAATCAAGTGTACAAGTGTTAGTCGCTCCTCCTATTTCTCCACCTCTTGCTTAGAACACGCTGTACCGATTGCCCCATCACGAAATAGCAATCAACCAATCAAAATTAGACATGGGTTCTTAAAAATTACTAGGAAAATATTGAATAATTTTAAAATTTTTTAAACATTTTCAAAAGATTTATTATTAGTGGAATAATTATATATTAATAATATAGCAGAAAACATTCTGCATTTCCAACCTTTAAGAAATGATAAATATAATATTATAACGAACGTGAAGAGATCTTTAAAACAACATATCAATCGTACAATGGCTATAAAAAGGACTGCAACGTACTCATATTTTTTAACGAAACGTTTTTAGACTCAATTCTAGATTGAATTCTTGTAATCAAATACAGCCACCATCAAACTATAGAATATTTAATACAAATAAAATGCAATCTTAATGAAATAAATGCAGTGATGTATCATATTTTATAGCGACAGTATCTTGATAAACGATTTCAAAGTAACTAGAACCAGACGGTAGTACATAATCAAAATTTAGTAAAGTTTTACAATATAATGTTTACTGGGATGTCCCAATGGAATTTGGTAATTAAAATTGACCGTATCCTATTATATTACAGGTTTGTTTTAAGTATTGTTTCGTATTTTAAAATAATAATCGAATGCATAAGTAATTAATAGACTACAGATATCTATGTAAAGTATCATGTTTCATTAGTTCGGATCACGATGAAATTAACATAAAATATTACATTTTCTTATTATTTTTCGTATGTATATCCTGCATTATACATCGATTCCTAACATAAACGATCTTTAATTTACCCAAACATACAATATTTTGTGTGTACTTAATAATTGCAGAATCACGAAAGCTTTTTTTCCAAATTTTACGTTTGTATCTTAAAGCCTATTACTACTCTCTCTAGTTCAAGTACAAATTCGTAATCCTTGCCATTGTTATAAGGATAATAAAGGCTCATATCTCGGTCAAGGTAAAGTACTCACGATTCACGCAAAATTCATCCATCCGCCGACCTTCGTTCCCTGTTTCCAGTTTTCACCTGTTTCACTTCATTTTTGGACAAGTGGATTTCTTGCAGCTGACTTTCCCCATTCATGGGGGCAAGTAGATCGTGGTCAGAAGAAATGGCTGTTGCGGAAATGCAATTTCGTCCGAGAGCGGCATTTCGGTTCGAAACCCTCTTGACCAATCGTGACTCGCGTTGTCTCGCTATTACGACAGTACGGCTCCTCGTTACCTCTCATGTAAACACGGCTGTACGACCTTTACTGTAAAGTTGCGCGATTGAAAGAAGAAGAATAATGGAAGGGAGATATATTAGCAGTACGCAAAAGTTCCCCTCGTTTTTATATCAATTTTCTTTATTAATATTTTATAAATCGATTAATATTTTGTAGCCAGTATCTTCTATCACTGACTGTCATATTCCGCTATTAGGATTATAGCGGTGTATCCATATTTTTATCTCTGATTCTATTAGGAATAATATTCCTAATTCCTTAATTATGGAAACTGGTTTTACAAAAGAATGTAAGCTATTTATGAATGAAGTTCATAAATCAGTAACACTGGAATTAAATACGCTGAAACTTATAAAATGATCCAATACATATCGTAGTAATATGCAAATTTTATATCAAGATACATACTAGGTAAATGGAAAAATTTTATCAATTTTAAATTATTAGTACACCATAACTTCTTCTAATAACTCTTGCTTATCTTATATATCAATTGTTTATTTCCTATTAAATGAGGATATTTATAGGTGTGTTGCAATACTACTGCAAATTTTTATTTATCAAAATTAACTCACAAAAATAAGACTATTTATGTATAACAGAATATTCGACAGAGCTTACTTAAGATCTTAATTTCAGCATTATGTTGTTATTAATTACTTACTTATAATCAGCTTTAAAGTGTATTCATTATTTACATGAAAATATTTGTTGTACATCAAAATAAAAATGTTAAAGTCTTTGTAAAGAAGGAAAGGAAAATTTATACTTGATATAAAAGAAAGTAATACGTTTCGTAAGGAATCTTTTCTTTTATCTTATTTCCACTTTATATAATCCAGTAATTTAAGAGCTCTTCATTTATAGTAATAACGTAAACGATCCCGATAAGCATGCAAGGTAAATTATTCATTTATTTTATTACTTAACACCTCTGTACAACAAATTGATGAACTGCAATACCTGCCTTAAACACCTTATATGTATAAATATATCGAGCGCAACATGTTCCGCTGTGCACTTAGCTGAAATTTATGCGTTCATTTAAGCCCTCGTTCCCTTTTTCGCAGCTTCTCAATAAGAATTCACAATCTAAAGAATTTTACGAAGGTTGTTGCGTCATCGAAAAAGAAAGATCAACAATTGCATCATTTAAAGAGAAAGGACAAACACGTATTATTAAGTATGGTAACGTACGAGTCGATGAATGCATTTCCTTTTACGCGACCGCAGAAAATTCTTCATCATTTCCTTTCTTGTATTGTTTTCTGTTACTCGTTCTTCATCAATCGATTCTGGAAAGATATTCAAGATCAAATACTTTTCTTGAAATTGCTGAGCGAGTATAGCTCATAGTGACTCGATCAATAAAAGAATGTTTATTAACTGGATATTCCCGTTCCTGTGTAATAACTGTTCGTAAGAGCTGTTTATATTTTCTCGCATTTGACCTTATGAATATTAAATACTTGCAAGAATAAAATATGTGAGAAGAGGTAAGAAATTTTATGTCAGTACTTATTACCATTGCAGTCAAACATTTTT
The DNA here is from genome assembly GCA_028830335.1 of Eucera pruinosa. Lineage (NCBI taxonomy): Eukaryota > Metazoa > Arthropoda > Insecta > Hymenoptera > Apidae > Eucera > Eucera pruinosa. The sequence continues at coordinate 14,093,298 of JAMYCR010000001.1, forward strand.
GCATTACTTAAGGGTGAAGGTACACTTATAAACTTAAAAGAATAAAGCTTGGATGTTTCGATTTCTTTTTCTTATCATTGAATAAATACATTTAATAGAACATTTTTGACAATTTTTTTATATACTTTATTACATTTCGATAATAAATGAAAATTGAACATATGATTTTTTTTTACTGCAAACTTCAATTATAGTTTCGAATAACACTGGTGGTTGATGGAGATGAAACTTGAAGGGTTTCATGGAGATAGAAAGTAGATCTGAAATTTAAAATCTCTGTTTCGGCAATTCATGTGTTCGGCGATAGTAAACGGTGCGTTCGACAATTAGTGCAGTAATGCAATCACGTATGATTGATAAATACGTATATGTGTGTGTATATATATGTACCTACACGTATAAAAACAAAAGGGTATTGTTTGGGATATACAAACTTCCTCACGTCCTTACAGAGGCCAAATTGCCAAAAGTAAAATTTCACACCTTTCACCCCCTCTTTTCATAACATCCACCAAATTTCCTCTCAATCAACCACCGGTGTCATTCAGAATTTTATCCCAAACTTCTAGAGTAGATAGTAACTCTTAAAAATTTTAATAATTTCCTAATAATTTTTTGGGTTTATTTAATTTTCTGCAAATGCCCTAATAATTTTGGACCTACAAGACACATATGTTATACTAATCCCATCTTTACTTAATCAACTTGTCCCCAACACGTGCAGATAAACACTGGCACGTCGATTTCACCGAACGAGATCTCACCATCTAATTTTTCCATGGTGTCACAGCCAACAAAATAGCAAAGCTGAACGAAGAGACCGATGAAATCGGATGAAGAGGTGATCCTCGACGTCTGCTCACGTTCTCCGTGTTACCGTTGGTACACAAAGATTATCGTGATGTAATTGTACATCTGGCATGAGCATATTGTCGAGGTGCGCTGATACCATATGTCGGAAATCGTGTGTGAAAGAAGACAGATGAAACACATCCCTGACTGCACGCGCTGACACTTCTGCAATTTCGCACGATTTTTTATCGCAATTCGCGGCTACGCAAATTAACTGTGCAATTATCAAGTCTTCTTATGGTACTGACGAAATTAAGTTCTCCAGTCTTTCTATGTATCTTGGAAATAGGCGGTATGCTAATGAGACGCGCGCGCAAGTGAGGAAAAACGCGGACGCGCAACAACACGTTTTACTGCAATATATGCGAATAACATTGAATTTATTTACTTTGTTGTCGATTGTCTTTCGAGGGTAGTAGCTATTTAAAGAGCTGCTGGATGCCAAAGAATGTTTACGTTTGAGGAGTGGAACGTATTTCTCAGTAAGCGCAATATATCTTCCTGTTGGCGTGTATATGTATTTTACACTTTATTTAGGGGATAAGGGGTCACCTAGATTCATGCTATATTGTTTTCATATATTTTGTAAGTGTATAGAGTAGTCAGACTATAAATAAACTATTAGGGAAAAAGAATTATGTATGCTTTATAGATAAAAAAATTTGTAAACATTGGTTAGAAAAAAATATGAGGATTAAAGAAATTAAGTTTAAGCAGAAAAATACTTTTAGAGGATTATCAATGGAAAAGAATAATTAGGGAGCCCCACTATGCCGCTCAAAGATTATTCGTGTTGTATAAAAGTTGTGCAAGAATTTCTAAAAGACAGCAATTAGGTCAGGCTATCGGATATATATGTCAATCATATATCGCTTGATATTTATTTTATTGACCTAAAAAGAAATTAATTAGCAACTCCATCATTTTGTTAATTTTATTTCCTTGCTTTCGCATAAAAATATCAAAATATAAATCATTTTATCTGCCGAGAAACTTATGTATAACCGTGTAGAAGTTACAAAATCTTAAAAATAACTTTCGTCATAATTTTTAATCAAAAGAAACGTAATCGCTGTGATCGATTATAATAAAAAACGGTATAACATTTTGCTCAAAGTAGTTATATTTCATTTGCCGCTCTAAAATTACGCAAAAACATGTAACTGCATTTTTAAATGTTCTGTTTCATCATATCGAATTTTCGTATTAAATGATATATGTAGAAATGAATATAAATGCATGGAGCTTATACATTTCCCTTATAGGGAAAGATCATCGATTGAGGAGCTGACGGGGGTTTGATTACGCCAGTAAGGAAAAAGGAATTCTATTATTTTCAACTGCATCCAAGTAAGTAATTGCAGCGAATCACATACCGTAATTAACGCGTGTTACGCTATTTCAGATGAGGATACGTTTAGTCGACCTTGGATGCATATTTGTAGAAAGAATTGCAACAATCGTTGATTCTAAAAGATGACGATGAGTTATTGATTAAAGGTAAATGTCTTTCGAAACGCGAATACGCGTTTCCTTTCATCGTTATAATGTACGGCAGATCTTTATGAAGTACTTTTTTCAGACTAAAATGTTTTTAATAGAATTTATTGCAAATAATCTTTTTTTTAAACAAATATCCTCTTTAAAATTAAAATATAGAACAAGTAATGTCTCTAGAATTTTTACAATGAAAGCACATTTTCGTAGGTGCAATTAAAGTGTATTTAATTTTAGAGCATTTTATTTCTATTCCAAGATATTATTTATTATTCTATTTAATTTTAAAGTATTATATTATGTTTAAAGATACTCAATTCAAATTTTGCGATACAATATTGACTACATTTTCTAGAAACAATCTTCTTTAATAATAATAAAAAGCTTAACCTGATATCTTATAACTTATTACCAGCAATTTATTTCATCCACAAAACATGCACACGTGTTAAAATCTTATATAATTCTAATTGCACATCAACAACGATGACTCTTCAATGAGTAGAAGACGTTAAAATGACATTCGATAATGAATTTGACAACGATTGTGCATTTGCATACGAAAAGATTACCACACACGGGGAGATGAAAAATGCATTATACTCATCGGATAATCATGTTTTTGTAACGCGCAACGGGATATTTAAAGATTACGTAAAATCAGTATTCTTCTATCGTGCGAGTTGCAACGAGATCAGGAAGAACGGAACGTAATTTCCGGTTGTATCTTTATCTCCACTTCATAGAACTCCCAATTTGTACCCTGCACACATTTAAAATTTTATTTTTCATTTTTTGTAATATAAGTTTTAGCACCTATAATTTATACATTCATATCTTTTTTCTAACGTTCTTATGAACCAAATGATTCATTTTATACTATATCGCTAGTAAAGGTCTTATAAGCTTATAATTTTGGGAATCTGAAATCTGAATAAGTAATTAAAACAAGCGAGAATAAGTTGTCACTACGTTTACACGGAAATCCGTATGTACATATATTGGTTGAACTGACATTTAAACATATCTGTTGCCACGATTTCACTCTCAGACTTCTCATTATGTATCGAAATCCCTTTACATGTCCGTGGCATCTGCTTGAAATAACATCGGCCGTCATCGAATATGGAAACATGGTAGACAGCTTCTTAAGAGCCGCCAATTGTTAATTACCTTTGAATAAAGAACGCATCAGTAGTGTTTTTACGCAGTCACCAATCCAAGTATGTAATGCATTTGTGTTTAACCGATGAAAAAAATTTTTTGAACATTAATCATTCGCAATGACGTTTGTAGCCGGCAAAATTTCTAGACGACTGGAATTCTAAGGGTACTGTGCAATATTAACTGAAAAGACGCTGACTGGAACTGAAGTAAGGAATCGAATGAAATGTAAATTAAGGTATATTTTACGTAAAGCGATATGTAAACTTTCATAAGTTTTAAAATAATTATATTTTAAATATGTGGAAATATAATGGTCGAAAGAATTGAAAGATTTAAATATATACAGTGGCTAGAGTTTTTATCAACAATACTTTTTCTAATACAGCGTCATATTAAAGTCTTGATACATTTCGAATACCTCTTTATTAAAAGGTAAATGGCTATAAATTGTTGTAGTTATTATTGTAGTTATTGTAGTTATCTTGTATAAAAAGGATCATAACTTGATGTTACTCATTGAGTGAAAGGATATTTTCAGTAGATGTCAGGAATTCGTGGTGCAGAAATACAGTTTTCGTTCATCGTAGATTTTACTTTCGATAGTAAAATCGTCAAGTTAGTGAACTTACATATTTTAAATATTGTACATACCCTACTTCCTTATTTTTTATTTTTCAATTCTTAGAAGTGGGATAATAGTTATTTAGAAGAATATGGATTTGAAATTTAAAGAAAAATTATTCGATTAACTGATAAGAAATGTTTAAGTCATATATGAACAGTCCACAAGATATACTTTATAATTTGAAAAAGTCACATGAATCTGTTTGGTCACAGCAGGTCATTTACCCGAGACCTTGTACACTAAATCTTTAGCTCCCTGCTGCGCGACAAGTAAAACGCAGAAATTTGAATTACTAAAAAGAGCAACCCGAATTCACTTCTTATTAATTGCCTTTTATATCAATTTACGACTTCTATTATCAATTAGAACCAAAATTTTAAAGGAAACAATTGAATCTTTTTATAACAAAGTTTCTTCTACAAGCACAACGGTGCATATTAATATGTATATAACTACGTTTACAATTTCTTGAATAGAAAAGATGTATCTTGTTTTACGGAAACGAATTTCTTTAGTAATTTAGAGTAAACTATCAAAGGAATATCAAAGAACATCTTCAAATTTGGTCAAATTCAATTAAAGAAAATACACCGTCCTCATCGTACAGCGTTCGTTCACCTAACTCAACCTTCTCACTCGCAATTCTCAACCTAACTACAATCTGACATTTATCCAACAGACAGAGGCAATCTTCGCGTTTCTAATGTTCATATTCCTCAAGTACTGAATGAAGTAAAACTATGAAATTCACATGCCAACACGCGACAACCGCAAGGTATTCATATCCACTCTATACTTACACAATCCCCTCTATTTACAATTACATATTCGCTTATACGCTTATACGCTTCAAAAAATGTTATCTCCTACTATTTTTCTAAATGCAATAGTATACAAATTATATCATATTTTTTTGTTAATTTATTTTGTTTAAAACTAGCAAGTCTCCAAAGCGTATCTCGTCATAAATGAGAGTATATCCGTCCCTTTTATCTTAACCGTCCTAATTAACGTTATTGGACACCCAAAGAATGAGACTTTAAATTAGTCAAAGTATTTCTAAGACAGCTGAGATAAATAAATTGAAGTATCTATACAGCCCTGCAAATCGCATAAGATATGTTGACGCAGCTTAAAAGGTGAAAACATATGGGTTTCCGAATATTGTATCCCTAAATGAAGTAATGGTAGATATAATATTTTAATTAAATCTGGAAAATATACAGTGGTATCTCTTATAGCCAAATACCCTAACATTTTAATATTCCAGTATTCGAATCTTTAGTGCAAATTAAAAAATGCTACGAACTAGAGAGAGAATGTAACGAGGCAGTAACTTATATAACTTCGCAGCCAGAAAAAATTGAAATCCATAAATATTTATTTCTTCATTTGTAGTTAAATGAATATACTTCGATATCTCAAAAAAAAAAAACTATTATACTATTATCTAAAAATTCCTTTATCCAACCATTCACGTCTTTTTAATAGTTCGTACACGAAAGGCTCTACTGTTGTTTCAATTTTCGTATTTGTCCATAAAATGCATTCAGAAAAGTATAGAGAAGTACATAGAAATTTCGATAACGAAAGAGTTACGGAAGGGAAGAGAAGGGAAAAAGAAGTGAAGGGAAGGAGAAAAGACGCCTGAAGATGCGGTAGCCGGAGGCGTCCTCCATGTCCTCTTCTGAAATGGCAAGGTCACCGGTAGTTACGTCACTAACTTTCCTCAGCTCATCTCGGCGCGCGTACAACGCCGAGAAAAGCAAATGTCACAATTACCAAGGACGCTTGGCCGCATGCACGAGCCTCTAGGCTTCGACAGCCAAACGATCAACCACGAAAGGGGGTAGGAATCTTCCGTTTCATAGATTTGGCTTTCACATTCGGAGGTTCGCATCAGCCAAGCGCGATTTCTACGCCTTTGCAACGATGAGTCTCCCCAGATCATCCGGGTTACGAAATCGTTAACATCTTGTAAGTGGCTGTTCCACGTCTCTTCTTCATGGAGAAGAAGAAAAAAGGATTACTGTTACACGCGATACACCACCGGCTCCTCGTAACATTGTTGCAATTTTTAAGGACATCATTTGACCACCAAAATTGGACCAAAGTTTAGATTTTGTTACGAATGATTTTAGAGTTTTGTTTTTGTAGAAATTATTGATGAAATTTAATTTCAGACTTTTCCGTTTACGGAAGGCATTGCTTTGTATTTTTAAAAATTTGAAACGATGTAGTTTGGTATTCTGTTGGGAGTTTGTTTCAATTTTAAAGAAAGAAAAACTTCCTTGGGTGAACGTGAATGGAATAAATTGTCTTTTGGTTTTCTTGTGTGTAAAGAGACAATGTCAACGTTATCGGATACTTTTATAAGTAACCGTACGTATATCGCCATTAAAAAGTACTACGGGAAATTGCTTTTTAATCATTCTAAAGAATTTATAATCCTAAGTTTAAAAAATCTAGAAATTGTGTAAGACTCATAAGAATTGCAAATACTAATTTAAAAAGGAAATTCATCAGTCTTCACACACTCATTCAGGCTCAATCTCCTACACCTCGAATGATCTATGTCAAATCTTATCACACCACGCTAAATTAATTATTAAGCTAGAGAAAAGTAATGGTACATGTATCTGTTCTTCCTATACAAATAAAAAAATGACTCCTTTTAGAAGTAATTTAAATTATGTAGATTAAAGAAGAAAGTGCAATAGATAAATATGTACAAATGACAAGATTTTGTAAATGAAATCGTAAGAAATGTAAAACGTGTGATCGAGGATCTACCATTAAAATTATTGAACTATGAAGAATCTTTCTGTAGTTGTCGATTGATGTGTCTGTGTTTACAGAAAATCTAAGATGATGTTCAAATCTAATATAAAAGGGTAGAGCTAGTAGACAAATACTTCATTCAGTGTTCGAACGATATGGGGTTATCTCCAAGCAAATACATTTCACATGTTACGTCACAAAGCGTCTTACTTAATCCATGATTATGAACCGTCCCAAGTGTGTTACGAGTATACTGAAAACTCGAGTCTGTATTCGATAATGTTTATCGAAGTGCGAATCATTAGAAATCACGTAATCAAGTATTTTGACATGTACGCGTCTACGTATTAAATCTTCACAAGAAATAATTATTCGAGAATGTTTTATATATATATAAACGTCGGTATAGGTAATGCAAGAACATTAGCCCAAGTTTACTGTTATGTATAATGTGAACACTTTTTTATTTAGACTTTGCAGGAAATGGTACTTACGTTTTATCAAATCTTATTGTTACATGTTATAATAATTTCCAAATATAGTTGTGGTCACTAATTATTCACTTCATAATACGATATTAGTAACATCGATAACTTATAATTCAATATGAATAAAATTAATAATTTCAATTAAAACTTTAAGAGATTATATATATAACAGTAAACTTGGGCTACTGTTCTTGCATTACCTATACCGACGTTTATAAGTTCACTTACGAGAAATCGAGTACACCTGAAGAATCATTAAAAAATTATTAAAACTTTTAGGAACTATTATCTACTTTAGAACAACAAGCTATAAAGAATTTATATATTCAATTTTACAATAAAAATCTCATCAATTATATAAAAAAAGATGTTCTTCTCATCTCTACATCCATCACGTTTCTCGATCACCGTTTTATCCAATTTTAACATTCATATCGTACTGGTTTATATTATTAAGCCGACTTATAGATTTTTCCAATTCAGTTCATGCCAAATACTTTTCGAAAGAACAATCCACATTGAAATCTACGCGCAACCTATTGTGAACCAGGCATACGTTTTTGGTGAATTGAATGCAACAAATGTACAAATTAATTGTATCGTAATTAGCAAATATAATTATCTTGATATATATTCTTACTATAGTATCGTAAAACTAATGAAAGTTACGTAATTTGGGCCAACTATTATGATTTATATGCGATTAGCAGGTGTCCTAATACTTATGAATAAGGGTGTATTCTCTATTTAACACTGCTCAATTTGCAAGGTGAGCGTTATTGTGATCTAAACATAGATGAACTTGACGTGACTAGACTCACATACTCTGTGTGAACAGGAACAATCGGCTCTCTGTATAGAGAGACGAAAGGTCCTTGGCATTGCTGACGAAGTTGCGACAAAGTCCATCTGAAAGTTACGTTTCATTGTAATATCTGAATGGTACGGTTGGCAGGTGCACAAATGCCATTTCGTTCGGGAATACATATCGAATGACGGTGCAGCAAATTTCATGAAACAACCATGTCCAAGCGCATTTTAATATGCAAACATAAAACATTTTCTAGTATAATCTTTCATTAACTTGCTATTTTAAGACATTTTCAAATTGGAAACTACATTTAATTAATTATTTTTCAAAATGAAACCTTTGCGTTGAGACAATATTAATAATGATTTTAATTAATAAAGTAAGATTAATGACATGATCGAATCAGGATTTTCAAGCTTTCACAATCTGAGTTGATACAACTTTTATTTCAAGCTTTCGGGTGCGTGTTGTACCCTTGTGAGAAAATATGCACTTCTCGTTTCAATATTAATCATTAAAAGCTGCCTACCTTAAAAAGGAACTTGATAGGATTGAAAGTTCTTAAATCTTTCCCATATTAAATTCATCCAATTCATGCAACATTCAACAGACGTGTATCATTTCTTTCGAAAACATGAAAAGCTATGTCAAATGTATAATCTAAAAATTGCGTCTGCAACCCAATATAACTTACAAATCAACATAATTACTAAAATATCATTGAAACATTAAAGTAATAAATAGTCCCTTAAGAACTTTGCATAAAATATTACTTTATAAAACGTATCCACAAACAGATACTCGCACCGAAGCGATACTCGATCCTCCGTAATAACAACGAGAACAGTGTTGGGCAAAGAATGCAAATGCTCCTCCAGAGAAGAGACACTTGCATCGTTACATCGCAGATGCATCCTAGCACCGTTAGGGGAGAGCCTGATCCGCGAATCTCCGGCAAGTCTAATGCCAGGTGGGGATGCAACACCCGCGATTTTCCGACTATATAAAGGCAGATGCACCGTGGATCCATGGTATCACGTATCGGTCGCCGTTTAAGGACGAAGGGACAAACGGTCCAATTCACACGAAGAAGTCCTCGCCATGAAGACGGTGGGTTTCGCGCGAATAGATCTTAGAAAAGAAGAAATCGTAATGTAAGAAGTCGCGTGAACAAAACTCTTGAACAGGCAGGGAGCAATCGATGATTTCGACCGCAGACTCCGAAACTTTTTTTACGTAACAGTGAAAGTGAAGAGGACTGTGACATTTGTGCGTGCGCGACGTTCCACGCACCGATGATTAATCATAATTTCGCCGCACCATGATAACGGACCGTTGCGAATCTTCTTTGCCCTACAGGATTCCAGTTGATCCATTTATGTTCTGTCGTTAAAGTCGATGAATTTTTACCTCGTGATACGTAACATATTCTTCACACGTGTGAGTTAATCCAGTAATGCCTGCTATATATAATCTACGCTGGCAGTCAACGCTTCTTCGAAACTTAGCTAAACTTTGAAGGATTTGTTATTAAAATCCAGATAATTCGGGTAGAGAAATCGTTGAAAAGGTCCGGATTCGGGTCCTGACCGAACATACCCATCTACCGGTTACGTGCTGGTTATATAATATAGTTGAGACGTTTTTGACAATGGTGATGAACCCTCGAATTAGATTCTACCAAGAACTACCGATTTTCGGAATTAATACCCTTGGAACGTGATATAATACTTTTAGTGAAATATAATATTCAGTAAAATAGCAATTGTCCAATTGCAATATATTATTGTTGATTATTTCCTGTTCGAAAATAGGAGAAATCAATTATTTAAACAACTACCTTTATACGTATGAAGTTATGATAAATTAAATATTATCAGGAATTAAAGATTTCTTAAAATGGCACAGGATGTTTACATAGTCTTTCTTTACGCAGATCCTCATCTTCGTGACAGTAATAGTGGCAGTCATCGCGGCGCCGCAGGGTAATCCAAATGATATCACAATCATAAAGCAGGAGGAGCAGAACAATATTGGAGTAGGTGGATATCACTTCAGTTATGAACAAAGTGACGGCCAAAAGAGGGAAGAAACTGCAGAATTGAAAAATGAGGGAACTGACGATGAATCCCTCGATGTTACTGGTAGTTTTTCCTTCACATCTCCCGATGGTCACACTTACAGGTAAAATATTTATTCAACTCTTTTGCAAAAACTCAATTTATACCCTAAAAGTATATTTTTTCATTGTTATAATTATTTTACTAAAGGGTTGACTATACAGCAGACAAGGATGGATTCCACCCTACTATCAATCTCGTTTCAAAATAAAAGAATCTGAGAACTGAAGTTCCGTGTTAACATTACCTAGGCCTTTCTGCCATTGACACACGCCAATATAAGTGTAAAACATGTTAGAATATTTTGTACGTACTTTAAAGTAGCGTGGCACGCGATTCACCGTTCATTAAATGCCCCCAAAGATATCGGTTATCAGTTCAAATAATTTTTGCTTTATTGTTCATACTGTTTCTTTATATTGCTGAAATGTATCCGTAGATTTTTCTCTTATATTTGTTTAATATTTAATCCGCAAACGAAGGCAGAAATATTAATGATCGCTATGCTATATTATACAAAAAGAAGTCACAAAGTCCAATGCGACAGAAATCGAAACTGAAAAGGGAATTTAGGAAAAATAAATTCCCAATTATATATAATATTCTAAATGTTGTCAAAAAGATTGAACACTAACAAAAAATGTAAAAGATACTTACTGGATCGACGTACACCTTTTGCATCCCACTTTTGAAATAGAAAAATTATACATATTTGTTTGCATCGTATAAGTAATTACGACGTTAATATACATTCTAACTGCATTTGTGAAACGTGTGCCAATGCACAAAAAAGTTATTCTGCATAATACTAAGAAACTACTGGTAAACATATTGAACGAGAGGCGTTAGAAGTTCCATTCACGACGATTCATTTATAGAGAGGCGGCGACGGAGCACTCATTTACACGCTTTAGAATTTGCGTGAAAATGAGTATTTTTTTTATACACGTTCCCTTTATTGTATGTATGTAACAAGACACCAATCGCGCAAATAAATGTATACACAAATTGAATATGTTATGCGTTATAAATTGTGAACCTTCCTGCATAAACATAAATACATATGTCTGATAACAACGAACAATAAAAATTCATATTCATAGTGAATATTTCATTAATTTTTTTTCCTTATTCGTATCTCACAACTTCTGTTGGGGGAATGTCTGTTGAAACGAGTAACTTCGAGAATTAATAAATGGGGGAAAAAATGGTTTACCGGAAGAACATTTGCAGATCTTTTATTTGAAATGTTTAAAGTCCAATATTATAAAACAAAATTTTTATGTAGTAAAAGTAAAAAATATAATAATATTTCGAAGTATAGAATTTTTGTGGTTCTTAACTGATATTATCTTTTACAGTAAAAAATATTTATGTTTACATATGTGTGTGTGTGTATATATATATATAGCTATATGTTTGTTAATGATTACTCTAATGTATTGTAATTCTGCTATTTACAATGTGATATATTACTTAATATTAATGATTAAAAGGCATATAATTAGAATTCTCATGAAGTTCATATGGAACCTTCAATAAAATCTCTGATCATATTTACCTTTCTAAAATCATAATTTCATTAATTTATTCGAATGCATTGTAATAAATGCACGGATACTTTAAATCATATACTAAAACATAAACTATCCTAAGCTTTTAATAGTTGAGATTTAATTTTTCATATTGAAAAAATATTACAGAATTCATTAAAAATATTACATTTTACATAAAAGGATAAAACATAATTGAATAGATTTTTTCAAGCGTTTTTAGTTTCTTTTTGCAATTAATTTGAGATTAAATTGTATGAAACTAAATTATTATAAATAATTATCAGTTCCTGAATTATCTCGCTACAAAGAAAAACACTTCTTTTCTATAAAATGTATTAATTTTTTTATCAGAAGCATTTTACTTTAGTTAAAATTTAAAATGTGATTATATATATAATTAATATGTTTATGATTGAAATTGTATTACATATACAATAGAAAATAATTTTTTACTTCCTCTTACTAATAATTTTTCGTATTAGTTTATAGCAAAGAATTTTCATCTCATGATTTGCCGTATTTATGTTAAACTTTAATTGCATTGCTTTATATGCACAAGTGTACATTGTGTACAACACAATTATACAAACTTATCAATAAATAAGCGTACTTTAATACGCTATTTCTTTATACTTTTGCACACAAATTAAATTACGATAATGTCGATGGACCACCCCAAGCATGTATTAAATTCAGCGTTTTGTTAATTTTCGAACACCATTCTAATCTGTCTTCTTTTGTATCCGCTGACAAAAGATGCCTACAAATAATTAAAAGGCAATGGTATCATTTTGCGCTAATTATAAATTAGTTTCATATAAACTATCCAACAGAATACTTACCTAATTGTAGTCGTAGGTCCATTTCTGATCATAATTAAACTTTCAGAATCCTCAGGTTCTGCGTCTCTAATTGTTTCAAGTAGAAAGGTATTAGGACGCGCGCAGATATCTCGAGAAACTAATCCTACATTTGTTGTATTAACACCTATAAATGGAAAACAATAAAATATACTTTGTCATAACAAAATATTGTAATAAATTAAAGATACAAACAGTTACCTTGTAAATCTAAACTTCCAATGGGAGTCTTTTTCCGCTCATCGTCAGGATATTTCCAATACGATAGAGTAGAACCTTTGAGCAAACACCACCTACGATGCCAAGCGCCGAATCCAGATACATCTTCAAACATTGTAAGAAAACCTCTGTGTTCAACAGCTACCGAAAGTTCACACGAAACGTGCATCTGTAATCGGCCTTCTAATGGAGATTGTGATGGTACCTGTAGATTACCATCCAGTCTTTATAAAGTAATTCCTATTAAGGCTGCTGTATTGAATAATTATTATATTTACTTTATTTAACGTAAATTGTTGCCGATGTATTCCTTTTAAATTGAAAATAACATAACCAGATAGTTGAAAAGCTGGAGATCTAACAGCAGATGGTCCAGCTGGACTTTGAACACTAGGCATTATTAGTCGGCTTTCTTGCTTTAAAAACTTCTTTGGGGTGTGTTTTGCCAGCTACAAATTATTACAATACTTAATCGAAATAAGTATAATTTTATAATGAAATGAAACATATTTTTAAAACTCACCTTTTTATTGGTATTAATATGACTATTACTATTTCCGTTAGCATTAATATGATATTTAATTTCGTGTGGCAAGATTTCAGGCAGTGTTTGCAGTGAATAAACTTCAATGGTAATTTTAAAATCATTATATAAATCGTTTAGTTTCAATGTTGATGGGAATCGAACGCATGAGTCGCCAGCTTCTGCTACAACTACCGGTGTAGCAACTATTTCTTCTAAGTGCCGCATCAAACAAACAAAATGAAAGCACGTACCTAAAATTAAAAATTAATAAAAATAAAATTCTGTTAACTGAATTTAAATATTCCTTTCAAATTGAAGCTGATCTACTTACTTGTACCCATATTACGGAAATGATCTCGTTTAAGAGGTAAAGTAATAGCGGACACCGTTAGAGAACCACTTTCTTGCACTTCCGGCGAGCCAGGACTAACAGGTTTTAAAGTACCTTCTACTTTTAGTCGTTGCACTTCGTTTAGTGCAGCCTGACGCCTATGCGCTGTAATAGGAAATATTTCGTATTATTTAACCAACACAAAGTTGTTGCAAATATTGTTGTGAAGATTAATGGAAAATTACTGGCAACAAGCAACAATCTTTCTCCTTCAACATGTTCCCTGGAATCATTGAACTCCACTGTAGAACTACACAAGGTCAATGCCTGACTAGCTTGACCAATAATCGTCTGTTGTTTACATACGTCATCTAACAGTCTTTTTACTTTTTCTTGTACCAACATTGCTTCGTTCTTAGCGTCAAGCTCTGTTACGTCAGGAACAGTATCAGTTGTTTCCTGCGTTCTTGATATTATACGCACTGGCGTTTTTGGTGTCTGAAATTATTTTAATATTAAGTTTACATTTCAAATTTAAAGATTACTACACTCATTTAACTTACTTGAGATTGCTGTCGCCTATAAAAGCTGACACTGTGCATTAACGGCACGCAATTGTCACCATCAACAATGTAAGGCTCACCCTTTTTCGGAGATGCTGCAGAAACTTTTTTTATAGGTGAACGATATGATAATCTTCAAAAATAAGAAATGAATGTAATCGTTACAAAGATTCAATTCAATTCAATATTTTTATCACTGTATCTTACCCTTCACTGTACTTAAAGCTTGCTTTAGTGGTCAATGGACTCTTCCCACCTTTATTTAACTTGGGTGGAGTTGGTCCCTCTTCGGTATGTGAATTTATATTGTGTGCTTCCTGCAGTGCAAGACATTCATCCAAATACTCGTCCATTTCATCTAGTACTGAAATATCAGAAGTTGTGCTATCTGGATCTGGATCAATTGATCTCTGTAATCACATCATTGAAATATTACAACCACAAATAGACATATGTTTGCTATCATATTCAACAAATATTAGTTTGAAATATTAATATATACCTTTTTATTTAGAAAAGTTTGTTCATTTACTGCACGTAAAATACTTCTACCAAGACTTGTATTCACGTCTTCACATTCTTCGTCACTGTCTGTCTCAGTTTCATTATCCTATATCAAAGTTAATATATAATTATGAAAATGATATAATTTTCTAGTATTAAATTAATGTTTTACAAAATTACTTTACCTGTACATAGTATTCAGCTTCTGTTACTGTATCTGTATCAGTTTTCTCGTCTAAAGTCGCAGTTTCTGCTTCTGTACTGTTAACAGTATATTCTGTATCTGTTTCTGTCTCTGTTGTATTTTCAATATCAGAAAGATTAGGATAAAGATGTCCAGGCTTGGGTGGAGCGACACGAATGCGTTTAACATCGGATGCTGCTTTTATTTGTGTTGTTTTTGGTGGGCTTCCTACAACTTCAAAATACACGAGATTAAAAATAAATATAAACAAAAAATATATTTATATTTATAATTTATACCTTGTCTTTTAGCTGGCGAATTTTTATTTTGATTCAGGCTTAATGTCTCGTGAATTCGTGTAGAAACATCTGATTGTGGCGGAGGTGGTGGAGGAGGTGGAACACCATGATCCTAAAAAAATGATTTGCTTATTATGTTTTAAAACAAGTACATTTAAAAACAAAATAAAAATTAAATGTCTCTTTACAGGTGCAGGTGTTGGTTTTACTGGACAAACTGGAGAATTTTTCGGCGAGTTTGATTTTCCTTCGCTGCTTTCACTGGTTCTGATACACGAACCAGCAGCAGCTTGTGCCATTTCCTTATTCCTATTAAAACGTGAACGTAACATGTCCAATTCGCGCTGTCTTTCCAGATAAGTGTTACGTAAAATATTATTTTCTAGTTCTTGCATATTTAAGCCTTGTTCAAATTTTTCTCGTTGAACATTCACAGCATTATTAGGAATATCCGCTTTAGATCTTTCCTTTACTAAAACAGAACCTTTAAGTATAATATAACATTAAATTGTTATTCCTTAATTACAATTACCTATACTTATCCATAAGTAACTTATAATATTAAAAGTACCTGCAACATTTGCATGTACTGTAGATGAACTAGTCTTGTCTTTCTCTTGTAACTTTTTTGGTGGTATGGACATAGTAAGAGGTGCCTTAGGTAATAATGGTGCCTCTCCTTTGTTTTTCTCAAAAAGTGCCATCCTCTCAGAAAGCGTCATTTGAGTAGGATCTTTTGCTTTTGTTTCTGCGTTTTTAGATTCAAATAGCGAAGCTCTGCTCAATACAGAACCTGGGCTAGATTGAGCAGGACTCTTAGGAGAACCATTAAAACCAAATCTAGACGTCAATCGGGTGCCGCTTGTACTCGATGTTGTATTTTTCGATGTTTTCTCGGGAGTATTAGAATTTTTGCTACTGACATATTTCGACGAATCTTCTGTCTTTTTATCGTGTTTTTCTTCACGAATTGCTGGAATAGCCTGTGGATTTTGTCGACGTTTAGGCGACGAACTTGAACAACCTGCACCTTTTCCCTGAGAACAAGCCTTATAATCATATATAAGGCGACTATTGCTCTTTGTACGACTAAAGCCTTGAGCCTCCTGTAAATAGCATTTTAATCTAACAAATTCAACTGTCTATAATACATTTCCACCATTACACTCAATACAATCAGTATGTATGAAAAAAAGTAGAGCAACACAAATCGTAGGTGCAGTTTTTATCATACAGTTTATACATTCCTTTACAAGAGAAACTTTGAAAAGCTTTAGTCATATACAATAAAGACATGATATTTAAAATTGCATAGAGATACCAACCAATGTTTCCAATGTTGCTTTATCCCATTGTAATTGTTTTGTAGTGCAAGGCTCCCCTTTCTTAGAATAAGTTCCTTTACTATTTCTGTTTCCTTTATTGTAACCACTTGTACTAGGTTGTGGTTCTGGAGCAGATTTTACTTGCTCATTTAACTTTGCCTGTATTTTGTCTGCTTTACTATCTACTGGTTTGACCTATAAAATATTCATATTGCATAGCTACTATTCCAAAACATATTAAAGTTTTGGAAATTTCATAATCTATGTACCAAAGTTGGATGTGACAGATCATCTTCCCAATTATTAATCGTTGAAGCAAGAGCTGCTAATCTATCAAGCCTAGCTCCTCTTTTAGTTGGTTTTTGTTCAGTAACTTCTTCTTCCTCTGCATTAAATTTTTCCTCTGTTCTGTGAATGGGAGAACTCAGTTCTCTACTGCTATCATCTATTTCACAAAAATGTTTCTTATGGGTTAAATTTATACATATTGTTACACTTTATGATTCCATGAACACAATAATAAATCAATAAAGTAATTATACTATACAACTATTTAAAATATAACAATATAATAATACATTAAAATCAATCAACTATAAAACTAATTCACATAATTCTTACATAGCAATTGTGTACAATTTCCACATATGAAATGAACAGACTAAGATGCATATATATGTATCAGAGTAAAGCAGTATAAGAAACCAGTTTGAACCAAGTTGTGTAGGTGTGCTATGTAATGTGGCTTACCAGAATAAAGTTTGCCAAGCCTCTGTAACTTTGACCTCACATTATAGAGCCCAATCTGTCCATTCTCTTTATTTATGTGCTCATTATTTTCATTAGCAACACTTTTCAAGACAGATTTTCTTGGAGACTTTGCTGGAGATATAGTCTCTGTTGATACTTTGGCAGGAGACTTTGTTGGAGTTTTACTCTTAGTAACTTCAAAATTACAAAAAGAATATTTATAATTTTGCTATATAATTTATCATATTATAAAGATATTATTTACCAATACTTCTTTTGTTGTTTGTATGTAAATACATATAAAGAATGGTTATATATCAAATAAATAGAATATATTAAACATTGATACCTGTAGCCTGAGCCAAGAGGACATTTGCATCCTTTAAAGGGCTACGTCTTTTTTTTACATCATGCCCTGCATTTGATAATTGAGTATCTAATTTTTCTCTCCTTGTCCTAGCACGTTCTAACATACGCTGTATAATTAAAGCAATTTATCATCATTTCGACATGTTAACAAATTGAATTATAAATAATATCTAATTAGCTATTAATATTAACATTGCTCCAAAATTGTAACTCGATTAACATTGTGAAACATAAAAAAAATTCATTTTAGAAAGCAATAAAAATCAGCAATTAGTAAATAATAATATATTAAAATAGAAAAACACAATAATAAATATATTAAAACCTTAAAAAATTAATGGTACTAAAAAACCGTAAAGATAACTGATATTAGCATCAATTTTACTAATGAAAATAGTATTTTAATTATTCCTAGTTGCAATTTTCCCAAGCTCCTAAAACGCACATTGCTGCTGCACATTTGCGTGCTGCAATTCAATGAAGGGTCTTACCTGAGTGAAAGGGTCCATTGTATAGTAAACGGTACTATCCTAATCCCAACTAACACCCCGTAATTGCTTTTAAAATGTCGTGAATGTGTCTAGTAAATTTTATATACTAAATTGACAAATGTCAACGCTGACAAATCGTTAAAAGAAACGCGATGCTACTTTACATCATATGGGAGTCACTTCCAACCGTTGAATTTAAACGCAACCGCCATGGTATTCGCGTGGGAATGCCTTCAAGTGACAGTTCTTACTTTTGAACGTTTCGCGATAATATTAATCGTACAATCAACGATACAAATTCACGCTAAATGCTTGTTTAAATAGTAACGTTTTCACACGGCGAAAGTAACGCGATATAGAAAAAAACTTTTGCACAATTCAAACATGACAAGAAGCGTCGCATATAGACCAACTGAAGCTCTTCATGGGATTGGAGCAACTGCACAGCTATAAACGTCAGTAGGCCTGAGTCACGAGAGGGGCAACAGACATTTGTATAGGACAGTTTGAAATGAAGCCGCCCTATTGGTCAATGAAGCAAGGAATGATTGCTCCAAAAAATGTAATTTAATACAAAAATACAATTTCAAATTTGAAAAATGAAAGAATTCAACTGTTAGAAAAGAATCTTATAATATAAAGATCATTTTTTATGAATATTAAAGGATTACAATAAATGGTAATAGAAGCAGTTTGTGAAAAATATTTATTAAAAAATTACATATTGTACTTTATTTAATATATTTAAAAATATTTTTATAAATATTTTTAAACTTTCTAGTATAGAATTAGAAAAATAGCAACTAATATCTTTGTGTTCGTTTAAACACTAAAAAGTACATATATATCTAATCTGTCTAGTAGGAATGTGTCATATTTCATAAATCTTTGTCTCTCAAACGTGGGATGATTCATCGCCGGTATCAGCTGCCATAGCTTCACGATTTTCATACGCCCAAAAACTATGAAATTCTATCAAAATACTGACCATTGTATCACCCTGCCCGCTGAAACATGAATCATACAGATTAGAATTTTGTCCTAACTAAGAAAGTCGTAATTCCAAGCTTATAAATAACTAGACAATTACCAAGATAACAAATCTTGTAATGTAATTTTACACAGATCTGCTGGTTTCACCATATCGAATATTTCATCTTTAACATCTTCAAAGCTCACAGGCTCTTGACCATGCATTGTCATTTGTTCTTGTATAGCCTAGTAGATGCATTAAATTATCAAGAATTTGTATTATAAAATATAACGGTTTATAAATAAATTATAGCTATACATACGCGGAAAAAATAATTAAGGCAGAAATTATCCAAAAATCCACGATTATTAATATCGAGGATTCTAAATAAATAATGTAAACTTTGTGGTTCGTGCCGATTTTCTAATGCTAAGACAAAGTCTAAATACGTTTTATAATCCATTTCTCCCTCATAAGTTAAACATTCTTGGAATACTCTTTCCAAAAATACTCCAGTTAATGTTCCTGTCCCATACCTATTAAATAAAATTTTATAAAATTATAATGACCATGAACCAATCAATTGTAGAACTCATTATTACATTTAAATTACCCTGCAAGCTCCTCTTTGTTAAGCATTCCATTATGATCTCTATCAAGATTCAAATATTGCCCATAAACCTTAAGAGCTGATGGAGCTGAGAACCAATTGGCTTCCTGCAAGTCTTTAGGTAAATCTTCGTCCCTCAATTCTAAGAGATCATCAAGGAAACTACATGCTAAGATATCCTGTATTCTAACTCTACCAGTTCTAAGAGGATCAAGAAAAAATAAAAATTTGCGTACTGCTGTACAAACATAAAACGAATGAAATGATTTTTCAAGCCCTTCGAGCTGAGGTAGAGTTGGTATTAACTCTAAAATATAGTTTTCTAAATCCTGTGAGAAGCAAACAATATAAAATAACGATTTATATTAATTGTAATAATTTATATTAAATTGATTAAAATATAATGATATTTACTGATTCTCTAAGATATCCTTGACCAGTGACATCGTATAAAGAAAGGCCAATTCTTGTTTGGTGCAACCAAACTTTCCTCATAACATAATTAAACAGTGCCATTATACTAATCCTACCATGGGGATCACCTTGTTGTAATTTAGCAAATACAACTGCAGTAAAATATGGACTACATTTTGCACCAGCTAATTTTCCTACTTTCTTAAAATCTTCATAATTAATTAACTGCTCTTCCCCTGATAAAGGTGGACTATGATGCTTATCTAACAATACCCATAATGCTTTAAGTTCATTATTATCTAACAATTGTCGCGAGCGTCTTTGCAAAAACAATGCTCTAGTTTCTTCCCGTAATTTTTGCGGTAAAATTTCGTCTTCTTTTGGTAACTGAAATATACAGTAATATATGAAAACATATATTTTTTAAATCTTTTACGGATTTCGTGTCTGTAGGCGTTACCTTAAAATAAAATTTGGGAATCACTTTATAAGTTAAATCTTTATCTTTAGCTTTGGCGCCTTTCCACTGTTCGTAAATTTTTTGAAAGTATTCATCCTCTTTTTTTTCATTTTCCTCTGATTTTACCTCGTCTACAACAAAATTATATATCACATAATAATAATGTTAAAATGCATTGCCAATGTACATATGTTAATCAACAAAAATTGATGCTTACACTTATTCGTTGTTGCACATTTTCGGAATATCGTCTCTAATTCCATTTGTTTTTGTTTTTGAATGATATGTAGCTAAGGTTAGATATAGTCATCATACAATACAAAGTAGCGCGTCTCGTTACTTACCTTACCTTACGTTTCAGCGGATTTTTGCCGCGAACTATAGTTTGTTGAAACAATCGTATAAACATATGAATGAGGAGAATTTACGTCGAACACGCCCATGATTTATTCACAGAAATTCATTCATGATATTCGTACGTACAAATATTAATCATTACTCAATATCAATTTTATTGTTTTTCTATGTTTGATATAAAACATATTTTAAACAAAATACGAATTATATTGATATAACTTTCTATAAGTTATAGAAATTATACTAAATTTATTAAAAATAACGGAAAAATTGTTTTTTTATTGTAGTTAATAACTAATAATTAATAATGAAATAATAGCGGTAAACTTCATTGTCCTATAATTAAATTTCTTCACTTTCTGCATTTTTAACCCCAAAGTCTTGAACAATTATCTTGTTCTTATTTGTTTCATTATATAAAGGATTTCCGTCAAATGTTATTTCTTCTAAATTTTTCAGTAATAATATATATTGTACTTCAACTTCATTCTAAAATATAAAATTCGTTATTAATGAATTGAATATTTATCCTAATATAACATATATATAATATATATATATATGTATACTTACTGCTAAGTAATTATTAGCAACATAAAGTTTTTTCAAATTCCTTAATGATTTTGTAAATTCTAAGGATTCTATTTTATTATTTTCAAGAGACAAAAATGTCAGATTATTATTTGTAGTAACATCTTCTACATTTATTGCTTTAATGTCATTATAATCCAAAACTAGAGTCTCCAGTGTGAAACAATTAATTATTTCTAAATATTTCGTATAAATTTATTTTCATAAAAATAACATTGTTAATATCTATTACCATTTTAATAATATAAAATATTACCATTGATATTTTGAAGATGGTTATTATTTAAAAATAGATGTTTGATCATTGGTAGCTTTTGTTTATTAATATTTATTGCTGATTTGATGCAATTATGATCTAGAAATAAAATGTATAGTTTTGGAAATATACTCTTATCTTTTTCATAATCATTTCCATTGAATGTTTCAAGACTGTTATAACTTAAACATAATGTACGCAGATGCTTAAAAGAATGTAGGCCCCATAGATAAGTTATTTGATTTCTACTTAGATCTAGACTTTCTAACTGTGGTAGAAGTTCTGCAGAAATATCGACCTAATAATAAATTTACAAAACTGTAAATACTGTGATATTTATAAGATGTTGTAATAAATAAGATACCTTTGATAGAGAACAATCAACTAGACTCAGTTGTGTAAGATTTGCTAATCGATCTGTTTCATATATTGTGTTTAATACATTTTTGTCAAATTTGTTGCCAAATATATAACTTGCTTCAGAAACATCAGAGTTTCGTACATATTCCCCAGAAATATACTACTAACAAAGTTATATTAATCATAAGCATTTTGATAATATTTAATCACTTATATGTCAAAATGAATTAAAAATTTCACTTACTTCAATGTTGCTCACATGAAATATAATAAATTTTTTATATAATGTATCTGTACTTATTGGATTATTACAAAAATCTATAATATATAATGTTTGCCAAGTTTTAACATTGTCTATATATGCGATGCTTCTTATTTCATTATTTCCACAATAAAATTCTTGTAGAGTATGAAATGATCCCATCGGTTCTAAACTTGTTATTAAATTGTTAGTCAAGTCTAGATACTTTAATGTTGGGAAGTTATCTTGAGTAAAATCATCCAATATTGAAATTAAATTATTTCCAAGATTCAGTTTGATTAGATGATCCAAAGGTTTTGCTACTGGAAATGTAGACAGTAAGCAACATGTAGTACAAAGCTCTTGTATATTTTTTACTCCTTTCAAAATGTTTGATGCTGCAATAAAATCTTGGAAGACATGAATGTACTTTGCTTGTGCTATAGTCTTTTTCTCCAGCAATTTCGGTTGTTCAACACTTTTCAATGTACTTTGTTTCAAATAAATTAATTTGTTGCGCCGTTTATTGTTGAGTTTGCACATATTAAATGCGCATGGAAAATAATTTTGTGGTAAATTAAGGTTCTCACATTTACGATTATTAATAAATTGTAGCTTTGGTAAACGTATATGCATTAAATATTCTACTAGTTGCGGATCAGTAACATCATTGAAAGGATTATTATATATCTTCAATTTACACATATTGGGTACACAAGTGGTAAAGGTATTAACACTTTGAAGACAAAACATCAAAAAGTTCCATGATATATCTAGTTCTTCTAATACAGACAAGGTTTCTCTAATATGTAACAATTTTATATTATTAAAACTAATATTTAATATTTGCACATTTTTTATGAAACCTGAATTTGGAAATTCCTTCAATTTATTGTAAGAGATATCAAATTCTCTTAAGTTAGGCAAATCCAAATTTATATCAATTGAATTTATGTTTTGTCCAGAAATAGAGATATTCGCAAGATTATGCATTTCTACTTTTTGATTGATATATCGTTTAATATTAGAGTTAGATAAACATATAGTTGCGGTATCATCTACCGCGCATGCAGTAGTTGAATTTTTATATTCAGCCTCCTGTGAACCAATTTATATGTTATTCATTCTAAATTTTGAATACTTAGTTAAAATTACATTGTAACAATAAAAATTATTACTTTTGTTAATTCATGCAATTGATATTCGTATTCTATTACGAACATGGGATTTTTTATATCTGTGTTGTTTAACTTAAATATTTGACAAACTTCATTTGAATTACTCTTGTAACTTGCATACTTTATATGTAAGCAGTCATTAATATTATTTGTTCTGTATAGAAATACTATACTTTTTATATGAAAAACATTAAAATTGACATTGTTATTATTACTTTTTAGTAGAGTTGACAATTGGTGTTTGAACAAGTACACAAACACGACGTTTTTCGCAAATATTACAAAACCTTAGAATATTTCCATTTTCCTTTAATAAGATCATTTTATTCAACCATTCAAAGTCTGCTGCAGCCAAACAATTAGTTACTGCTATTTCTTCCTATTAAATTTTTTTTTAATATAATGTAGTGTATTTCTGAATGAAACAAAATCTTAGTTGTTTAAATCAAAA
Source organism: Eucera pruinosa (assembly GCA_028830335.1). NCBI lineage: Eukaryota > Metazoa > Arthropoda > Insecta > Hymenoptera > Apidae > Eucera > Eucera pruinosa. The sequence continues at coordinate 14,117,507 of JAMYCR010000001.1, forward strand.
ATACATAAATACTTCGGTAAATAAACCAGTCTGAAAAAAGTGAAAAGGCCATTTTTGAATATCTGTTACTCCAGGTGAAGCTAAAATTTTTAAAATCATATTGCATTCATCTGATTGCAAACTTTCGTTTTTGCAACTGTTTAATCGATCAATTTCTTTGTTGCTTACTTTTGTTACTTTATACAATCTTAAATTTGTTATACCTATGCCACTGTAAGCAAAAAGTCATAAAAGTTTTATTGTTTAAATTTTCTCGTTAATATAATTGAGGACATACATACTGTTTGATAATTGAGCATAATGATGCTTGTAAAAATTGTTTACACAATTCAGTAACTGTATTTTCAGTAGCGGCATTGTATTCCACAAAATTTATATTCCCGCAATAATTCATGTTAATTAGTAGCTGTTGTTGCAATATCTAATATATAAATAATACACGTATAATATCACTATATGTAATGCACTTTAAACGATTAAAAGATAAGGAAAACTAAAACGTACTTTAGACTGCATAAATAAAATGTCTCTCATTTCTCTAAACTGTATTTTATTTAATTTCATTTGCAACATTATATTTTGTGATTCATCAAACGCGTTACTTTTTAAATAAAACTGATTATTCTATATGATACACAAAAAATAGCAATAATATTAGTTTATGTATACAAAGATTAGTTATATCAAACAATTAAATACCTTTTCTGTTTCAATTCCATGCAGCTGACTTTTAAAACAAAGTACTTGTTTTTCATATTCCTTACATTTATTTTTTAGTAAGTTTAAATGTATGTTTAATTGTTTATGCAACAAAACGTTGTAGTATGTTATTTGCTTCCTAAAAATAAAACTTTACTCTTTATGTTAAAATCGAAAATATTATTCACTGATACTAGGTAATATAGATACTTGAAGAAATGGTTAATCCAGTGTCTTTCATTTTCACAAATTTTGTAATGGTCTAATTTTTTTATATGTGGAAGATTATGAATAACATATACACGATAATTGCAAAAATTGATCAAAGGACAATCTCCGTATAATGGATCCGCAAATACTAATGAATTTAATTTTTGTAATTGGGATAGATATCTGATGTCCTTGTAATTAAAAAATTGCTATTACTTTTTAAATAATATACAGCATAGTTTCTTCATATCTTTAACGTACCCTGATGAAGCATAAAGGATTTCCTGCTAAATTTAAATTACGTAACCCAGATTTTTTCGAGAATATTTTATTTATTCTTTCTAATTTATTGTCAGCCAAATTAAGTTCTTGCAGCCATGTTAATGTATCCAAATTCTATACAAATTAAGTGTATACTAATAAAATAAAGTTTAAATAAATAAACAAATTTAAGATAGGGTGTGCGGGGTCCACAAAGTTGTTCGAGATTCACGAAAATATCCGGGAATGTTCAGGATTCCGGGTTCGGGAAAAAATGCACACCTTGTCCCGATTTTATATTTTCGGATTTTCTTTGCTATCCAAGAAAATCATGAAAGTATTTAACAAAACAAATATCGAAATAGCATCTCGAAATTCTCGGAAGTATCGAGAATCTTGAGAATATCCGAAATTCCGAAATATTTGGGATCCTGTCCTGATCCCAAGAAAAATTTCCATCCCCATCGGGGTCCCGCATATCCCTAATTTGAGAGCTTAATATGTATATTTTATTTAATGATAATTAAAGTAGTCACCTCAAATTTGTATATATTATTTCCCGATAGATATAAAATTGTTAAACACGAACAAGCTTCTAAATTCGGTATATAAGATATTTCGTTCGAATACAAATACAATTTTTTCAGTGAACAATTTTCTTTGAAGGATGGTATATCCTAAATAAATCAAACTTTAATTTATGATACTTTACTAATTGTATTCGATTTACATTATTACCTTGATACCACATTCGACAATCCATAGTTCCTGTAAATGAATTAATTCCGAAATAGCATTGAAAGAAGCAATATCTCTTTGACCAATTATTATTAATGTTCTAATATTTTGCTTCATGAATAATAATTTTTTGAACGATATAATTGTAGAATAAAATAAACACAATTCACGTTTATTATTATTCTTCTTGCCTACAAATGGTTCTATATTTATTAAAAATAGTTAAAATCTTTAAAAGTGCTTTTCATTACCTCTAGTATTCACAAAATTATCCATTATCACATTTACGATTAATGGTTATTTTTAATGGCAATTGTTTCTGGTCTCATTTTTTTTATATTTCAACATATGTATGTATGTGTTCTAAATGAAATGTTTATAAAAATTAAGAAAACGCAAAATAGAAATTGACTGGTAAATACAATTATTAATGTTGCACGTTATGACTTAGATTTTTTTATTCAATATTCGTATTATGTAGTTGCTACACAATTCTCGCGTCAATATAGACAAAGAAAGATTATGAAATCATATAAATATATACATACAATATTTTTAATACCATATATGATACGTAAAAATTACAAAATGTATCATTCTATATTAATTACAATGTAACCATCATTTATTGGAATTGTATTTAATCTAGGAACTAAAATTCAAATACTTTAAATATCGTGTATAAATAAAGTCAATATTTTTCTAGTCATATACATCATACAGTCATAAATTTGATGTAATTATGATTACTGTGTAAAACTTAGGCATTTAAATTTAATACTTTCTTAAAATATTTAAGTTAATAAAACAAAAAAAAATGTGTAATATTTTTGAAATGCCTAAGCAATACATTTAAGCGTTGTTTACAGATACTGTTATTTTATGTTTAATAGATAATCAACAATGAGATTTATATACAATATCATTGTAATGATTTAATATAATACCTCAAAGCCATTGGGTCATAAATGGATTATTTTCTCCCATGTATATAAATAATAAGATTATTTTGTTGTAAGCTACTTAAAGCATATTCACAATAGGAACTTGTAATTTGATTGTAATGTTCTCCTAATATTCTAAATATCAATTTATATGTATTATGAAGTATACGTAAATATTATATGACATTACTTGTATCAATAAAACCTAGAGAATTTTTACAGCCATAAACGAAACTAATAATAAGAACAAAATTTAATTGTATCTCATACGATAATATGAAATAGAAGATTTTATTTATGAGTCACTAGCTCTGAGGTGTATATTATTCAAAGAAAGAATGATGAAATGCCTTATAAAAGTTTATATGATGTGTTTCACGTAGCTACAGTTAAGCTTCTAATACGATGAAATATTTAAAATACCATAGTTTAGATTTTTAATGATTGTAAAGTTTATATCGAATGTTGTATCTAATTTGTATGAACGTACAAAAAAACTGGAGACTTTGTAAACTAAGCATCCATTAATTTTTATTATGACTTTTAAAAAGTTCTTTAATTATATTTACTTACCTCTTTGTACAAAGTTGGTCAAAGAGACTTGTGCAAAAATTCCTTCTATGTTAACATCTATGTATGGTAGACTAACTGTTATTTCGGATTGAGCGTCCAATATTTTATGACGAAGTTATAGATGTAATATCCTGTATGCAGGATTAATAAATATTTATAAACGAGAAAAGTTTATTCCTTATGTTTAGTCTGATTTGAAGATCAGCTTTGATACTTTTAGGCCCATAAACAGTGCGAATTATATTCTTTGGTTTCAATCATTTGTAGCATTATATTTAATGCCTTTAATAATTACAACTATAGAAACAAAGGTAACAACATATATGTATAAAAATTACTAGTTCAGGATATTTTATACATATTTGTTTCTTAAAAAAAGAAAGGAATATGATACCTCTAAAAATATACATATATATAAATATCTAACGTATTATATTAAATTAACAGAAACAATATCTTGATAACAGTAGGAGAAAGAACGAAAAATCTATATTTCTCAGAACGTATTAAAATAATAAATATTAAATAAGAGTTACATTTTTTCTGCAAGTATTATTAATTTTATATTCTGAGACATCTTACGACCTTTGCTTGCCGAACTAACGATTCTTTTGATTAAAAGTACTGCTTCGAAAATGTAAGATTTTTAAATACTGTCCAAAATCTAATGTCATACTGGTTATATTTCACACTAACACCCAGATATATGCCCATCGTAAGTAACCAGTGGAACTACAGTAACTTATTTGCGATTCATTTGGTAGCAGTTTCTAAGCCGTTAGAATACATTGTATAAATTGTCATTGAACAAACTTATCGGTTGACCCATTTCTTTCCTGACTCGGTCCAATTGGATTCGTTTTCTTCTTCTTTTTCTCCATCCGCTTCTTCCCTTTCACCCCGTTCTTGCTCTTGTTCACTGGATGGGGTAGCGGATGGTGTTTGAGAGATATTAACATTGCGTGCACGCAATTCAGCTAGAAAATCATTTTCTTGCTGATAGCGACGCTGGAGCTCTTCTCGCCAAGAATTTCCGCCGCCGCTACTATCATCGCCATCCTCGCCTGCCTCGAAGTCTGGAAGTTACATAGATTCGATAGTTTAGAGATTATAAATCCATTTGTTACACATATATTACTTTTAATATATTATTTGTTATCCTTTTGTAGTAAAAAAAAAAAAGAAAAGAAAGCTAATTTGTAGAAAACGAACATCATATACTATATCTACTTAGTTAATATATTTAAATAATTTATCTACATATTAATACTGTTATTTACAATAATTGAAATGAAAGAAAAATTGTTCATCTACAAAATCCTAAATGTGGTCTATATTACAAATGGTATAATTGAGTAAAAGTGGAGCAGTTGATTAACTACTTCTAAGGAAAATGACAGAACATAACTTTGAATTAGTACAAAAGTATACCTGATACTTGTTAACTCAGTATCAATGCTTTACTTTTTTTTCTGAAATAACAATACATTTGTCAAAATGTCTACTGGTATATTTATGCAATAGAAGCATGTGATGTAACGTATTGCAAATGCTTGTGAAGATGTAAAATGGTAGAAAAATGTTGGAAAGTTGAACAAACTCTTACCTAATGGCTTTCTGATGTTAATTCGGCCAGAGTTGTGAGAATGATCCTCCTGGTCTGAGTCTGCAAGGCACCAGGATACATTCACAGGGGGTGCATCACACACATTCCACAACACGTCTAAAGTGTCATTTGTGTATGGGAATATTTATCTTTTCATTGAAATTTGAGTAGAAATGAAGTATTTTATAAAGATTTACATCTTTTTAATCTTAATGAAACGTTTTTGAATGATGATGATTATGAGTAGTGATGATATATTTGGTACTTTAAGAGTACTTATGCTATTTAAAAAAAGATAACACATTGTATAATAAATTTCATTTAATGAATAATTTACGACATTTTTTTATACTTTTTAAATAGTATAAAAAAATGAAAATTAATATTAATTTCTAGCAAATGTAAAATTAAATTTTTAGTCGATCATAAATTTCTTTCGAGATTGATTAAATCAATAATAGAATTATAAATTACCCTAGAATGAACATTGGTTGTTTCACGTGTAGTGTAGTCTGTGCTATTTCTAGACTAAATTCTGCTAACTCTATACTAAAGAAAGAAAAATAAGAATTACAACAGGCAAACCGTGTAAAAAGAGGCAGAAACTATATATTTACACTTGTAAATTTCTTGTTATTAAGTAATATGCGTATTGTAATATACATACTTTAAAAATTTGAACAACACATTAAAGAAATCTATTTAGAATTTTTAAAACAAACTTAAAAAATCATTGCTAATATGTTTAAATATAAATAGAATAATTTCTTTTAACCTATTTTTCAAATTTCCCAATTAATATAAAATAGTTATTTAAAAATATTTTACTTTATGAACTTTATGCTTAATACATCGAAAAAGATCGTACATAATTTTTTGTCCTATAATTCATTCATTACTTTTATTTTTTGTACAAAAATTTAATGCATGTTGATTCATTCTTTGTTAATATAAAATACTGAACTTTACCTCGTATTTATGCTTTAGTTCAATGGTAGGTTTATAAAATTTGCTTACTAAAAATGGATCGTAGGGGAATGCATTATCACATGCTAGAAAATCTAATGATGTGATAGAAGAAAAATACTGCCAAACATGCCTGTTTACACTAATATAAACAACATGATGAGAATAAGTATGAAAAACATTTACTTGAAGTAACTTATTTATCTTGCCTTAATTTTTCTGAAATGAATTAATTACCCAAAATAATCATTTCTTAATATTTCACTTATTTAAACTACTTACAAATAATTTTCTGTTAATAAATTTGCAAAAGGGTATAATTAATTTTAAGCTTATGAGAAAGATTAAACTTATGTTACCTTTCCCAAGTTTGCTACAATTTTTCAATGTTAAGGGCTAATGATTTCCATATTTTACACTTAATCCAAATATATAATAATTATTGAAGGCCTGTATTAGAAACGATAGCTAAATACAAGTTCTTGTGCCACTTTGAACTACCAAAGTATTTTGCATTCATTTCTGATGCAAGGTATATTAAAATTTATAACATAACATACCCGAATTCAATTCCCTCACGAGTGTCGACATGGCATTAGTAACACTGTCAGCAGCTACCAACAAGTCATTTCGCAGGGATCGGCCCAAGCTATTATTCGCACTGCTGGAACCACTCCCTGGCAAGCTGTTTGTCCTGAACGCAGACCTGATATCGAAAATCTCTATTTTCTTTGCATAAAGCGACTTCCAAATAAAAATTAAATCAAGACTGTGACATGCCACGCTCGTCGTGCAAGCATCTATATATTAAGATTTCTCGTGTGTCGTTATATTGGTATCGTGTCATTAATCCTTTGCACTCGAGATTTTTCAAAACTGATTAAATTTGGCGGCTGAGGGTCGTTTCTCGATTGCAAAGGGTTAAATATTAGAGTATTTTCAAACTTTAAACTAACAGTATGCTAGCGTAAGCATGCAATAATAAAATAAAAGCAGCTGCAAAAAATTGACAAAACAATATTTCTTCATAACATAATGATCGAATTTTATTTTTAATTATTTCAATTTCTACATATTATTTTTCTAAGTTTTATAGTTTATGGATATTTATATTTAATATTTTGTGTAATATGTGTACTGCGTCACCATTTTTTTTTACGAACTTGTACTATTACGATTTGTTAGATATCATTAAAGTTGTATGTTTCAAATATATTTGCATCATTAATATTTATGAAAAAGATAGGTACCATTATATATGCTTATTGTACATAATGTAGTAAGTAAATATATTTGATAAACTTCATAACAATGTTCTAAAACATAGATAAACGAGTGTATACAACTAAAAATAGGAGATAATTAATACGTTAAACTACAATTTATTAAAATAAAACAATATGCGCAATAATTGTACAATTATATATAAAGAGGAATATAACAACGCTTCTATAATGTACAGTAAAACATTTTAACATGCTCTTTAAAGTACATTAATATCAGTTGTTTCTATATAATATACATGCCTGCAGAAATTCGCAAGTTAAATTCAATGCAGTGAAATTAAAATATAATCAATAACGTAAAGCTATAAAAATTCAATGGTGCCTAAAAAGCGTCACAAAATAGCAAAAAACGACTTAAATATAATTTTGTTTTATAAACCAAAAACTGCAACCAAAATATGTAATATAAAATTAACGTAGGAATGTTTCAAAAGGTAAGAATTATTCGTTACTCAACCAGTACCAAAATTTTCTTGTTACTAGCTGAATAGAAAAACACATTCTCATTAAGATTCGCATGCAACAATTAAAGGTACGATTACTGTGCTGTTTTTTTTTAGTGTAGCTACAATTCTATTAACTAGCAGTGTGTATTTACAAGAAATCAAAATACAAAAATTTTTTAATTTATAAATATAATTGTAAAATATGACTGCTTGATTTCTTCATACAGCTTAAACGTAGTTTCTTGTAACTTAAACTTTTCAGCAATTAGACGTTACACAGTAATGACTATTTCAAATATGGCATAGAGTGCACAGTAAATATCAATAATGTATAAAAGTTTGTTTTTTACTTTATATAAAAATAATTTTGTAATATCTAAATACATTACAAATCTTTGTACAAATAATTCTTGTATAGAGCACTTACAAATACATCGACAAAGAATAGTATCAAGAAATATTAACAAAAACAAGAGACGAATTTTCCCTTGCCTTTAGAAATATTGCATGTATTCAAAATTTGTCGGTATATTTCTGAATATTTTTTCAAACATTCCACTAAATTTAGGAACCACTTCTAATTATATTCCCATTAATTAGGATAGCTCATCTAACAACGTAATAGAGCAATATTTTATACAAAGATTGTAGTTTGCATTTTCGTTTGCTGCCGTATATTTTTCCATTTTTTACTATCTCATTATGGTTTTTTAACATAGATTTTTCATATGCCCGCCTACCTTACATCGCCTCCAACGCATGATAAGTTATCTGGAATAGGATTTTGTATCGTTCCCAACATCGTATTATTGGGTACGCTCGTCACTGACGTTGTTGGGACAGGACTCTGATAACTTTGAGACATTTGCTGTTGACTTTGCGACTGTTGCTGTTGTGGTTGCGGGGTTGTAGATAATGGACCTCCTGGAGTAGGCGGAGCTGATCTGCTACTTGGAATGGCACCGGGTGGTAATGGCGGCGATTTTGTACTTCGTGGTGAACTATTGGGTGTCGATCTTGGTGATGCCTGGTGATTCTGTAAAAATACAAAATTTCCCGCATCGTATCACAATTATAGAATTAAATTATTTTAAAGAAAGATATAAATTCCACTGAGAAACTTACCTTCAACATTTTCATTAAACCTTCTAGTTGCACCATTAGCTGTCTTCTAGAATCTTGTAACGTTGCTAGGTGAGTTTCTAGCTCATCTTTCCTTTGCCTCAAAGCTCTCAATTCTGACATTAATGCAGGATTTTCCAAGCCGGCTGCTTCTATCTCTTGTTGTCTCCTATAGTTAGATGCAAGATTAGCATGATAAAGAATAGATGGAAAACTAGAGCTGGAATATCCTTTGAACTAGATATTCCATTATCTACAGCTGAAGCGAGAATATATTATTAATGTGGTGTCTGTATGTGAATCTAATGAGTCTAGTCGTTTCAAAAATCAAAATAACATTAAACTAAAAGAATTTAATAGTAACTTTATTGTGTAATCTTTATACAAGATAAATTGATTTAATCACTCGAAGTTTATGAACAATGTACTATAATATTAAGAACTAAATGAAACTAAGATAAACCAAAGAAGGAATGTTAAGTTGTCAACTAATGAATAGAATTTTGGACACAAGCAGGATATTATTGATGTTAGTAATATTTTTAATTTTGAACTGAGATTCTAAATTATTCATGAAATTGCACGAATTAAATATGAATATAAATGTGTACAGAGGAAAAAGATTGTATTCATGTTAGTATTTATTGTTGTGATGTCTTCAGCTCTAATATACGCATTCTACGCAACCAAGGTGATAGAAGCGAAACAGAATGTTCTTTTTAACATGCATGATTCTAGGATGGTTCGACAGGATGATCTCGAGGTTTAGGCTTGATATAAAGGAAATAAACGACACAGGTATACCTTAACCTTGCAATCTCGCGCATTATTTCCTTGTTCTTTGCCTCTAACTGCGATATAAGTTCGCGTTGTGCTCTCGAGGCGTCTAACGATGCCAAATTGGCGTCAGACGGTGCCCTACCCTGTAACAGGAGAAAAATTATATTTTAAAGTAATTTGCATAACAAATTGAAAAATTCTACAGTAATTTCTAATGAAATAGAAATTGTATAAATTATATTTAAAATTTGGCATACTTACTGCTTGGTCAGCTTGTGACATTCTGGATGCGGCACGCGGCTGTATAGTTACGAAATTGAAATTAGTCGCACAAAGTCACGATTCAGCTGGATGTTTAATTAAGTTTATTGCTCTAATTTACTAACAAGGGGATTTCGCGTAAAGTTTCATGCGTTTATTATTTAAACTACATTAAGATATATTGTTTTAACTACTCCAACAAATTTTATATGAGGAAAAACGGTGTCTGTAGAAGTATTCATATACAGTGGTTATTGAAGGTATTGACACACACCTGTAATTTCTAATTAACTATTTTTTGATCAGGTTCCTAAATTGATAGAAATCTTAATATACTTGAATCCAATCAATTAGTATCTAAATACTAAGTTAAGTATAACAGTATATAAATACTTTATGTAGTTACTGTAGATTAAATTTATTATATTAATAATCTCATATGCTTATGGTTTATCGTTACAATATTAAGACAATGTATTAAACACATAATACAGTTGTGTAGTAAAATAAATGGTACAGATTAAGTGTTAATACTTTAGGATAAAGGATATCTTACCATAGTCCTAGCTTCCTGAGCCAACCTTTGTGCGTATCGTGCTATTAATTTATGTTCATCATCCAGTCTTGAACTATCCATACTGTATAACGTATGAATAAAAAAAAAATAAAAAAAAAAAAAAAAAAAATAAATAAAATTGTGACTTGATACGTGCACATTTAATACAAGCTGTGCAATTTCGACTTGTATCACGCTCACCTCCTCAAGGTAGAACGGCTATCCATAGATCCGGAATCGAATGGTGCCATAAAACCTGGATCTGGAAAACCGTTGTGAGATGGTAAAGGTGATGGGGGGCTGCAATGCAGGGAATTTATGTTTGATTGAAGAATCGCGTTGCTGGATAATATGCGTATCGAGTATCATAGTCATTGCACTCACACTATGTGTGATAAATCTAAAGTCTTCTCAGGTTGTTCAGGAAATCTTGGTAAACTATTCTTTCCTTTTTCAGGTACGCATCTGAAGCTTTTGCGCAAGGAATGTCCAATTTGTTTGCTCGGCGATTTCTATAGAACAAATAGGACATCTTCGTGTTATGTAAAATCATATAGAAGACAAGTCGCGTTATTTATTCATGGAAAAGTTTGAAATTTTTAAAGTTCCAACACACGTACAAAACTACTGTACTCCCTTGTTTCGTGGTCGTTATTATGTGTCCCCGAAACTTTACCGCGCCAAAAACAGTCTTGGCAGAGCTGGTACGAATGGCATTTCTGACATCTGTATCGGAAGCCGGTGAAGTTCTCTTTGTGACACGCATCACACATGACGGGATGTGCCACTAGAAGATCACACATGAAGGAACAACTCAGTTACAGTTTGTACTTTCAATAATAAACCATTTTTTTAAAACAAAATATTAACAAGGAATCAATTAACATATCATTTAAAATATAATGCCAGAATTATTTACGTAAATTATTATACACACGAGAATTGGCAAACACTACACAGTAAAAATCAGTTATTATAGTTTAGTATTGTTGTAGTATTAAATTGTAAAGGTAATCCTGAATGAAAAATGTTCTATCTATTTATCTTTAATTTACATCCACTGCTGAAATATCTGCTAGAGGAAGATGAAATATGATAATTCGTCTAAGATTTCTTAAAAGACATGACCATCAGATACATAAACTTGATATCAGACGATCTTCGAGAGTCTGGAAAAACTCAAGATAGTTTCTACGTTAAAAGTATACTTTAAATTACAACACATGTATTATGTTTACAGAAAATTGTGATTTATACTAAATAATTAATAATTTAGACGAATTTTTGTCTACCAAAAATTCTTAAATGTTTTATATTTTTTAATTCTTAAATACCTTAAGATACATAGTAGTTATAACTTTCAGCCGGGAGTGTACATTGCAGCATAAACTTATTAAGCAACCCAATATAATTGAATAATTACATTGCGAAACCTTATTAAATTAATTTCGAGCTTGTAAAAATTACCTGTTTCAACAGCAGCCATTCTGTGGTACAATGGAAGCCAGATTAAACAATGTGGTCCTGGATCAGACATAAGCGTATCCAAAAAATCGTTAACTGTGACTTTCGAGTTCTGAAACACAGCGTGACAACCCCTAATATTCATCTCCTTTTTGCACTGAGTTCAAAGAAGTTTGTCATTTACCGAGCGTATGGATAGAAGTTTCTTTGATGCAACTTACTTGAGGAAATATTGAATTAGCAAGACCCTCGGAGTACCCAAAAGACGGGGATTCATAAACCGCAGCCGTTAACGCTAGAACTTCCTTCAAATACTCGGAGAATCTCCAGTGTATCATATGACCATTGCTATCTGATATTTGCGAATATATATCTGTGCTCGACGAGTAGATTATATTAATGAAATAATGTAAAATCACAGGTAATTTACTAAATGAAGGAGAAGGAAGAAAATGACTCACATCGAAATTTGTCCATGAGTTTTCCTGCACATAATGTAGCCAAAGCTACTTTCACAGAGAAAACTGATATTTTATTGTTCTCCCTGCGAAAAATAATTTTTTTTATTTTTTAACTAATAATAAAAAAATGGTCAATGAGCTGATTTAGCTAACTTTGATATTAAAACATTGACGAAGAATTGAAATGTATACTAAAGGAGTGTTATATTTGTTTATTGGTCACTTGAATAAATATTTAAAATTTAATATTGGCGTACCCTGTAGTATAGGCAGCAAGTAGCCAATTCATTAACAGAGCTGTTGTGGCATCGACTTTGGCTTGTTGCGAAACAGGCACTCGTTTATTAAGGGCGTGAAATAAGGAAGAAAGTAAAGTTTCCAGCCTCGACACTCCCAATGTACTAGATGGTTCCAATGTGTTTAAACCATTTTCCCGAAATGCTTCGATTACATTCCATATGTCCACATTGTGTACTGTACATAACAAAAACGTCGAGTGTTCAGAAAATGACACTAATTCAAACAACTTACTTCCATCTGTTATCACGAACTTTCAATCGTTCAAAGGAATAAACAGTTGAAATATTTAACATTACAAACAAATAGATAGAAAACAGATGTTTTTCAAACAATAATATGAAACATAAGAGATAAGCAGAAAAACATAAGTAGGTAATTTATTATAAGATCTGCATGATTTATTAAAAGAGGTCCCTGCCGAAATTCCAGGATCTTCAAGATCGCAACATTTTTTAGGTTTCCAGGAACCCCAATATCTCGATATCCTTGAAATTTCAGAATTGCCAAGGTTTCGAAAACCTTTGAGGTCTCAAAGTTGCCAAAATCCCACGAATTCCAAGATCTTTGAGGTTCTAGAGACACTAAGATTCCAGAAGTTCTAAAATTTTCAAACTTGTCAAAGCATAGAGATTAAACCTTTAGACCTTGGGCGCTTCTAGGACCTTGCATATTCTGAAACCTCGACTATTCTAAAGTCTTGGGAATTTAAGATCACTGGGTCCTCGGGGACGTTAATACCAAAGGTTTCTTAGCGCCAAGTGGTTCCGCGCTCAAAAGTTTCTGGCGTCAAGTTCAGAATCGATTTAGTATCGCAATCGCTTTGAATGTCAATACATACATACTACATTTGATTGAATTGAAACACTTTTTAGAGCTCATTTTTATTAGACTACTCACGTCTACAAAATAGATAGTTTCAAACGTCATATTTAATTACAATTTTATACATAAGCAGAACCTTTAAATCTACCATAGATTATTATTATATATCATACTCACGATGAACCTTCTTTTGGATAAATCGCAACTTGCATGCAGTACGATAGGATGCAAATCGAATGCTGTCAAAATTTTGCTGTCGCATTTCTTGAAGCAACTGCAGCCGACTTGCTTCCCCTGTGCTACTATTTCCTGACCCTCCTGCACCATCCTCCGCCATTTTATCTATAATACACAACGAAACAACGGAGTTTAATACAATTTTCGAACGATAACTACAAGAAAGTTCAATTTCAGGGATACATTTTTTAATAGAATGATTTCTGATACCAGGAACTAAGTACTGCTAGCATTAGGATGATCTTATACGTTCTTTGGTATTACTGTGAGCCTAAATTTATGTGCATAGTTCGTATATGCATGAAGCAAGAAAAGTATAAAACGAAGGCTGTTTGCTGATTAGTCATCAATGCGCGTTAACTTGACTCATAATTATAAAAACTTGCTCACTTCCTATTAGTAGCTGGAACTTTTAGTTATTTTCAAGAAATTTCTAAAGCGTATTTTATGAGATATGAGTAAGACAGAATTGCAGAAATATGTTATAAGAAATTAGAAAGCTGGTAGAAATTAACTAGACAGGGAAAGAAAATTAATACAACGTGATATTACATACTTTACTGGAAACTTTCGTTTATTTCTAAAAAAAACATTTTATAGATTACGTCCGAAGAAATTATATGTAATTGCAGAATGTAGAACACTTTGCTGTTACATCGTTTAACGATACTTCAAAAAATGAGGGGTAATTAGGTAGTAAGATGCTAGAATTGTTGGAAAAGGAAAAGGCGGAGTAGTGAGATGGTAGTTAAAATGAAAGTATGTTCCCAGGGAAATGAATTTCCATAATCATCCTGCAGCGTATCCATTAAGTTATGTAAAGTATACCGTAGTTCACGCAAGAATTGCGTATAAATATTTTTTGATAGTTAATTTAATTCACGGATGTTTTGTGAGAGAATAAATCAATAAAAAAGGTGAAGGCCACTAGTGAAGGTTTTTTAATTAATGAAAGAATTTTCATACCTAGTATATTTATGATAGCTATAAAATTAGTATTAGGTAACGCACTCTAAGCAAAATAATTTACTTATCTTTGTTTTCATTTTAGATAAAAATATGCATTAGAATCATAGCATATCCATAAATATCATACTTCGACAATAATTAAACGAACCATACATAAAAGTTAAACGATAATAACTATAATATTTTTATTGTTCAAAATCGACAAAACTTGCATCTACCTAAGATTGTTGTATGAAAATTTGAGAATTTTTAATCTATACCACATTTATATTTCAGAATTATATTTATATCATAGTTTCTAAAATAATATAATATGAACACATGCTTTAATCGTGTCGATATATAGTAGGCCCAATTAATAAACATTATGTTTAATTGCTGATATTGGAAGAGTCGAAAGTTGACGGTACAATAAACAGGTCGAAATTTATTTGCAGATGATTAAACCGCCTACGTGAAAGCCGCTGCGGTCTTTTAGACAGTTATCTAAATGTCAGAGCAATCAATAAAAGTTAGATTTCTTCGTACGTTATTACGCCTACGATGAACATTCTCAAGGGTTCTGAGGGTATTCGAGGTATCCGCAGAACGCGCGAGCACTATTTGCCAGAACGCGCTTCATTGTGCTGTTGATTAGTTTCAGACCATTCTGATGAACCAAGCATCGCGCGATTAACCCGACGTTATTAAGATTGAGAATCGCGTTCAAACTACAAGGAACCATGGAAAGCACCTTTGACCTGACAACCATAGCTTTCAATATTTTAATTAACAAGCTCGAGAGAATTATAAGTACGAAGAACAAAATCTTAACTCCAGAGTTAATTTTTCTTAAAAGAAGGGTGGTAGTTATTGACTCGTTCTTAGCGCATTATAGCACCCATAATTTAAGAGTATAATGAATAACCAATAATTTCCTTTTTTCCTGTAAAACTATGTTTCAATGAATTTACTAACTTATAATACATATGACTGTTGCTATATAAATGATGGAAGCTTACTTAAATATTGTATCTTTATTATAATGACATTCATATTTTTAAGGAAACATAAATATTTATGAAATAATCTCATAGCACTCATTTGTTTTCATTTATTTATTCATTTATTTAGAATAGTATGCTCCAATTCCAAAGGTTTAACTACGAGAATGCATTATACAGTCAGACTTAGCGCCACTTGTTACGACACTATGTTCCAGTTCAGTACTCAGAAACTTATACTTATGGTAACAAGGTCGCATACATGAAAAACAATTAATCATTGGTACAATTAGCTTACACTGTTTATGCGCTTTCTACTTTCTAATAAGTTCGAAATTTCTCGAGATTCACAGAATAAGAATAATCTTACACTTTTATCCTCATATCGATTGTTTAGACAAATCTTACATTGAAATTACTGTAAACGGTATGAAAGTGACAAGTAGTCTATCACAATTTGAACGGTATAACATACATTTATAGATAGAAATTATATTCTCGTATACGGTACGGTTTTATCTTTTACCTAAAACAACGAAATAAATCAATATACACAGTAACCAAACTACTCATTTTCTCGTATATTTTCAGCAGCATCCTCCCGTATCATAAAATTCCAACAATTCAGTGTTTATCCAATACTATACAGCTTCTCCGATCCAATACTTCAATTTAAAACGTCGAATATTCATTCAACTCGTCAACAATCGACCACGACCTATCAGGGTCGCGTAGGTAACAAAGAAATCAAGGAAACGAGAATCCCGACGAGAACAATTACTTTTATCGGCAGCATATCCGACGAAACAATGAGAACTTGCCAATCGTTAACTTAATAGAACGTAGAAATCACTCAAAGAGTGCTTCATAAAAAGAAAAAGAAGGAAACGAGCCTCTACAGAGGTAACCGAAAGCGGTTGGTTAATCAAAACAATTAATATCTTGCTGGCAAATCGTAATCGGAATTAATGGCTTGATTGAAATGGAAAACCAAACAGCGATATGAATAATGTTTAATTCGGTTTGTTAAGCATTCCGCGCAAAATTATCCGAAACGAATAGTTGATGGAACTTATGTAGGTATATGGGAAGCTCGTGAAAGTTGTTGAGCTTCAAAATATGTTTCGAAACATTTGCGAAACCATAAGCAAAGATATGTACTATTTCAAACCTCGCCAGAACAATGCAAATTTGGAATTACTTTTTCCTTTGTGTTTATGCAAAAGTTGCAGAATATGCAGGTTGCCGGTCAGGCTATTTGCACTGCTACTTGCAAACAATATACGAAATATTCTCTCTTTAGAGATTGTCTGTTCGCGTACTACCTCTGACTTGTTCATGTACCGTGCCTTACAATTAGTGATTATACAAAGTTTGCGAACATCTTGCAAATATTTTTTGCGAACAATGCTTTGAACTGTTTATCAATGAAGATACACCTTTGCACGTCAGTTACGCCAAACCAAGATAATCGTAGCTACAGTAACAATCAGGATAACTCCGAAAATGATGTACTTGTCAAGCGCGTCATGCATTCCCCCAACGCAGAATCAAGAGCCAAAGGGTTACATCCAAAAATATATACGGAGCGTTACAGATTTTTTCGACTAAACTTTGTCAATATATTCTGTGGGTATAAATAAGAACAAATGGTTACTTAAAAATAGATCACTATACGAAGGGACTAGAAATGGTAGAAGTACGCTACCTTTGACGACTTTGTTGTTGAACGAGCATTCAAATGATAAACGATATAAGTATCAAAATGAACAGACTTGTGGTCTTTATTACTACTGAAAATCTTTACTTGTGACACTTACGTCGCTTGCCATTTCAACTTTTCAATTTTTCGTAGATGTTCAATTTCATACTTCTTTACTTTCGCTTGCTTGTTCCGAGACTTTACGATTATCATTGATTTTCACGGCATTAACTCGGAGAACAGTTCTTTAGCGCAACGAAACGGGAAATCGATAAGAAGAATGGCTCGTCGGCTGTTGTCCGACAAAATGGCACAGAAACAGGTGCATTTAGAATGAAAAGTGCCGGGAGAAAGGGAAATCGAGTGAAAGAACGGGTGAGGGAAAAGGTTCGAGCATCGCTATGCTCCAAGAGCTTAATGTCTCCGACTGCTTCTGCCACTGCGTATTTTCACAGATTACTCTCTCCGTAAATTCGCGAATTCAGCAAAATACAATCCAAAGGCATCTTTGAATCCGCCTGTTGTATTTTACTGGATAGCTGAAGCAGTGATTCGCATTAAAATCTGTTTAACTGCAGCATGAGTGTCTGGAAAACTTATTCGTTTCTGTTTCAACCCTTTTATCCCCAAATATTTAAGATCCAGAATCATTTGTGTACGATTCTTGCGCATATTAAATAAAAAGTATATAGTTTATAAGAATATTTTAAAATAAAAGGATTAAAGACTCCTGTACACATACTGTACTAAATGAAATGTTTTTATAAGGTACGTTTATTCATTCTTTTTAACTTCTTATATGATGTGTTTAGCAATTATAAATAGCTAGTTATTTATTGCTTTTTTTCAACTGTTTAAAAATTAACAATTATCTGTCATTTTGATTGTAGTATGAAACATTTTCTAAAGTTTTGCTAGAACTTTTGTAGAAATGACGGAGTACATTGCCATAGCTCTAAATTTCACTGGTGCTTGTGTTCTCGATTTGAAAGTTTTTACGGATTGCTTCATGCTTCATACTTTAAATGAACAGAATATACACGGGTACATTTTAATTTTACCGATATAGAATTTACTATTGAGAATTTTACATTCTACAACTTGTAATTGTATTTTTAATGATAAGGAAGTGCAACATTTTTATAATTACAGTATAAATATAAAAATATAACAAAATAAAGTTACACAAAACCTGTTTCTAAAAATTGTCAACTAATTTTAGTTATTCAGACATACATGTAAGTAGGTCTCCATTAATTTAAAGCAAGATGTTTTAAAATAATCTAAAGGCTAGCAAATGATAGTTTAGCCATTTTCTTTCAATAAGGAATAGTCACGAGTTGCTTGTTTCTGTGACTTATTTCGCAATAATTCGTAGAGTGAACTATCCATAAATTACACTTGCAGCAAAATTGCACGTTCCAGAAAAGATTAAACTGCAGCTTGCAGCACCTTGGAATTTCCGACGGAATTGAACTATACACCTCGGAATTTTTAATATCTTTGACCGTTGCTTCTAAGAATTCTGGATTATCGAAATATATTAATTGAGCCTTTAGAAATAAGCCTCTAATCAATCCTATCTCGTTCTCTATAGTACAATATTCAATACAAAGAACCCAGAAGAGATATACTCCAATATCTTATAATTTCCATTCTTAAGATTTTAATTATTAATTCATTTTCTTTCTTAATCAATTCCACTAAAGTTCACAAGACTTGATCTTAAACTGACATATATTGCCAATTATTATTAGCACTAATTGATGGATTATAAAAGCAGATTCCAAAAAACAACAGTTCAGTTATTGAAAGTTTTAAACATACCCAAAAGATATTTAACACCTCATTATAAAAATTGCATAAAAATATCCAATACAAAAAATACAAATCAAGTCAATTCAAATGTTCCATTAAAATACTACATTTTAAACTTTATATTTAAAAAAAAATGTAGTGTCTAAGTAAATAAATAAACATTGGTCTTAGAAAACCGTTCATTGATCAAAAAAACTAGTAATAGAGTGCCTACTTGATGCAGGATCGATAAAAACATGTTTATCTTTAATCTTGTTACACAACGTGTGAGTACGAACAGATAATAATTCGTGACAATCGTGGTTTGCCTGCCGTGCGGCGTAACTCATAAAATCGTGCCATCGCGATGGCCCGTTTTCTGTCATTGCAAGACTTCGTTCCTGTGCATTGTGTTCGCGCTTGTCTGAAGGCGAATCACCGCTAAAGTTCATCAGCTGCGCCAATGCAAATGCAACCGGAAAACTGAACCATAAAGAAAATAAAGCGTAATAAAAAATAAAAGCATTCTCCGAAACAATTTATTAACATGCAACTCTGAAAACGCATAAAAGTTGTACTATAGCTGTATGCACCGATTATGTAATCGCTGATGGAGTAGTCAACTTTATTCTTGTAAAAGATTGTTACAGAATGAGAAAATTTTGCAACCATCTTTTGATCTTTTCTAATGCAGTTGTAACGCAAGATGAAAGTAGTAATCTTGAGAAGCTGATTATAAAATCCTTTTAGATTTTAATTGAATGTTATACTTTTGTTTTAGATTGATTGGGATTGACCGTTATTTAATTGTGAGTGAGAATCTTTTATATGATTGATGAATCATGGATGATAACAGTGCAAATCTAAAAAAATACTTTCGTAAATATTAATGTTATTTCTAGCTTTAAACCTTTTGTGACCAATTGAATAGATGTGTGGGTACTTAAAAATAAATCTGATTCTTTCAGTCCTAACAATTGATAAATTATAACAATACACAATTAAAAACAGATATTAATCACGAAAAATATAATTGGTAAATAAATATTAGATTGATTTAAGTATTAAGCTATTGAGTATTGATATCTAATTTTTGGTTTACAATTTACGTGTTGCGTAACCCGGTTACGGTAGATCATTCATGGTCTAGTTACTACACGATCTGTAAGTTACTTTGGCAAACTATGGCGATCACATGAAAATTTCTGTTAGATTATTACAGTGCAGTAGTGATCGGATCAAGGCAAACTTGTAACTTGTTTTAGTTGTAATTTAGTTATAACCAGTTATAACGTAGTTCAATATTGCATCCTGATCACCAAGGCATGTAAGTACCAATCTATTTGATATTTCTTAAGGGAGATAGTGGGTACACAATAACATTGCAAATTATTAGTCGCAATAGTTGATGAATTATACCTCTAGCTTATATTTTAATTAGAAATATATAGTTAGATTTCTAAAAGAATACAATTCTAATTAGAAAATTATTCTATTATAGAACATATTAAGATCAATCAAATGTTTAGCAACGAAGGGAACTCGAAATATTTGTAAGTAAAAAGAGTTGTAGATGAAACGTATCAGCTCTTTATTGAAATTCAGTTCAGTGAACGTCGTCGCAGATTAAAATATCAGTTCATTACAACCGGTTTATTAAATTAAGCGCGGTATGTTATTATTCTGCGATACTCTTCAATTTCTGCGCTGTTAAATGTTCCGATGTAAAAGTTGACGATGTTTAACGGCAGGTTAATAATCAAGTACGAAGATGACCCTGTTAATTGTATAATTGCGTAACGTAATTGTCGTGTAAGAAAAATATACTGCCATCGTTAAGTTTTAATTAACGGGACGACATTGTTTCGTTAGGATCACTTATCGTTGATCTTATAATTCATAACTTTTATTTTATTTTACGTGAAAGAAAAAATGCAATTTAGAATAGTTAGTTAATTGACTAGTACAATATTCGGTTAAGTTCGTTGCAGATGTTGCCTTCAGTTGAGTTCTTATCTTTACTCGTTAAAATTCTTCGGTCTGGTATGTGCTACGCATTTAATGACTGCTTCGCAAAGCTAAAAATACATTAAACATCGCACAACTGCAATCGCTTGTTGCAAGAATAAAGACACTTTTAACGACATAAACATTCGACGAAAAAGTATTTTTGCTTACTAAACGAAATTTCTACTGCTTAAGAATATTATGCATAGTAAGGCAGTAATGGTTAAATTCTTAACATATCTAAAATATATTAAATTATATAAGAACGACAAGTAAATATTTAATCCCCCATATGCCAATGCCATAAATGTGCAATTGATAAATTATAAAAATTCGTAATTTAATGTATGTAGAATTTTTTAAATTTTTCTTCTTACTTTTCAAGGTGTCAGATTTTATTTTAAACTTAACCCTTTCGTAACCAGTGAATGTGTATGTCCCGCTTGAATATTTAAATCTTAGTCTGAACTTAGCATCTATTATAGACCAAACAGTTCATAAATTATAACGAAAAGTTCTGAATAAAAAAGATGCATTGGCCAACAAAAGGTGAAATTTAATTATGTAATAGTCTTTTTATTGTACCTATTTCACATTTATCGATTCTATCCCACACTTTTACTGAAGTTTTGGATTAAATTCAAGCGAAAACTAAACAATAATTTTTTGTTGCAACATAAATTCTATCTATCAAGTATCATACTATTTAACTTAGAATTAGTAAATTTTCCAGTTAAATTAGATTTAAACGTTACTAAATTCATATATCACTAAATCGCTAAATTTATTTTTGAATATTTTTAAAGATGTCATTAGCCTTACTTCAAAGCTTGTGAAAGTATAAGAGAATAAATTAATGTACAAATGTTTTCAGATTTCATCTGAGAGTGTAGCACACTACATTCGGAGGAGAATTCAGTATTTTCTCCAGCTATTCGTCGTGGTTTACGAATACATACGCGAATACACACTCGAGTATACGATAGTATCTCATATGTACGTACAAAGGACTAACAAAACAAACAGCATTTCTCGAAGAGCTCCGAAAATAGCTCACCGACGATACCTCGAAAACACGAGTATCGCCTCGAGTACGGGCACTCGATCTTATTGGCTTTTTACCGCTAATAATTGAAATGAATAAGCCGCGAACACAATACGCTGAGGATTCGGTATTTTCTTCAATAAGTCGCTCCAAGTTGTCGATGTTCACTTGAATGACCCTTTGTTTTCATTCATTTCACTTATTCAGGTATATCAACCACATTGTTTTAATTACTGCTCCTTTTTGTCTGCTATTTCTTTTTATTCGATTTACTCTACCTCGCTGTTAATACAATCGTTATTAGTAAAATACGTTGTTCCAATTCATACATTTTGTGTGACAGGATTGATAAAGATCATAATAAAATGTGTAAAAAATTATAACGATTTGTCATTACATAGTTAGTCAAAGAACCAAATATTTGTCTAAAAGTAATGTGAAATGGAATGCGTAGCGAGGTTGTAATAACGAGTGGTGGCGGAAACCACGTCTGTACGTGGTGGAGAGAGCGGTATTAAGCAACCAATTAATTTTCAATAAACTATAGTCGTTGGAAACGCTTGTTCAGTGGAGTTCCTTCAAGTAATAAGGATAGCTATCCAATTCAAACAAATATCTTTCGATTTTTATACTTCAGTATTCTGATAGGCACAATAATGATTTAAAATCAACGATAAGTTACCGATATTTCCTAACGAGCAAGAGATGTCTCTTTAATCTTTTGAAAGCTATATTTGATCTGTACTAACATTCTACTCGTGATTATTTGTAACGAAGATGCGAAGTATGGTTTCTAATGATTTATTACAGATCTCACGACAATATCTAGAACTGTGATGATTTTCCAAAAAGAAAACTATCGATTCGTATAGAATCGTAGGATGGTTGAACTACAAAAGAGTAGTAAGACCGACAAGTAGAGGCCATTCCTCAAAAAATTCCTGAATGGCACCGGATGGTTCTTTAAAAAGTTTCTCAATGATGATGGATTATTTCTTAATCAATTTCTCCGAGGAAATAACTATTCATTTGAAATGACTATTCTTCTAAGCGACGGGATATCGCATCTGTGGCAGTAGCACTCGATCTCCATTGGCCCTCTTTGTTGATTATTGGAAATGAATGAGAATACGATTCCTCCGGTAGGCTTCGTTCCTAGTCATTCAAGGCTGTTACGCAAACGGCATGGAGGTGAAGAGGTTTTGTTTGAAGGGCGTCCTGGTATCGACGGTTCTCGCATTGTTCGCCAATTCACGCTTTAATTACGCAGCGCAATGAACTTCGTAACTACTTTCCGAACCTCGGCTACCCCGTATACTTCAATAACCGGTATACGCATACTAAAACCTTTTTTCTCTTCTTTTCATCTTTTTTCCGAGCATTTTCCTTACGTGGGAGTGTGTATATGTATATCGATTCTACATTCTGCTCGATTAACTATGGCATTACGTTACTGGCTATGATGCTATAATAATACCTTTACCGCTTCTAAAAACTGAAGAGTATCGATTTTTTCAATACCGGGTTACAAGTTAGACGTTCCCGCGGACGCATACATTTTTGGGGCATAGACGGCTGACGATGTCGTAAGTTAACCGTGTATGGCTTTTGTGATTAAAGAATGGTTTAAAAATAGTCATATTTTGAGAACGCATGGTTTGAGTCGTGAAAAACCTGGGGGATTAGATAAAATAGTTGATCGAATAAAATGTTTCATGGAGTTACGAAAAAAGTTTGAAAGCCTGGGGACCCAAAAGCTTAGAAAAAATTAATTTATTACTTGTCTGATGTAATGATAAGCTTCACTATAATAGAAACGTTTAACTATTAATTATTAATAAGCAAATATAATAGAGTAACAATAACATCAATAAGAGTTCTTATTTTAAAAACTAAATATTCCCCAAAATTGTTTCAAAACCGTTCGTTCGTATATAGTAAGAAAAAAATGTATAGATGAAATGTTCAAGTCAGGATTTGAGGTCGACTTCTGTGTTTGCCAAACGACTTCCCTACTAATTGAATACTTTTTATCTAGGTCCACAACATATTCCTTTTCCCTAAATCCAATATTTGGATAAGAGTATTGTTCGCGCTTAAATAAATATTCAAAGTGGAACACGTGGATAATTGTCATTTTGAACATTACAGTTAAAGAAACGAAGATGAGCGTATTTGGTAGGATTTCTTAATCTCTGGAGCAAACGAAAGATTTGAATTCTATTCTATTAAAAAATCTTATATTTCAATATAATAGATATTTAGAATTAAATGATTCCCCATAAATGTGCCGCTGATTATGAAATTGATGTAAGTCAAAAAAACTACAAAAATTAAATTTATCACTTATTTTGTATTACACTGACTTATGTCATAAAAATATGGAAACTTTTTTCCTTTTCTCTGTCTTATATACTACCAGTTTTTACCTACCAGTTTTTAAGAAATTTGTGATAAGAGGAATAGGAAGATAACTTCTATGACATAACCGTCAATAACAAATGATATAAGGAAGCGATGCAACAAAGTATACAATTCTCTATAAATACCTATAAAACACGAACGACAAATTTAAAAAATAATCTAGTCATCTATAACGTAGATTGTACATAAAAAGTATTTATACTATCTTAAATTTCTGCCAATTATAATCGAAAATTATTTCCTGTTTATATAAAAAACCTTTTTCCTAGGTATCCAATAAAAAGTATTTTACCATTTACCATTCAGAACCAAACCGGATGAAAAGTGGTACTGATGAAAACCGTGTTCCGCTCAATGGCGCTTAATCAATTTCGCGAATCGACTTTACGTAATTCAATTCACTTCAATCATGCTGAACAGCGATTAATACTCGACAATGTCTTAAATACATAAACTACAAAAGGATTCGGTAAATAAAACGAAATGTAACGCTACATCAGGGAAGGAATAAAATAGAGGTAATATTTCAACGGGATAACTTATATTTTATAATCCTCCATTTAGGTTTTGCAAAGCTTTGTGCATTCAAAGCTACTTTCTGTATCGCGAACACAAAGCTTTTTCACTGATCTAGTTAATATCACTAGTACATACAGAAAAAAGAGAAAGAAAAAGAAAAAACGAAAAAAGGGCAGATTGCCACGTAGAATGCTTGGTAAATATAGAAGTAGCCGCGATGAATGCAGTAAAAAAGTATGTAGGTTTCTGTACTGACTAATCGATATTTTACGATAGCTTCTCGTCGACAAACGTAAGTACATATTCGCGTGCGTTGCTAACGAATTTTATTTACCAAGTTAGAAGAAAAGAGGAAAACGGGGGGAGAGATCTTATCCTACTCTTTTTGCGAAGTAATCAGCCTGCATGACGTACGTTCAGAATTACCGCCAATTTTACGATTTGACGCATCCATTTCGAGATTTAATTATAGCTGACTAATTGAATATAATTATTTACCCCGTATTTGATAATATTTTCCCGGTATTTTTACGTTTCTTTCCTTATTTTGCAGTTTAACAATTGTTTAATATTGGCTCCATCTTTTACTTATTCCTGTCACCATTTCAAATTTTTGCAAGCATTGTTCCTTCTTTTACACTATTAACTTTTTTTTAATATTTTGCAAATTACGTTTATTGTTTATACCAGAATATAGTTTATGTACGTTTGTATTTCATAATTAAAGTAAATTGTATATGAATAGACGTCTATGAAGTTATACCTATAAAATATTATTTTCAATGTCGTTCAAATGCAAATAAAATATGTAAATGCTTGTCAATTTTGCGAGGACCACTAATATTGAAAAGTGTTATTTAAATTGCCAATTTTTGGGAGAGTAAGATTTCCTTATCAAAAATGAAATAACTTTACACATATGTATACTACACAGGATCATCTAAGTATTAATATTTTAGCCAGACGAACTGCAACTAGTATGCCTGAGGTGAATATATTCCCATGGTTTTTGGCAGATCTACGTCAGTACACAAGACAGCACAAATGCATTATCATACTTTGTTATGAGATATTGTATCGAACTATTAAGAGCGAAATATATTCATTTTAAGTGATACAATATTTTGGCTCAAATTATGTTAAATAAATTTACTGTTAGTAAATTTATTTGTGTTAACGTTAATTTTACGAACATTATAGAATTACAATGTATATTTTTTTAATTAGATTAGGATTTCTATAACTTTAAGCATGATATTTCAAAACCATTACATTGACAGATATCCTAAATACATTATTAATGCAGAAAAGAAAAATACGATTATAATGATTTGGATGAACAGAAATCAAATCAAAAGTATTTTTCACCCATTTCATTTTTGTTTACTGCGAACTAAAAAGTGTATTGATTGCTGGTCGCATAAAGGGAAAGCGTGCCGACGAAAGCTGCTGATGATAAAAGCCTTCGACCCCGAATGCCACTACAAGTAGTAATACGTGAGATCAATAATATCAGTTTCAAGTATCGAACAACATACATACTCTATTTTACCCTTTATATACCATAAATATCTAAACAATAAATGAAATAGCTGAATAATTGAATAGAACACAAGACTGAAACAATGATCGAGCCGACGGAAGGAATTTCCGTCTAGGTAACTTGAAAGTTCTCAACTATATCTGCCATTTTCTTCTGTATATTTCGTTTCATTACCGTCTTTGTGACGCACAAATTGCCGGAAGGATCAAGCAGAAAGCATGAGAGGAAGATCGTCCAACAGGAAGTTGCAAAGGAATGAAGAACGTATGGATGCCTAAGTTTGAATCAATACAATAAGTGGGCCAGGTGGGGGTGTATAAGATTGCCCGAGGAGACAGAGGAACAACCAGGAATGTGGGACAGTTTCGGTGCGTAGGAACGCGCGAAACGGAGCGGCCAGAAGGCGCGGTCAATTTCAGATTCCTCATAATTCGGATCCTCGTCAATATTTTTATCTGGATGTAGTGATTAAAAAGATCGACTGGATAATCTTTAGTCGCATCGAGTGATTCAGGATATGAAACATGTTTGTGATATGGGATCGACATGCAGTCAAACTTAACGTTATTATAATAATAATAATTGATGGTATCAAAGTTCGTAACATCGATTTCCGAACCATAAATATGAACCCTCCATCGTCTATCAAACGTTGGTGATAAACGTCAAGTGATTCGGAACGTGATTTCGATACATAATCGGATTATAGATCGATTTTAATGATTACACAGCAGATATATTCTTGTACGTGAGGGGGGGTTCAAAAACAACTTTTACTAATGGTACAAGACAAGGATGAATCAATTGAGAATAATGTTTTGGATCGGTGCCGAGTGGAGGAAGCAGCGTGTGTTAGTGGAACACCGTTTAACGGGGGAACAAACACTTTCTTTGCCAGGTAGGACGTGCACTCGTCGGGACAGTGTCCGTTATACGTATTACATTAGACGCATATGAAGTTAATCTTATTTGTCGGGGCTTATCGTTGCCGTTATAATATATCATAACGGTAAATAAATAAGGGGACTTGCAGGTGCAGCAAAATCGAAGCTCTTTATATCCGAGAAACCGTATCGGTTCTATTTGGGGTATCAGCTTTATTAATAAAATTTAATCATAATCATTTTTCTCTACCTTATTTTATTATTAGGGAATTTTGTAACTAGTCCCAGAATCTTCCATCATTCATTTGAATTATTTTTCACGTACAATTCAAAATTCACTTTTACCGGCGACAAGCCGGCAGCAACAAATAATCATAGAAACGCAACATCTCTTTTTATTAAGAAACTGTCTACTTTACTGCACCCTATCCATTAATGCTCATCTGACAGTGCAAAAAAAAATATATGAAAGCACGCGTGTCGATCGAAGTGGTCGAGAACGCCGTCACGAGACACGGCGGTGCACCTAACCTGGCCTGCCGGTGTACATACCTTGGACGCTTTCGCTGCGCGTCTCCAGTAAGGGTGAGAGGAAAAAAAAATGCCGACGGGTGTGGGTTCACCGTCCCCGTGTCGACAAAGGCTCCCTTCGTATCGTTCTATCACATACGCGATGTCATTAGGACGACCACCGCTCTGAGAAAGTCACTCGAGTGACAATGTAACACTTCTCGTGGCACTCGAGTGGCTACTGCTACTCCGAACACGGGACAGAACTGTCAAGAGGAGTAACCGCGTAGTTTCTATAGACTGTTACGGCAAATACGATTCATCCGAATATACTTTTTACGCGAATACGAAGCAATACTGAGGTTGCTTCGGACAAAAACCACAAAACTTTTATTGGCACGAGAATTTTTTGATAAACAAAGTCAACGCAATCTAAACGCTATGTGCATCATGAGCCTCGCGGCCATCACTGATTTCAACTGGCACTAACTGTCTGTGGCGCCATCGCCTCTTTGAACGGGAGAACGAGGAATCGGACCATTGCGCGCGCGATAGCGGTACGTTCTCTACGATATATATGTAGATATGCGAGAAAATTATGAAAAAAATTCCTTTCATTTCCTTTAGACTACACGAAAATACGTATTTACATTTTTATTACATGAAAAATATTTATCCGTAACAACATTTACAAACATTTTATGTAAATATAATACAATAATCTATGTAGTATTTGTTAGATCATTGCTTTCGACAATAGATATTCATCTGAACTGCTTAACAGAAATATTCTTCCTTTTGTTACATAAAAAATATTTATTCATAACAACATTTACATTTCATTTGAAGGTAATATACTGAATTACGTATTAAATAATAACTTGGATCATTATTTTTAACTGCAAATATTTATCTTAAATATACCTTACTAATGAAAAGTACTATCTTCATATTATGGCAGTGATTTCAAAGATGTTTTAACTCATACTTAAAATTCGACCTATTTTTTGAGGTATTAATTACTCTTTTTATGAATTTGCGAAGGTAATTAAGATTCAGGGCCCTTTCTCGTTGCCACGAGTATACTGTAAGTAGCTGGCGCTTGGATAATTGCATAGCTCGCAAAATCCGGGTAATCCCTGGGCTCCAGGTGGGCCTCTCATCCCAGGAATACCTGTCGATAAATGAAACTAAAAATACCAGCAACAAATCTGAAAAACGTGTTTACAACTTTTTTCTCTTTACCTGGTCTGCCTGGTTCTCCCCGTTCCCCTTGCCTTCCGGGCAATCCAACACCATCATTGCCAGGTGGTCCTGTTAACATGGCTCCCGTATGAGGGAATTATAAATTTAGGCAGGATAGTAGTAACAGAAAAGGGAACTATATATTATATATTACCGGGCAATCCTCGTGGACCTGTCGGGCCTTCTATGCCAACGCCTTCCGGTCCCCTGTCACCTTTTTCTCCTCGTTCGCCAGAGGGACCTTGAGGGCCTGCAGGGCCCTGTGGGCCTGGTAATCCAACGAAACCGCGTTCTCCGGGTAGACCTGGAGGACCTGGATCACCTGTATCCATAATTTAATTTTGAACTAAAAAATCATAAAAGATTATTAAAGTTTGTATTTATTATTTAGTGCGGGCAGAACTAGCTATATATTATCTTGAGTTTAAGTCAATTTTCTAAATTAAGTTGAATATAGCGAAGGATAATGAAATGACTATAATGTAGAAATGTTAAGTTACTATAAAAGGAAATGCAGGAAGAGATGTTATTTAGGATGTCTCGTTTAGGTACCTGGGATGCCCTGGGTTCCGGCTTGACCAGGACGGCCTTGTCGAGCCAGTCCCGGCAACCCGGGTGGCCCTCGTAGACCCTCTGTTAGTTCTTTCATCCTCTCTGTGACACATGCAGGATTCCATCGTCTTTATCAATGTACACAGCCATGTAAGTTATTAATCTCCAATCGATCGATTATTAATCGAGTGGACGTGTGCACGTGAATCACATTGCTGATGAATGCCGACTTTAACTAAGGATGAAGATGGAATTTCAAGCAACTCATGACAGAACGATGACGACGATGACCATTGTGATGTTTCGCTATGACTATCAGGAACGCTAAGGACATTCTTGTGCAATGACGATTCACTATCCACTATGGATTTCTGGGCAAGCGCTATTTTAAAGGTCGAAGCACCAAAAACCCATAGCAGTACCATTTCACCATTGTGGTCAAGGGTTATGGGATTAATTGCAGGCAAAGGGAATTGGTAACCCTTTTCTTTGGGGTGTACCTGGGTGACCTTGTGGACCAGGTGATCCAGGACGACCTGGACGGCCCCGACCAGGTGGACCAGGTGGGCCTTGCATCAGTGCTGTCATCTCAGTCATCTGCTCTATATATGTATGTGAAAATAAAAGGAAAAATTATCTTTTTAACTCTTTTTATGTAAATATTATGCCAAGGATGAGTCACATCGTGTGAAGATACCAATTCTGTAGTAAATTCCTTTTGGGATGATTTAAAATGTTCTTAAACGCACTACCTGCTGTGCAACTATTTAGTTTTGCGTATTTGGATAAAGTAATAGTATTTAGAGTAAAATAATAATAATGTACCTCGTAGTACGCTGGCACATATATCTCGAATCTCCGAATCGGTAATACTTCGGCCTGGTGGTCCCTGGACACCTGGCATTCCTGTTTGTCCCCTAATTCCTGGTGGTCCTTGAAGTCCAGGAGCCCCATCTTTCCCTGGCATTCCTGGGAGTCCTATTTGACCCTCTGGACCACGTTCTCCAGGAAGTCCTCTTTCACCTGGCTAATTTTTTAAAGTAATAACCATAATAACAAATTTAACACACAAGATATTACATCAATATTTCTACGATTTAAATAGATGGAATTTAATAAATATTTAAAGAGTGTCTTCAATTTTGTAACGATTCAAAGTACTTACTAGTCCTGGAGTACCCGGTATCCCTCTGGGTCCACTAACTCCTGGGCTGCCGATAGTTTCCAATACATTGTTCGTGTTTAGCATATCTGAAGCTACTCCAGGTGGTCCCGCTGGTCCAGGAGGACCTGGAATGCCTGGTAGTCCCGGCCTTCCTTCCAATCCTGGAATACCGGCAGTACCAGGTAGACCTGGAGCTCCCTAAAAAGGAACACTTTTATTTTTTAATTTTCTAAATTAAAATTTGGAAGATAAAATATTGGTTGAAAAAACTGATGCGTTTGATATATTTGTTTCGTTTATTACCAAACAGAAGTTAATCTTACGGTACTTCCAGGTAGACCACGGGGCCCAACAGGTCCTTGTTCTCCTTGTTGACCTCTGTCTCCTTTTTCTCCGGGTCTTGCATCGAGTCCTGGTGATCCCGGTTTTCCAATAAAACCTTCGATTCCCCGAGGACCTATGGGACCCGGTTCACCAGGTAAACCAGGTGGACCCTAATTATAACGAAGGAAAACAGAATAAATTCCCAAATAACTTTCAAATCTATTAAGTCTTTAAAATTAATTATAGAAAACTTCTTTAAGTAAGTTTAAATTATTCCTAAAGTACTCTATTATAAACATAAAGTGTTTATATCTCGGAAAGGAAGATTTTCCGAATCTATATTTATATGATATTTTTTAATTCTTAGAGAGAGTAGAATATGATACCAAAGTTTGACTACCTATATCTGAAACACCCTGTACATGTAAACATATTTCAAGCCGAATTTACTTGCAACCCTGGAGGTCCTGAAGGACCTAGAGAACCGCTCTTTCCCGGTAATCCTGGAAGACCCGGTGGACCAGAGGAACCAGGTTCTCCTTTTACTCCTGGAAGACCATCTTCTCCAGGTGAACCAGGAGGACCCTCAGACCCTGGTGGTCCTGGTATTACAGAACCCACCGTTGAACCGGGCAAACCTAAATAACGAAGTTAAATATGTTAACGATATTATGCAATACTACTATTTTTTTCAATCTCATTTACAAACCATCACGTCCGGGTTCTCCAGTTTCTCCTTTTGGACCCTGAATTCCAGCAGGTCCGGGTGCTCCGAGTTGACCTTGAAGACCTGGTAATCCTTCTGGACCTGGTAGTCCCGGAAACCCTGTTGATCCTTTGGGACCAGGAAGTCCGGGAAGACCTGCTTTCCCTTCGGGACCAGGAGACCCGTCTTTTCCTGAGTAACCTTTCTCTCCTGCTTCACCTTGAGTTTATTTATACATAGAATTTTTAATTATGTGGACTATTCGGTTTTTTTTGTTTTGGATTATATAAAATTGAAGATTGATATACTTGCAGTATCTTTTTAGTAGATGTTCACTAATTACTATTTTATTATCGAACGTTTAAACTAAACCATTTGATGATAAAGCTGCGAAATGCCAGCAATTAGATAGACGTTAAGAGTTACTAACCACTTCTATCACGAGAATGGCATACATTTAGTGATTAATAAAAGGAATGGGTTTACGAGTATTGCGGCAGATTGCAGCAAATTGATTTACAATCACTTCGAATAGCTGTATTTAGGTCGGCGTCGATGTGCCTGACAATATATTGCTTTCGTGTTATCCACTGGGCCGCATTAGTATTATTCGTAGCTTGTCATAATTGTACTTTATGTTCACAATGAGAAAATTATTAAATGTAAAGGAAGAATCCGTAATTATGTACTTTGGGTACAATATTATATGGATGAATTACACTCCATATTTTAGCTTTTAAGAATAATTTTTCCGTGCAATTTATTGTTGACAGTTCAACAATAAAAAATAAATTTTGGCGTGTTAATAATGAAGATCCTACATATTATAAATATCATAGATTAATAAAAGGAGAGAAAAAATAGAAGAAAATGGAATAAATGAAGAAATGTTGGTTAGACAGTTAAAGCTATTAGAATGCTTGTGCTTGACTTCTAAATACGTGGGTGTTAACAACCTAATTGGGAGGAATTATTTCTTCAAAAGTGTTGATGACCCCTCGCAACATTATAATTAACTTATTAACAGATTCGTATAATATACAAAGTGTGAGATTTATTTATTAATCGGCTCCACAGAAGCAAAGAACAAGATGTAACTAGAATTCATACTTTGCATCTCATAAAACATGCAATCAACGACACTAATTTACGAAGCTGACAGAAGTTAAATGATTAACGGATTTAAAAGCTCTTTTGTTGGAAAGACCAAAGATTATGCTCACTGGCATAAAAAGGACGTATTTAACGATGAATCACTACGCGCACGTGGACACCCACAACTGCTCGCGATTTTCTAACAAGATTAAATTAGTTTCCGCAGCACTCTACGAATTACGTGTCAGTAAATCCACGTAATCGTATTTAAGACTAACGTTTAACATATGACATGGCCATATTAAGCTTCAAAAGGTGAAGCTTTAAAAGTTAATATCGAGTTATTACCTTTTTGACCTTGCTCTCCTTTATCACCGCGTTCCCCTTGCTCTCCCTTCGAGCCCTTTTCACCCGGATATCCTTGAGGACCTGGCGGTCCTACAAATCGCGGTAAAACATCGCGGTAATCGGTAACATTTCCAGGAGGACCTGGAGGACCCGGGTAGCCACGAGGTCCTGGGAGACCTTGGTCGCCTTTCAATCCTGGAAATCCCATATCCCCCTATAGAAAATAAGGTAAGTATAGGTATAAGAATTAGTATGTTTTGATGGCAGTGCGGCATTGGAATACTCTGCAATAAAATAATAAAACAATAAACCCACTCGTTCTCCGCGATCCCCTTTAGGACCAGATGGTCCTATTGACCCAACAGACCCTTTAGGACCTGGATTGCCGGGGAATCCCCGTGCGCCAGTGAATCCTTGTGGTCCCTAGTAAATACCATAATTGCGTACAATAAAACAAACGAAGAAGATTTGACACATGGGCTTCTTGTGAAGGTATTTATGGAAACCTACTATTTTTCCTTGCTCCCCTGGAGGACCCTGCTCACCTTGTCGTCCAGGTAAACCGGGTTCCCCCATTGGACCCGGCGGTCCCGGTAGTCCCGCTAGACCGGCTAAACCCTAACATATATTACTTTATTATGTCAAAGAATTTAACTACAGTAGAAGTTAAAATTTGGGACAGAAACTTGGAATATTTAATTTTGGGGAAAAATATTCCTAAACCATTAACTTCCTTGCGTTCCTTTTACAAAAATAGTAAAGTAAATTACAAAATAGTACATAAAGAATATGTTATAAAAATCCTATAATAATATCGATTAATTGTAGAATACTATAATAATTTATAAAAGAAAAATCTCAGAACTTAATGAAATTTCAGAAGTTGCTATTAAAAGTTATCTTTACAAAACAAGATATGAATTATTATTATTGTTACTTTGAAATCATGTAATGTCAATGAAACAGAGATGTTTATCAATAAAGCGCAGCCCTAACTCACATTAGTGCCGTTAATTCCAGGAGGTCCCTGTGGACAGATAATTTCGCAGCCGAGTCTTCTCTGTGGTAATAAAGGGCTGCTAAGGCTCTTCTGCAATTACGTTAATTACAACCGTGGGGTCTTAATGGATTGCGAACTTGTGTAAAATATATAGACTTACCGGCAGTTCCTCACAGGTTTCCCGCTCTGGTCTTGTAGGATCACAATTTAAGACCATCCACTGTATATCGGTCTAGAGACATTTTCGAGGGAAAGCAAGCATTACGTCAAAAGTATCAAATGAAAGCGCGAACAGTCAGATACTTGAAATAAAAGTGTTTTACACTCTACCACTTTAAAGCGTCACCTTATGAGAAAACCTACTAGTAGAAACCTTCTGGATAGAAATAAGTCATGGAAAGAGCTATCTTTTTGAAATATTTATTCGATAATCGATTACTTTATTATTAAGCTCTGTTTTTCTGTATATAATTAATTACTACTTTTGTCATTCACTCGTAAAACTGGACTAATCATGCTTAAAACTTTTCTTGTTCCCTCTATACTTAAAAGTCGTCCTGTAGAAGCAAGATAAGAAATTTTTTTCCTAAAAACAAACTTTACAAGAAACAATAAATTATTTTTTACCAAATTTCACTAAAAAATTCTGCTGTTTCATTAATTATCATTTTGTTTTATTCTGTGCACGGTTATTTCTTGATTTTGTCATTTATTCACGAAACTGGGCCAATCGTTCAGTCATGTTGTTTTTGTGTATGTCTTACGCTTGTACACTTCGAGTGTGTCACTAAATCTAGCTCGTCCTAGTTACGTTGCAGCCTCGTTCATTATAAAGTGTTTATTAATTAAGTGCTTCTTAATTGCCGTTTGAGACGGATACATTTGTCTCACATGAACCAGTGCGAACATCCCCCGCGGATGCCGTCACGTTCTATGAAATTCGCATCCGCAAACTTCTTTCACGGTACAATCACACGCTTTACGATCTTCATCGAGTTTGTCGAAATTAAAAGATCTAAAAGACTGTTCCGCCGTTCTGAGAACGCCCATTAAGATGTTTCGCGAAATGCGATCATACGGTTACATAAGAAAACCATATGTCTGACATAATAGTGTGTACCACATAGATTAATTATGTGTTTTCCTTTTTGTTATTCGAATCACTACGAGAGTTACTACCAAATTTAATAGCTTTAACTACAATTAATTCATAATTATTAAAGCGTCATTTTGTAACAAAAGTTGTGTCCTTCTTGAACTTATTATTAATGGATTTATTAGGTATGCAAATTAATTCGGCATGTTTAAATATACCTATTTGTAATAACTATATTGAATTCAATTTCTTCGCTGTTTTATGACGCTATCCAA
Organism: Eucera pruinosa; assembly: GCA_028830335.1. Classification (NCBI taxonomy): domain Eukaryota; kingdom Metazoa; phylum Arthropoda; class Insecta; order Hymenoptera; family Apidae; genus Eucera; species Eucera pruinosa. The sequence continues at coordinate 14,153,428 of JAMYCR010000001.1, forward strand.
TTGTAGGAAATAATTAAGAGTATTTTGATGCTTAAATTTATATTCCATGATCGATAATTAAAAATTGAATTTTATTTGAAAAGGTACCGAATTAATTTTCATACATAACGAAAATCTTGATTATGTTGTTAAAATATTTTTAATTTAGATTCACTTTTAATTTAAATTTATCATTAATTCTTAAAAATTTAGCACAGCGGCGTCGTTAATATATCACTGACAAAATAGCCCGTAATTGCATGGTCGACCGAAATTGACTAATGAACATCGTGTTCCCTGTCAACAACGCTCCTGATCTTATCTACTTTGCTACACAATGTACGTAATTTCAAAGGAGAACGATCGAACTTACCGGTACAGTGAGCTTGCTGTGTGACATCTTCGATATTGAGATCTCGCCATCCACATTAATCGGTGCTCGTGGTTTTACATCTTGAGTGCCAATGTGATCGCAATCAACATATATCACAAATTTATCCCTGAACACTCCGATATTAATTTTGTGCCAGTTCTTGTCGAACATCTATTTCAATCAAACGTTTCACCAAATATAGCAGTTTTTATTGATCATTATACTGATCAAGCGTCAGAATTAAAATTTAAGAATCCATTACTAAGAAGATGAATATTAAATTTTGGATTATGAATAGTGCTAGAGGAGAGAGAATCACAAAGTTTGTTTTCTAAATATTAAAAATTCTACTTTTTATGACTACGCGTGTTTCTCCCCTATGCTCTTTAATTACATAGCAGCGGTTTCAAATCTGTGGGGGTTGCGGAATCTGTGGATCTTAAGGTACGGATTAGTAAGTATACATTGGTAGTGAGAAATTTTCGACATTGTATTACGAACAAAAGCAACTACAGTAGCAGTTTGTAGTGAAATCCGTAAGGCCAGTCATAAATCACGTGTACGCATATTCAACTGATTTTCAAATGCATTATTCTTGAAAAGCCTTCAATGGAATTTTGTTATTCTTTATTTTCATCTTACTCTAAGCCGTAAAATTTCTTTCATCGCATTTATACCATGAGTCACGGCTCACGATGTATAATGTTGAAAGTTTTCAAAGAAACAATGATCGGGCGTTATCAAGCAGTAGCGGAGGGTAATTTTTCACTGCCTGCATTCTGAATTTCTTCGGTTCATTAAGGACGACGCAAACGCGAGTTCTTTGAAGCGTTACAAATGTCACGACGAATGGTATTCTCATCAGTCTTTTCGATCTTATACGCACGGTGAACGCGTTCTTTCACCCTGAAAAACCTCTAAACTATTTCGCACGAGGCTTACGCAACGACCCCTGACACAGTTTCCACGTGCCCCAACGACAGGGTGTAATTTATCTGCCCACACAGTCTCGCGATTGATATTTGACAGGAGAGTCGACTTTTCACAGGGCAACGGCGAGATCATGTTTTGAAATATCCGCGATCACACTCACGGCCCGCTTTAATCATTGCGCGATTCTCGATGACACTTTGAAAAGGCGGCAGCTATAAACGAGGTTTCATCTAACAGCTTCCCAGCTGATTAGTGCAAATGCACTTGACTTGCGGATATTTAATACTCTTTCATAGCATATTATTTTTATGCATTCCACAATTGAAATGACGTATATATTCGGTAAGGAATGGAAAATCAGCTGGCTGCTAATAAAAGATTAAGACAAAGGCAAGGAAAGAAGTGATAAGCTGATAAAAGTAATAGAAATGGGAAAGCAATATCAAAAACTTAGAAATAGATATAAATAATACGAAGTCAATTAAATATAAAAAGAAACACGTTAAAGCTGCATCAAGAAATAAAAGGGGACAAATTAAAGATATAGCATTAAAAAAAATGGTATAATTGAATTTCTCAAAAACAAAATTGATTAATTTCGTAATGTGAATTGAATGCCAATCATATACTCTTGTGAAAGTTTCAACTAATTGTAAGATCTAAAAGCCGTGGGTCAACATTAATTTTAAGATCATAGATCACGCGAGTCTTTCGAAATTCCTAGAGCAAATTTTTTATTATCCATTTTGAAAATTGATCTAATAACATCAACTGCTATCACAAGCTTAAACAATGCTGCAAAAACTGCATTTTACTCACTCGATCAGCTGAGAACGACACAGTCTCCAGTTCTCCTGTTTGAACCATCATGGACAAGTCCAGAGTTTGATTTTTTGGGTTCATTGTGATTAAAAACTGGGGCTCGTTTTCCATGTCGACGATTCTGATAATGTGCCAAGTATACTTTGGCAGTTTCCTGGCCCTGAATGTGCAGACTGCGCTAAATTCCTCTGGCAATCCGTTTGGAAGTATGTTTCTGACGAACAATATAAAAAAGGCTTTGTACAGTAGACGTAAAACCATCGAATCGGCCGTTTTGGAAAATTCTGAAGGTTGTTGGAAAATAGGTCACTTCATACTTGGTTGGCAAGGTAACATCGGTGTCTTTCTCCAATCTATAGGCCGTTTGCATGCGATTGCTACCTCTGACTCGTGTCACACCACTGTAATGGGTCTCCAGAAGATCTAGTTGCAGTTTGCTGATAAAGTCGAAGGTTTGGAGATCGTCTTCTCCCTGTTTGTAACCTTCGCATGGTCCTCGCGGGGAATTCAAAAGTTCTTCGTCGCCGGAAGTGTATTCTACAAAGGTATAAAATACTATATGTTGATCACAGATGTATTTGTTCACGATAAGAATTTTGTGTAAAATATCAGTAAGGACGAAAATAACTTGAAATTTATTTTTAAACGTATGTCGTGTAAAATTGGTGACTGGTCACCAGACCAGTGTTCTAAATCATGACAATCATAAACAAAGTGTGCTATAACGAAATGAATAAAGAATCGATAGAAACAGCTACGCATGTAACTACTATATATATGTATAATAATCTTGGAAACACTACTTATGATTAATAAAAGTGTCAAATATAATCACTGGTATATTTGTAACAAAAAGAATAGAGTATCATATAATGGATAAAAATGATAGGAGTAGCAAAGCTACACAGAACTAGGTATGTATGTACATGTCTGCGAAAGGACAGCGTGTGATGACATCGTTAAGAAGAAATGTTCTATTGTTACACAACCCAATAAGTTTATGCTTAAGTCATTCCGATCAAATGCTACTGATGGTTCTATTCCCACTATAGAATAAATTGAAGCATCATCCAAAGGGGACACAGCAAACGCGCATTTCCTCTAACAGTAATGGACTTCTGACTCTTGTGTGTGATTTTCGACTTTTACATAATTCATGAAATTGATTGCATTGACAATAAAAACACAATAGAGGTTAAAATAATAATCGAATATTAAGAATGATTCAATCCAAAATAACGGTAAAGAATGTTTGGCCACTATGAAATTCGTCCGCTTTAACATACAATAGTGTAGGAATTGCAAAACAAAGAATGCATTGTACGGTAAAATGCATCAACTGCTATTTTGCACGCCAAATTGTATTATTGTCGGAATGTATTAATAAGCCTGATATCGTATGCGTTGCGTAAATAATTTATCAATTGATATTCGTTGACAGATATAGTTTATGTAATAGATATCTTCGTATCAGTGATTACTTTTGTAGTTTAAACCGATTCAACAACAGATGCATATGTTAAACATAATAATGCGCCTTCGCAAGAAAACATATCGAGTAAAAATATATATAGATTATAATAATTAAATAAATGTAAATGTAGTTCGTCTTTGAAATCAATTGTATATAATTAGTGATTTATTGATGTATATTTCAATTAATTTTTCGTTTATAATTTAAAAAATACGCTATTGAAAATATTTTACATAAAAATGACGGAAAATAAGTTTAAATGATAAATTGTGACAAACAGACCATCATACCAGGTACCACATCTTTATACTTTGAAGGTTTAAATGTCAACATTTGCTTCCAGAATTACGGTCTAGTAACCGTATCCCTTACAATAAGGTTTGTGTCGTAAACATAATTACCTGCATCGACTGTGACTCACATTTACTCACGTATTTTTCAAACGTCAATAATACACCGAGTGTCCTAACGGCGTCACTTTGTTCCTCGTTTATAAACATTTCTATTATCACTGTTTAGAAAAATAGGTTTTCTTTGCTCTATAATATGTATACTCACCGTATGTAGGAGACAGAATGCCGTGTGAATATTTGTGAGAGACAAACGAAAAGGACTTTTTTGCGTTATTGTGTTTTGTATTTTTAACACGTTCCGTGCCGACCCGATGGAAAGATTTTTTTGACTAACTTAATGATTAGCTTGTACATAGTAATAATATCGTGTACCATGCGTGGAAGATGTTGACTCTTCCTTTTAGGTATAAATATTTTTTTCAGTCTTAAACGTATATATGTTAAAGTATATTTGCTTTGAACGAATTTAAATAAATATGCCGTGTACCATCGGTGGTACACGTGGCACAGAACGTATTAACAAACATCGTTAGTTGTTAAAAGAACACTCTTCACCTTCTCGCACGTTGATTCATCCACGTGGGATTTAGTAAAGATAATCCCTACATGTATAATAATATCACAGAAAAACTGAAGAATTAAATATTAGAAAGTAAATCAAACAATATTTTTAATAATTGATAGATAAATCATAGTTTATAGTTGCATTTTATTTAACTCTGTTATGTTTAGGAGCATAGTAAGTGAGAAATAAAATGATAAACACTTTACTTTGAAAGCCCCCTCTACTTCTTCTGGCACTAAAAATAGACTCATGGGATCGTATTTTCCTAAAATGTACCCTACCATAAATCACGTTAAGAACTTGTTACAGATGCTATTCGTAATCTTTTTGCTTTTGACCACTTGTTCTCGGCCACTCCCTGAGAATTTAACGATCAAGTTTCCTACTCTCCCTGCTATTTACTCTATTCCGTCATGAATACTTCGTTTTTTTTACAAACATGTAAGTTTTGAAATTTTCATGTATTTTTCTTGAATTATATATAAATATTACTATAGTTTTTATTATAAATTTTAGCAATAAAAGGTAGTAAGAAGTCCATTTTTTGTTGAGAAAAAAAGAAATAATTTCAATAAAGTATGAAGGTCAATAAAAAATAGTTTGATACACATTTTTTTTTGTTTTTTTATTATTTTCTACATATTATTCCAATAAAAAATTGAAAAACTTACGTGTGAATTGCCCAAGTACGAATACCCATATTGAGAAGTACATTCGCAGGCCCAAGTTGGTCCTGTAAATATACATTGCTGTTACTTTGGTATTATCTGTTATATAAACAGAAAATATTTTGATTACTACTAATTACTATTCGTACGTAAAGCAAGTATCATATACTGAAACAATTGTCATTACGTTTATTACCGGCTACCGCATTGCATGAATAATTACATGTGTTTTATGCTTACTACGTCTGGATATTAAGCGTCCCTAAAAATCTCTCGTTATGGGAGGTTAATGCTCGTTCCAGATCAGCTCAGTTCTTTGTATGCTTGGCTTTCTACAAGAATCTAATAAACTCCAGTATGTTTTCTTGTTGAAATTAAACGACTCGAAAATATCATACGTTTTTTAGTTTTCCCTTTACTATTAATGGAACATCTTACAAAAATTTCCATTTGATTTAAATGCACATCTAATTCTTCAATTATTTTCATTATAATTTTTTTGATTCAGTTTAGCTTTGAAATGGTAATACTTTATGGCTAAAAAATACTAATGTATTAGAGAAAAAAAAATAACATCGATCCTGCCAGGATTCGAACCTGGAATCTTCTGATCCGTAGTCAGACGCGTTATCCGTTGCGCCACAGGACCACCATGTTTTGGATTTTAAGTTTCTCTATCATAAACCATAAATAACGTTAATGTTAAAATTTATTATATATTTTAACTTTTATACAATAGTTCCTTTTAGTAAAATATTAAAAAATAATAATCTCCGATTCAAATGTTGAACAAACTAACTTGCATCTTTTATTTTTCTTAGAATTACATTTTGTATAATAATATAAATCTAATAATCATTTAAATAAATTTGAATAACCCTCTATGCATATTTGCTATAAATATTCTGCATACCGAGCAGGTGTTTATGGTAAAGCATGTTTAGTCTGGCATACTCCCAATGGCTATCAATCATGGTAGTGATATCCATACATACATCCGTTGATGACTCATAACAATACGATGTGTGCCGGATGTGTACAAATTTTTTTCTGTCTATACGGCCTTTTTTTAAATATTGTGAAAATAACTCTGCTTCGAAAAAAGCTAGAAGCTTCAACTGCAAGCAAGTACGGTGCATATATGTATGTATACCTTACGTTATACAGTATTACATATATGTATATATATATATATATATATATACATACACATATACATATATATATACATAATATAACGCTAAACATATTTCCTGTTCTTAAATGTAAATTTTCTGAAATTTAGTTTCTCAAATCTATATTTATCTCCAACGTTTAAAAATACGGCTTCTACTTCTGACAACTGAAACGTATTTACGATGTTTAGGTATGAGTCAGAAAACGTTATAAATAAATTTATACAACCTAAAGATGAATATCCAATAAAAACTTTATTTCTTTCGTTTATAAATAAAAGATTAGTTGGTGAGCATCATATTCTGTATCTTTTATCAGATATAACCATGATAACATAATATTGATGATTAATGTAAACCAAAAACTTAAATTTGCATCTTTTGAATTTTATATGTATATCAAATCGTGTTTCGTTTCTAAATAAAACAACAATGCAACTGCATCAGCAATTCTCTTTCGTTAGCGGCAAGATAAGTACTGCGTAGTCGGCTGCATTGTGCTATACGGAGGGCACACAGAGTAAAATAGCAACGCGGATTGGTTGAGTTATATACAACCTTGATTCCTATTGGTCATTCGGCATGGGTCTTATCGGATTACTCGAGTACGTCTACGTGGCGTTGCCACAATGCGTTGTTGGGTCTGCTAAAGTTTCAGTTTCTGTGTCACGTCGAATTGAATTGTAGTGGAATATTTTTACTACACATTTCTATATTTTTCCAATTAAGCAAACTTAATTTTCGGTGTAATTATAGTTGAAACATCAATATTATAATCCTAATAGTGGGGATAAGATAGATGTTCGGCAACACTGGAATTACGTCATCCAAGGCAACTTTGAGTGTTTATAAGTTGTTTAAGTATTTCGTGAATTTAATATCGTCCTTTACATTTTTTTACAAATGTTTCGACAATTTTCGAATAATTTTGTGCAGTGCGAATGAAAAATTTCGATTAATTTGCAAATCTAGGTGTGATTAACAACATTTTCTCCTGTAAGTACTAAGACTTTACAGAATCCTTTTTTACAAATCTGTATTATATGGGATAATTTAAGATTCGAATAGAATTAGTTGAATATGCTAATTAAAATAAAAGATATGTAAGAATTGGGTGCTTCGCAAAAATAATATATTTTCTGATTTTTTAGTTTTTTTTACATTTACACAAAATAAATCATAATTCTTTTATTTTACTTTTATAAAAAAATAACAAAAAAGTTAGTATAGTTTTACTTTTAATTGTCTTTGATTTTATATTAATTGATTTATTGATTTTATATTGATATTATATTAATTCAATTTACTTCTATACCATGTAAAAGATTCACTCAGATAAACAAATTAGTAGAAACTATAGTAACGCATCTTTTTTTTGTTTTGAAGTTTTGCGTCGCATCGGTAGTTAGGCCATTATCGATAATATTGCATCATGGTATTTTATATTTGATGGTACATGTTGAAAACATTTTTGTAGCCATTTCTTTTTTATTTTATATCTCATACAGAAAGTTTAATAAATATCCTTACAAACCCTTCTATGGTTAAAATAAAGTAAAATGAGAAATAATATACCAAATATTGAAACAAAAATAAAACTAAAACACATTACAATTAATTTTAGATTTCCATAAAATAAGGCTAATATTTATAACATATAAACTTATTATTACTAAATTTTAATTAGAATTTTACTGCATTTTCCCAATTTTTTTAAACATGTGGTACTTTTTGCAATTTATTCATATCATGCATAATAAATTTGTTTGTGATTATCCACAATAATTCTACAATACTTAACATGCTTACATACGGGCATTTTAATACTTTAAATACAATTGAATAATCAAAAGTAACATTGCGATTTACATTATAAATTACTTCAAGGAACTTCCTGTGAAAACTTCTTACTACCCTGTACATTGACAGTCTAACTGTATATCTGTGGTTGTAAGACAACGCAACATAAGTCATACTTTTAGAAATGTTGAGTTTATAGATTAATTAGCTTCTAGGATATAAAATCTGTACTTACAAAAAAATGTGTACTAATAAATCTCTTTTATTCAAAAGCAAGCTGCGCCTAATGGGTGTTATGCCGTTTTGTTTTCGAGCTAAGATACTGCAATATTGTTAAATATTCTTCAAATTATAACGTACATCTTTGTTTTTCGCTAAATTAAGATCAATATAATAGAGTGCTATTTATGTGGAAAATTCCCAATTTCGTCCTATCCTTACCCATCCTCAATATTTTAGAAGTAAGTTCCAATTTCATTCTAGGATTCTATACACACAGGAGTCCGTAACCTTTCGGAGATGGCGCCACATATGCACAGGGACTATCCCAGCACAGGGGATCCAAGCAGATACTCGTTGAGGACACTCAAGCATGGTGAAAATAATTTGCTACAATCACGCGATCTAGACGTCTCGAAAGTAGCCGGAAAGGAAGACTTTTTCCGGTGCATTGGTCTTCAAATGAAGAGATTTCAGTACGGTTATAAAATGCCAAATGGCAATTCTGTAGTTACGAACATAAATATTCCCAGTGGCATGATATTACGCGACTGCCGCGTAGTTATCCTGGGACGAAGATGTGAACTGTGTCGGCTGTATTTTAAGTGTGAAACTGATCTGAATGTGCATCACGTGTTAAAACATTGTGCAGATACGGAAATTAATAATAGAACTGCTGTGAAAGAAACCCAATGTTCGGAAAACGAAATTAATGTGTATAACGAAATTGCTAAACCTTTGGATCATACAACTATTGAGTCCAATAAAAATTTCGATACGAAGTTACATAAAAAACTACGTTTAACTCTGAAGATAGGGGAAGAAATTATGGCCAGGGTATCGGTAAAGCGGAAGTATTTAAGGGGAAACAAGATAGACACGTGCACACAAACTGAACCCAACCATGGATCCGAATTAATTGTAGACAATGACGAACATGAAAGTTCCACTTTGCATATCGATTCGCTAGTGTTTGCTAATAGTTCTCGTCAATGTTGTAACTCGTCTCTGCAGGTGGTAAACAGCCCGAATCGATATTCGGCTAGCAACATTGTAGCAAGTGAGCAGTCGTTAAGCAAAGAAAATATACCGCAGGAGGAGAGTCGCGTTTCGAACCAATCGCTGAAATCACGCGCGACCCCCACACGTACAAACTGTAGCGCTGTTTCAAAGCTGGTTGACTCATATTCGATACATGGAGACCAGGACAATTTATTTAAGCAAAGTGATACTGAACACAATAGTAATTCAAAGGAAATTTATTCGGTACATTTGAATAATTCTTTAACAACCAGCGAAGGATGTTATTCTTCACGGTTTACCGAAATATCGCAAAAAGGAATTTCGGATTATAATCATACTGATACTAGTAGGTCCTTAGCAGAGAGTCAGAACACTTCGTTAGAATTACAATCCGCTTCAGAAGATAGTAAGGAAAACGGAAGAGATATCAAGGAGAATGAGATACAAGAAAAATTAAATATAAACGAAAAAGAAAAATCTGCATCTAATAATGGGATATCTAATATGATGCAAGTAATAGTGCCAGTAATACTGCCAATCATTATGCCAAATAAAAATGTGCCATATTCTCCACTGCAGCTAACTATAAACTCAACTCCACTGCAACAAAATCAACAACAACAAGGGCAACAACAAATGAAGCAACAAACAAGAAAAAAATCTACACATAGTGTCGAAAGTGGTTCGGACGACGAAATAGAAGAAGTGTTACGAATTGTGAGAAGGAGTAGCACCACCAGTTCAGACATCAATCACGAAAGTCCGACGCGTTTCGAGCAAGAGATGTTAATACAGGACGCAATCAGAGACATGAAGAGGATGGAAGAACAAGGATGGCATTTGTTAGAAAAAGGAGCCACTACTGAATCGATAAGAAAAAGAAGACGAAGTATAAAGACCAACAACAAGAATAGAGACCTAAACGAGTGTGCTAAGAGGAAAAAACAAATCACAATTGAATCGAACTCCTATTATAATACTGTTAGAAATCCAACAGAAGAAAGATTGTTTTCGAGTGCAAATGAACACGTTGCGAAAATACAAAATTATAGTGGCACGGTAACCGTGTGCGCGGCGGATAACGTGAAAGAAAATTTGATGACTTGTAATAAGAATATCTACATTCCAGTGGAAGTGTTGCGCAAGTATGGTATTAATTATGACAACGAGGTACTTGAAACAAACGACAATACAAGGAGTATTCAGGAAATTGTTAGCCGGTTTCTTGTCCCATGTTCCGGCGCAATGGAAAAGAGGAGTAATAGACCGGTCGTAATAGATCTAGTCAACGACACCGATGAATAGCAATGGAAACAATACACCCGGTGGATGAGCATGGTTTTATAAGAGTCGGACTGGGAAGAACGATGTCAGTCATGCATACGTTTCCGGAATAATATTAAGAAATGATTGGGAAACGAAAATATCGGGCTACGGCTAACTCAATAATGTGGACAATAAACTTAAATTTATTTAATAAATTTGTCATCATTAAACTTCAAATTGTTAATGATTTTTCTAGTTTATATATGAAGAAGAATATCAAAGCAGAAGTTAACACCTTTACGTAATTTACGAAATTATGTTATATTGTATTGCTAGATTGCACACGCGAATATAATATAGTATTATTGTTGCCAAAATGTTATATTACACATATTTATGTTGCCAATATTATATACTGAACAAATGTTATTTGTTTAAATACGCGTCTCAAAGAATGTTTTCAAAGTAAACACGCAGATGTATAATTTCTTTTTTAGCTTAGAAGCTTTATAATAATGAACTATTTTATAAATTTTTGTTAAGATACCTAAGGTAATACTGTGTATTATTTAAGTATTATTATAAGTGCTGCTCACCAGATCGCGTTTTGTATTTAACTCGTACTTAACACGCTGATTATGTTATATATATTGTTAATTTTATAATCTTTTTGTAATAAATATTCTTAAAAACAAAAAAAGGATAGTTGAATTTTTGGTGAATAATTTAATAAAAACAACATGCATGGAAGAATCTGTGCGTTCAAATATGTGGCTGGAAAATGTTCAAGTGAAATCGTGTCTATCGACGAAGAAATTGGCATGTACTGCCAGAAGAAAAAACTACCACTTACTGCGCCACAATGGAGATAGTGATTTAAGATTTCAAAGGTAACTGCTCCATTTATTATCTTCGACACGACATATGAAGAACGTAAATCAAGTATTACCGCAACAATCAAACATAACTGGCAACATCATTGAATCGCAGTGATTATTAAAAAGTACACTTTCGTAAGATGGTTTAGTTCCTGCTTTAAATCCCCCTAAATAGCACAATATATGAAATATTTCATAAACTATGATTATGACAACTATAAAATGATTCCCTAATATTCTTAAAAAATTACAAATTTCGGAAAAGTATATATGGTCCATTATTAAAGACTCGATGAGAGTTAATTTCTGGGTAATTTCATATTAATGGTGCCATTTTGTTTCTCTCAAAATGCATTACCATTGATTAGAGAGTAAAATGCACTAAATAAGTATTAATTTGCACAAAAGTCTTTTAGAGATCAGTTAGTAATAACGTTCGTAGGGAACATAAAATATTGTTCTTCATTTTTTGAAAATAAAGTCTCTTCATCTACATTCTAAAATTTAGATATACTGACACTAACAATTGTCACGTACTTCTTATATACTTAAAAAGTTATTCTACAAAACTTGAGTAGCAACGACGACTCGCAGAAAGGATCACAAGAAGTTATACTTGCTTCCTAAATTACAAAAAATACCAAATAATAACATCGTAAAATTGATTTAAAATAAAATTTTGCTACCTCATCCAACTATAATACTTCTTGATTAAATTTCACGTTAAACTATACACCATAATATACCTAATGCAAAGACTACAATCCAAAAGTTTATTGAAAAGTACTACAAAATATATCAGAACCCAAAACTGACTTAAACTATAATATGTGTCTCGATATGAAGATTACGTTTTAATAGGTATTATGTTTTTAAAACATTTTTTTTTAATATTCAACGTATCTAAAATGATTACAAGTCCAATCTAAATAATATAAATAGTATAACAAACATGCAATCATATTCTCAAAATGTTATATTTTTGTTCATCGTTTCATAATAACTCAAAAAACCAGGTGTAGTACAGTTAATATTTCAACCAACTACGAAACTCCGAAACAACGAAATACCACAGTATGATATACCCGACGTAAAGAAAAATTATAATCTAACAATATACTAATAAATGTTACAAGATAGCGTTTATCAAAGCCTAAAACTACGACACCAAATTAGTCGAGATCTACGAGATCATCCATCATTTTGGTGTAAGCGCTTCGTTAAAGTTTTGGCATGCGCCGGGGGTCCATGTGTTACCGGGCTGTTCTGAAGAAGCTACTTCCGCTCGCATTGAAGCGCGACGTACCTAAGGTCTTCGGCTGGTTGCAAGAGCGTACTGCTTCCGATGGTTGCTGCTCGATCAGCGGAAGTCAATGGGCCGGCACATATATTCCGTGAAGGGTTGTATATATGTCACGCGTAATATCGAAGGCACAATTAAACTGCAAGACGAGGCAACGCATTGCACGGCTGCTCAACACGAACTGATAAGCCCTGAAGAACCGCATGGCCTGTCTCTTTCCACCTCCCTTCAAGGAGGTTCAATCTTGCTTTCCATCTTCCGTCATTGGGGAGAAGAGACAATTACAACAGTTGATCGTGAATTAGCATGTCATGCGTGAAGAGAAAGGAATCTGAGTGCTCCATAACCGCTGATTTTGATCGCTTGAGACATGTTGCTGTTCAGATTTTAGTAAGTTACACGAATACGTCAAATACATTTTAGTGAAATTTTTATGAGAAACAGAGTCTCCGCTGAAAAAATGCTTTCTTAAAGTTTCTGGGTTTGAAACAATAAATATTATAATTTGAAAAATTTGCTTTTAAGATAATTTTGTTATCAAAATGTCGGGGTTGCCAGTATCTTCTCTACTGTGAAGCGTTTTCATTATTTTTATAAAGAATGGGTATTTAGGTAAACGATTTTGACCGAAAACATACGAAATATTGACCAAGGATATGAAAAAGTTTGATGAAGAATATAAAATTTGACATATTTTCATCCATATGTTGTATTAATAAGTTTATCTTAGTATAATTATTCAAAATGGCTGTCACAAGGCTGTCACAAAATTCAATATTTCTATACACTTACAACACGATACTTCTATTAATAGCAAAGAGGTTTTAAAAAGTTCCACGTCCTATTTAACTTGCAAAAGTAATAGAGCGTACGTAGTAAATTATACCTTTTTTCATTTGAATGTTTAAAAATAGTTAATTTAGAGGTAGTTCAAGCACAAGGGGAAAATTAAAGACCATAATTCATAAATCGATGCACGACAGTCTTCCGAATATCCACAATCAATTTTTCATTGCACCCCCTAAAGCTACAAAAGAATAATAGCTAGTTGCTACAAGCATGATATTGCAACGTTCATTATGAATTTATACTGTACCTTCCTCTCTCCTTACCTTTAATTATACTTTTGCTAAAGAGTTATAAAAAAATCGACATACTAAAATCGTTACTAAATGCAAAAATTCACAGTTTTGTAAAATACCAAATAATATTTATTATTAGTCTGTGGATGTTTTTGCAAATTTATATATTTCTAAATACAAATAAAAAAATTTTGTTAACTTAAGCAGAGAATTAATTTGGAAATTTCAGTCTCCAAATATTATGGCAGGTACTTAACTTTGGAAATTTTTTAATGTTTTTACATATTTTGCACAATTTTTTATTATTATACTTATATTAATATTTATCATTACTATTATTCCGTACTCCCTTATACGCAATATTATCACAGTGGAGAAAGTAATTCTCCGCCAAACCGCATAAACTTTAGCATTTTTTTTATTGTGCAACGGAAACGATGTTGACGTTGTGAAAAGCCGAATAATTAAACTCACCTCGCTTCCATTCAGGAAGTTTCGATATCTCGGGACGGTATCGAGTTCCAACCCTATGCATAATCTTCCAATGAAAGTTAAGCTTGTAAACGTACCGATCTTTCATAAATCACCTCTCGTTTAATGATATCATTCAACCGCCATTTTATCATATACGCTCAAACGTTTTAAAGAAGCATATTATACATTATTCTAGTACAGCTATTATATAGTAAATTTTAGTACGAATTCTCAAACCTTATACTGAACATATCATGCGTTAAAGAAAGAGTAATTATATCTATGATGCAAATGCTATCTTTCTTTCATTTTATTAGGCTGATGCGAAAGCAATGTCGGTTCTGTAGATGCGACAAAGAATCCATCATACTGCGATTGTTTTACTTAATGGGCCATATAATACTTAATATTTTCTATAAAATTACGCTAGTTCAATAATTCCCTTAAAATCTCCATCATTTCCGGTACCTTCCGCTCTGGTGTTTGACATCTGAAATATTGGACTCAACAAATATTTTGCTCAATGAAGAATTTAATTTTTTCCCTTTAATCAAATGTGAATGTAATTTTGTATATATTACGGTTAGATACAGTATTATATCACAAAGTGTTTAAACAAAAGAGACAATGATAACATGTATAAATACACATAGTAGAACATGTATACATACGACCACAATCGTAATGACTAACCAGAATACACTATACAATATTGACAAAATACACAACACAGTCATAATACTGTACGCCTGTGTCAATTTTGTTTGATTAGGTATATCCGGATTCGAGCAGGTGCTAATTAGAAGACTAGTTTGCGATGGTGAACGATTGAAAATTACAGCTCAAAGAGTGAAAGAATTGCTTGATAGTGAACGAATACGAAATAACGATAGTTCGTGTTACGTAATATAGTTAAAAAATGAAAAACACACAAAGGTCAATCTTCTTGCTCCTTCTTTACATGCACTTTTATCCTTCTGAATTCTCTAAACTGTTCAAGACACTTCACCACTGCTGAGCATAAATCTTCCTCGTTCTTTTCCAGAGTTAACTCCAGAGAAGCGAATAGACTTTCCAGATCATGACACGGCCACGATTCCGTTACTTCAACGATCTTCCGAAGTAGTTCTTCCGTTTGAATATCGGTTAATTTTTCGGTACTCGATGCAGATAAATTGGTAGGTGAATTTCTGGTACGCTTGGATGGTGGTCCCTCATCTGATGCACTGTTTTTTCTTTTAACGTTAATTTCTGAATGAAAAGGGAGATTTTTATATTTGGTTATGAATGATGCAAGACGGGATAGAAATTGAATAATGAGTTGATTTGGGTTTATTACTTGATTTGGAATTGGTTATTACGTGAGCTGAGCGGGCGGTGTAAATTTTATTACGACCCCTAGGTTTACCCCTTCGCGACGATGACATCTCTTCTATCGTTATGTTAACGTTATTAATGTTCTACGAATATTTTTCTATAAGTATAAAACTAAACAATTTACTCACGCGCTGGGGAAGTATCCCTGATATCGATTCGTCCTATTGGTTTACGCTTCCTTCCTACCTCTTTCGCTTTTCTTGAATGCATAACTTGCTCGAAATCCACTAGTTTATAATTTAATATATTAAGGGAGAGTATTGTAAAATATATAAAACACAGTGTGATAAAGAAATCTAATAATTCTGGAAAAAGTGAATCCAAATATATTGCGTACTTTCTTAAAATAGTGTATGCTGTACAATGTTCTGATAATGCTGCGAGGTAATGGTGGGTTTGAAAAAAATATGGTTATTGTACCTTGCGATGATCTGTTAGATTCAAGATCACTCGAATGAACGAATAATTGCTTGAAAAACGATTCGCGCTGTTGCTCCTCGGGCGGTATGACTTCGAACACTTCGCCTTGGTGTTCGTCGAACAAAGATGCAATCTAATAATTGAATGAAATGAAATCAAGATGCAACAGTTTTCACTATCATTCTCCATAATTGACTAGATAAAATTTAAAACTATTTACTAACAATTCCCTTCTAATTAGTACGTTATGGTTTCGAAATATAATTTCTCTTACATCTGCTGGTAAATCTTCTTGTGAGCAGCTGGCCGTAGTCAAGATTAACATGAACACCGATCGATCTAGGCCCTGTATCAAAGATGTAAAAACGACGCGAGCTGCTTCATCTACTAACTCCCACCAAGCTAATATATCAGGAATGTAGAGCATTGAAGGCAAACTTCGTCGAGCCATTTTCATTTTCTATTATTTAATCAATCAAAACATAATCATGCAATTATATCATAAGTATACTTTTATGTGAACACTAAAAATAGAAATATTAATGCTAAATTATTAATGCTATTAATAATCACTTGAAACATAGAAAATCAATTAAGCAAAAATTGTAACGTGATTGAATTTTTCACTAACTTTATCTTATCAAATACTTTATTTTCTTTATTAACAAAAACTGTTTTTGTATAAAAACAATTATGTTTTAAAAGTCTAAATATTCAAGAATTCTTCTGGAAGAATACTGTGTAAATTTTAGTATTTCAAGTTACCGTTGCATTGCCAATTGAAATACTACTATGTACAGTTACCTGAATAATAGCTTCCTCCGCGGCCCTTCCGGTTTCTTCGAACAAAGTAGTAACATCTAACAAATGGCAAGGTAAGTGTTCCAAGGTATGAAGTAATGCTGGCCCCAAATGCCGGGTATGGGAGTCATCGTCACCACACAATAAAATTCTGGGACAGTTGTTTGACCTGGATGCGGCTTTACCGGTGCTATAAAAGGGATCTTTTGACGCTTTTCGTACGATAAAAGCCATTATGACACTTCATTAAACCTATGTATACGTTGAAAGTGGCCAAAAATGTCACGGTTTAAATTTAGAAATATACGGTCAAACTACTTTCATGCAATCATAAAAATCGTAAGTGAGTCATGAAAATGCTTAATTTCCAAATGTGTAAAAAATAGGCGAATCCTCTAATCATTTAATCAAAGAGTACTTTGATGCTCACATGATATCGCAAATCAACATTCCAGCTGGACAAAGAATCTCGAGCTGTGACAGAATGCGTGACAAATTGTCTTGCAGCAGAGGCTGAATTTTATACGACAAAGACTTCACAGGTGCAACTGAAACGCGATGGGATGCTGGGACGATATTCTGTTGTGCCCTCAGAAAATCTTGCTTCTCAACCTAATACATTAATCAATGGAATACAATAACTTCGAAATAATTATTTAAACCTAACAATCTACTTTAAATAAAATTGAAGGTGTATAAATTGCAATTTAAGTGATTATAAAATCAACTTTTCCAAACAACCGATCCTTGTAACGGGGAACGCTCTTACTGACAATTTCTTGGCAGTTAGAAATTATATTAAATAGGAATTAGAAATATTATTATTCATAAAATTCTCCTTTCGTATTCTTTATAATTTTTTACATTTTTTTATGTATACTTTAAAACACCCACATTCCTCATTTTATTATTAGATTAACTGTTGTAGCTGCTAAGTAGTAATCATTTTGATGGCCAGATTAAATATGTCGCCGCTGGCAAATAAACTAGCAGTTTCATGGTACACATTGCATGGTAAACGTATGCTAATAAGAATATCTTGATCTAGGTTTCTGAAGGATTGACTCGATTTCTCCTTCTGCAATACCTTTCAATAGATCAGGACAGTTCTTTGCGTAAAATATTTTGCAAATTTACGTATCGTGTATTAATACTTTTATGGAAATAAATTATCTCATTATTAATACTTTTACGAAAATTAACCATATCTACTTAATTAACACTTTTTATCAAAACGAACTAACTTTAAGTTCATATCTTTGAGTAAAATGACGAATTTTGAAATTTTGTTCTCCTTATGCTAAATTTTTAGAAAAATTCGATTCCTATTACTTTAAGATGCCGTTCGTTGATCTGATATTTTGCCTTGGATGTGTATATTTCCGGATAATTCCTTCGAACGCAACACATAACAGCCTCGGCGCATAAAGCTTGCAAATCGCTTCCGCAAAATCCAACTGTTTTCGATGCTAAATGTGCGAAAAATTTCTGCGGTGGTTTTTGCTTCCAACATTTTATGTGAACCTATTACCATGATTAAAATCTTCAATAGAAAGCATATTACAAATCTTCAAAGAAAGGTAAAGAAGCTTTTTATGATCAAGAGTACCGAAAGTATTTCCTTTCTCGCGCTGTAGCATGGTAGAGGAAAGTATAATTCTCTATCAAATCGACCAGGTCTTCTTAAAGCTGGATCTATAGCATCGATTCTATTCGTTGCTCCAATTACTATGATCTCTGAATTGTTCTCTAAACCGTCCATCAAGGCCAACAGAGTGGAGACAATACTCGCGTGCACAAAGTCTTGTCGACTAGATCTTACTGGTGCCAATCCGTCAACTTCGTCGAAAAAAATTATGCAAGGCTTTGATTGTTGAGCCTACAGTTGAATTTGGCTTATAAAAAACTTAGAAATATATTCTTCGAAATGTAATTATTAAATAAAAGGCATACGTCCTTTAATAAATTAAAATTCAAAGTAAAATGGAGAGTATTAAATATACAATATCCTCTAAATCTTGACGATCTTATCAATCCAAAATTTTGTTGCTCAATAAATAAAAAGAGGTAATTCAAAATAATCTGTCGTACCTACCATACGTTCACGAAAAGAGGGCAGACGAGTCTTTACATCCTCACTGTAGATATGGTCTACTGTCTTACCTATTACCACACGCATTCTTCGTTATTAAACCACTATCGATCTTTAACGTCTTCAGTTAACAGTGAACAATGCATGTGCGTGTAGGGAGACTAGTAGATTGTAATTAGAACGGGAATGTAAATACTTGCGTGCCTTCTTGTCGCGGACGAATGGTACATGAAATATTATAATTTTATTTGATTTTTTTTATAAATAAGCAATGAATATTCTGAAAAAGGCATCAAATAAAATGATGCATCTGATAAGTTTTCCTTGAACCGTTAACTAGCTAAATCAATCAAATAAACTACATATGATCCTATATTTCTACAATTTACAAATGTAGTTAAAATAGAAGACAATTATTTTAGCTATTTTGTTATCTTGTTAATGAAATTGAAAATGGATGAGAAATATTAACCAAGGAGAATATTTTCTGAAGTTTTTTCTCGCTCTCGCCGACCCATTTGCTAAGACAATCAGAACCCTTGCGAGATATAAAAGAAACCTTCCGTTGAGCGTTGCTGCATTCTGCGGCCAAAGCACTGGCAACCAAAGTCTTTCCGGTGCCTGCGAAACAGAGATCGTCAATCGAGAATTTCGTTTCCAACAAGGTTCCGCTTCATTACGAACCGTAGAACGCTTTATTTTACCAGGAGGCCCGTAAAAAAGCAAACCCCTCGGTGGTTTCAGGTTGAACTTCGCATAAATGTCACCGTACATGAGCGGAAACAGAACTGTTTCCTTTACCACTCGGATATGCTTCTCCAGTCCTCCGATACAAGAGAAATCCTTCACCCCGGACATCTTTCGCGATGAAGCTGACCCCCAAACTTTTATTTCGCATACCCGACGAACGTATTCTCATTTAGCTATTAGAAATTTAATATACTAGCTTCACAAATTTACGACCGGTGAAATTCACGTCGACTACTAGCATCATCGGACATACGCGTACATCATCTCTGTAAATTTTACTGGAATTTTTATGCAGTGTTTTACAATTTATTCAAGTCGATTCACGATGTAATTTCATTATTTTGGACGTTTCGTCGATACGATTCTAAGGAAAGATGCGAATCGTTATCTTCGACTTTGGGGCAATGTTCGCGTAATTCTAAATAATTGCTCAGAGTTTGGATTTGCAATATGTACAGTGCCGACAAAAGTATTGACACGTACCCATATTTTTTTAATTAGCTGTCTTTTATTTAGGTTTTACATTTTATTTGTGCAATAATAAATCCTATCATGATGGAAAATTTCATATTGTTAAAGCTAATTAAATGGTGGTGTGTCAATATTTTTGATAATCACTGTAAGTACGATTACAATTTCAATTTTCGAGACGTATAAATTTGTAATTTTATAATATTAAATACTCAGATTTAATGAAAAATCTCATTTTTTATGAAAACACGTATGAACAGTATTGAGGCAAGTCTTATTACATACTGTTTTTAGTATTTAACATATGAAATACAAATATCTAAAGTGTGTTACATAATAATTTTTATTCAATATTTATTCTCCTATTTAATAAATTAAGGTTTTTGATATTTATAAAGTTTAAATTCAATTTCTTAATACTTCATACTCGTAGATAATCGATCTTCTTAAGGGTGCCTCTTTTGCGCTTAATGGTCTCTAGAAACCATTTTATCATTATTAACTACTACTTATACAAGGTAAAACATTCATGTTTTCTAATAAAAGTAGTAATCTTTCCCAATTTAATAATGAGCTATTTTGAACAATCTTTTAGTGTTAGTAGAGGAAAAAAGAAGTTTATGTAAGGTTTAAGAATAATAACGTAAAGTACATTATGAAACTTCGATTTATTATGCTACAATGAATGACAATAAAACGTATTACCTGTATGGTAAAATAAATAAGGCAGTGTATGCTCTTTCGTTTTGTTTCCTATATCTTCTACACATCTGAAACTGCTGTTTGCCAAAGATCACATTGTACAAACAAATTCAACGAAGGTTTCATTGAACTCATACATCAATATGTTCTTTACAAATGGCAGTATTACAATTTTTATTATTTGAATACTTTAGCAAAGTAATTATATAGTAGTTAGTTCAAACGGCAGTGGTTACGAGAACCTCTCGATTAATACAATGTACATATAATTACACGTTTTTTTTCTTTTGCAATGTTCTTGGTAATACAGAGATGACAGCATGTTAGAAAATAGCACCAGAAATTATTCTTGGAATAATTACATCTTTCAGTTTTCGCTTTTTTCTTTTTTTTTCTTCCTTTTTTTGCTTTCACCATAAGGTGGAATGTGTAAAATATATCGATAGAAACAGAAAAGTCACAATGACTCAATTAATGTTTTTCATTACCTATATTAATTGTATATGTGATTTTTCTGTATCATTTGTTATTTATTGAGGTTTACATCCGAATTTTTGTCGGTGAAAAATATCATACATGTTCTTTGGCAAATATCAGCAATATATAGTTGATGCTAGAGTTAAATAAAAAATAGCTAAATATGAGCTACACTAATATGCAAGATTTCAAACAATTTTTTGCATCACTGAAATTTGTATTAATACTTTAGAAACTAGAAGCAATATTACAGCTTGCTTTTAACATTTTTAATTCCTTTTATGACACGTATCCTGTTTTGTGGGCATTACAAATGATATTATTTAGTGGTAACGATATTCCTGTATTAACTTAACTCTGTTTCATTTACTATGCGTATCAATACTTATTTAGTTTTCATAATGTGGCACTAATTTGCACAATGTTGATTGTTCTTATCATAAGGATATATGTATATACCTGAGCGAGAAAAAGTACAATATTTAAATTATTAATTCCACTAAATTTTCTGTGAAATGTTTTAACGCATGATTAAGTATATATGATTCAATAAAAATAGTGCTCAAATCATTAGAAGTATGAACTAAATTTAAACTTGTGTACAAACATGGACTAAAATTTAGCAGCTCGTATTTTAATTCTTACCTAAAATTATTATTGTGATAGAAAAACTACCAACAAATACTTCGTAATATTTTTCTTCACTGTTAGTACACTTTAATTTTGTATAAAACAATATATGTGGAACATTCTTGGACAACTTATAATTACACAAGGAAACAACTGCATACACAATATTAAATTAAACCTAATAAACAAACTCTTCCAAATTCTTCGAGAATACTATAATTAATTAATAATAAAAATAAAATGATTATTTCTTTGCATGATACTCCTTTTTATTCTAAATTATTTTCACTGTAAATTAATGATTATAATTCCAATATATCACCGTGAAATATCTAGCATATATGAAGACATTAAATATATAAGATAGTTACGTTCATAAAATTATACCTATAAAGTTATTTCATTTTGGAATTTTGTATTTACAATAATAAAAGATCGCTTAATAAGATATCCAAAATTATTTTACTAATTATTTTTAAACGTAAGGTTACACGTAAAGTTAAACACAAGAAAGAAAGAAATACCATGTAGTGAGCATTTCTAAAGTTCAGTCTTTTCATTCCTATACTCTAACAAATTTTAAGTAATGATAGAAAAAGACTCAACTATAATTTCAAACTACGAAAATCAGTTTGCTACACAATATTTAATCTAATTTTCCTATTTGAAATTTCACCTAATGCGAATGTAACAAATTGCAAAGCTACTCACCATCAATTTATCATTAGACTATCTTTCTGTCTATTAGTATTGTATCCTTTGAAATTGTATCAATTAATATTAATCACATAGTGTTCTTTTAAGAACGTTATATTATCTACTACACGATTGACTGTAAGAATTATTATTAAATTCTTACTATCCGCGTTAAATTGAATACGTATCCACTTAATTATATATTTACCTAGATAATTGAAACTAAATATAGAAACTGTTGATACATTGTATAAGTGAATACTACTTATATGATCAATAATAGCAGGAAGAACTTTATTAGTTGCACCATAAGATGCCTCAAAACTTTTTTTCCTTTATAGTGTTTGGTAACTACACTTTCACAGTTACAGTGTGAATCACAACCAGTATACGAATCTAAAATGTAAGCTTTATGTTAAATATTTCCTATTATTTATACAGATACGATTTTCTTTGCATATGATTACGATTTTCTTTGCATATGATTACGATTTTTATCGAGGTATTTCACATTTATAGTAATTTTCAATTATATCCACTTTTACATTCATAACAGAATCAGAACCTATTTTGTAATTAAGTTGTTTATGGCTTATAACTTTGGTGAAAATAAACTCATGAGTGTGTACTATATTTCAATCATATACTATTTACCATATATAAAACTAATTTGCCTAAATATAATTTAACTACTTTTTGTAATTGTAGTTAATTAAATCGTACTAATAAAAGCAATGAACTTCCATTTTTAATAACGCCATAATATTTATGACTTCTGAACTCCATCAATGTATATAAACATGACATATTAATACTACATATGCCAAATTTTTATATACATTCATAAAAAATCATTGTCTCAAGCGTTATTTTAAATAATAGGCTACAAAAATTTCGTTTATACTATGTTATCAATGATTATTAATTACGTATACCATTAATATCTAATATTTCATTTATACACTTCAAGTAAAAATTGTAAATTGAAAAAAGAAAACATAACAAATGGCAGCATTTAGCATTGAAATCTAGTACAAGTTGTTTCTAAAAATAAAATATGTTCAAAGCCAAAAAATATTTAATATGTAACCTAAATTATTGCTCAAATGATTTGGAATGTATTTATATAATTTTCAACTCAATTCTATTTTTAAGTTTTCATCACTTTGACGATTAATTAGAATTAATACACAAATGTATCGATAATATCGTTCAACATAAACATGACCCCTGATGAAAATATGAAAAATAATCATGTAAAATTACATTACAAAATTTAAATACCTAAATTTTGTTATACTGACTATTACTTTACTAAACGATTTTCTTTTAAAAATAGGGCACATGTGATTTTGCAAACGAAGATTGAAACCTATACATTAAGATATGTATTTATGTTCAAAGTATCTTTTTATAAAAATTACTTAAAGAATCGTAAAAATCCAAAGTAATAACTGGCGCATGTGAGGAATTTATAATGTATTTTACCGAGATTTATCAAGATCCTACTGTATACATATACAATAAAATAATTTGATGCAATGTACTGTCAAGTTTCACATGTAAAAAACTATAGTTAAGTACACATTATATTAAATTACCATCATCTTTGTATAACCAGTATTTGCAAAATTTTATTATTATGAAGTGCGCCCCTTTAAGGCATAAAGTAATATATATTAACGCAACTATTTTTTTCACAAATACCCCATTAAAATTGACTTGCATAAAAAGCAAATTGTTTGTAATCTTGTGACAACTAATTTCTTGTATTTGGCTTTTTTATGCCAATTTATATATTCAAAGATTGATAATTTTCTCAAAATCATGTATGGTTGTTGAAATATCTAAATTTCATATCAAAATTTATTACTGATAGAGATACAATTTCAGCCACTAATAATTATAGTTCATTGAAGCCAATACGATTATAATAATTTATTGTTTGATATTTAAATATAGAGAAAACAGTTAAAATTGTTTTCTCTTGGTTTCATGTATAATACTTATTCTTTCCTTTTTTCCCCCCTTTTTCATTGTAAGTTTAATGTGCGGTTACACTTCACCATGTCTTTGAAAACCAAAATAAGACTATATCATATATTTTGGTTTCCCTTTATAAATATTTGCGTAATAATAAAATTATGTGTCCCTTTCTATTAATCATCAGTAGCTGCATGAATTGAAACGAAAAGAACATATAATGTTTTAAATTATTGTGTGATTTTACACTAATCAATAATCTTTGCTCAGTGTAAATATACAAAAATTCTGTTACAATGATACTAAAGATAGCATGTGACTTATGACATGTCGGTTTGATTAGCGACATGATAAACTTTGTGATACGCTGTCTTCAACTCTTCGAATCTTCCCACTTCCTTGAGTAAGTCCTACACATATTATAAAGAAATATATATGCTAATAATAGTTATATAAAAAGCTCTTTACTCTCTATGTCACATGTATCAATTGAAAAATCATAAGCAAAATTATAATAAAATAAAATGCAAATAATATAATATGATGCTGAAGAAGAGAAAAAAATAACACTTTTTGTGATATCATTTAATAACAGATATCAAGTGCATAAAAGTGTTAAAAAATGATTGAAATATT
Source organism: Eucera pruinosa (assembly GCA_028830335.1). Taxonomy (NCBI): domain Eukaryota; kingdom Metazoa; phylum Arthropoda; class Insecta; order Hymenoptera; family Apidae; genus Eucera; species Eucera pruinosa. The sequence continues at coordinate 14,178,850 of JAMYCR010000001.1, forward strand.
AAAAAAGATAATACATGCACATCAAAATGTAAAAAAGATGTAGTAAATTTGTTTGAGTAAAATATATTTACCTTTGGCAGTGATTTTCTATCATAACTCTGAGCATATTTTCCTACACATCGACTCAGTTGTACGTAAATGTCGCATAGTACTTCGACAGGAAAATCCTTCGTAACTTGAACGGTATCTTGCCACGCGCTTTCCAATTCATTTTTATCTACCATAAGCTTCTCGTTTTCTTCAAATTTGGGTGGACTAGAATCACTTTCAATAGCAAATGATAATTCATCCATGCTTTCTCGTCTAGAGGACGAATTAGATGCACTATTTTCTGCATTCTTCTCTTCTTCTGTAAAGCATATTTCCATGCTTTCGATTTCATCGATATGCTGATCAGTGACGTTATTACTTTGAGCTCCTTGTGTATCTTTTAAACTTTCGTTTTGCGAATCGTTCTCAGAATCAGAATTATCAAACAGTGGTACGTGACCATTCAGAACGCTGTTTGCTTCGGTTTCAAATTCTTGGAACTTTTCTAAATCTATACTTGTCGTTGTTGTCTCATTCGTTACACTCACTTTGTTATCAGATACATTGATGTTATCATCAAATGCAATTTTCTTTTTTTTATGAACTTTCTTTACGTAGCCTCTTGCCCAAGCTGGTATTCTACGTTTTCGAGAATTATTATATCTTTTTCCATTTACAACAAGAGAATGACTAGGGGTTGCAGTGTCTTTTTTATCTGATCGCTCGGTCGCAGACGTAAGGTGCTCTGTTTTTGAATGACTCTTATTTTCCGTCCCGTTAGTCGCATTTTCAATAACTCTACGATTCTTTGAAATCTCGCGACATTTATCCTCAAAATCAGAATCCAATTCTGCTTTTATTAACGCGTACGCATTATCACGAAGAGAGCACGCCCGGTGCCTTATCAATTTATCAGCTGGGTCTCTGTGAAAAAATAGAATACATGTCAAAATTATAAAGGATACATCACTAGTGAAAAGCAACATGAACTAATTCGAGTGGCCTTCAATAATATAATTTTCTTAATGTATGTATAGCTAATGAAATATATTTTAGTGATTGAAGGCCACCTTATCTACGGAGCAACAACAGCAACAGATAAACAGGAATATCTGAACTACCTCTTTAATATTCCAAGGGAGGGCCTATCACGTAAGCTGACATGAAAACACACAACATGAATGTCAGTATGAACTTTAACTCCATTATTTAGATTTATAAATATTGTATGTGCACCAATAAGAAAAATATATTTGTTGGAATAAATATAAACAATTATGTGTAAAAAGTATAGCTGTTACTACATATTTTTATAGTAATAAAACTATCTGAATAATTTTATGAAGAACATAAAAAAGTAAGAACCCATTAAATGCTTCTGTGTTTGAATTATAATGCTGAAGTGTACTGTTTTGAGGTCTGATTAGGGGTGTTAATAAGAAAATAGTTTACGATGTGCTACTGACCTGTCCGGATTATATTCTAAAGCATTTTTACAAATGAGATCGATATCGTCCAGAAAATCTCGAGCGCAAAGATAACAATGCATATCAATCTTTGTCATCATCGTTTCTAGATCCATTGGTTGTTTTATTATCATATTATAATCTGGTACCTCTTCCGTATCCACTGGTTTCGTAAACATAAAGAATCTACAATTCAGATATTCGATATCAGTTATCAGTTTATAACATAAACAAAGAATTATAACATATAAAAATATTTACTGCCTATTTCTTGCAAGTTTTGCACAGATTTCTCTTAAGAAAATCCTTAATTCTCTTAGTGAAACTTCTTCCTTCTCGTACATCACCTTTTTTTCGTCTTCCGTTAATTTCTTTGGTAAAGGATCTGGTGCTAAAGGAAGTTGTTCTAAAACTTCTACTTTATCGTCTTTTACTTTAGGCGGTTTTAAGCTCTGAATCATGAAAATAGGTCGGAAGAATTTCGATCTCTGTTCTGCTGTTGGTGTCTTCATAGAATAAACTTCACTACGAAGTTCACTGAATAAACTTTGCAACTGAGTAGGAAGATCATGATATGTTCTGTCACTTGTAGCTAAAATTAAAATAGGCAATGAAGGATCGAGTGCTGCGATACGACACAAAAAAACTGCTTTCACAGTTTCAGGTACAAGTGGCCACCACTGATCAATTGACCGAATATAAATTATGGACGGTACATTCCTGGCAGCTTCGTTAAATACCTGTGTTATAAAAATTCACGAAAAATATTTTTAATCATAATTTATTTAACACCGCCTGTTTTCTTTCATTATTGTTAACCAACCTGTACACAGGTTTCTTCTGGAGATCGTCCACTTTCTGCAAAAAGAGTACTAACATCTAATGTTTGAACTGGTAAGTGTTCCATATGATATAATAATGCTTGTGCCAAATGTGGTCCTTGTCCTTCAGATAGATTCCCACCGGAAATTAATAGTCTTGGACGATGTATTCCTTTGGTAATTTTAACCCTAGAGTGAATAATAAAATAACATTAAATCGAAAGATAAATACTGAATACATGACTGAAACCTGATTATTCGATTTACTTTGCCATAGAAGGATTAACTCCTTGTGGAAATATTCCCTTTATCGAACTAAGTAACTCTTCTAGTAGAGGTCCCAATAAAGGTTCCATGAAAGGTTGCAACTTTCTTCGAGCACAAGGTGATACTCTTTGCGACGCTGGTACAAGAATAGAACTAGCTTGTAAAAAATCGCGTTTTTTCACCTGTAGAAATGTACACAGTCTTACATCATGTTTATGAACTAATTACTGTACTTTTAAACGATAATAACATACTTCAACTCGTTCAGGATCTAAAAGTAATCTACTAGTAGTCATGTATATCTGGGGATAAGTTCTTCTTAATCCTTGCAAGACTGCTTCAGTGCATAAAGCTCGCAAATCTGAACCGCAATAACCAGTTGCTTTTTCAGCTAGTATTTCTAACAACTGATCAGATGGTGGATTTTTCCATTTACTAACATGGATTTTTAATATTTCTAATCTTTCTTTCATAGCAGGCAAGGGGAAAAATAATTCCCGATCGAAACGACCCGGTCTACGTAACGCTGGATCAATAGCATCTATCCTATTTGTTGCTCCAATAATTATTACCTATTATTAAACAAACAATGAGTTTGATTTCTATCAATTATATAAATACGTACGTAAAAATATTAAAAACAAAAAAGTATTTTACCTCCCCCCTATCACTGAGGCCATCCATAAGTGCCAAAAGAGTAGATACGATACTAGCATGAATTTGATCCTGTTTCGTACTACGAACAGGTGCAAGGCCATCTATTTCATCAAAAAATATTATGGACGGTTTCATTTGTTGAGCCTGCTCAAACAACAATCGCAATTGGCGTTCAGATTCTCCAACCCATTTAGACAGACAATCTGCACCCTTTCTCATAAAGAAAGACATTTTTCTACTGCCCCGGCTACATTCATTTGCCAATGCTCTAGCTATTAATGTCTTACCAGTTCCTAAATGAATATTCGATATATATTGCTAGTCATAATGCTTTTCGCAATACATAATTGAGATAATTATACAGAGTACACAAAATACCTGGTGGACCATGAAATAATACTCCTTTTGGTGGGGTAATGTGAAATCGTTCGAAAACATCTGGATACATCATAGGGAAAACAACCATTTCCTTAAGGCAGTGAATATGTGACTCTAAGCCTCCAACATCATTGAATCTAATATTAGTATCTAAAGTAATTGGATTTATATCTGCTTTACGATCAGGTGGTCCGCCTTGGGGTATTGCTGATTGCCTACAATAGAACCAATGTAGTCCATACTTACTTCAAATCTGTGTAACTTCAAATCTAATGAAATACTTTTTGAAATACATTTTACCTTCCTTTTTTGCTTTTTTTCTTATCATAACGTTGGGGTTCCGAATCGCTGGAATCACTAGAGCTTGTACTTTTGCTTCTATGTTTACGTCTTCTCATGGAATTACTAAGAACACTTCTAAGTGCTTTTATAGATCGTCGAACTGGTTCTACATTAGCTTGAAATCTATCTACAGTCGGCTTTTTCTGACGTAAACTATACTTTCTAGGACCAGGGGAATCAGAAGATTCGCTTAAATCACTATCTACCACTGTGAAAATAATAATTTATAGTACATAAATTATATATATGTTTAAATATAAAATATTATTATAAAATAATAATTTATAGTACATAAATTATATATATAATTGTATACACATATATACAAACAAATAAAATAATTGCATGTATATGTTGAGTATATCAAACCTGTAAGCTTCTGACTCCTTGGTAATTGCCGCTGTGTTCTTCTAGTTCGTTTAATACGGGTGTACATATCTTCATAGCCCTGTTAGTAAAGTATATATTTGTTATCATACAAAAATCTTTTTATATTTATTGCTTTAACTTAAAACTCTATAGTAAAAATTGAAACGTAATTGTTCATATTTAACAAGAAATGCAACAAATTATTTACATCTTCGTTTTCAGAATTATCATTATTTTCTGCTTTCTCACTTTCTTGTGAGCTATCTTCATCAGCTTCAACATGTTCTACTTTAGATTTCCCATCCTTTTCACCTAAACTTCCACCAAGTCTTGTAGCAGGTCCTTCTCTAAGTCTATTTGGACTATCAGATTTTCTTGTTCTACAAATAAATTTTTCAGAAACAAATCCAGTCTCAATTTAACTTGATAAATAGCATTAAAAGATAATTACCTTACATCTTTCTCTTCATTAGACTTACTTCTTGTTTCTATTTTATCTTTATGATCTCTTTCTGTTCTTTCCCTTTCTTGTCTATCTTTAAGTTCCCTAATATTTTTTTCTTGCTCTGCTTTTTCTCTAAGATCACGATCTCCTCTACCTCTAAGTTCTCTACTATTTTGCCGGTCATGTTCTGCTCTTTCCCTAATATGTCTAGATGAAGTTTTATTAGGAGGATGATTTTCACGTGATCTAAGGGGCATACGTTCTCTGACATCACGATTTCTTTCAGGTACTTCATCCACCATTTCTTTATCGGATGAAGAACCATGTTGTTGAAACATAGGATAACCTTTTAATGTTTGTGTACCTAGAAAACATTGTAACTATTTTAAAGATCCTCCCATAGAGAATTTTTTCTTATTTAACAATTATTATAATAATTTATACGTATATAAGCTGATAAAAATATAAACAATTTGAGTATAATTAATTTATGTTATATATATCTTGGAAAATTTCAAAATCTGGATTACCTAAAATCCAACTAGTATTAAGATTATCATATGTTTGCATTCTATGGCGTGTGCTACGGCGTACGCTTAAATTATTCATAGATATATGAGAAGTGGTATTTGAATGTGATCGCAAAGTACGCAAACTTTTAACCCTTCTGGCATTAGAACCAAGGCTACGGTTTCTTGGAGAAAAAATATCTTCTTCTGTATCCATTGAGTCCAATGCAGCATCATCATCTGACATTATCTACAATGTTAATAATTCAACAAAAAAAATTTAATTTAAAATTTTAACTGATTTAATTTTATTTTGTATTAATTTTATAAAATATATGTGACAATATAATATTATAGTAATGGAATAATATATGTAACAATCATTAGTACATGAATATTAAAAATGCATTAAAATTAAAAAAAATATATTTTTTAAAGATAATTAAACTAAAAAATGTGATTTGATAGATTTTGATAAATTAAGACTATATTGTTGAGAATAAATTCCATGTTTCATCCATAACATAAAAAAATAAATTGACAATTATAAAGTACTTTGACAGTTAGCACGTGTTCTTCCGTGTTATTGTTTTTCGTTTCATTTTTACAAAACGGAACACCGCCCACTGAAATACCTGTGTAGAACACCAAAGGACGTGAAAATAAGTGTATAAAATTTCTTGTTAATAACTAATAATGAAACCGATAAGCAGTTGTGTATCATATAAAATAGTAGAAATTCAAATACGTCCATTCTATAATAAATAATAAACAAAGCACCATGGAAGCAATTATGTTCACTCCGAAATACACGAATTTTAACCTCCGCAATCATTTTCTTACTTGAGGTTCCTGGAATGTAAAGCATTTGGTGTTCTATTACACAAGTTACCTTCATCTGGCTAGTTCTTGCTGCCAATTTGTGTTTAAATTAAAAAAGAAACTGCCAACGTCCGTCATATGCCTCAGGTAAAGTAACACCACTTTCTCGATCGAGTGCACGGAGCGCATGCACAGTCAGCCTTCACAAAGGTCGTCTTATAATCGACAACCACATACAATTATTTTGCGTTGCAAACATGAAAAACAAAAACACGCATCTTATACGTCACAATGAACAAATTCACAATTGCAGTAACAAACTTTTTCGAAACTGATGGTTACAAATCTTGTATTCCAAACTATCTCTGCATATGCGAACTCATACTGAAATTAGCTGTAAATGTGTCTGTAGGTCTAACCTAACCCGTTTGCTAATCATGATCACCTCTAAGTATATATCATAGGAATAAGTAACTAACGCCCTCTTGTATAAAATAATATAACCATAAATAAAAAACCTTCTATTTTGTCTGAGATTTTACCTTTTTTATGCGATATATAATGATATTTAATTAGATTCATAAATAATGAAAAGTTATGAATCATATTATTATAAATCAGAAAGGGTTTTTGACGAAAGCTTACGTAAATGTATATGTTGTACCACAGACGAGCAACAGAAAATAGATTGCCCACCTTATGGGATTTTGTGTCCCACACTCTGAAATACCGACCCCGAAAAAGTCCTGTGGCGACCATCACATGAAGCTGCCGATAGAGAGATTCGCGACTGAAGCCTTTCTCGCAAGCACTCGCTACAATACTTCGTTCCCATAGTCCCACTGTTTTTTACGCCACCTACTATTTAGAGCAGTAAACGCATCAACTATAATCGATTGAAACATCCGAAATGATAAATATCACTATTCTGTCGGCGAAATAGGTATCTTTTATTCCGTGCAAATTAATAACTAGAATATCATCAATAAATGTATAAATTATTATATTTATGGTTGCAATAAATTCTCTAGAGCATAAAGTTTCAATTAAAGTGAAACGATTAGATGCCGAGATTTTAACACTTTTCTAATCCTATCGAGATCGGCGTCTTGACGCGTCACACGAATTTCTTTATAATTTGCGAACCGATGCACGTATCCGAATAAAACCAACTGATTATTAATCACTGCATTCCGCACTTTCATTTCAGGGTGGTTTCGACCGAAACGAACGATTAGGAAGCGAAATCTAAGCGTTTTATTAATTCTATCAAGATTACCGTCTTGACACGTCACACGAATTTCTTTATATTTTACGAACCGATGGACGTATTCGAATGAAACGAATTGATTATTGTCCGCTGCACTCCGTACTTTCATTTTAGACCGATTTCGACGGAAACGAACGATTAGAGGTAGATATCTAAGCATTTTTTTAATCCTATTGAGAATGACGTCTTGACGCGTCACACGACGTCCGTTAGTTAGTCGTTTCCCGCGTAAAAATAGCGGAAGCGGAAATACGTAGCAACATTTTGTGCGCGCGCAATTTAACTTTACGTGAAAGATTAAGGTAAACGAGCCAGTTACTGACACCTACCCAATCTCTGCCACTGTAAGCTATTTTGTCTAAAATACCAATGAATCCCTAAATTGTTATATATGAAAAAAATCTAACATTGAATACTAAGTGCAGTGAATGTAATAAAATAAAGCAACTCTTAACAATCTTTATCATTTTTTTATATAAAATGATAAAAGAATGTATGCGGATTAAAAGTGCGAGAATGACAACTGTTTTACTATCAAAGAGAAAGTTAAGGTACTAAAGAGAAGGTTTTTATTGCACTTATATATTGAACTTTTAAAAGTTGAAGTTTAGAAGCTTTGAATTTTTAAGATTTGTTATTTGGGAGCTATAGATTATTAAGCTTTGGAATTTTGGCATATCTATTTCATGCTTAGTTGTTAACGTCGGACGTGACACGGAAATGAGAATGGGGCTCATTAGCCCCAACTTCGGGTGATAAAGAAAAGGATTGGTTGAATGAGCTATACTGTACCTCATTTGTGTTTCAACATAAGGCAATTGACAATCATTGCACATCAAACTAATAAGTCACACAATCCAGATGCTTTGAAAGACGATAGAAAAATCATAAAACAAGTCATTCTAAAAGGAAAAACGCACTTGCACCTACGATAAGATATATCGTGTAACAAAATTATGCATTTACCACTGACAACAACAAAAGTTACTGATTTCTTTGTGTATAAATAAATGTCGAATAAAAATTAAATTTATATATGTTAATGTATAATATTGATAATATTATATTATATTTCGATTTCATATGTAAATAATAAATATTAGATATATGTGAATATATATATTACATATTATTGGACTAATCTACCATTTGTTTATTCGGCTACTTCTAAAACATCTCAATAATTTCAACATTTTTATTTACAATGTTTTTTATATTTTATAAAATACTAGATTACATTAGTAAATGCATTTAATAAATAAAACAAAATGTGTCTTTCAAATGTGCTCGTTATTAATACTCCACCGAGAAAGGACTCGTATGATTTAAAGGTTCGTAACAAAAACCACCTTTGTCAGTTTTTGTTCTATTCTAGAACAACAAAAAAACTCTCTAGCATCTTTAATTTTCCTTCAACAGATTCCGATTTTTTTAACAAAATATTTTTTTTGTTACACAATTGTTGTGAAAGTTATTTGTCAGTTTATCTGATCTCATGACTGATCCTAAGGTTGTTTTTGTTTTAGAGTATGTAAGAAGCAGTCTCAATTATTACTTCTCTGACACATTTTATTTCCGGTTAATCACCCCTTCCCCCTCCCTATACATAAATGCTTAATTTTTCTGTAAAGATACAGTTTCCAGCGCATCCTTGAAAACGATCGTTATTCTTCACAATCCGTTATAGTTGCATTGGTCCTACTCATTAGTATTTCAACGAGCGGGCGTCTATTATGTTTCGATGTTTGTATTCCCACTTTTATTCCGATCATCCCAGTGGTTCTCGTCCAACTTGTTAAAGAGTATAATATTTCTCAGGAGTGGCTGCTGCTGTTGAATCATCGTACCTATGGAATACAGTGGATCTTCACACGATGTTAGAAATGTACTCATGCAGATTAATACAAATAATATCATATAGATATCTTGTTGAAGAGAACTACGACACGATGCGACTATTGATTTTATGGTTCCCATGCAAATAAATTTTTATTAGGCTTTCTAACATAAATGTTATAACTTTCTTTTAATTATTAATTTTACTTGGAAACTTTTATGTGTACTCCTGAAACATTGATAAATAAAATTTTAAATCACAAAGTTTTGAATTGATATGTTCATTAGTTTTGTTTGAAAGAAATGTTAAAGGACTGTCCAATCTTTCGACCGTTAAACTATATAGGAGGGCCCAGTAAAGCGGAAGTCATCCAAAGCCGAAAGGCAAGGATTAAGTCAGCAAATAAAAATAGAAATATATAGAAGGGTCCGTTAATCTGTAAACGCTAATTTTGAAAAACACGTAACTTCAGAATTAAAGTTAGTTTCAATTACATATTGATATCTTCCTTTTATTAGTAAATAAACAAATATGGAGTTTTGAATTTTACGCAAGACTCTTAAAAATGCATTCGAAATAAAGAGTATTACATACGTGTCCCCAAAGAGTAAGAGTTAAAGTTATTATTAGTAAAAGTTTGATAATTCTGGGGATTTGTTGCTTATTTTAATTGTACGAAAAAGACTCCTTTTTGTTGCTTATTCAGCGGAATTTAAACTGGTGGATGCTAATACTCTTTGAAAATTCTAAGTAAATTGTGTGTTTAGGTTCCTGAATGAATTTTAGTTTAAAAATTTTGAAAAAATATGTTCATTAAAGTCTCGTTTTTGAATAAGTTGATTTAACTTTTCTTTATGTACTGATTCAGATATTATAAATGAATTAACTGACCAATGATACAAGAAGAGATCAAATTAAAATAAAATTCAAACTTTTCAGAATGAAATAAAAAAGGAATCATATCTCTATAACTAACAGTTTCAAGTATAAAAATACATTTAAAGACACATAGAAATTGTCCAAAAGTAACAATTTTCATTAATACCTTCTTGAGCAATGAATTTTGAGGGTACATTTGTATAATACGTTGAATTCTTATACGTGTCGCGTGAAACATCTTATACATATGCCTGTTAACCGATGTTCTCGACTAACGTCATTTCTCCGTAAATTGAGAGCCTCTGTCGGAACACCTGAATACTTAATAAATGGATAAAATTAACATTAATAACGACTGTCTGTGACCGATCCACATCTTATCCGACGACAAACGCATTCGACAGTCGCGTGTGATATATGCCTTAGGAAAGTTTCTCGAAGAAGATAGATCGACAGTACCTTTTGCACCTTCTTGGTAAAAGTGTCCCAAGAACAACCAGCCGGTACATCAAGTGATAAGAACACGATTGCTCCGGTATGGAATCGGAGGAATACAGCAACGAATTGTCGAGAAATGAGGTAAAGTTTTGAACCCCTTTCTAATATGGGTATGAAGAAAGGGGTATTTTCATTTAGTCATTGTTAGTTTAGAGAAATTTTTGGGCACTTCTTTTCTGCAGACGTTATAACATGTAAAATTTGAAATTTTTTATGTGTTTTTATTTATATTCAAAGTTTATTATGAATCTTTTTAGCAACTGGTATTGAACAGTATTACAAGGGGGAGGGGGGGGGGGGGGGGGTGTAAGAGTATGGGATAAATATTTTCCTTTCGACATAGTGAATTGTCTCAGAAATTTCATGTGCTAAATATAAACTAAAATTTTGTAAGCCTTGTAGAACGTATGAATTCTTCACTTTTTTTAAAGGAAAGTAACAATCTGACAATATCAAGTTGGATAATGATACGAAACAATATTGTTTTAAAGAAAAATAAGTTGTGAAATCCTGAAACAACAGTTTATCCTTATGATCTTTCCAAAATTATAAACCACAATATATTCACATTGCTTTGCCCAATTTTAGTCTATTCAATTGGGACATTGAAATCATCAACTTCGATGTATCTAATTCTCTTTTTCTTTATACTTTCAATTGTTACTGATATTCCGAAACTTATTATAGAATAAATTACCTTTATTACTTTGAGATTAACAAGATGAACCAATGGAAATCACATTTCAATGCAAACATAAAAAACCTTTGCTCAGCATTGACAACAAATATCAATTCTGCAAAAGTCTAACGAAAACGGCCATTGCTGTGAAACATTGTAAATATTATAACAAATAGGGTACAAATATGTTTACCGATATCAGTAGTGCATACAGATCAAAATTTTCTCCTTGCATTGTTCCTAAGATTATAAACGTCTTACTCATCTTGAGCCTAAAAATTTAGTTCGAAGAAAATGGCGGTGTTTGAATGATGACACTTTATTTAATATTTAACGCTTAAAAATAATTCAAAATCAGAGTTTATTCAATTAAAAAGTGAATCATAGAACAAAACTTGTTAACAGAAATGTTTGAACTAAATATTAAAACGACGAAAAAATATTTTTCTGTAAATTTTGGTATTTAACAAAAAAAAATATTTTAATTTTTTTAGTCAGAAAATGATAGTACTAACGAAGAATGCACTCATTCGCCGATACTATTGGACCTAGATAAAAACTCGAAACAGCAGCAACAGCAAGAAATATTAAATCAGGAGGAAAGCTCGCCATCTAAATTACCTAATGCCAATCATTACTTGGAAGATCATTTATTAAAAAACGGATCAGGTATATTTGTGAGTTATATTGATGTATATATTGTCAAAAAAAGTATAAGAGAAAATTAGTAAAACGAATATACTCATACATAAGTATATACGTACATTTGTGTATTGTACGATACACTCGATATGTAGGTAAACTTGTGCAAACTAATACAATTTTACAAAGCATATTTAATTATAGAAATACAACATTTTTTTTCGCGAAATACCACTTACTCTGTGATCTAATTACCAGCTATTTATTTATTATTGTTGGCTATTATTTAGGTTTAATACCTTAAGTTCACTATTTTGGACTCAATCACAATCATTTACACATTCACCAGACTTCATTTGTAATATTCTATCACGAAAAATGATATGAAATTGTAGATTACAAATTGTAAACAATTTCTGTATTGCTGCACAGAATGTGTATTCACAAGTGAATAAAAATTTGTTAGTTGGTACAGAATTACGATTCTGATTAAAAATACCATATACCCATGGTTATCTGCATGCTTCTAAAATTCAATAATTAATGGAACATTATTAATAGAATCTCGTTAGGGGAAACGGGAACAGTAGTAACATTTTGACTTTAGAACACGATTACGCAAAAGTTATTATTTACAACAAAAATTCTTATATGGACGTGTTACCTGACATTATTGAGTCACAATAATTTCGCTATATATTAAATAATATCCAAGTTATTAAAATTTCAAATTATTTCAATTTACAAGTCATTAAAAGATGGGAAGCAGAGATAGCGTTATTACTGTCCTTGGTCTCCCCTATCTTAATGAGCTAAATGAATTTTTATCTTCGGAACTATTAATCGTATAGATCTAATTTCTCTATGTTATCTAAGAACTTTCAATGTAATTATTTTTTTAACGCAGGAAGATTTTTATTAATATCCAAAAAAATGGAAATAAATAAATGTCTAATTTTTATTCCTCTAACATTGAATAAAATGTTACGAAAATTATAAATAGACAGGAAAAAATAGTATATTCCCTGAAGTTATCCCCTACAATAAATTAATTTTTCATATGCGATCCTTCTAGAAATCAATATGACAATGAAGCTTCCAGAGAAGTTATTGTTTAAAATTTTTGCAACAAGAAGTATTTCAAATAATACACTTTTACAATCATATATAGTATTCATATGCAATATAGCAAAATAATTATAAAATATTTTGTTATAGAAAATTTAAGTATATCTCGTCGGCAAGCAGCAAGAAGATCATGGCAGGATGGAAACTTTGAAGATTGCCAGCAAAATAACGATCGAGTATTCATGATAAGGGTTCCTGAACCGGAAGTGATTAATACCCATCCCCATATAGAAATCCTACACGAAACCAATATTAAATCGGTTCAAAGGGAACCGTCGCAAACTGAGAAAGGTGACAAAAGTAATACATTTATAATATTAATAACACTAATAAATTTTAGTAAAGATTAACAAGTTCAGAAAAAACAACCTATACACAAAAATTAAGGAAAAATAGTATTATTCATGTATAGAATATTGTAAAACACTATACCATAATTACATTATACATTCAAAAATAAGAAAAACAGGTAAATACGAAACATTATTTAAACATTACTAAAAATAGAAAGGTCTTAAAATCTTATATTTTCTTCTACACTTTTACATACTTTTAAAATTAAACAGCTTTTGCTTAAAACTATCGAAGAGGTATCTGTACGTCCAACCATGTTTACTACAACTTTATAACAGTTTGAATTAAAGAAAAGCAATTTGTGTTTTAAATGCTATCTTGTGCGCTGGGCTTGCACATTGTAAGTAAAATTAATAATATCAGCTTAATTTATAACGAAAACTATCACGAAGTGTATTAATAGTAAAATTCGAAATATTATAAATGGGCATGTTACTATTTAATGTTGAGGTAGATATGTTGAATTTCGTTGTATTATAAAGCGTTGTATGATTTTTCTAAATATTCATTTAGTGAAATTTTTAAATGACTCATATAGTTCAGACTCTTACCTGACACCTGAAAATAACTGACCCTATCTTATTCTCAAATATTGCATTTATCTTTGAAATTATTACAAATTCATATTACATCCTATATACACACAATCAATTTTTTATAACTGAAACAGTAATCAAATTAATACGTTATTTTCAGATTACAAGAAATCAGCTTGCGATCGTGAACGAACAAGAATGCGCGATATGAATCGCGCTTTCGAACTTTTACGATCGAAGCTTCCGATCTGTAAACCACCTGGCAAGAAACTTTCGAAGATCGAGTCACTTAGGCACGCGATTACATACATACGACATCTGCAAAGTCTTTTGGAACCACAATACAGCTACGTGCCTGGTGTACCTGATCGAAATTACTATGCTAATAATGCACCAGTTCCTACAACTACTTCCTTCGACGTCCAACACACTCCTCGATGGGAATCGTTCGCTTACTATCGTTACGATTACCACGCACCATTTGTTAATCCCTCTCCATCATTACCTTCACCTATTCATTCTCGAGTACCAACAGAACAGGATGATCGGCAATTTTCTTATGAAGTTCGACATTAATACTCTTATAATAGAATTACAATTGATTATAATTAGTATTTTTAATATTTCGACGAGCACCCTTATTTGTGATACAGAAGTGATTATACATAAATTGAATTTGATACAAGGATTACAAATTATAATAAATGATAAAGAATTACTATTAAATACAAGAAAGAATTATCAATTAAGTGTTTCTTGCCATTTTAAAACTGTTCTTAAAATTCTTCTTAAAATTGTTGAATATATTCCTAATAAATCTAATCTGTTAAATTGGAATTAGTGGGCCAGTAAATAAATTAATAGAATAAAAAATTAATTATTAGAATAGAATGCAGATACAATAAAATAGAAATAAAATAAAATCTAAACAGAATAAAATATAAATAGAATGAAATATAAATATAATGAATTATAAACAGAATAAATTAATAGACGTTAGTTATTACAACATTACAACAACCATATTAAATTAAATCTCAAGTCTAACAATAAGAGAAATTAGTAGGGCGAGGAGAGCTCGCGCTAGCCCTCTTAGTCATTTTGTCATCATTGAGCCAAAATTCTAATCCGTATTGACAAGGAGGAGAGGGATTTATATTCTCGGGGTCGATCGTGATAACAGATCGTGATCGAAAACAGGAACGGTTTCTCGAATAATTTCTCCAATACAGTATAACAGGATTTGTTAATTTTTATATTTTTGTTATAATTGTGTTCTCAGGAATTTATTGTAACAATTAATATAATAATTCCTACATTTCGTGCAAATAAAAGATGCATTTGCAGCAGCACGGTATTAGTTTTTGATATAGAGCTACATTATACTGCTGAAATTATTAATTTATTCTTTGCACATTCAGTTAACGATACAAATATATCTATTAAAATATATAATAACAATATGAATATAATAACATAGATATTATTATTTTATTTCGATTTGGTTCATATTACGCGCTTCGGCTTATACTACGCGTCTTCGCATCCGCCATTGTTACGCTACAACAATTTTTCCAAATTTTATCTTTATAATTCATTTCATTTCAGCTTTGCTGCGACTACATGCTCTTAAGAATTTCATGCAAACATAAATATAATAGTTTATCCACTGTTATTTTTACAATATTTATTATTCGTATTCTAACTCTGGATTTTCGTGGAATAGAAGATACCTATTTCGCCAACTGAATAGAGATTCTTATCATTTCGGATGTTTCAATCGAACATAGTTACTGCGCTCATCGCTCTAAATCGTAGGTGGCGTAAGAAGCAAGGGAATGTCGGGATTGTAGCATTGACTAAGAACAGGATAAACCACTCATCCAATGCTTTTGTTTGTCACACGGTTTTGAGGCTCATGAGCCCCATTACCATTTTCGTGTCACGTCCAACGTTAACGGTTAAGCATGAAATAAATGTGCAGCGCTTCAAGTGATAAGAATTAAAACTATAATATCCGTATCAATTTAAATATGGTTTGATATACAGTTTTATATATACGTTCGACCATTTACAATATCGGCGAATTAAAAAGCATTAACAAATCAATCTCATGGTGTATCTCGTATACTCTTTAAATTATTTTAATATTACGCTGTTACGTAAAGAAATGTTTAACGTATTGTATTTATTGTTAAAATAAATTCCTCAGAGCGCAAACGTATAATAAAGATATAAAAATTAATAAATCTTATCATATTGTACTAGAAAACTAGTGAAAAATTGAGAAAGGTCTCTTCTCACGCGTGATCCGAAGAAGGGGAGTCACGTGACATCTCCTCGCCTATATAAGCATCGGAAGGGCAACGCGCACTCTTATTGTTTCAGGTGCTTCCGAAGGGATCGGATCGAATCTGTATATCACAGATTCACTTTTTAGCTAAATGATGACCAGAGATGACCACTGGGGCTAACTCACCGCCCACCGCCCACCACCCACCGCCCACCACCCACCTACTACTAATTTCTCTTAGACTCAAGATTAAATTTAACCCATTACGTTTCATACACATATATCTGTGCATGTATGATTATATTGCAGGTGCTACCCACTAACTTTTATTACATTATTCTATTTATTTTTCATTTTATTTATGTTATTCTTCTCATATTTTATTTTGCTATCATTTTACTTTGTTTCTGTTTCGTTGTATCAACATTCTGTTCTATTAATTACGTTTGTCTTCTAATAATTTATATATTTCATTCTGTTTAAATGTTACTCTGCTTACATTTTATTCTGCTAACATTTTACTTTATTTCTCGTTTCTTGTACCTACATTCTATTCTATTAATTACTTTTGTCTTTTATTAATTTATTGCGTGGACTACTAATTTCACTTTAACAGATTAACTTCGTCACGAAGATTCAAGAATTTTAAGAAGAATTTTAATAAGAAATCAGCGAAAGAAGATCTATCGCGGGATGCGTGGGTCTAATTCTAAGTTAGAATAAGCTACGTACATTTAGTCAGAGTATTTTGTACCTCGATTACTGTGCATGCATTTTGTTCTAGGATCGCTCGACAACTTAGAGCCAAAAAGCCTTAACTTCTCTTAACTTCTCTTTCAAAGTACATAATATCTTTCATCCCATTCTTGCTCGCGTTCATCAATTTGCAATCGCTCGATCCCTTCGAGATTCTCGCCACGCACTCGCTCTCAAACAGCCGCGCTGTTCGAGGGTAGTCATGGACAATCGAACTGTATGCTTGGTAAGTCGTTCTGTCATACGATCTCAATCTCATTCCTAATCGCAATCGACTTTCGTTCACGCTTCGAGTCATTGTCCATCCCTTTCGCATCGAGGTGCATTGGCGTTTGCGATGCGAGGATCTGCAGCCCCTATCGAAGCAATTCGATAGGGGTGCAAGGCCCTGTAGGCTGGATCGTAAGCATCTCTGTCTCTTGTACGCAGTACGGCCTCCTGTTGTTGCTGGGGTTAACTTAATGTTAACTTTCTGTCAGTCGCCATCAGTGGTCCTCTGCTGCTCTCGATGTAGAGGGATTCTTGCGATCCGACTATTAGGCTGTGCTGGATCCTCCGCAAAGCAGCGCCAATTTCGCTTCGGTCTCGAAAACGATTTCATTGTCTCGTGTAAGTCTTGTTCTAATTTCGCATTCGGTTCGACGTGAGTGCGAGTCGCATGATAAAGCGCGCGGGTATATTGTTTTGTTGCGCATGCAAGCGCGTTGCGAAAGCTCGTTGGTTCTTTCGAGGGATAGTAAATTGTTTTTGATTTGCTCGCGATTTTTATACTTGCTTTTAATCGCCCACTTCCGGGTGAATGTTAGAAGAATTAGCGTTGCGCACAGTAAAGTAGAGTTTATATTTCGCGCGTTAAATACCCCTTTACAAGGCACAAACATTTTAACAAAGTGTCAGTAGAGTCTGTTGCTGTTCGTAATATGACTCCAAGTTGGAGAAGCGTACCAATACTTACATCTAGTCTGAGTAACGTGTACCTCGATTATTGTGCGCGCACTTTGTTGTACGATCGCTCGCTAACTTAGCGCCAAAAAGCCTTAACTTCTCTTTTACAGTACATAATATCCATTCGCCACGCAATCGCTCTCAAACAAGCGCGCTGTTCGAGGGTAGTCATGGACAATCGAACTCTATGCTTGGTAAGTCGTTCTTTCATACGATCTCAATCTCACTCCTAATCGCAATCGACTTTCGTTCGCGCCTCGAGTCGTTGAAATCGCTTTCGAGTCGAGGTGCAGTGGCGTTTGCGATACGAGGATCTGCAGCCCCTGTCGAAGCAATTCGATAGGGGTGCAAGGCCCTGTAGGCTGGATCGTAAGCATCTCTGTCTCCTGTACGCAGTACGGCCTCCTGTTGTTGCTGGGGTTAACGTAATGTTAACTTTCTGTCAGTCGCCATCAGTGGTCCTCTGCTGCTCTCGATGTAGAGGGATTCTTGCGATCCGACTATTAGCCTGTGCTGGATCCTCCGCAAAGCAGCGCAGCTTCGCCTCGGTCTCGAAAGCGATTTCTTCGTCTCGTGTAAGTCGCGTTCGAATTTCGCTTTCGATTCGACGTGAGTGCGAATCGCATGTTAGAGCGCGCGAGTACAGAGTTTTGTTGCGCATGCGAGTGCGTTTTTGCTTTGCTCGCGATTTTTCTATTTGCTTAGTGTTGAGTACAGTAAAGTAGTGCTTACATTCCTTTTTGCAAGACACTAACTTTGTAACAATGTGTCAGTAGAGACTCTTATCATTCGTACGTCGGCTCTAAGTTAGAAAAGCGTATCTTAGAAATAGAATACATCGGTAGGGTTAAGCATCGTTGTACAGTTTTGTGAACCGAAATCCATTCTACGTTCTCTTAAAGTTTCTTCAAGAAACTTTAGGGGCGTAGAATGGATTTCGGTGGGTCTCGACGCGTAGTCACCTCCTCGTGGTGAGACCTGGTAATTGGTATCGTTTTTCAAAGAATGAAACGTCTTTCGAAAACGATACCAAGCTAAGAACTACGCATTAACGTGTAACCTTTATATTTTAGTTTATATTTTACCTTAGACTTTCGTTTACTCGCTTCGATCTTGGATTACATCTTACAGCTACCAGTTTCTAAGAGTGACCGACTTCAATTTCCAAATGCATGTTACACGTATTTTTGACTGTGTTAATATTTTGCAGGCTGTGCATTTCTACTTTAATATTGTATTAATATCGATTAGAGAACTGTGTATAATATGATTTAGACTGTTACGAATTTGGTCTACGTTGAAACTTTGTTAGTTTCGTGCTCGTGTGACTCAGTTTGTCGTACGTGTAAAATATCACGCGTAATATTTCTACATGTTTTTAACATATTTTGTGGAAAGAGATGTTTATTATACGTGCATCTTACGACGTGGCAATACGCATTAGCTATACTTGTAGGCGCGAACGCGATCCCAAAATCGTGCTAACCGTTTGTAGAACCTACGTGTTTTTGTTTTTACTGCTCTTTTATACGTTTCTTTTTGCTTCGAACGTATTTATGAATGATATTATTCAAAAAGTGTCTGAAGAAAAACATTATTTTCTCAGCTTCTAGACATCCGATTTCGATGCTACTTGGCTTAAATTAAAGGGGAAAATACTGCTCAATAGTAGATCTAAATATGTGCCCACGTTTGAGATTTTTGGATTTGTGGTTCTCGTGGATTTTATACTCGTGTCTATAAATGATAATATTTCGGCAACCGAAAGTCGAATTTAGGTGAACCAAAAAGGGGTTTAAAGGGGAAGATTCACCGATTATGGTGGTGCAGGGATTTTGAAAACGTTCAATCAGTTTCAAAATGGCAGCGAGTTAAAGTTTGAGATGTTTTAATAGATGTTTTGGGGTTGGTTAGGAACGAGTAAAAAATACGCTTCTCTTTCGACAATCATATTTTTCCAATAAAAAATAGGATTTAGATGAAACAAAAAGGATTTTAAAGGGAAAGTTTTCCTATTTTTTATACGCTAAGGCAAATGCAATAATTATAATAACTATGAATACTACAGAGAGCGTATGAAACACTCGGATTTTTTTCGAGGTCGGTATTTCAGAGCATGTGACACGAAGTCCCATATGATGATAGGTCTATCCTGTACCTCGTCTGTGATTGCAGCACAGTTACGGATATTATAGTTTTAATTCTTATCACTTGCAGCGCTGCACATTTATTTCATGCTTAACCGTTAACGTCGGACGTGACACGAAAATGGTAATGGGGCTCATGAGCCCCAAAATCGTGTGACAAACAAAAGCATTGGATGAGTGGTCTATCCTGTTCTTAGTCAATGATTGTAGCTCAGAAAGGCGGCTCCCTACGGGAACCTTTGTCGCGGTCGGTATTTCAGATCGTAGGGCATAAAGTCCCATAAGCAGTGTTGCCATCCGGAATTATACATTAGGCAGTGTGGAAAAAATTGAGAAGTGAAGGTAGAAATAAAAGACATCGTATCTCTAAAGTAATCTAATCCTAAATGAATACCATACAACAGAACGCCCGTTAATTCTTCGCATACTTTCATATGGCTACTAAAATCAACTTTAATGCATTATAATTGTGTATAAATAGAATTTATTTTTAAAATGATAAATTATATGTACAATTTCATTATATTTAATTGTTAGTTGAATTTTATAAAATCGCCTCTTAAAGCAAATGTTGATTCAACATAATTTAGAGCATAGTACAAATTATTTTGTACAAAATTCATCAATCAAAATGATAAAATCATTAAATTAATAAATTACAATCAAATTATTCATTTATACTGGAAATTAAACTACTTCCAGATATTAATTGCACAACTTGTAATGTAAAAAGTATATATTATATATATACGAATTGTAAATATATTTGTATGACTAAGAAAATAATTCCTCTTCGGATTCTTCTTCAACAAAATTCAAGTTACTTATTGATTTCCTACATTCAAAACTAGAATCTTGTTCTTCATGGGTACCTACTATTTCTGTTGTTTCACAATCATCTGAAATACACATTTTATTATTTGCATAAGCTTTGCTAGTTGATGGTTTAGGAATTGAATCATCAAATGTATGATTGGCTTTTCTTATTTTCTGTACATTTTTAACATTACTTTCAAGAGACTTCCGTTTTCTTATGTTGTTAGCTATTGTAGAATCATGCTCTACAATTTCAGTTTCACTTTCTGATTCTTCACTTTCGTCCGTACATGCATCAAAAACTGATTCTTTAACATTTCGTTTTTCTTTTATTGCATCCTCTAATTCTCTGATTCTCTGTTTCTTTAAATTTAAAATGATTATAAACTTGTTATAAAGATCTTGTTCCATAGCAGTTTTAACTTCTATCATTTTTTCCACAGTTGAAGTCAACTTCTTATTTGCTTCTATTAAATGTTTATTTTCTTCTTCCAATACACTTACTTTATCTTGAATACTTTGATACAATTTCAATAATTGTTGGAAGCTTTTACAAACTAATTGTATATTTGAAACAGAATCCAATTTAATTTTTCCAAGGGTCCAAATACTTCTCTTCCACTCTAATGTTTCATTTTCGATAAAGAAATGAATTTCTTTATCCTTTCCACAAAATATTTTCTTAGTCTCTTCAAGATAATCGTCAGATGATTTAGACAATTCATCAGAAAAATAATTTATATCTTTAATGTCCATCTACAATGTTAGAATTTATACATATATAAGTATTTATTTGAGGTAAATTCAATTTTGAACTTTACGTTTAATTTGTGAACTAACCTCACCGTTCAATGGTAGTATTGTTGATTCCAGCAACATTACTTTAAAATGTGAATTCAACCATTCCACGTACAGCATATAACATTTTTTGTCAATATGATTAAATATTTCACACGCAGTTACTTTCATTATTGCAGCTTTTAATACATTCAATATATAGGTTAAACAACTTAAAATAAATAAATTATAAAAAATCAATATCGTTAAATACTATAGTTAAAAGAATAAATATCATTTTGATAATAAATTATCTTTGCGTGATTCACTTGTCTAAAGTGTTACTTATTAAAAATTATGTTTTAACTGTTAAGTGCAGATAAAACTTATCATGACTAGAGAAGATAAGCCACAATAATAAACGAAAATGCATTCATATTCGAAATTAATACTGCTTTTGATTACATTTGTGTTCAATAAAATCGAAAAACTATTCAATAAATAAAAACATTGAGTTTACAATTAGGTAAAGAATATTTACAATCTGAAACATTGTAAACTGTTATATAAATACTTCCTATGTACTTATAATAGTGTTGGTTGGCATTCTTATACGCATTTAATTCTAGCTTAACACTGGCAAAAATTCCAAAAACATCAAATTTGAGATATAATGACCAAATGATATTGAAAGCATCATATTTACGAATAAAAGTAGTGCATGAATTACTTAGAATCTTTTGTAGAATCTCTAAAAGATTGATTTAATATAAAATAATGTTTGTGCCATGAATTAATCAGTTGCAGAAGACAATGAATAACATACTTTAAGATTTATTTAAGAAAATTATTAACATTTATAAGAATCATGATTGAAATAACAGCAAAATTAATTAGAGGACCTGTATATTTTTCTGGGGAAGTTATAGAGTGTTTGGTCACATTTAGTAATCCACCAAATCCAATTCATCAAATCTCTCAAAGTCACAGGTAATAAGTAGTTCATTTACTTATATTAGGGATACAAATTCTGACATGTAATTTGTAAATAATTTTAGTGATATTTTTGAGAGTCTTGCATGGGCTAGTGCTCAAGTTCATTGTCAGTGTTCCACGAATAATAAAATTGTTTTCTCAGAAAAATTGAATACCACAGCTCGATTAGCAGCTATTAATGCAAGTGAGTTATGACATGCAAATTCTTTAACAGCTGTTACTTTTCATTATTATTAACCGGATTTTTTTATTCATTCAGTTTATTGTTAATAACCACTGTCTTACAGATACAACATTTGCACCATGGCAGCAAGATAATGGCCATGTTGTTTTAAATACAAAGCCTAAGATTTTGTTTTGTGATTTAAGATTATCTCCTGGTGAAAGTAGAACATGTGAGTTTTTAAGTGGAATATTAATGTACCACATATGAGATTTAAATATTATATATTTAAATTTTACAGATATTTATCGAGAAGTAATTCCAAGTGGTGCACCTCCATCTTATAGAGGCCATGTAGTGAAGTATTCATATAAAATTACAGTTGGAACGCAAAGAGTAAACACAGCTATAAAATTGCTTAGGGTTCCATTCAGGGTATTATCTCTAAGTGGTAGTGTATTGTCTAATTTTGTTTCTTGAACTTGCTCGTAGTGCATATAACACATACAGTGACCACAGAAAGTATTAGCATACCGCTGCATTTTTACATTTAAGTACTGCTTAATCAAATTTAATTATGGTAAATTTTCTATTGTTTAATAGTACCTTGTGTGATTGCAATCATGTTTAATGATTGAAAATGAAAATCGGTATGGTTGAATCTAGTTAAGTGGTACTTGCATACAAAGATACAGTGGTATATGAATACTTTTTGTAGTCACTGTAAATAGTTTTTAATCTCATCTCATAATTTTAACAGAACTGCCTGAAGTAACTGCTTGTAATGATAGTGTTGATTTGAGTCCAAATAACCCATTTATGGAAACACAGCATAGAGAAACACCTTTAGATGTTGCACTACAGACTCTTCAGGTTTGTTAGATCTTTCATACAAAATTCTTTATTAAACAAATATAACATTAATTAATATTTTATGTTTAGAATTTAACAGCTAGACGTAGTCCAAACTTTTATAATATCACGAACGGACGAGGTCGCGTTGTAAGATTTTGTCTTTTTAAAAACTCCTACAAACTTGGAGAAGACATTGTGGGCACATTTGATTTTTCAAATGCGACTGTTTCTTGTGCACAAGTGTCCGTTGCATTACAATCAGAAGAACATATTTCAGAAGAGTATAGACGAGGAAAGGCTACAACACCAACTTTAGTTAGTTACAATAAGCACCATGAAATGTGTATGGGTTTAAAGTATTCCCATTTGGTGTTGCCTATACCATTACATGTAACTCCAGATTTTACCACTGATTTAATGACCCTAAAATGGAGATTACATTTTGAATTTGTTACAACTTCCAAATTAATAGAAATGCCAAACGAAACTACTACTAATTGGCAGGGACCATTGATCTTGGATGTTGAAACTATGATTTGGGATTTACCTGTTCATATTCATCCAACAACTACACCACCTAACACTGCACAACAAACAAAATACAGTATAGTAATATAACAAATTGATAAATATTCTTATGTTGAGAAATATCCAAATTTTGTTATTTTTCGTTAATAATTATTTAGCTATGTACTTCTATAATTATTAATGATAATTATCAAGAAGCTAGAAAATTGTACATACATACATAAAGTATTTTATTTATATAAGGTGTACAAATTTGTCAAATTAGATTATATTTTGTTATATTGATAACAAATAGTCTATGTGATGTGTCAATGTGAATTATAATATCGATTATATAACACTATAATGCATTTTTCTATATATATTCATAAATTATTTATCTATTCAAGAGATGTACATTTTATTAATTCTTTCACGAGTCTTTAACACAAATACGCTTTGTTAAGAAGATGGTTCATTAAACATTTCTGTAAAACATTGATTAAAATGCTCATTTTATAAAATTATAAAAAGTTATGTTATAGTCATATGATATAACTCATATCTAAGCGGGCCTCCCTCTCTGTTGCCAAATCTACTTCGTCACTGATTATACAACACACTAGACTTGGCGTCGTAACTATTTCGTGATCCAATACGTTTGTATTATCGCATCAAAACTGTTGAAACTCCCTATCCAATCGTAATAAAGTTTGAGTATTGATACCGACTGATCTCCCTTTATATGTTCACATACATATTTCCAAATTTCTGTTCCGATGAACGGAATATTTAAACTTTTCCACCTGACTGGTTTGACGATTACACTATATTTTGGCAGGGACCAGCGGGGACTATACCTAAGTTCCGTGCGAGAGACACGTTGGCTGTTGTGTGAAACAACGTAGCTTCGGATTTTTTGAATAATGATTCTGTTTAGTACGATATAATTTTTAATATCATTCTTATATATTCAAAGAGTTGTTTTATTGAAATTTATTTTATTTCATACGTTCTATGCACTTTTACTTAAGGTAATTAAAATTGTAATATGTTTTCTTATTTTATTTATCCCTTTGCTACAATATTTCAATATATTTTATAATTGTGTATAATTTATGTCAATATTAAGGCATTAACAATTTGAAACCCTATTTTTTTTAATTTGTTTGTATATTTTTATAATATATATTTATTTCTTTATGTTCATTCCTTTTTCGTTCATTAATTTGAATGCTTAATTATTTGTTTTTACACTCATATTTTCAGGGGACATTCTCCTACCTAAATTTGTACAAAATCCTCTTAATTATAATAACATAAGTTATAAATATTCTATCATTCATTTTTCATTTTTAGGTATTATTATCATACACAAAATGAGAATCGTGCAGCTAAGAAGAAATCGTCTTTTGAGTATTATTATTTGTAGTATATTTGTTCTTTTTACATTATATATTATTATAAACTTCCTTTCTGAGAAACCTATCAATAATTTAAAGGTATATTGGTCAGAAAGTCTAAAGAGTAATCAGGTAAGTAAAACAAGAAGCTTCTGTAAAAAATATAGTTTTAAATACAAAAAATTATTTACATTTAATTTGAATAAATTTTATGTTTTTTATGAAATATAATATTGCACAGAGATACAAATTGTAAAAGTTATTAATTTTAATTATTTGTTCACTAAACTTATCTCATACAAATGAGTAGTAATAAAAGTGTCATTTATAACATATTACACATAGCATAATATAAGAAAAGAATAAGTACATAATACTGAAATAAGTAAATTCTATGCCTTTTCATTTAAAAGAAATGTAGTTTATTTTAATTATTATTATGCAGGTTCCAGTTCTAGTAAAGGAACTTGGTAACTTTGAATTAAAAAATGAACCAATTAAAAATGGACCTGGAGAGGGAGGTAAACCTCATATCCTTAGGGATGATCAAGAAAATGATGTTCAACAATCAGAATCAGAATATGGTATGAATATAGTGTGTTCTGATGAAATTTCATTGGATAGATCGATCCCTGATACTAGAATGCCCGAGTAAGTTAACATTACTATCATTTTCCATTTTGTAATAAAAAATTGTATAGCAATATTGCTCAAAATATATTTTAAAGTACATATATCTTCTATTTGTATTATAATATATATATTTATATATATTTGTATTATTATAATATATATCTTTTATAATGTTCTATTATATATATAAGGAAATAATAAAATATGATCTTCCAATTGGACAGTATGGTCATATAAGAACATTATAAATATGTTGAATTACTGCTAAATTGACTTGGTTATTTACAGATGTAAACAATGGAATTATCCAGAAGTCCTTCCTCGTACTAGTGTAATCATAGTATTTCACAATGAAGGTTGGTCAGTACTAATGAGAACTGTTCACAGTGTCATAAATCGTACTCCCCCACAATTTTTAGAGGAAATTATACTTGTAGATGACTTTTCTCGAAAAGGTGAATAAAGAACATTTTTGTTGAAACAGTAATAGTAACAAATGAATAGATCAGTAACACATATCATTACAGATAATTTAAAGGCAGATTTAGAGATGTACATAGAACGATGGGGAGGCAAAGTAAAATTAATAAGAAATTATGAAAGAGAAGGTTTAATAGGAACGAGGTCACGTGGTGCGCGTGAGGCTAAGGGCGAAGTTATAGTATTTTTGGACGCACATTGTGAAGTTAATGTTAACTGGTTAACGCCTCTTTTGGCTCCAATAGCTGCTGATAGGTAATTTTTTTTATCGACTAGTTTCCATACTAAAAAATAACATTCTACGAAATTTTTGCTTCTGTTGATGTGCTATTTAACAGTTTAAATTACAAATATATAATTCAAAAATTTTAAACAATAATAAAAAAAAAAATAACAGGATAGTATGATTTTAAT
The DNA here is from genome assembly GCA_028830335.1 of Eucera pruinosa. Taxonomy (NCBI): domain Eukaryota; kingdom Metazoa; phylum Arthropoda; class Insecta; order Hymenoptera; family Apidae; genus Eucera; species Eucera pruinosa. Next base: position 14,205,964 of record JAMYCR010000001.1, read on the forward strand.
TCGGCAAATAAAAGTATTTTTCACTATATTGTTCAAATATGGTACATCCAAGAGAAAGTCAAAATCTCAAGAATTTGTCACAAGTGGTGTTTTTTAATTAAATTACTTAACTTTGTTATTCAAATTTGAAGTTATGACAATATGCTTATTTTTCTCCAAATATGAATTGTATTAATTGCTTTAATACAGATTAGATCATAAGAAATATAACTCTTAACTATTATAGTACGTTTGTGAGACTGCTTTTAAAATTCATAATAAATTGTGGTAATAGTCAATTATAAAAAGAAGGTTCTCAATACATTTGCTATTGTTCAAATGTACAAAGTAAGAAAAACTATATTTGTTCTTTGTTCAGCACTTACATGTATATAATACCACAATAAATATTAGCAATCTATGAGACTGCCTATAATAGTTAGATGAGTTTCAATGTCAGTGTTAATTTTCTATTATCTTTTTTATATTTTTAGAACTGTAATGACAGTTCCTATTATCGATGGCATTGATCATACGACTTTCGAATATCGACCTGTGTATCAAGAAGGACATTTGTATCGAGGTATTTTTGAATGGGGAATGTTGTATAAAGAAAACGAGGTTCCTGCACGAGAAAAAAAAACACGACCTTATAACAGCATGCCGTACAAGTAATTTATGTTAAAAAAATATTCTTAGACAAATAGAACGAAATTATTTGACATACATATATTGGAAAAAACTCAATTTAGGTCCCCTACTCATGCCGGTGGTTTGTTTGCAATAAATCGTGAATATTTTTTGTCGTTGGGTGGATATGATGAGGGACTACTTGTATGGGGTGGAGAAAACTTTGAGTTATCGTTTAAAATATGGCAATGCGGCGGAAGCATCCTTTGGGTTCCATGTTCACATGTTGGTCATGTATACAGAAGATTTATGCCTTATACATTTGGCAAATTGGCACAAAAGAAAAAAGGACCGCTGATAACTATAGTAAGTAAAGTACATTCTTTTAAATAAATATTATACAGTAAAGAAATCAGTGATAAAGAATAATAGTATAAAGTGTTTTAACTAAATTTAATAATCAAAAATTGTAAATCATTTTCAGAATTATAAGAGGGTTGTTGAAACTTGGTTTGATGACAAACACAAACAATTTTTTTACACTAGGGAACCGCTGGCGCAGTTACTTGATCATGGCAATATATCGGAACAATTAGAGTTTAAGAAACGAAAACAGTGTAAAAGTTTTCAGTGGTACATGGAAAACGTGGCTTACGATGTTTTCGATAAATTTCCTGAATTACCACCTAACATTCACTGGGGAGAGGTATTATCAATATAACTACATATTCATTTTATTTGATCTAATTAGTTGCTATTCTTTTCGCCACCTTTATTGACACTTTACATTTTCATATTATAATATGTATTCCTTTATTTGCATTAACGCTTGACTGTCCACCACGCGTTTTATTTGAGTGTTACGTAATAATGTGTTCTAAATTTAAATAACTAGTCTTACATTAAAACTACTGCTCATTTCATTTGATCATTAATACGTTTGCTACTTTGACAATGTCTGCTGGAATCAATGAAATCTTACACGCTTGTCACGTGAGATACAGCAGCATCTAGTGCATGAAGTGCACAGAACATGTTAAGGTAGAATTTTATAATATTTTCCTTAAATTAAAGGAAGATATAAAAGATATTTCTTTAGTCTGACTGGCATATTACGTAGTTAAGATTAAAAAAGAAACAGCTGTTAAAATGCATTCTCCTTTTCATTCTATTCTTCACTTTACATGTGTGTATTTTTCAATAATGAACATACAATGGATATCATCAGCCACATGTGCTGTCTTATACATATAATGTATTGTTCATATAATTATATCATGGTATTTCTATCAGCTGTAGAGCATAATGAGACACAGCACAAAATAAGAAACATCTTAAATTTGATCAATCAGCATAATATGAAGCCAAACGGGGAGATCTTTTTTAATTGTTTTAGGAAATTTTATATACCAAATTTTACAAAATTCGGACTAGATATAATATCGAATTTATCTTCGTGAAGAATACAGAATTATCAGGAAGTTGTATTTATTTGAATACAACCATGGGACAAAATATTGTACATTTGGGACCATTCTTTTACTTTTTAATGTTTCAAGACTTATCAATTTGTTAAATGTTCATAAAACTAAAATTTCATTTTTCTTTCATTTTCATCATTATTTTCACTTTATGTATTAAAATATAACAAACCACATGTATGTTATTTTTTTCTATACATTAAGTAGTTCTTTTTAAATTTTAGTTACGAAATGTAGCAACAGGGACATGCTTGGATACAATGAGTCATTCTCCTCCTAGTTTAATGGCTACAACTGATTGCCATGGATTTGGTAATAATCAGGTAATTTTAAATTATGTTTAAGTACAATTTTTTTATTTATTTATGAATTACTATTTATATAGTTATGTCTTCCAGTTAATTAGATTAAATGCAAAAGGTCAATTAGGTGTTGGAGAACGGTGCATATCTGCTGATAACCAAGGAGTGAAATTCGTATTTTGCCGCTTGGGAACTGTAGATGGTCCATGGCAGTATGATGAGGTAAGAGTTAATATATTGTACTGTTCTTAACATGTTTGTTTACTTAAAATTGTATTTTTTTACAGAAAACGAAAACACTTCTGCACAGAGTACATAAAAAGTGCATGGCACTTCATCCTCAAACTCAACAATTATTGCTACTGCCATGCGACATCAACAATACGTACCAACAATGGTCTTTTCATCAAACTCACCCACAATGATGAAGAAACGTAAGTACTGGTGCTGTTTGCATATGAAGCATTTTACAGCAAATTAAATATTTCAGAGAAATGTCATCTATGCATTAACTGTTTTCCTTTTATACAACAAACTGCAACTAAGAAATGTGATCTTTTACTTCTCTTTTATCATAAATGATTCAGGTATCTATGTGAAACTGAAAATGCAAACAGAAACGCAAAATGAGATTATGAATACTTTTTTAAAAATAATATTGAAAATAGTAAACTACAAAAAAGGAAATAGTGCTGTCAAATTTTAACAGCAGTGATATAAGACTTACGACTATCACATTGAAACTGTTTAAAGTTGTATTTATACATAAAATGATCAAATGCAATTTATAATTTTAGTAATTTATCAATTTTAATGAAGTCAACAAATTCTCATACAACATAATTTCAACGAAATCTGTTTTTATTCATTGCAATATTTTATAATAATAATAATCAAATGCAAACATGTTTGAAAATCATTCACTCTTATATTGTCAAATACTCCTTATGTTGTCGTTTATCTTATGTTATATAACCTTAATCTTGCTTTTTTCATTAACCAGTTTTCGGGGGGTAGAATAAAGTTAGAATTGTTTCTCTTTTGGACAAACACTGCCTATATTTGTTTGAGACAAACAAAAAAGATTAAGAACTGATATAAGAGCATTTATAGATATCATTCATGATAAACACTTATCATCAATTCATAAAAAGAAGTCAATTCCTGAAGGCAATAATTCTTTGTTTCCATTGAACATCTACGAACAACAAATTTCGTTGGAAATATCTCTGTTGGAAGAAATGTAGAAATATATAATTTTCGATATATTAACACCATAAACTCATGCAAGTGGCAAATTTCATATCTTTTAACATGTGTATGAGCGAATTAAAAGAAATTTAAAAAATTAAAAATCTAATAGCTCTGTCAGGGTTGCAGAAAGTATACTTCAACTTTGTATCAGATGAAATATTTCGTCATGCACGTATGAGTGCTATTTTTCGACAGACTTCAAATAACTTTTAAGCTGTATCATAATTTTCCATTTGAAACAGTTACTAACTTTGATTTGATTTTTATCACGACCTTTCGTGTTAGTACATCAGGTTAAAATTACTTCTGTAAGCTTTAATTTAGAACAATATTATTAAATTATCAGAACTTGAAAAGTTGTTTATATCATGTTTGATCTAGTTTATTGTTATATGTCGTTACGACAACATAAAAACTGACGGATGTCATAACTTTGTTCATACAACACTAACGCACAGAGAGTCACAAAACTACGTAAATATTATGGATAGTTCTGGTTTACATAGAACCTTAAAATATTTTTTCCGTCAACTATACTGACACCACTCGAAAACTTTTATAAATATTAACGAAGATTTCTATACGTGCACGTTATGCCTTTTCACCGCTCGTTCAGAAGATTACAAACGTTCGTGAACCATTTGCGTGGCCGACAAATACGTAGCTTAACCCTGCTGTTCTCCTTGATTTTCAACGACAACCCAAATGAAGTTTAACAATTTGTGGTCGTAATATTTTTGCTATATGTTTCATGTATATAAAAATTTCCTTCGCTTACATATCGGAAGTTGTAGGCCATCAATTATTACTTAAAAAAATTATAAATTGTACTTAAATAAATTTATTCCACCTACTTGGATTATTGTTCTCTTATACAAAGTAATATTTTTCCTGGCCTGCAAAAAAAATGGTAAAAGTGCTTCACCCGGAATATCCTGTATTTCGACCGCAAAGAAGTAAGTTTTAAAGATGTTATATTTTGAAATATTTTCTTTTTTGGTATTCAGTGTATTTAAACTTTTCATTTCTTTTTATATATATATATTATATATATATATATATATCGCTTTGTAAGAATAAATTGTTTTAAAATGTAAAAAATATATTATTTTTCGTAAGTATTTCTCGGGTCATATTAACCCGATGTACGAAAAAATATGTATATAAAGTTTCAAAACTGTATTATCAATCGTTTTACTGATTAAGTTAAAATCTACGCAATAAAAATGTTAATTAAAGGTGACGATGTTTTGAACCAAAGTGAAAGTTCAAAATTCTGGGTTATATATTATATTGTTCTTTTACCAAAAATCCGACTTTCTCACTCTGTGATCAAATCCTATTTAGAACAATATATGTGTATTGCAATGCAATAGTCTTCTTTCAATATTCTCATATTTGTATCTCATTTAAACAATCAGTCTAAAGATATTCTTAAAATATTATATTTTTGTTCATCAGGTCACATTGGTCTGAAAGAATACAAAGTGGAAGGAACAGCAGGGCTAAGTCAGTTATTTAAAATGTATACGTCTCGGTTATTTTGGAGTGTATTTTGCTTACATTATCGATATAATGTGAGAATGTGTGCTTCCAGTTTTGACTGATTTTTCTTAAGAAAGCATGTTACTAACGTACTTTTGTAATGGCTTTTAATTTAAAAAAAAAAAAAAAAAACATTCAGGTAAGAAGTTATTTATAATGTAAAGAATTATAAGAAATGTTTTATTAAAGATAATGTATTAATGAAATAAAACAAATATAATTTGTAATAATTCCTTGCTTTCTAATTGTCTTTTTAACTATTGTATGTCATTACACATTCTGTAACATTATTATATTTCATTTTATTACACATAATTATACAGGATGTTGTATTTGGATATATGTTAATTGTTCAGATAAGTTGACATTTTTTTATTTACATTTTTTATTACGGGGTTTTACATTAATTTCATATGGGTGAATAAATAAATAATATTAGTGTTGAAGTTTAATCAATTATATCACTTTAGTTATACTGTAATAAATTCTATTAAGTTTTGTTTTGTTTCTTAGTGGACTATTCTGTATGGTTTTTGTATCAGATGTGCAATCATCCAAATCTTACAGTATTTTTGCTCTTATACAATTTATCAGAATATAATTATACAGAAAGATATTCACTTTTAGAGTGTAAAGTATGAGCGAGGAAACATTGATCTTTTAAGCATTATATTAATGTTCAAGAAAAGAATTTGTTAATAGGATAAATATTTGAAAATAATAAAACAAATATTTTCATTATACTTTTTTTCATTCTTTAATTTCATATCATAAAGCCAACATGTAACATAAATAAGTGTAAATATTTAAAAATAAAATTATATTATACAAGACAGCTTCAGCTGTTTCAATAGCTCTATTTGAACTTTTATTAACTTTTTCTATTTGACTTATTATTTAATTCACCAAACAAAATTGCTAATTTCTTCAATGATCATTTATCAGCAAACAACTATGCAATTTTTATAGTACACCATGCAATACCACACGATTTGTTAATCACAGACAGATTTGATACTAACGACTAGACTTATAATTATAGTTAATATCTCTTATATATATAAAGGAACATTAATCAAGTAGTTTGAGTGATAGTGACAATGGGGTGACTCGAGTTTCTATGGTAGTTGGTCTTACGGATGTCTGAAATAACATTCAATACATACATACTCACTTAAATGATTTTGTATTTGTGAAATAAAAAAAAAAAATGAAAGATATTTACCTTATTACGATCCCGAATATTAAATGCACCATAAACAATAGGGTTCATGCAAGAATTAGTACTTGCAAACAAAAAAAGGCCTCTCTGGATTCGTTGATCAACTTTGAATGCCGAAGGTCGATCAATCCAATACCTATACATTTAAATTTATTTTATATTAACATTAAATATGTATCATCATATTGCGGGCAGTTTTACACATACTATTCCAAGAATATATAGCGTTTTTACAGTTGCTTTTAAAAATCTGTGAAGGACATAGTTTATGCCTTATAATGAATGAAAAGAGACTTCATTAATTACATATTTATTATATAAACTTTTAATTTTTAAACGCTTAGAAGATGGTATGTAAAAAATACTGCAGAAGTTATTAATTTTAAAAATTTAAACAGTTTTGAAATTTTTTCTATAATCTCTCTGGAAATGTGTTTTTATGGAAACTTCTTTTTTACTTTCAACTGTACAGTTATATCTATATATTTTCAAATATCGTTATTTCATTTACTTATTTAAATTAAATAATGTTCTTATTAATACTATTAAAGTTTTTACTAATGACTGTTAAAGAATATATCATAATAAATATTCCTACCAATAACGAAGTTGGATCTCAAAAGACAAAGGTAATAAGTTTTGATTGTTTAATTTATGTACGCGTAATTTGAAAAGGGTTTATTAAACTAGATTTTCTAATGTATATTCCACGATGTTGCAATAGCCAACATATAGCCAATAAATATGTAATAATATTTACCAGAGACTCATTACGTAATACGGTGTCCAGCAAATAAAAAATACGGCAACGATAATCACCGTCATTTTTAAAGTTCGTACTTTCGCACGTGTAAGGAAACCCATGGAAGAGCGACGAATTTTATCTAAAGACAATTAATTATTTATGATTTTTTCTACAATTCAGTTATTATCATATTAATTATTAATAGTATAACGATATTAAATAAATGTTTAATCATAGTTGCAAATACGAAAATAGATTTGATGGTGTCTCTTTGCTATAGAATACCTAATAGATACGATTCTTGTACGATAAAAAAGAAAATAATATTTTTAATTCTATTAATTAGAAACAAATAAGTGATGAAAAAAATATAAAGAATTCAGGAAATAGTGTGGCTGTGATGTATAACGCTGTAAAGTGAAAGTTATAAGAATCCTCTTTACTGTGTACTTCATTTAACTGAGAAGAATCAAATATCTCGAAAATTGTGAAAGATATGGGAAAATGTGTCGAATAAAAGTTTTAGAATATCAAAGCAAAGATCATATCGTCATTAGGGGTGTGCAGATAGCCGAAATGAAGGCTACCCGAGATTCAAAAATCGAATCGGGGAGACACGTTTAGACATTTTATTACCTATTCCTGGTTCGATATTATCTGCCTCAAGTATTTTTCTCAAGTCAAGATATAGAGAAACATATTGAAATATGTACCAATATCGCTTCTTTAAATAGTTTGAGATTTGAGATTGCGTTCACTCCCCGAATCACTTCCCGATCCGATTTTAGGATTTCGGATATCCGAAAGTTTCGGGTCTCGACTTGAACCTGAAAAAAATACTCCATCCGATCGCGACCAAAAATATTGAGTATCTGTTCATCCCTAATTGTCATTTACTTGACCCTGTAATGATACCAAAAAGCTCTATGATCATGTTCAAATTTTTAAACAGGAACCTGTATTTTTTGTTACATATTCTTCTAGCTAATATTAAAATACTACCTACGCGTGAACGATCCCCTTAAGATAAATCTTTACATACCACTTCCGCTTTTTTTTGATCTTCTGCATATTTCTAGTAAAATGCTCGTATAAGTATATATTATTATAATAAGAGGAAACCAATACATCATAATCATTCCAAAAAGAGAATAAGTTATTTCGTGGGTGTATGTCGGAAATATATTAAACGTAACACACTGTGAATACCATGTAATATTTGGATGAGTTTCTAAGTGGAACACAAACATCTAAAAAAGAAAGAAGAAAAAATAGCTGTTTCATGCGATTGATAATAATTAATATTTATTGTAAACTACATGAACAAGAAATTTGTTCTAAATACAAATTGATAAGATTGACTGAATTTACATGGGTAACTTATCAGATATATTACATATTATTTAATACATTACATATAATTCTTTGTTCATTTTTATTACATTATTTATCTTTTAATTAGAAAGAAAAATACAATTTCAATAATAGACAATTAAATTTATTTATATACTGTACTTTAAAAATCGCTATAAATTAAAACTTTATATCTAAAATGAAATAAAAATAAACGTAGAAATATGTCTCTTCCTATTGAATTATAGTAAATTAATTATAATAACTATATACCTGAGGCATTGAACACATGGTGGATCCTATCCAAGCAAGACATAGCATAATTTTTCCTCTTTTATCAACATCCCATAACTGAAGGGGCCTTATTACTGCGTAATATCTGAAGTAGAATCATTATTGCTATAATTAATTTTGATTCTGTTTTTTAACAGTTTTTAAGAATTAATATTGCCAGATGAAATAAAATTATCAGAGTAAACGTATTTTCTATTATTGTATAATAAGGAACAATGAATACAATGCGTTTCATAATAATGAAACGGCCTTAAAGTTTTGATATTAAGAAATTGTTTTTTATCAAAAATAAATATTTCAGATTTAATTCTTGTAATGTCACCAGTTAATTACTTATCGTATTGTTTGATAATCAGCAATAAAGCTGAGAATAAAGCTAGGGCGGTTGGAAAATTAGTCAGACGGAGAAATGTAACGGAGCAAAAACAAAAGATATAAGGAGAAAATAAGACGAGCCTTGTTAACAATATCAGCTTTATCTTTGTTCGTGGTATATATATATAACACTGTATAATATAGTTATTATAAAGAGAAATACAGTATGGTCTCATTTACTAAACACGACTTGATGAAAGTGCTTATCTGGATCTGAAGTAGATTAAACTATCAACTTTGAAGAAAAATAATGTGAAAGTAAAAGTAGCGAGTTTACAGAAATAAAATTACAAACTTTCGGACATGAATGTATTTACTACTATCTTAAAATTCATAAAAAAAATAATGGAAGTCAATTTTTTTTATATAAAATACAAGATAATATATTTGTAATATAGAGTTCATAAGATCACCAGCTACTTTGATTAAATTCAGTTTGACGCTTGAAATACACAGTTATTGAAATAATCAAAAGTATGGCATCAGAAATGTTGAAGGTTGTTTTAAAAAATTATACTGACCTGTCCATACTTATGCATACCAGAATGAAAGATGATAAATACAGACCGAACATCCTAAAAAAAGCCATTATTCGACACATTGCGTCTCCCGCCTTCCAAGAAACTGTGATCGCCCAACCGATTTCGAGTGGCATCATTAAAAAAGTTACCTGTAAATTGTTTATTTTCTTTAGAAGAAATCCAAGTAAATAAAAATAATCCAGAAAATACAAGTAAAAACAGGACGATTTTCCTATTTAGCAAGTTTGGGGCGGCAGCGAAATTCATGAAACGCTCCCTACTGCTAACGAATATGTACATCGAAACATTTCGAATCGTTTCGAATATGGATATATGACAACAAATTCAAATCATTTCGAACACGATTCAATATTTAAAACTCTTAACATGTCTACAGTCTTGTGTCTGATAGGTTTTAAGACTCGGAAGTTTAGTAGATATCAAAGTCTTCAAAGTTTTAGATTGGACTCTAACATACAAATGTTTTTAAAATTTGGTTATAGTATCTCTTATAGTTTTCAAGAAGAAGATACATCAAGATAGCGAATTTAACATTGGTAAAGTAGACCTTTCCGTCTCTTTAATTGCATGAAAGTATAGTTGACCTTTGAACAATGTGGGTTTGAATTGCGCGGATACACTTACACGCGGATTTTATCCAACAAATACGGGGTGGGTTTTTTGTTTAACGATTATTTTTATAAATTTTTGTATACGCATAATAAAGTTTACGAAACGGAAATACCTTTTATGTAGTTAGTTTCGGAAAACAATATCACGTTAGTATCATTCATTTTCCGCTTCGCAGAGATAGTCTTTCTTTCTGTAACGACTTTAGCAGCAATGTATCTTGCACAGTTAACCGTATCTAATTTTTTTCTTTGGAGTCGGAACCATGTCGTAAATAATGTTATAAGAAGAGACCTTTTTTGCGAAGAAGAAAATGTCGAGTACTTAGATACTTACATGACATTATTTTTCGAAGCTAACTGAAAAATATTTCTATTTTATAAACATTATTACATAAAAGCTCCAATAAAAGTCATTGTTAAATAAAGGAGTTATTACGATATAAAATCTTTTCGCGATTTTTTATTCAATTTTTGTGAAGAAGTTTAAGAAAATTTGTCAACAAAGTGCGCAGCTTAGAATTATAGGAAAAATTAATATACCTAAATATATGTAAAAACTGGTCTACTTTATCCCTTATTGACATAAAATATACACAAATTTATTGTAATAAGTTAGAATTTATCAAAACGTACTTAAGTTTTTTAGGGAGTCAAAATTATATGCGTCTTTTCAACTACACAGAGTCAGCATCTTTAACACCCGCATTATTGAAGGATCAACTGTACATCAGTCATAAATTATAAAGTACAAATAAATATTACAGAATAGGATATAAAATTAAATTATAGAATATAATATAATTAATTATAGAATTATTGAACGTCCTGTTACAGTATTAATATCGTAAAAAATGCATATTACACTATACTAACCAGTAGATCAGCGATCGCAAGGTGCATCAACATTGTGTGTATCCGTGATTTGGATCCACGTTTACGGCGCCTAATTAACACTAATACTGTCGTGTTTCCGATAGCAGATACTATCATTAACACGCTGTAAATAGCAATACTAACAATATGACCCTCATTGAAGCGCATATCAATTGGTAATTCCACGTGATTCGTATCATTTGCCCGTAAATTGGGCAATTCCGTAAAATTAGTCATTTTTATGGCGTTCTCCATAATGTATTTTAAATTTTTAAAAACACTGTTAGCAAACTGGATAATTATAAATAATTACTAGATAGCAAATGTTTATACAAATTCACATTCTTGTAAACGTAACTAAAAAAGAAATGAAATCCAATCTAAATTTCAGCACATTTATATTTCCCATAAATATATAAACATCAGCAATCTAGTAATTACGAATGGAATTTAAATAGAATATTATGATGCTATAATATTTTTAGGATATTATCAGTCCTATTATTTATTGCATTTAAGTTCTACTTTTATTTATTAATTTTAGAAGAATTTCATTTGAATTTTTCAGTTATTGCTTACAAATATTAGCTCGTATTTCGTAAGTTGATTATTATTAAACGCCAAAAATATGTGCGTTTATTTATGTTTAAACATATTATAATCTTATAGTAATAAAAGATGTTATAAATTTATATACAAAACATACATTTAGTGAATTGTGGTAATTATAACGAGTCATAGTTTTAGAACGTGTAATATTTTATTTAAATGGAATACAAACATTCTGACTGTTTTACTATTTACCTTCTTCTTTAAATAACAAGATTTTAGATTACCTATATATGTCACTTTTAAGTAAACTTTAATTAACAACAAACGTTAATGTTGCTAGTATCTACGGCAAACCAAAAAAGAACAACGAATACACATAGCAAAGTCGAACCAACTTTCAATTTAGATATAACATTTTACATTGTACTATCATTTTATTAATGATTATAAGAAAATAAACAAAATACATATACATAGAGATACGTTGAAATATCAGGGATTAAAGTGCACCAAATATTAGCCGCCATCGTATTTTGTTCGTCACGTGTAAAAAGCGTGCTCTATTAAGTTTTACACTAATTAATACGGATTCAGGATTGATTAAAATTGTGTCATCCATGCAAAAATTTATAATGCCGCGTGGTTTATACTTTGATCTTTACTACTGCCAGTGTCATGACCATTAAATCGGTATAAAACATAAGTGATTCAAACGCAAATGATTAATTAGCTTACCTTATTTGAAAATCTATTCATCACCAGAAAATAATACATTAGATATTTTTACTTCGGTCAAAGTGTAAATACAGCAGAAGTCACTTTCCATTTTGTATTTTATTTGAATTCTAATTAAATTACCAAAATTGTTTCGAATTAATTCACGATTGGTATTTAGTCAAAAACAGGAAGTTATTCCTTCTTCTTCTTCTCCTTCTTCTTAGGCACATCATGTTTATCTGATTTCTCTTTTACATTTTTTCAATGGTCACAGAGTAGTTTATTGAAGTTAATTTTGATTAATTAATTAATAATCATTTCTCTTTTTTTCCTTTCTTTTAATTTATTAATCCATACAAATATTTCCGAGAAAAATTTCTTCTTACGAATTCTATTACATCGGTCTAAATTTTCGTAGTTCCGATTTCTCGATCAAAAAGATCCACCTTTTAAAAATTGCAACGCACATTCAACTATGTTATTAGTACATAGTTAAACAACTTATGGATAAAAAATTTAAACAAAATGTGCCACTATTTATAGAATTTGGAAAACTTTCATAAATAAATCACGTCATTTATTTCATAGAGTAAAATCTCTGTGATAAAAAGCTTCGAAAATAGATCGAATGTTGATTGTGAAAGTGACACTTAACAACTGAGTGTTTAAAACGTGACTGACACTACTTATTGTTAGCACAGAATTGACACAATTACTGAAAGACATGAACGATTAAGCAAAAACTGTAAATTCTACGGCCCAGCTAACATTTATAAACCAACATAGACACTTGGTCCAGTAATCTGGGGTCAAGTGTTAAATTAAAACCGATAACACACGAGCACGCTGTCATTATGATGATACTTCCAGAAATTAATGACAATAACGCAAGCTTAGATTTTAGGAAAATGATAAAATCTAGTGAAGTTTATTTTTAAATTGATTGTATTTAATTACATTTGAGTTTATAATTATTTCACATATCAACTTTTAAATATCGTGCAAATATTATCCTATAAATGGTAAAAATGACAAAATAGAATTTAGTCGGTTAAATTATTTTTAAAAACTGCAAAAATCAATTTAAGTCTGTTTTTGAAGAAATATTGTTTTTTGATACAAATGTATTCTATATTTTATAGTTCGTTTTTAACTGCTCTTTATACAATTTTGGAAATACATTTTTAAAAGGCAAGTTGTAAGAAAATATTTTATTTTTTCATATGAAAATACCTTCGTAATATTTTTCAACTTAGTCTTTTATGGATATGCAGGGAAAATTAAAGTTTTGTACAATTTAGTGTAACTAACAAAGTGTACTTATATATATTAGTCATGGATTACGTATATAATACACTCTCTACTTTTTGTAACATAAATTTGTTCTTATTCTAAGTCAGGTATTTGGTACACTTCTACAATAATACAATAGGTACATAAAATAATAATAACTATATATAAAATATAGTAAAAATAAAAAACATGAAACTGATGTTAAAAATTGCACATGTTTAGTACATTAACAAGGAAAGTATCGCAAGTGGCACATTCCGATTTTAACCCTCGATGCCGTGGATTTCTTAAGATGCCTAAATAGGCGTGGTAATTGAACTATTGCGCGTTACGATTGGTCAGAGGAAAAAAAGTAGACTCTGTGGAGGGGCTGAAAGAGCAGCTAGTGCATCGTTTAGCCGCCCCCCCCCCCCCCCCGCCCAATTATCTTATCCAACACAGGCAAACTTTTGTAAGGGAAAAAGCTTCGTTTCAAAGGGTGGCACAGAAAATATTCATGAAATTTTTCCTGATAATAGAACTTGAAATACTAGCCCCGCTGAGTACGTATATTTGTCGACCTTGTAGTACCGGAATTACATTGTACTGGTACATTATTTTATATTGATCAATTCATACATTTGACATTTCGCCAAAAAATTACATCAAACAATGAATTTTTCCATATTTAAAGTTTTTTTGAAAAGCAGAAAAAACAAATGTATCCTTGCACTTGTAATTTTGCCAGACCGCGATTTCGGTACTACATGGCTGCGACATGTACTGGACCTAAGACCACCCGTATATACCTTTGTGATTTGAAACATAGACTAGTAGTGGGCATAAATTAATAGTTTACGAGATATTCAATATTAAAGTTTTAAAAAATGATTATATACTACTGTAGGGCCATTCGATAATCGAATGGAAGTTGCAAAATCCATGCTCTTTTCATGAACGAGTTTAAATTACACCAGAACCACGGTACAGCACCTTCTTTGTCATTTGCATTTTACACTACATGATAATAATTATAATTATTATATAACGTGTGCAACCAATAATGTTTCAGTAATATTTCGATAGATAATTACAGCACGCGCTTGAATGATATTTGACACCAAAATCATGTAAAATATAACAATGTTAAATACCAGAAATTTTGAATAAAAGGTCTATTATTACAAGAACATAATTTTGTTTCTTCAATAAATGCTGCTTAATTTACATTTACAAAATGTGCTCTATTTCCTGATAATTTGTATCATCATGCAAAATATCGTTGAAATTGAGGCGTAATATTTGGGGACCTTGTCTTGTGAGTAGTATTACTCATCCCAATCATCAGTATCAGGTTGGGAATCATTTTCGCTGGTGGCTGAGTTTCTATCGGATGTGGTCGCATCATTTGGCTTAGGAGGAGGAGGAATCATACTAGCCATCCTTTCCAGAGCACTACCCCCAGATCCAGCGATTCCCTTTCTTCTGAGCGCTAGTTTTGCGTGCAAGTCAGACATTAAGTCGCCTCCAACAGATGCAGAGGACCAACGATTTTCCTTTTCTTCTGACGGTACAGTATGTCTCAATTTCGCTCTTCCTATGCCACCAGCGTTGCGAATTGCTTCCATTAAGTTTGAGCGATCATCCAATTTCGTCGTTTTGCTCTGATCTATGATAGGTTTCTTCTTTCCTAAATTTTGCATCTGAGACTCTGAAGCAGTAGTTTCAGGTGGGACTGAGGGTGGTGGAGGTGGAGGTGGTGGTGGAGGTGGTGGTGGAGGTGGTGGTGGCGGTGGCGGAGGCGGTGGCGGTGGTGGAATCGAAGGAGATAACGATGAGGTTAATGACGAACGATGGTCGGCTTCAGAACTCGAAGAGACTGAGGCTGATATGTTGGATAATGGTGGTGGGGGAGGTGGAGGAGCAGGTTTGGTCGAATCTTTCGGGAAATCGTTGTCAACGAAGCCGGGTAAGTTCGGAATTGTTTGGTCCACCTTCATGCTGGAATCTTTCTCATCCACTGCTGATGTAGGAGTTGGAAGATCAAGTCGAACGGTAGGCGTGGTTACTGCGGAAGAAGGTGCAATAGGACTTTGAGAGTTAAGGTCTAAAACAAATTTTTCATCATCCACAATTCCAGGTAAATTAGGAAGTGTTAGCGGTACGTTTATCTGTGGCACCTGTGTAACAAAATATTTTATATTTCTTATTTAAATGTACAATAATTTTCTCTTTTATATTTTATTGATAATTTATTGTAATTGAACAATATATGAGAAGCGCTATGAAATATAATGTGTATGTATCTGTATTTTAAAATGTAAAATTTTACCTCTCCTAAAGTGGGTGTGTATAGATAACTACTAGATGGATCCATTTCTGATGAAAGCCATGGCTGTATGATTGAATCTGGTGCATCTTCTATTTGTTCTTTGTCACTTGATTTATTAGAAGTTTGTTTCACAGACATCTTATATGGATTATCCATACTATTGAATAACATTGCACTAATTGAAGATAAATGAACAGGAAATGATACTTCATTATTATTCGCATAAACTTCTTTATTAGATTTAGATCGAACATGATAAAACTGTAATTTTTCTTGCAAATTATTATTTGCTACATATTGTCCATCCTCTGTTTTACAGTTAGAGGATAAGTATGTTTCAGAAACATCTTTTATAGGGACAGAGCTTTTGTAAATTTTTGGTATCTTGCTAGTAGTATCACATTGAGGTGTTATAGCCAATTCATATTCTTTGTATGTATGATTAGCAGGATACCTAGCAGCAGAATACATTTTAACAGCTTTCAAGTTTAAATTGGTTTGTAAGTATGTTAGGTGATTCTGGAGTTTTGTAGCTCTGTCTTTAACATTTGACAACCTATTAAAGAAAACCATTTTTTCATAATTATTGACACTTTTTATAATAAATTATATTTATATTTATTTACCACTATACTATTGTACTTTATTAACTCTTTGTTTTTATAACAAAGTAAAGAATTATAATCAATTGTAAATTTTTTCTCATAATCAAACAAAAATGTTAATTATGAAGTGTTCAATAAAAGAACTTTTAATGGAAAAAAGGTACCTCTTGCCATTTTCACAAAGCCTCTTATCGATTGATTGAAATATGTAATTCACAGCAGAATCAAGATTATCAAGAGCTTCTGCTATTTGAATAATAGTTTCTTCATGTCTCAAATTGTCAGGAATAACACCTAAATATTAAATATATACAAAATATAAACAGCGAAAATGACAGTACAATTAGAGTAGTGAAAAAATGAAAGCATTTGAAGTCATAAGAAGTATTTTGTAATATACATAAATTAATCAGCTTACCAATTTCGGTTCGTTCCGGCATTGTTAATAATTTTTTGTAGATATATCTATTTCATTCCATAAAATATAATGTTATACACAGCAGGAAAAGACTGTACATATTTAATTACATTAACTTTTCAAACATAAAACACATTTTAAATATTTTATTGTATTTTATTTAGTGCACTAATATTGCAAATTAACTTAATTTGTACAATACTAGAGACGACATATCAGTTGTACTGAATGTAAATTCGGCAACACAGGGAAGTCTGTTAAGTGTAAATATAACCTGATCAGTCGTCTGTGTATGTATGTTTTGTACCATGTGATTGTTTAGTATGAATTGGTATCACAGATCGCTGCATCACGGACCAGTCCATGCAATTCTAATCGATTTGTGATAACAAATTATATTCCATAAAATGTATTTAGTTTATGATACCGTAGACTTTTGCTTTAGTATGCAAACTATGCTATATCATTGACGAAGTATAGAATAAACTATACATTCCCATATAGAATCATCAGGTGGCCACCTGACAGAGTAATTACAGAGGCGAAGCTCCGTCCACTTTGTGTCCCCGTTTTTTTTCTGCGCATGCGTCACTTATGGTGTGCACCAGGAAGGATGCTGTAAATTTATAGTGTGCGCCATGAAGTGAGCTGCAAAATTATAGTGTGCGTCATGAAGGGAGCTGTAAAAGCTATGGTGTGCACTATGAAGAAAACCGCAAAATACTGCGCATGCGTTTGAATATTGTGCATCTTGAATTAAAAATACTGCATATCGGCCTTTTCACGCTAAATCGATCATTCTTGTACTCGATCTCTGCGATTTGATTCAAATTGGAATATGTTATGGTATATGCGAAAAAAAGAAGGGGGGGGGGGGGGTAAGTAATCATTTTGCGGGTTTCGAAATTATTTAATTCTTCAACGACGGAGTAGTTTTCTGTTCCTCTTATGCGGATTGAAAAGATTTTTGCATTTGAAGAGATTGGTAGATTATTCCAGCAATGTAATACAATATGACATAATCTAAAACATAGAGATTAACATCGCATCAACATACTCGCGAATGAATAGTTCTTCTATTTTAAATAGTTATTCAATTATTCCCATACAAAGAAATTAGGATCCATATGGTGCATGGACTTTACTTTCTGAAGCTACAATCGCTATCAACTACTACGTCTATTTTAATATAAAATATAAAATATTATAACTACTATATATTATATATTACCTTAATATTTATAAAAGTACAAGCATAACAATTCTTTTCAGTTTTTAAGATTTAATTATATATACAATACAATGAAAGTCATTCTCAGCAAAAATAAAGTACATGAAACTATATATAGTAGCTGTCTTCTATTTTTCATCGAATTATTATTTATAATATTGTTTAGCAAAAAAGTACTAGAAAAAAATTACTTGTTCAAATATTATGTTCAAATATTACCGCACTTTTCGCTGTTTCTCCAATGCATTTCTATCCTTTTCTACCCTATAACCAATAGAAAGAGATAAAGAGACATCCAGTCAGGAATGTGACAACGCTGTCTGTATGGTGTACGGAAAACCGAGGATACGAACATCAAAGGTGCCGACAATAAGCTTCGCCTCTGTAGTTACTCTGTGCTTATACGGAAATGGTAATGGGCTCAGGAGCCGCAACATCTCGGTATTTAAATTGGTTGTAATTCTACTTTTTTTTCACCGTTATTTATAATAATTTTGAGGACTAATTTAAACCATAAAATATATACTAGTCTTATTATCTTTTTAAATATATCTATCAGTAGACTGCGGATTTTTATGCAATACCTTTATAAATACGTTTGAAGAAGTAGGATCTAAATCGGGGATTGCTTCATTCTCCAAATATTATAATTTTTATCATACTTTGGATATTTTTCATAATTTTTCAAATTATATGCATTCTGCATATTTTTGCACCTTTAAATTTGTAATAAATACATACAAATCTGCAGTCTGTTTATTAGGTTTTCAGGTATAAAAAAATAAATAAATTATTAAATTTATAAATAATATATTACAAATACATAAAAATATATGATGTTCAACCAGCCTTGGGAGAAACTTCAAGAGATGATTCTACAAGCCAAAATAAGACGAAAATCAAGAAAAAATGGAAAGGAGAAAAAAAAATTAAGCTCCATATGCCATTTTGTTATTCTTGACATTTGTCTTATTTTTGCTCCAACAGAAAGAAATTTTAGAAGAAGCTCAAAATGTGTTAAATACAAATTTATAAGTTACAATTATTGTAATTTTTTATTTCTTTATATGTCAATGAGTATAAATATTACTTTATCCATAGAAAACATTACAGTAACATTCGAATTATTATAAGGAAAGTATATAGCTATATTTACATTATTCAATTACAGTTATTACATCTAAAAATACGTGTTATTTAATTATGTTACATATGTATAATTACATAATAATTCAATAAAAGGACGAATAGTTAAACGAAAATGTAAGGAACACAGTAACGGCAGTGTTATAAATGCGATACTTATTAAAATATATCTGGTAATAGTCTATAATAATAATTACTATACAATACATATTTCCTTAATAAAATTCACAAGACATTTTATTCGTAATGAATATCTTTGCTATCCTATCAGTTATGAATATATTTGTTTCTACAAATAATTAACCACCGATTGCAGTAAATCATATTAATTTAATACAGATATATAGATATCCATTCAGACAAGATAAGCAAAAAAACATTATTTTGCTTATCGTGTCTGTGTCTGTAATCGTACTATAAAAAGAAGCTTTAAGGGAGTATTTTCGATTAGAAGATTCAAAACTATCAACCTATGTATGTTGTTACGAAAAATATTCATTCTTCGAAGGTTTAAAATTTCAACAGTATATTCTATAAACTTTGTTGAAGCTGCGTAAATTGTCAAAATCGTCAAGGGGAGATTTTACGGTCCTGACATATTAAGTTAGTGGTGTAAATAAGTCACTGTTCACCTCATAACTGTTTAATTCAGAATTATTCCTGTGATTCGAGATTTACTCTTTTCTGATAACTATTTGAATTTCTCCATATTTTTCCGTGATGGAAGCCGATAATTAATCGAAAGATGGACTAGAGTTATAGAAAATAATGGAAAGTATTTTAATGATTCAACTTATACTATGCACTGAATTAATTTACATACCTAACAACTCAAAGACTTTAAATACATTTTTTTCAAACAATACTTTTCAGTCTAGCTGTATGAATACAACGTAAACTATTAAATTTATATCGCTACACACACACTAAGAATTAGCTTGCTATGTAGTCTATCACTTATGAGTAAACTGCGAATATTTATGCCAATTCATACATTTATTAATATAACTAAAGCAATAAGGCTCCAAAAAGAAATTTTTTCATACTTGATACGTTTACATACTTTCGCATATGCTACATAGACATAATTATTTCTTATTATTAGTTGCAAGCATATTGACAAAATATGTAACACTTTTATGTTACTAAAAAACACTGTTTTGTGTAATTTAATAGCACAAAGAATTCAATCGTTAATGCTATATAAATTAAAGCAATTCATTTGAACTAAATTTGTTAAAGCGCACTATTTATGATTAAAAAGTTGTCATTAATGAACAATTTATGTACGTATTTCAACATTACGCGATTTTTTCTAAATTTTTTTATTTAAACCTACGAATTCTTTAACTTTTGGTATTAATAACAATATCCATCATAAAGAATTCACATACGAAAAGATAATAGTAACTAAAAATAATAATTATATTATGTTTTCATAGATGTGTTCATTATGCCTTTATTGTTATAAAGAACATAAATGTCTTATAAGTTCTGCTCGGAAATGTAATTTTTGAACAATAATGTAAAACATATGAATAATATTAATATTTGCCGGAAATATATTTTAAATGTAACATTGATTTGTTTAAAAGAAAAGATTTAAATATTTAAATTAATTATACTAGGAAAATTGTGTATCTATATTAAACACTTTCGATTAAACAAGGTTTTCAATTGCTTTTTTTGTCTATTCTCTTTTTAAATATTTGTTCATAAAGTTGCAGTTAGTTTAATTTAATTATTTACGCCATCCAAAAATATTTCATACTGTGTTACTTGTTGCAGAACACAGTTATTCACGTAAAAACTCATATTGCAACTCATAAAGTATGTATTACATTTTACATTCAAGTTGTAAACATTAAATGAAGTTCCTACGAAATTGTGTTAGCAGAGATAAAATCAAATATTTACCCCTCTTTAATTTAAAAGATACTACGCGAATTTACAGCAAAAACTTTGATTAATCATTTGGCACAATGAATCGTTACATGATTACAAATTTATGTAATTTTCAGCATTGTGGGCGAGAACATAATTATTTCAAAGCTTTGGAAAAATTTGAGTTACAATCGAAAATTTGATAATTCCACATCGTCAGTCCTTTTCATCTTATTCGTATTGGTCAAGCGGTCAACTATAATGTCTTTATCCTTATCTGCATTCGTATTTTTTTTACATTTAAATGTACATTATTTACATAATCTTCATAAACGTCCTTCTTTCTTTCCTTCAAGGCGACAGCAGTGAAAGATGAAAATATATGGAAAAATTTGCTTTTACCGGATGATTATAACGTTTCGTACATTCATTTTCGTATAAAAATAAACTATAGAGGAAAAAATGTGAAATAATTATTGTCCTGAAAATCTAAGCTTAAACAAGGGTGATAATTAGTAGATAAAATTAAATTTATATTTTATCCAATTTAAGCGTATAAAAAAGAATTTCTAGTGTCAAGTTAAGCAAAACATTCAACATATCTGTAAATCAAAAACTATTTACATTGTTTCGGTTACAACATCAACAGAGAGTTCAAGTGATTGTGTAAGAAATAAAATGACAACAGAGGGAAAAGTTAAAAATAATATCTTTATTACAATAAAATTGAAGCAGAAAAGAAATGTAAAGCGTATGTAAACAGTATCCCATTACTTCTTTGTTAAAGGAACGATAGTGATTTATCAACAATACTTTCATTCTAAGATTCTATATTGGTATTGTACGATGGAAGTATAGATTTTTTGTAAAACTTTGAAATAGGATACTTTATCTGCTAATTGCACGTAAAGTAAATTCTATATAAAATGTACTTTCTTCTCTTATTATTCTTCTTCTATCGAATTAGTTTAAAATACTGTAATGAATATAGTACATTATACATATTTGGTTGATTGTAAACCTTTACTTCATTTTCGGCATAAATTTTATCATTATTATCACTAACTTTTATACTTTTCAAATCGTAAATTGCAATGCATAACAATTAAATAATTTCTTTATTAAAATGTAGGAAGCAGACAACTTTATGACAGACATAAACCAACACACGCAATATAAGGACATATAAAATGTTATGAAAAATAAATTTTTTCTTTTTAAACTTATAATATCGATTGCAAATCATCAACTATTTATAATTTATATTTTGCGAAAATTATTTCATACGGAAGAAATATATATTACTGTAAAACTATATCATTCCATATTTTGTAATTTAAAATATACTGAGTTAATGTTTTTTTTGTTTAAGTAAATTTAGGATTTAAAGGGATACAAACGAAATAACTTTTAAACATAATCTATGAAATAATACGTTATGCAAATTTGTAACAAATACGTATATGTTTAGTTAATTACGCGATCCGTATATTCTTTTTCTGAACTTGGTCGAAGTCTATCGGATCAGGCTAGCAAATTAAGTTAATAGAACGACATAAAACTCGAATTAGTAGGATTCAGCAGAGTTTATAATGTGTAAGTGAACACTACAGATGGTATAGCAATTTGTTTATCTAACTGCTTTGAATAATTAAAAGTATTGTTAGAAAATTTCATTAAATATAGTAAAAGGAACTATTTTAAATACACTAATATGTAGTTTCAAGGAGACCGTAGATTAGTCGCAATTTATGAAAGTTGAGCATTTATAAAAGATAGTGTAATTATAACTTTAAACTTCTTAAAAGTTAATGATAGTAAAACTATATGAAATATTTTATTCAATAGGTATTTAAATTAATTCAGGGCCTTTAGATCTTTTCGTTTCTAATAACTACGTATTAGTTACTTTTTTATTTATAATAGTAGATAGTCGAAAAGTGAATGAAAGTTATATAAAATAAAATAGTAACTACTTTGTCAATTAAGTTTATGTATTATACAACTTATAAGTAAAATTGGAATTTTGTTTAAAAAAATGTCGCGTTAATTTACACGTCTCGTAGTATATAAATTGTGTTAAATTTCAACAAGTAGTTAACAAACATTTTCAGATAAATAACAGATTTGTACAATAATATATTTGTGAAAAAAGTTAAAAATAAATGGATATGTACGTTATCATTCATTTTTATACTTGAAAGTTATAGAAACTCTGCTAAATCCAACCTTAATTTTCCTGGTGCTCTTACACAACGGAGCATGATGCATAAAGACCACACCAATGTATGTGTATATATGTACATAGTCATATAAAAATTATTTCAGGAAACGTTGAGAAAATCAAGACTAAATCTCTTGGTATTTCGTTTTACAAAGCAGCATTTTCATTTCAAATTAAAAACGTTCTCGCGGTCCAGCCGCTTTCTATTATGTTTAAGTGCTATCACAAGTTTGGACTCGATACTTTCATGTAATTGTTGTTCTTTCGCTAAATTAAATACAAATCAAATTTGTTTCAACAACTAGGTTTCATTTTAAAACGCTTCCTCATCGATTTATTTTTTCTCTTCATAAAAATGAATTGCAATTCTGAGGTTTCACACACAGAACTTGGAATAACGTGTGTTGCCGACGCGTCCTGTTATTACAATCAATCGAAGCATTAAATCTATATCCGAAACTGATGTACCAAACGGATAGACTAGAATTATTATTTTTTTTCGAGTAATATTAATCGCTTTAACTGAAATGCACATTTTGCGCAAATATTAAAACCGGTTTAAACATACAACATTATAAGGTACTGTAAATTATACATTGTTTTTCGTTTTCCTATGATTGTCACTTTCGCAATTACACTTTCTTTTTTTAAATACACGCCTTATAAAATATAATACGCACAATTTTTTTTCGCTATTTGAATAGTAGTCAAGAGTTTTATAAACTGACCATAATACATTCATTTTATAACAATATCAGTAACGTATAGATAATAACGTTTCTTATCAGTTTTACAGACAATCAAATTTACACATTTCAAGAAATAGAAATAGTTCTCCTTCATTAGTAACTACGATTTATTGCTATTATTTTCAAATGTTATTGCTATTATACAGGGTGTCCCACCTAAAGTAGATCATCCAATTATTTTCTATATTACGCACTTATGTATAAAAAACATTGGTGTACTTCAAAACTTCGAAAAAAAGTAGCTTAGACACGATAATTTATAGTGTATTTAACCTTTGATACCATTAAGACTAAATTACACAAAATAATCAAGTGGCCTGTTTTAAGTGAGACCTTCTGTATTCACAGTGGCAGACGAAAGGAAGTTTAAAATTAGATCTTTCCTAAGAAAGGTATTGAAAAATTAGAAATAACGGAAGGATGGTCTGTATTAACTATATTAATATCTTAACTAGCAATTCATCGTACTGGATACAAGGAAGTATGCTGAGAAAAATTTATTTTCCAGCAGAACAATAACTCTAAGTTTATATCAAAAGCTGCATTTCAATTTTTCACCAAAAAGAGATTGAAAAATCGAGTAATTACCATATATTGATCTAATTAGGAATTTTTCGGACACTTTAAATGATCACATTTTATTCAATCTTCGTATTAATAAAGACAAATTTTCGGAAAATGTAGAATAAAAGTGACTGCAAACTGTGATAGATAATGTAAAAGAAATATACACAGTTTTAAGAATAGTATATACGTTTACAGATATAGAACATCTAATCATAGAAACGTACAATTGAACTTATTTTTATTGGGCTGGTAGCTCTGTTAGTTTCATTATTTTAAGTAAAATACAAATTTTCACATTTCTATGCATAGAGTTCTGGTTTTTATCACCCTATATAATATACATTTATGAAAAAATTATTCTTATTAGAAAATATAGATCCCTTTTATAAAATTGTAGTATTTTTTCGTATCACTTACCCTTTAAACTGCCTTTTGTCCGCCACTGTAAATACTTAAGATAAACTTGTACTTATTACACGTATAAATAAGAGCAAAATTGGAGGAAGTAAATTGAGTATTTGTATACGGACGTCACATCTTGAAATTGGTATTCCAATTTTTTGTTTATCCTTAATATCTGTTTCTGTATTTTTATGTAGAAAGTTATATGTTGTTTCTTTTTTCCTCGTTTATTATGTACAAATCAAGAACACAAAAATGGAAACTCCGTTTGGTACGTCTACGGACATGTGTACATATGTATACATGTATACGTTGGATATTTACAAGCATCGCGGTCTTATTTCTTAGTAACAATCCAATGTTTATTTGAAAAGCAAATGTAGTGATTAAACGTATTTGCACTGAACAAGGAAAAATAAAACCAAATAGGAAAAAAGGAAGAATGTATAAAATTGATTTTAATTTCGAATATGTGTTATTCGATCGAATTTGGATTCATTTAGTGGTAGTGGAACGTATATGAATTCTGAAAAAATAAAATTAAGTAGCATAGGATCAGTGAGTCGGTAAATATGTACAGTTGGTCACAATTTGTTTTTAAATTATGTATCAACAAGGAAGAAAATAATTCGAAATCTGTTATCAATACCGACGAAAAGTTTGCTTAATTAAATTATGAAACGTTACCTTTAAACATGTAACATAAACGACATGAATAATAAATGAGTATAGTTTTCTGAATTTTGTAAAGCGACGGGATACTTGTCACTAACCGTATGTTATACGTAGTACGTGCCAAATGTTTGACTAGTTATGACTGAATCTCATCTGTTGCGTTTATTTCATAGTTAACTGAATATTTTAATTTTTGTCATTTACATTATTTACCATTTCAATTCATCAGTTATTATCTTCGTATTATTTTTTCATGTTTAACCCTTCTTCGGACATTCAAATATAGTTCACAACTTACTGGTCTCTTTAATTTTATTACCATGTTAATAAGTGCAAGGTAAATACGTAGCAGTATACAAAATTTGGATGAGACAATACAGAATTAAATAAATTTTCAAATAATTATATTAACGCCCATTGAAGTCTGTCGAATAAAGAATTTCTGCGGGGCCTCTGCGGCCCCCAGAATCCGAAGAAGGGTTAAAGTAATTAGAACGGACACACAAGTAATTAGGACTCTAAAGTAATTAAAAGGACTCGACCCGATACTTTTGCACGTCATTGTATACGGATTTCATTCGGACTCGTCAGTATGGAACCAATGGGGGAAAACGTTGTTCAATTTTCCATTCTACTTAAGCTATACTTTAATCACCACATGTGCGCAATGCTTACATTATTTGCTGTGTTCATTTAAAGGACAAAGATACCGTCTAGCGTAATTATTAACGAACGAACCCTACCACTTATCGGAGAGGCCAGTATTCTGGAATTCACAAAGTAACTAGCACCGTTTCTATTACTCGTCCGTGTAACTCGGCTTCGTGACGAGTGTAGACACGATACGACAGGCACCTGGCCTATCGATAAAAGGAACGTGTCGGCGTGTAACATAGGATCAATATGCTCGAAGTAGCTCGTGCAACCGTTTTAACGACCAATTGGAGGAGCGGAAAATTATTGTGTACTTGCGTGTTATATGGCTTCGTTCTCATGACTGTACCACGAGTGTCTGTACCAGGTTTACTGTGCGGTGAAGTCGGTCGTGTTCACCGCGCCCCCACGACATCACGTCAATCGACTTTAATGCATCGACACACTGTTCCTCGCAAGCAGAGCAGGCGTTATTCTTTCTTCTGCTTCCTTTTTCTCTTGTTTTGTATTCGCGTGTATTATCCGAACTCATCGACTTTCTCTTCATTCAGAATATGACAATAATATCAATCTTGGCGAACAAAGGAATGCGTCATGTACTTGTTGCTTCACCCTTTTGCAACTGAACAGCGTTTTGTTAAGAATTTGTTGTTATAATCTAGCGATTATTGGTTTAAGTGGGACACATTTATGTGTTCCACTGGACACGAAAGGGTTAACGTATAGTACTTAATTCTGTACATCTCTTTTTACTTTGCTGACTCGTATCGTATCTAGCACAAATTGAACATTAAGAAATACATATTATAGTCAACTGTGAAACGTGATCATGTGTCGTTGAGAGATTTCATAAATATTGAATAACGCTTTCTTTGCCACAAAATATGTTTCTGATAATTTATTCACAGACTCAAAAAAATCATATCCTAGGACCGATTTTTTAAAAGTCGTTCATAATGCATAAAAATATTTTTACGTTTAAATACGACGCGTCACTTGTTATAAAAGATCTAAATATATTAAATAACTAATCAAAATATAATTAGTTTATAGTATTTCGACCAATTTAAATTTATACGAAAAAATAGTCAGGAGAAATCTAATGCTCAGAAATGCATTTTTATAATAAACTTTCTTGTATTTTTGTATGTGCGGTAATAAAAAGTTGAACATAAAAATATCAACAATTATTTCTCTCATAAAAGAAAATTATATCACTTTACTTAACATGATATGTTACTCGTCAAACGTATTTATTTCAATGAATTAAATTTAAGTTGTTTCGTAGCGGAATTTTGAAATTATTTGTTAAAGTTTTTCCTGTAATAAAATAGATGATATACAGCAAGTTTCAAGAAATAGGTGTTTTTTTTTTAAAATGAAGAATTTTCATCACAGTGTTATCATTAAAAAATACACGACTCGTAAACGATAATGTATCAAAATAACAATATTTGTAGATGAAGTTTTGGAACACTTGTATTGTCGCTTATGGGATTACCTAGGTAGGTCAAAAAATTGAATTTCGAAAAATATTCTTATTTAAATGTTCTATCCTTAAAGCACCTTATCTGAAAATTTTATTCAAAAATTCGTAAAACTGGAGTAGTTACAGACTTTTATATTTGACCAGTCTATCGTATAAACCGCGCTTAGAACTTCAAACGCGTTTTTTTCGAAACAATAGTTTTATGATCGGTACCAATAGGTATATCGGTATAATAGGACGGGGATTGGTAAACCGATTCATCTAAAATTTGACATAATTTTCTTTTTATAAATAAAAACGGAAGCTTCGTGAGATGAAAATCACATTTTTCAGTTTAAATGACTGACAGTCTTCAGATAATTGTAATCTTCAAAATCGGCAACGGCACGTATTAGCTTTATTCGTCCACTTTACAGTTGTATTTTTTTTGCATCAGATAAAAATGAATGCAGATATGTTTAGTACTGCAAATGGTAGTTTAAAAAACCTGACTAATAAAAACTGCAATATTTAGAAATTTGTCAATGAAATTTTCAGAAATCGTTATTAGAATTGTATATCTACTTCCAAATATTAATAGCAGTCAATCAATAAAAGACAGTTCTATTATCGAAAACATTTTAAATTTGCACTTTGTTTAACCTTCCTAGGTGTGCGTAACTCCTTAAGCACAATTTTCGTGGAACGTTGTACGAAATAATATTATAATTCTGAAATCTTGCTTGAAATATCTTACTTTGTATATGATCACGGGCAGTGTATTTGTAGAAGGTCACGAAAGTCATAAAGGCGCATACTCTTCTTCAGGAGTCATAGAAAAGTTCGAAATATCTGCACATATATCGAGTGTGTTCGGACGCACTTCCATCTTGAATCCTGCACCTCCGATGCGGAATTGTGTCGACTTTTTCGTCGAAGGTCTAACATTTGTCGAGATCTTCGACGATTTTCCTCGATCAACGCAATCAATTAGCATCTATAAATATAAGATGCTAGACTGCCGTGGGGGCTCTGTATGGTCAATGCCACTTTGCTTTTTGCGCGAATATGTCAGCTCGGAGATTTTGGGCGAAACAGATTCCCAGAATCTGAAAATAATATAAAAATAACATAATTAAGAGAAAGGTATATCGTAACAAGCGACAAAGAGAATTCTACAATTAATTTGTGCTTCGAATGCAATTGTGCAGAGTTCGATCAGTAATTTGTAGAATAATGAAAATGATTAGAAATGAAAATATATTGCAAATGAAAAGTAGTAACACATTTTATTTGTATTAATTATTGCGCACAAATTAATGGAAGAAATGGTTTCCTTCGTCAGTCTCATGCAACGGTTATTATATATTTACATGCATTCTGGTGCATATGCATGCATAAATATGTATATATGTACGATTAATGTTACAGTTATATATAGATTACAGTAATTTGAAGAACAGCGCCATGTTATGTTAACATAATGAATTTATCACATGTATTATATGTCCGCAGTAAGTTGGCCGCCGGGGGCCGAGACAAGCGCTTAGCGGAACTTAATTTTTGTTCGCCTGTGTGACTCGTCTCCGCCTTTACTACGAATGTTTCAGCCAATAATGCCAATACGTGTGACTTTTGTTTACAAATGTATTAGAGACGCAGGCCCTCTAACGAATCAGATCCGTATTTTCGTCAGTACTCCCTTGCCCCAGTGCCGATCCGGCGATCAATTTACCGCGGACGTATAGTACATTATATCTACTGCATTTACTTAAATTTCCTAAGAATTCCGAAGAATGAAAAAGGAAAATGAATAGTCTTCAACTACTTATAAAACTAATACTATTATGTTAATAATGATATCGTTACATTTGAGAAATGTATTCGAAAGTTTATTCGATATTTAGCATTTATTGTATAATAGAAGAAGATTATTGGATCATCAGTTATAATATTAAATATGGAGGTATGTTGAAAATAATAAATTATACCTGTGCAAGTACCGTACCAACCGCTCCAGTAACAATTGCAAGAAGATTTCGTTCCACCCATTCTTGCCCAGCTTGAACACAACCTTTCTCATAAATCACTTTGGCAACTTCAAAGTTCTGCAAAACAAAGGCAATTGGCTACTTTGGCTTACCGTTGCGTTCTCGAACCTTGCGTGTGTAGTCGTTAGTCCAACATAGTTTGATGAAAACAGTGTGAGATCCGGTGATAATAGAGAAATAGTAGATAGAAGAAAAAGCGAAAGACTCATAGTCATATCCAGCATTGTGCAAAAGTCTTAAGCCCCCTACCGAAAAGTATGTTTTGTTATTTTATGAATGAATTTAAGCATAACTAGTATTATTTTGATTCTTTCGTTATTTCTTAAGGAATACATACGTGGAGCATTATTAATTATTGTTGAAAAATATTGATTAATCCGAAATAATTAGTATTTTGTATCATCCCATTTTGTTTTCTTTATAGCAACTTTTATTTTTACGCGTAAACCATTTGTTCGGAGTTCAAAATGAACAATCACTCGCGAAAGTCTCCGTACGCTCTTTAAAATTTTCAATATTTCATAGGGGGTGTCGTGAAGTCAAATTCTTGTAAAGAAGCGGACGAAAACAGCCATTTTTTTTAAACTGTGTCTAATTTTAACTAATAAAATATTCAAAACTCAGGGATACGAAGACTTTCGTAATGACTGGTTGTATATTAAGCTTTATTGGCCGATACCAGGAATATAATCTTCAAAAGGACTTTATTGAACTACACAAAATCTATTGTAATTCTTTAACTCTTTCTATACAACACAAGTTGGACCACTTAAAAGAGAAATGCGAAATAAATTAACAAGAAAGTTTCGCCAGATATTAAATTAACTTCCACAAAGTAATGATTGGAATTTATAGAACGTAACTTTCTAAGAAACAAAATACATAAGTATTATTCGCCCGGAAAATTCAGTATCGGCCAAAAAACAAACGGAAGTAACTTTCTTTTTATATGTTTCTCTATTTTCTGAATTTTTTTAATACATGTAAATGAAATTACCGAAAAAATAATAAAAACCCAACCATAAGAAATTATTAGTAAATAAGAAATCAATTTATCTTGCACAAATTTTATAATATTGAGCCAACCTTGTTTTGTATTTTCTACGCAGAAAACAGTGAATACCAGAAAATTCCAAGAAAGTTTCACACTTATAAATTTATTAAAAATATACTCTTTTCTTTAAAACGATTTAATATAAATCGCTGTACAGAACATGTCGGGGTTTTAAAAATGAGTTTAATACACGATCTTCTCATAGGTATTGGATTAAAATTAGAGAAACCAACACAGCGTTACAAGGCGTTATGCTGTAGTAGTTTTTTTACAGTCATAAATTCTGTTGCACATGGTTCTACAAGGAAAGAGAAAAAAATGTGTTGAAACTAAAGACACTGGAAATAACAGCGTGATCCTTCGTTTCCCTTAGAATAAATAAATAAATATTTTGAAACATGATTGTGTGATATTTTCAGATAAGAGATCCATATTCCCAAATACTCTGCCAAATTTTTATCGTAAAAAGAAATACAGTTTTTAATTTTTCATTGTTTTCAAGAAAATCGTTATTATTACGATTAAATAATGCATAAGTACGTAACAATATGCCACCGATAGTAGACCAGCTTTGTTTGAAGAATTCATTTACTTACCGCCTGTAGATAGTGTACGTACTTTTAGACTTTTATTGTGTGTGCCAAGAAAGGAAATGTAATCTTCCGAATGTCACGATTATACAGCTACCCCTGACATAATTTATTGTGCTGATTACGATACAGGGAAATCGCATATTACTTCGCGTGTTAAGTTCGCATATATGGTCTATTTGTCACATTAGTATTAGGTTGGTGTATATGAAATTGTTGATCACCGATAACATAAAAGTACGTTGATTTATGATGAAGGTGTAATAGTAATCGTTAACGCACGGTTGCAATAATAATAAAAGATAGTAGGTCTCCAACCTTTAGGAAAAATGTTGACACACATTGGTAATGAATTAGGGACATACGCTAATTGCAGCGTTTCTTGGGCAACTAATGACGTAGGAGAAATATTTTAATAAATTCTTATAGCAAATAGTAATGTAAGAGCTTATATCGTTACAACAAATTTATATTGTAGTAGGAGAAGATAAGTTTGAATATCATATAATATTCTATAAATATATAAATAATAACCAAAACTATCTATTTAATAGCATACTTAAGCAATCTAACCAATTCTTATATAGTTGTTAATGCAAAGAATAATTTTTTTGTATCGTAGTCAAGGTACATTGAATATCGCCTACCATAGATACTCACAATACCGCCTAGATGACATTATATGCATTAGTAAAGACTCTTTTAACTTTACTTTTTACCGAAAAGTAATTTTCTTCCTGGCTTCCTTCCCTTACATACTCCCATCAGACATTACTTACATTTTACTCGCATTCACGCACGCAATCATTCTATTGTATATACACATGTGTATTTTCAATCCTTCGTACAACGGTAATGTATATCACTTCCACACGCATTATTAAAGTTTCTTAGTTTTTGACTTCTTTGTATGAAGTTAATAACTAATTTTACTAACTAATAATACATATAATAAAAAAATTAACAAAAATAAACATTAATAAAATTCGTCTTAAATTCATACGGAAATATTTAAACGAACAGTTAGGATAAAAATCTAAAAGTCTATACCGTGGTAATCATTTAAAAAATGATAGTAACGGAAAACAATAACTTATAGTAGTAGTAATAATAATAATAATAATAATAATAATTTTAAACCCGTAAATGCAAAGCACATTTAAAACCGCCTTTCTTTGCATTTTCCGTTTTTCGTTTAGTAAAAGCTTTCATTTAATGGGTTTCAATTTTAATTTCCTCTTTTGCCAGCATAAAATTTATATGATTTTATTCATACGATCCCGCTTTCACCCCAATCTTCCCTGTCTCCTATAATTTACTTATTTTTCTTATGCACTGATTACTATAGTGACATTAATTAAGCTATTAAATTTGCAACCTAAGTGTTAATGTAAAATAAAACTTCTCATTAGCACCCAACCAGTTAAATAAGTCGTGTTTGTCGTAGATTTATTTTTGTTTATTAATTTTGTTTAATTGCTTTTTCCCTTACAAATATTCTCTACTGATCCTTTTCTTCAATCATATTTTTATACTATGATACTCAAAGTATCAACAGAAAACGGTGACGCGTGAAGTTTATGAGCTTGTATGATCTAATCTTTCAATTAGGATATTGGATAGCGAATTGTACTTACCACTTTAACCCTTTCAGTGGTAGCCGTGCATATACGGCCGATGTCAAGTACTTACCTACGCTATTTAAAAATTGTAAAACGTTAAATGAAAATATGAATGTATAATTGTTGGAATCATTAATAAAGATAATGATATTGATATTAGAAAACATGTAAAGGGTGGTTTATGAATACAGCTGATTTTGGTAGTCTGATCTGATTAAAAAAATGTGTCAGATAGTAAATTCATTGGTATCAGATGGAAAATTTATTGATATAAAAGTAATCTTTGAAAGTATCTTTCTTCTATGAAACACGAGAATCATCTTGGGTCTTTTAGTAAACAGTGCACTATATGTGTCTTTTCATTTTTTTAATCTGCATGGAAGGAAAAACAGGTTCAGCAATATAGCAGCCTTCATCGCTTTAAGTATCTGAACCTAAAATAGTTTAATTCTTATCTGAAATAGAACTCGCGAGTTTATCGCAGATTTCATGACGTCAAAGCACTGCATTCAGCCACAGCCATAAATAAATGTGTCTCATACATATTAATGATCAACTTGTAAATTATAATTAAGATAGAAATTAAATTATCTTCGGATTAGATAACCAATTAAAATGATACTCATTTTAATTAATTGACTCATTTTTCTATGAATAAGGGATACTTTCAAAGCTTTCTCTTACATCGGTAAATTGTTCGATAAACTTTTGTTTGTGTCTTTTTCTTGCATTCAATACGTTATTCATAAAATAATACCTAAGACACGTTGAACTTTTAAAACTATTCACCACTGAAAGGGTTAAATCAATGATACAACGTAATAAACATAAATATGATGTTTATTGTTTATCCATATTCTCATGTGCTTATTAAAATTTTCAGTTTTCTTAATTACTTACTTGGTTTTACGTAGTCAAGGGCATAGTTTACTTTTCGTATATACTGATTATACATATTATTACAATAGCAACTGATATATAGAAAAATATCATTTAATAATGTGCTTCAAGCAAAATAAATGAGGTGAATAAATAATTGAACATACTTAAGACACTGGTACAAGTTACATTTACATGCGATATCATATTTGCGATCGTTGTTTCAACTAAGAATTATATTATTTAAGAAGTTAAAACTTTCTCATGGTACTTTTCTGAAACATGCGTCAGACATCGCCTTTTTTAAACATCTTTGTAGCCAGCATAAGTTGCAAGTTTTAAAACAAACCAAGTAATGCTTATACTTTGCAATAACTTCATATCGCCCGATCGCTTTACTAAACCCTTTCAATCATACAATGTATTCTGATTTCTTTTTCTTTGCTCTATTAACTATTTTAGATTGGTGTGTTAGGCATATTGCGGCGTAGTATGTAGAAAAAATATTAACTATGACTCAAGCTAATATTAATATGCGGAGAGAAAGTTTGAACCCTCTTTTAGTACGATGAATGACATGTTTCAATAGTAATGTACCTGTAAAACCATAGTGCTGACAACAGTACCAACGACAGGTACAAGATTCAATTCTAGCCATTCTTCGCCTGCTCTTAAACAGCCCCTCTCGTATATACTCCTTTCCCCAGTCTGCATTTCCCGGGGGATAAACAGAATGATTGAAAAAACCGCTCCAAAAATGTTCACTTCGAAAATTTAGGAGTACATTGTCGTGCCTGCAGCATGCTGATAACGCATGCGATCGTCCGAATTATGAACCGTTCTTTTCTCTTTAAACTTTTTTTTAGTCGAAACAGTATTTGTATTACGTTTGTCAAATGAGCTTATTGTTAAACATAACGAAAGAAAACTTAAACCTTAGCAATAATATATTTAATAAATAATTATACATGTAATGCGGAACATGTGCGGTAACGTAAAATACAATAATTCTGAATCGTATAATAAATTGTATTTGTACACTTTCACATTTCTTTTAAATTAGGAAACATTTTCTTTAGGAAGTGTACGGCATCCCGAAAGTTTCGGAATTCTCGAAAATATCTACGATTCCCGACATTTTTAGGATCTCCGATACTTCCGAGAATCCGAAAATATAAAATCGTGACGAGAATTTCTTTCCCAATCCCGGGATCCCGATTATTCTTGGAAGTCCCGAATATTCTCGAGAATCCCGGATATTTTGAGGATTCCGCACACCTCTAATTTTCTTCGCTGTTTGATGCAGTTGCACAATAACATTTAATTACTGTATAATAGTAGATATACAGACAGTGGTATAGCTACTTCTTAAATGTTAATAATCGAAAGAAATCTAAAATTTGCTATTATTTTCTTCGATATTAACTCCAAGATCTTTTTTTACCTTGACCGTTATCATTTTAAATAGATCATACCATATATAATTGTTTAAATCTTTCAAAACATCCGTTTAATATTCCTATTTCAAATACGAATTCGTAATTGAACATAAAATTTTATTCAAAGTTAAAAATTAAGCCGTCAGCATTTGAAAATGTCTAACTAGAATAAAACTTTAACGAAGAAAAAAAGAATATAGCGCAGGTATTAAGGAGTTCTGTTAAAACTAAATTCATCAGTAACTAGTGTTAATAAATGAAGTATGTGAGAAGCAAGAAAAAGTTAAGAAAAGGCAAAAATGAGAAATCACATAAGGTGGTCGCCGAAAGAATGGAAGCAATGATAAATAAAGTGAAGATGAAATATCGTTTCAAGATAGTTGAATGTAGTAACACAGGATATAAATAATATAAGTATAATTTTTAAGAAGAATAATTTTACAAACACGACAAGTAATAGCTTATTCTGTACAACATTTAGCGTTGAAAAAGATAAAAATTTAAAAAGTTACTTACATAGCTAGCTTTTCTAACATCATAGCCGCACTGTTTGTTTTTAATAATTTCCTGAAAGCATCGAAAAAATGGTTGAAAGATAATATAAGGCGATGTTCTAATATACATATAAACTGAAACGCAACAAAATCTTGTAACGCTATAGAAATATTTGTATTGGAATCCGCATGCAATTCTTTAACTTTCAAAAATACGAATTTGAATTACAAAATATTGTAGTAGATATGGAAAAAAATGTAAAATACGTTTATATGAAATAGAAAAATTACATTTGGTTTTCGTTTACAACAGCTAAAAGGCACGCCGCATGCTTCCCTCGAGCCAATGTCGCTCGATGAACAATTGAAATAATTGTTGCGATCCCAGTCTTTAGGACCCTCGATGCCGCAACACTGTAACTGTGAAATCGACAAAAATATTTTATCCAATTTTCATTCAAATAAATTTCCATGCAATTGAAAAACGTATTTACGAAAGAGCACTGACTCAATATATCTGATATCGATGACTTACAGCATATTACAGTACGTCCATTATTTATTAAATTTACGTTTCTACGTTCTACAAGCTCTTCTTTATTATATGTCTCTAAATTCATTATTCCAGTTACACAAACCGTATATGTCCGTATTAAAGGACATATGTACATAAATTAATTCTACAGCATAAATATAATACTTCAAAACTTGCAAGAAAATATTTATCGAAAGTTTTGATATTAAATGAAAGATATTGTAAAAATGTTTCCTATACCTACTGTGAAATTAAATGATTATCCTACTTTCTAAATCACGCAAGTAGATCCTGAAAAATACGATGAATCATCAGCAATATACGATCCACAAATTCAAAGAACCAAAACAGTTCTAGCAAGATTAGACGTTGGCGAAGATGAAAATCAGAACAATTTAAATCAATAATTTATTATTTTAATGTTTGTATAAATCGCAAATTAAAATCTTCTTTTCTTTATGGAAGTGTAATAATGTCAACAATGTTTAAGTTCATTATTCACATCTTTCTCAGTCAATTTGCTTTTATTAAACTTACAACTTTTTTCAATAAAATATTTATTACTTGTTTATTGAATTGTTATAATAATTTTAGACAACCCAATTTATATTATGTTATGTTACTTACATAAAATAATACCATAATGTAAAAATTACTTACTTAATTTTAAAATGTAACTAAATGTTTAAATTTGTTCTTCTCACAAAAACCACTAAAAATAGATATACAATATTTGTGCTGTAAATCACCGATATGCGCAATTTTATTTGTGACTGTTCATTTAATTGTACTAGGTTTTACATTTTTATTTGTAGAAATCGCAAATATAGTTATAAAGCAAAATGAAAGCGTTGTTTATTACGCTCCATAAGAGCTTTGGTTAAAAATGGTTTCGCCGCTGCTACAGAAAAAAAATTACACGTATAAAAAGTTTCCAATGTATAAATAGAATTTATTTTGCACTGTTTGAAAAATATTACACATTGTTGAAAATCAAATTTAATATTAATTCATTGGTTACAATAGTATTTCCAGTGAAAGCTGTGCATATGTATAAATTTCAAATGTACTTATAAATAATTTCCTAAGCACAGAATTAAGGTGGTGCAAGTACAGTAAGAAAACACGTATAATGGCTACTGAATGGGAGAATCAAAAACCTTAAGGGGTGAAAACGGGGAGAAAAACAAAGATGATAGCAACAGGAATCTTGTGATAAAAAGCGAAGGCTATATTAAAAGAAAAAGGAAACGGAAGATGACAGATAGGATTTGATCTTTGAAAAGAGAATAAGGTAGGTGGGAAAGAAAAGGAGATAAGTTATCATTCGTATTTTTATTTTTTATTAATTTGACAATTTCCTTAGTATTATTTTTTATGACTATACAAATAAATTGTATGTGCGCAAGTAAAATAAATAAACGTGACGCGTGTAATATGTAAGTACCTATTAGGAAAATAAAATTTCATGTGTTTAATTTTCGAGGAATTATGGGTTTCAGTATCCGTGCATATAGCATGGACTTTAGACCATGATACAGGTGGAGTGAAAGAACTTTTATGACTCAAAAATATTCGATATTATGACTAAAGAATAACGTTTTGTTTTGTACGAAGTTTCATAACAATAGACTGACATCTGGAATAATGAATTTCGTTGCGGACATTTCATTTTTACCAATGTGTCCCAAAAATCTATGAACTTCAAAGTTCTTAAAGTAGGAAAGACCAGATCTGGTTGTAATTTGCGATTGGTTATCACAGGACTAACTGATTCATATAAAAATCATAAATACATCATTGTGTATGACAGTAGATCGTTCATGTAATTTTATATCTTTTACAAAGATATTTTGTTACTGTCATACTGATGAGTATACAGGGTATTAAAAAAATATGGGACATTTCTGAAGAGTAAATTTTACATATCGAGACAAATATGTTAAGACTTCTTGGACTATTCTCTTCAAGAGTTCAGTAGTATACTCCAATGTTCTTTGAGAAATAGAATCTCCCAACGAAAACCAAAATTTTAATGTAATACAGTACATATCTAAAGATACGCATATCTGTATATTATTATTATGACAGTACGAATAGATATTATGCATTTATTTATTATGTTTTATAAATTTTTATGTATATTTACATCAACAATGTGATTTTTGTTGTTTATTTGATATTTTTTCCAGAAGCTTCGGAGAATATATTGTTACGCGTATCGTTTAGTACACACAATCACTCAACGATTTATTTGCAATTAATCAAGGTATTTAAACAAAACATAAAAATATTGTTAACATAAATGACAATTTGCTCCTTTATTAAAAATAATAATGTAATCCAATCTTCTCTAATACATACCCAATCTTCTTGAATCCAATCGATGAGATTCTGCTGATCAGGGTCTTCTCTATAGTGAATGATGAATGCTTGAAAACCGCCAGTGGCTTGCGATTTTATCTGTACGCCGAACCAACATATTAATTGTACATTCATCAACAAATTACAATCAACAAAATGAGTTCACGCACGACCATATTTTTGAAAGAATCTGTTTCTTTCTTTACCAGTCATAATTCGTTTAAACCATTCTATCTGACTACATATTACTGTTTCCGTTCTTGTTTGTGAATCATGTCAGAATTTGGTATGGTTTGAAGTAATGCAATACGTTTCAGTAACAAATTTATTTTACTAAATTATACATTGTAGAATGTTCTTACACTTTTCACTCAGCAAATTAAGACTTGATACTCTATAACCCCTACCTTCTTAAGATAGCAAAGTGGGTAGGACTTCAAATACTAAATCCTCTTTCTGGCTTTGATTCTCCGGAAGGAACTAGTACATAATTAACTATGAAAAAGGAATTTCGCAGCTACCTTTAATAATTTCCGAGGAAACAAGTTGTACTTTATACGATCTCCTTGTATTATTAAAATTATTATTAAATTTAAGAACAATCATTTAAAGAAGAAGCGTAAAAATAAACTTATGTTTATATAAAATTTTATACATTTAAATATGTATGCAAATGTACACTTAGAAACTTGCAGAGAAAATACACATTTGCGTGTGTATGTACGTACGTTGATAAATTTTTAATGAAACTTACCCAGTCTTTAAAGACAAAGCCTAAAATACCAGCAGCAAACTCCAATAACAGTAATAACGCCAGGAATATCGCATACTGAAATGAATTCATATAAGAGAACAACGTAATGAATGATGAACTTTCAAACTGTAAAATTGTATAACAAAAGATGTTACATACCAGACTATATAAACTATAATAGGTATGTTTGCACAAATTTATATTACAAAATTCTAATAATCGGAACTTTTGAAATATAATTTTACTTAATAAAGTGAAAAATGGACAAAACCTTCTAATGACACTGTCACTGTTGTGGTAGTTTTTAGAAATATTACAAGAAATTTAATTTGAATTCATCTCTGATACAAAAAGAGACTACATGAACTTTTTCTAGTATCGCAAGTGGTGAGAACAATGGCAGGATTTTGTAACATTTTACCATGCAATATAAAAACGAAAACGTTTATAATTATTTTAAATATCTTATTATAACATTACATCTTTTGTTTTCTTTATTTATTTTTTTATTGCACAATTTATGTTTTATAGCACATATAAAGATGCTTAAAAATTTCGTTT
The DNA here is from genome assembly GCA_028830335.1 of Eucera pruinosa. NCBI lineage: Eukaryota > Metazoa > Arthropoda > Insecta > Hymenoptera > Apidae > Eucera > Eucera pruinosa. The sequence goes on from JAMYCR010000001.1 coordinate 14,246,409, forward strand.
TTCCTCCTTTTCAATACTGAGATATTAATGGCGATGCCCTTGTCTTTTCTTCTTCAATAATATCGCTTTATTAGCCCCTAAAATATCACTCGATTTTCATGTTATACGGCTGCTGTTTTGATCATTGACAAAAGCGAACGTCAAATATTAACCGAATCAGTGATTTTTTGTTGCACCATCGTATGTTTTTTCTTATTTTTCCAATCGAAAATAATGAAGGCAAATATACAGTGGCGAGCATATAAATAGAGGAAACTCTGTTAAATTCAATCAATCGTACAATTGTAGATTAAAAAATCACAGACATTATTGCGACACGTTACCTACGTGTATAAATGTAAATGAAATTAAATTTCGTGTATTACTTTTTCCTATTTATATGCTCATCACTGTGCGATAGTGCGGCGAAAAGTCGGTCGTTTGCATCAAACCTTAAATAATTGATTCAGCGAATAATCAAAACGCTGTAGTGTGAATAAGCTCTACTGTAATAGCTGACACACGCCACGGTAAATCGGTTAATTCATATGTTTGAAAGCTGGACATACACATATAATGAAAATGCAGAAGCGATGTAAATGCCACTTTCGGTCATTACCGATTCGGAAAATTACCGAATCGAACAAAATAATGTGTTATCTAAACGAGCTGTAAGTGGCCCTGCCATTAAGTCAGTACCCTCAATGCAATGTCCTTTTACACGCATTTCCGCTGCGTATTTTACCCAAAATTAAAATGTTTATAATTTAACTAGTATCATTGTACACGCAAATCTTATTTGTCTCAGTATGTAGACTTTACTCTCCCAAAATATTCCACACTTTTTTAACACCTCGCATTTTGCATTGAATTACATTAACGCTGAATGATAACTTAATGAATGAATTAATGCGATAAAGTACGTAAATTTGTTTATCATCCAAAAAACTTTTAATTCGCCAAGAAATAATGATTACAACTGTAGTTAATCTCGTTTTTTCACCTTACGAAACAAACAATATGTTCTGCTTGAGAAAAGTTGTAAGACGCTTCTGTATTTTCGTGGTAACAAGGAGAGCAATTCAATTGTCTCTTTAACTTTTTAATGAAACTTTGCTAGTTTGTAAACTTCGTCAAGCCAAAGACATCTACAGGATATACCGCGCAGTAGAGATATATGTGTATGTACTAGAAATATTTATAATACGCTTGTAGATAGATAAAAATATCATAAGGTAAAGTTAAACTGATTCAACTAGAATATGTTTTGATGTTAATTTTATACATTTCTATGCATTGCTTCATATAAAAAAACTCAATTACACCTGTTTTTTGTAATGTACCCCACACTTTTAAATGTACTAAGCGATGCACTTTTTCTTTTTCTCTGCAACATACTTTTAAGGGAAAATGTCGTAAAACTAGTAGTTTAAAAGTCATTGCAGTTTAAAGTTTCCTTAGCTCATTTGTTACTTGTCGAAATTAATATACACATATACGTATATTAGCTGATGTCATTGGATACTACTTACCGTAGCTAGGAGGCACGTATTTTCCCTGAGTGCACCGACACATCCTGTAAATCCAATGATGAATGTCACTGTACCTGTAACAGACCAAAAATAATTTGAATTAGACGTGAATGTTTCACTACTAAAATAGTGATCTGGTGACAGAAGATGAATAAATCAATGAATAAATCACAGAAAAATTATACTTATTTTAAATTTATTTTGTCAGAACGTTTGTAACAGAGGTGAAGAAAATCCTATTACATGTATCTAGCGTGTTCGGCATTGGGTATCTAAAAATTTAAAGAACGAATCTACAATAAAATAAGACGCAAATCAAGAATAACAAATCTATGTTTAAAATTTCGTTTATTATCTGCTAACTGTTAGGTTCTCCATCTTCGAGCGCGCATGATCCCGTGAACTAGAAAAGAAAAGGAGAATCCTGATCTTACGTAATATCATCTGTTATATTCAACTAGCGCGATGATTCTTAACTCTGTTTATGCTAATTGTAAGATTTAGTATCCCTAGGTTCTCCCCCGTACTTCTGCGAATGTATGACAGGTCAAAACATGGGGATACAGTCATTTTAAAAATGAATAACGAATGAGTATAGGTACCATGGAGTTAACCTCATAGAAGTTATGTAAAAGAATTTTATGACATTCAGTGCTGCAAGTATTTATGCAATACTGTATTAAACTTTGTCATATGATAAAACTCACGTGTATTTAACCTAAATTGATATACAATATTTTCTTAAAAATAATGAATATGAAATAAACAAAATGACGAGTACAACAGCAATAATTTTCTTCTTTCAATTCTGAATCTCCTATTCCGTCACCCACTCCGTTCATCGATGATTCATGTGTTATTTGTGAGATGTTCTTACTTTCGAACCATGTAAGTACAACCTTCTCGCCGAAATCTACATGATCATATGAAAGACCAATTTATACGATGTTCGAATGGAAAAAATCGATGCTTCTTTGAACGTATAAGTCTGTGCATACAATTGAGTAATCACACAGTAACAAGGTAGAATATGTTCTTCGTAGCGTGTCTTACAAGGGATGGCTATGATTAAAAGAAAGTGTCGATCGATGCTTACATTGAAAAGAAAGTAACAAGAAAAAAGAACTACTCGTATTAATATTATTTGATATTGTAACATTTTGCATCAACGTACATGTTGCCACTATCTTTATTCTTATTATCTCCTTACATTTACTTTTCGTATTCTTATTTCTGCCGGTAATTATGAAGGTAGCGTAAGTGAAAAAATTAATGTTACATCTGCGTAAATATATAACTTATTCTGTACACATCCTCCAGACAAAATTTTGTAGAAGATGTAGCAAATATAGTAATAAATTAATATTACTAGGTAACTTTTGGTTAGCTACTTTGTTTACAAATCTGCCTGGATACAATATATATTCTGTTAGGACTTTAAGAATTTGTAAAGTTTACGACACGGACGAATATTATTGCTATTTCTGATGATTCCAACATCTGCACCTTTTGGCACATAATTTAGTTTACAACCAGGAAAGCGTCGAAGTCCTAATTGCACTTTAGGGTTTCGACCTTTTCTGCTCGATAGCAATGACGTGTCATAATCTTAATCCGTAGATTAAGGACTAGGACGACACATCTAGACAACACCTGGGGACAGTACCTAACGGAACCGACGCTCCCCAGACCAGCACGTGGACACCAGGACAGTATTTTAACCACCGAGACGGACTACTCCTTTCAGGGAGTGTTTAAACAAATTCGTGAACACGCCCTCGAACTGACAACTTCTCTCTGATAGGACGTGACAATTTTCCAACCCTTACGAACTCGGTCTAGGACACACCTCGAGACGGACAGACGTCTATATACATGACACGCACTGGAACATGGATCAATTTTGATCAGAACTTTGAAGAACTGCGTAAAGAACCTCTACAAGAACTCTCATAGAACTGCTTAAGAAACTTCGTTACGAAATCGCACAGAATAGAACTTTCGAACTTGTACGTGAACAACATTCCAAGTCATACAGTATAAGTGAACTTTGGCATATTAACACAAATTGTGCTTGCAAATAAATTCATTTATTTGCTATATTTTCGCTGGCCCTAATCACCTTGGAGCCATACATATTCCTTATGTCTATTTATAATTCCGGCCATTTAATTTTATTTTATCATTATTTCTTAAAAGATAATTTTAACATAAAGAGTTATATACAATGCAATTTTATAGCTTCAATGTATAATACACAAGAACAGAATATAAAACTAAAGAAGAGTAAGGTAAGTACATTCAATGCGGAGTGGCATATTATACGTACTTGTGTAAAATTAAACTCGCAATGAGAACTTTATTAAGTCAAAATTGCTTTACATTATGACGATGAAGGCGCATAAAAAATTAGGGGGATCGTTTGATCTCGGCTTGTAAAGTACGAATATGAAGGTAGCTCAAACACCAATATCCAGCAAGGCTGATAGTTCCATCGCAGAAACCGCTCAAAGAGAATTTCGCAGACACGAGGATATTCGAATACTAAATTGAATGCCTGTTAAGTTCTCCTTTTATTACTGTTAACTAGAATTGAAATTTTCCTTTAATGATGAAAGCGTGCAACATAAAACAGAAACGAATGTAAAATATTCAGTTTCAAGTAATTAAATTGCAGATATCTTAGCTTTCTAACAATAACATATGAAATCGTCTTTTTGAAATATTTAATGCTGAAGATTTAAAGTCTTGAATGAAATGACCCATTTCAGATTTTAGCATTGTATATACATAATGCTTGAATTTTTGGTTTACATTAAAACTGAAGGAATGTTCTTTCTAATTTGTGTATACAAGCTGCTGTTCATTATTAATAAACATAAAAATAACTTATTAAAGTACAAGTTACAATTAGGCAATGTTTCTACCTTTGGATTACCTGTGTTTGAACACCTAGACAACTTTGAATGAACAACTTTTTTATCCGAATCGATTGAATAACCACGCTGAACAATATTTACAAAAGATTTTAATTGATTTTACTCAGTTGTTAAAGCTGTTAAAACTAATATTTTTTCATATAATACATCTTTAAATATGCCGATGATTATAGAAATGGTGTAAGTGCAGGAAGAAAAGAGAAAAGAAATTTGCATATTTTTGTGATATAAATTAATTTAACACGAAATAAGTGATAAATTCAATTTTATCACTTAAGAATTTGCATGTTATAACTCGGAAACAAATGGATTATCTTCTGTACACACAGTTGCTCTCAAATATATCAGCACGCTATACAATTTTTACTTTGTCGATCTACACATATGTACATACATGTCGCTTATGTATATATTTTTATTTTTTTGTATTTTTATATTTTTAAGTCATTATTACTACGTTGTTATTATCACATCGCTAGTAATAATAACAGATAAAAGAAAAATCAAGAACACGAAATGCAATACAAGTTTCTACAAGCGTGGTCTCTCTACCAAAGGAAATCTATTTTTCTCTAAGGTTAAAGGCGTGGCGCAAACTGCGTGAAATGAATTGCTTTGCTGTCAGTAAGACGAAAGGGACGAAATGTGGTTATCCGCAAATCGGATCTCAGTTTCTTTCAAAGTCGACTGTGAGTCTTTCTACTTGATCCTTGTTCTTTTGGCAGCGGTGGACCAGATCACGTCCAAATTCGATTTAGTCCTGTACGCTTGCAGGAAATGTTAGTTCGCCTCTGTTAGGATGTTTGAATTGGTTGGAGGACATTCCTGAATTCTCACCATTACGTCCAGCTAAACCGTGGCTGACCGCTCACGAGTGGTTTTCTGCCTTCTATGCCAGGCTTGTTGGAATCGCTCTGTACATCTCTGGTAATCCGCCTTACAGCATGCTTCATGGAGCTTCGAATGTCACTTAGTTAACTGTACTTTCGTACAGCTACCACTAATATTGAAAATCCAGTTACAGTTCACACGCTTCAAAATTATTCCATAAATTGCTTAGCTTTTTAATATTTAACCCTTCCATTACTATCGGCGCTTATAGGCGCTCAAGAAATTCGCACGTAGCGTGTTACTAATGACTTCTGCTGATTAATTTAGACCATTAAAAACACTATTGGCATCTTGAAACGCTTGACATTCCGAAGAATAGAAAAGAATTGGAAGAAAAATTTGAATTGAACGTAATGCAATCTAATATTTTGACAACTTATGCATATTCCTCGATTAAAATCCACCGTAGCAAAAGTTTGTAAGGTATTTAAGTATCCTTTTTACAATCCTATGCACACTCCTAGAAATTAGCACCTACTTAGTACACTCAAGCAGCTTTGAAAACGTCGAAGATTTTCCATTGAAGTAAGTGGTGTACACTTGGCTCATCTCTCAAAAACATTACGTTTAAAATTACAATTACATACACGATTTAAAACAAAAGTTTACATACATTTCTAAATTTCAAATATTTAGAAAAATACAGGACTTTTGATCATTGTACAAAGAGCAATTTATTTACTAATTAAAATTACATAGATCTTTAACTATAAAAAATGGAAAATGGACTATGTGGTCAAGTGAAGATTACTTAACCCTTTAAGACTGAAATAGGAGTAAATTGAAGTACAAAACGAATTCTATCAACAATACAATTCCATAATTTAAAACGATTTGAGACACTGATACCATCTTAGTACATTGAACATTAACTGAGAAAGCGACAGTGCATATTGACTGAGCTGATATGTTTTTATTTGTATAGACAGAAAAATCCCGGTGGGCAAAATGATGGAAGCGTAGTATAAATTGCTATTTACCGACTAGAATAAGGATAAATGCTGGGTCGAGCGCAACATTTGTGAGCCTGGACAAATTGTTGAATGTGTCCTTTTCAGTCCATGCCCAAACACCTACTGCCATAATACCCAAACCCAGCCACTGAAACAGAAAAAAAAGAAAACGGGGTTAAAAATTAACAATAATGACTGAGCATTGTAAACAAAGCACGTACATTCAGCCACAAAAGTCTACATACACATTTTAATATCAAATATTTATATATTTTAGGATATATTTTAGAAGAAAAAAACTGGAATAAAAATTCATGAAACATAAAATTACAAGTGAAAAAGATTCTTAAACGACGTTTCATAAAATGAGTGTCATTGATTACATGAATAAAGTTGCACCTAAAAGTATATATGTTATTTTATTTATGCTGAAAAAATTATAGAACGTAACAAATGCATTACAGGATCTAACAAACTATAAGTACAATTATAACAAATTATAACAATAACGTAGATTGTCGTAAAATCGTATTTTAAACTTACGTATATTTCGTTATAAACATATAAGAAAAATTTCACTATTTTTGGACAATCACTCTCATGTTACTTAACAAGCAAATTATTATTGTTGAAACGATTTTTCTAACTATTTGAAATTTAAGAATGTATGTAGACTTTTGTGACTAACCGTGCATAATTTTCAAGTGCCATTGAATTATTCATACAATTTAAGTAAACTATTTCGAGATTCATGATCAATATTTATATTTGTAAACTTGATGTTAAATGTGTAGTATTAGCAAGTATCGTGATGCAGAACGGGCTTAAATAGGAATAGTTGCATTTGAAGCCGTGTAGTGTAACGTGGTCGTATTTAGCAGGATTATCATTTCTAATCCTTAGCGCTCAATTTATGGCGACGTGTAACCACCGACTTTACTATACGTTAAATATGTGGAACAGTCGAATAATATGTCCGTTTGCATATGCCAAACCAACAAGCAGCCCATTTCAATGAAAGATTTTCTCATAAGTTCATAGTAGAAGTAACTGACATTTAAAACCATCATTCAAACGGATGCAAACTATTTGCAAATATACTCCGTATTGAAGGTTCAAAAGACGGAGATGGATATTGCTAAATCGAAATTATGAAATATAGATTGATACATGTATACGCTCTGCAATGAATCATTGGATATTACAGTAGCTCATAGTGATATATGAGAAACGTCCGCAGACTATATGCATACAAGTATCATTTTGTTGTATAATATTATACTTAACATTTGTTTTCGACCATTTTTGCTATCTACTCGAAAACCTCATAATGCCTTTTTGGAAAACGTTTTCATTTCTTTCCATCCCTTTTTTAGTGGACTGTTGACAGCATTTTGAAAGTTATTAGCACATTATAGATAACACATTTTCAATACTACAAACATTTGAAGAATGCAAGAATGTAGAAATTGATTTTCTGAAATTTCTGAACCGGTTTACCTGCTCAAACAATTTACAAAACTCGATGGTATTGGCTTCAGATATTATACATATACATTTCAATCTCAACATTTGCAGAAATACAGTAAATTGACTTTCTCCAAAATTGAAACCGCGACACAAAATAATTAATTAGAATGCCGCAATTTAATAATGGGTTGCTATAGCTGGTCGGTGCATTCGCCGGAATGTATAAATAATTAATTAAGTTCACAGAATGTCTCATAGAATGTCTGGATGCAATGTAGTGCCTTCCAATCACGCAAAACACACATATACTCGCATGCTCGTTACCCTATACTCAATTATGCTGAGAAACTCGTTAAAAGGCAAAAATGGCAGGAACCTAATTTTGTAAAAGTTTGCTATCGCTACTTCTAACATATGTCATTCGTTGATAATATAGTTTCTCAAGCATTTTTGGTTTTTGTACTCTTACTTTGGTTAGTAATCAATACACCGTCCGCATGCGTCTAGACGTGTTTACTCTCTTCGGTGCTGTTACGATGCACTGAAACTTTCATTCAGCAATTGATACAGAAAATATTTGCTGACATTTCCTCAATGTTCGATATACTTTAAATACTTTGGTACGGTTAGTAGGATGAACGGCACAGCCGAACGGAAAGATAGTTTTGCATATAAAAGTACTAAACCGAAAATACAAAATAATCTTGTTTCTATATGATACCTACTTACAAATCGTTTCAGAAGAGGTTGAATTTAAAAACTCGCAAAGTATCATACAAGATGCCCCACCTAATTAGTTTTTTTAATTATGGTGATACTAAGATGTCCCATATGTAATTGGGAAATGTGTTAAAACAAATAACTTTAATTTAACGTAATTTTTTGAAAACATTTTTTTGGAATAATCTGTTTCACATGCGATAAATTACTGAATTGAAATATATGTGTAAATATAGCATGAAATTTATATGGAATATATGAATTGTTTAGTGTATAAAAAATTGTTTCAAATAAAAGTTGTATTATATCAACGAAGACGTAAGGTACAATAATCAGTAATCAGTTTTTTTGCTAGTTTACTTTGTTTTTATCAAGATATATAGACCGTTTTGAGTTTTTCTAATGAAATTTCGTAACACGTTTCAAACAGGAAATTACAGCAACTGGTAACTTTATTAAACGTACTGACTGGAAATATAATGAATACGTTACTTTAGCACAATAATCAGACTAATCTGACTTTACTCTACGAGTTATAACAGACACTACTTCCATAATGGTATTCTAGATGAATTTAGCGGGATTTCAATGCTTGGTATAATTTTTAACCCTTTGCGGACGAGAAGTAATAACACCTATGGGAGTACTTTAGTTTTGAATTCTACGTTTTTGTATTTTCAGGCTTTCGAGTTGCAAACCATATAATTCCTAACGGTTTCAAATGTTTATTATTGCGTTAAGTATTCATTACGTTCAGTTTTCTGCTTTAAAAGTCGACATAGGTTCAGAAAGCCAAAAAATGATTAGGCGACTATTTGTCGACACTCGTCCGCAAAGGGTTAATATTCAAAAATACTGATTTTAACATTCATAAATATAGTTTATCATACTGTTCAAAAATTGTATGCAAAAAGTGAAGATAAAGTGAGTACGTGTATGATATACATATGTGTGATGTACACATATAATGTCACAATTAATAATTCTAGAAATATGGTATTCCCCCCCAACAGGAGAAATATTATTTATAATGTGATGACACCAACGTTCATTTTCCTATTACAAAAAAGTGAGTGATGTTCATCACTCTTAGTATCACGTAAGTTAAGTTGAATACAAGAAACATTAGCGACATCGTCGTGGAGGCGATGAACGAAGGGAAAAGTGGTAGACACACAGAGCCGAATTCAGACAACAAGTCGGAAACTTTCAAGCTCAATTAAACTCGAACGAAGTTGGAGACGCCTCGCGGCATTGAGGGTGGATGAAGTGCTCTTTCAGTTGGCTGTCCGTTTCTTTCGCTCCCAATTCTTCGATAAAAATAAGATAGAAAGGTTGATGAAAAACGACGGGAACACGTTATTGTGTAGTGAAAAAGCTTTTTCGCTTAGTTCGCGATCAGTCTTTGTAATTTGAACCAATCTTTATCAATAAAATGAAATAGAGATTTTTAAAATGAAATATGCCATTCTCAGTTAATTATTTGATACAGCATAACCATATGTAGTATAGAACGTCTGATTTTAAAAGTCTGCCAAAAATAGAGACATAATCTTTTTTTAATCAAATCAACGTTAACACGTTTCGATAATCTTGAAATCTTTTGAAAAATAATTGTGATTAGAATTTCTTTTCTAACACTTTATTTACATCTTCGAACAACTTACTACGCTCTAACGGTTTTATTATATAAATACCAAAGATATTTAGGTGGTCCCATTTACATGGTCTACCACGCTTATGGTAAGATTACTTCTATTGCAAAATAAATGTTTATCACGTTTCTCTTCTTATGAATGAATCTTTGATTTGATTCGTTGTGAACATAAAAACGACTTTGTATTTGTTACGTGTCAAAGAGCGTGCGACAACGTGCATAAATATTGATCGGTTAGCGGTACCTGAAAAATCAATACAATACATGATACTAACAAACTGGGCACCAACTCATGGTACACCGTAGCTGACCTTTTCCGCTATTAAAATTATTACCGTGGTTGGCAATATGTGTATATTAAAATGCGCATGGCATCGTGTGAATTTCCTGCGGCTACAGTGCTACATACACATACAGTAGTTCCCCCATAACCCTTTGATTCGTAAATATTCGTTCTCATTAGTCAACTTACTTGATTTTAATTCGTTTGAAATCCTTATGTTCCTTATTTTTACTTTAATTGAAGCAAGTAGATACCTTGAATGGTGTCAAGAGTGTTGAAATTTCTTTAATAACACAAAAGTAAACGTTTTAGAATGTAGTTTTCTTGATCTGGACACACATACAAGTTTTGAGGGTGTAAGGAATCCGTGAAACACAATTTCTATATTTTAAATTGTAAAAAATTGTCTATTGTTGTATTCCTTAACCTTCTAATTCTCCGTCAGAAAGAATATACCACTAATAATAATATAATAATATAATAATTGCTCCGCCAGAGACATTCTACTTGTAGTATTTATCATCGCCAAAACGGAAAATGTAATCTTGCCACGACTATATTTGCGTTTCCCGAACTGTGCTTCATCGATCTCTTAAATAACTTAAAACTAATAATTTTTAATGTAAGGGTAAATAATGGAAAACTATTGGTTTAAGGGGTTACATACACCTAGATGGGTAAAAAAAATCGATTTTTCAAAAATATGCTTATTTAATTATATGATATTTCGGCTATATACAGTTCAAATTTTATTTAAAAATTCGTAAACGTGACGAAGTTAGAGCCTATCATAGACAGGTACCTCATCGAACACATCGCGCTTCAATCGATTTAAACGCGTTTTTCTCAAAATCATGTTTTCCAAAATGGTGTGCCCAAAATATCTCGAGAACACATGAACCAATCTCGTTAAAATGTTGCACAGAGTTTCTTTATATAATTATCTAGTAGTTGTCGTAGGATTTTTTTTAAAGTATAATTTTTTTTATAAACAAAAAAGCACGAATTTTGCAGTAAAAAATCATACGTCCACATTGGAATGGTCGCCATTTCATGAAAAATCAATATATACAAAATCGGCTAAGACAAAAACTTCCATTTTTTATATACTTTAAGAAAATTTGTTCATTTCTTGATTTAGATAAAAACTCCATGAGACGTCATGGACACGGTAAAAGCTTCTACCACAAAACAGCCTCTACAAGACAACTTGTACCAGCTGCATTATTGAAGATTTTCAAATGAAATTTACTGGAAATATACGCTAAACTATATACTATAAGATACAGTCGGAGTTTTTTCAATCAAATATTTTTTTCACAAAAAAAAATTGTTAAAAGTGTTTCCAACTTTTCCTACCGCTAGGTGTATGTAACCCCTTAAACTAATAAATTAGATATCTGAACAACAATCGGAGAGTCAAATTAAATTTCTCCTCCCAATTTTGACGTTTCCGATTGGATAGCAGAAAAATGATCTAATATCAAGCAGTGATTGTCGCGGATGAAATTCCGATGCGATCATAGAATGGTATGGTTGAATCACATAACTCGTGTTCCATATCTTTGTATGAGTACGTTCGTGTAAAGCAATAAAGTATTCTGTAAAAAATAAATAGGTATAAATAAGTTTTGAAGAAGTTTGAAAAACGTGTTAATTATTCATCGAAATTACGAAAACCAGTGTAAAACTTACTTTATTGCTTTGTCAAAAGGCTAGAGAATGTCTTCAAAAGGACATCTTGGTAGCGGCAAATTGCTTACATTTATTGCGACCAATAGAACATCGAAAATGACCGACCGCGGTTTCACATGTCTTATATAAGATCATTGGTTTTCAATGTGCACAGCGATTTTTACTCGTACGTGATACATCACGAACTAGAGTCCACATAATGGCCATTTCTGAAGAATCTAACAAATTTGCGAAATTTCACTCGCGAAAAGCCATTATCAAATACAGTCACGTGAAATTGCTACTATTCACTTTGAATGCAAGAACAGAGCTATTACGTACGTGCATTCTGTCCAGCAAGTCAAGACAGTTAAACAAAAAAGATGTAATTATTTTTGTTGTTTCCATTCGTAGCAGTTGTAACTTTGAATTTGTCTGCACCAAAATGATCATCACGCGCATCGATTTACAGCCACCAACGTTATCAAAAATCAGAAAAAGTAGTAAGAAACAAGATGTCGTCGTTGAAGACAATGAACTCTTCTCATTGGACAAACAGGAAGTAGAGTCATTATGACAGTCAAAGTAACCCGTAAAATATCGTAATCTCGCATACCTTTTGCTTTTTCTAAGAACAAACACGTTAGACGAACCATATTGAACTCGTTTTCCGTATCTATTGCGGAACTTCCTTTTTCGAAGAGGACGAGGATGAAACGATAGATGCACTCACGTAATTGTGCCCATAAAAATAATGTGAGCAAAGCGATCGAATCAAGTTGCCGGATGCCGAGTCATTACGTTTGAATCATCACGCCCCTTTGGTCTTCCTCCCCTTCTGATTCGATTTCCGTGCAATCCTCGAGAACGGCGAATCTTGCACTACCCACGAAGGGATCTAATGGAAGCTCGACGTTTGAATTAGGCTGCGAGTCGCAAAATGTGTACGAAAAATATGTCAACCAAAAACTACAATCAATCTTCCCATAACACGGTAGTTCAAAAACACGATTTCGATAGAACACTTGTGATGATATAATGCTTTTGCAAAATTGCAATGTTCCTGCTTTAACACGACATTCTTGTAAAATGATTTCCGTATAGCACGGCATCATAAACTTGGGTAACCCTCACACAGTACAAATGTTTCAAGTATACACATACATTCACACACCAATTGAACTCACTTCACATTAATCAAACACTTAAAGAAATAGTATTTGTAAATAGTTTTAGAATAGGTACTATTTTACAGGAGATTGCTCATAAGATATACATAGATCAACGCTCCTGAGAAATTATCCAGACCGTCAATACCGATCTATGCTACAGCTGCTGGCTAACATTCTTAACTCTCGTATTTCAAGTGTAAACCCAAACTCTGTGGATACACTTGATATTCCCACACGTTGTGAAACCGACAACGATGACTTATTTTTCCCACGAAGGTGCTCAAGATTAACCAACTTGAAACATACCTGGTAGATGCACAAAGCGTGATTTGATCCAACAAAAGAATTTTTTGCAGTACGCGATATTATTCCAACAACAAAGCACTTGTTCACGGTCTGTTCTTATACGGATAAAACGCATGGTGTTGCTAGAAGGTAACAAGACACTGAATTTAGGGAGGTAAATGTCAGTTTGATTAATTCAATGAGTTTTTCCATCTTCGCGTTGATCACGAAGCCCGTTAGGTGAGAACAGTCACCGTTCCGCGACTATAGGAACCGGGAGATTTACGACAGAGTGACTCGCTATTGAGGAAATGTAAAGTTACAAGAAATTAAATGTGTGTATAGAAATCCGGTAAAAAAGAGATTATTTACATATCACGCAGGCGGTAGAAACGTAGTAATAAGGACTACTTCTCAAAAACAGCTGTTGTTTCTGGCCCTGTCATAAACCTCATACAATCACAGACTCTAATCAAGTGTTCAAAAATTAAAAATGAAGTTACATGGCCAAAAAATATTCGTGTTCTGTATTCAAACTTTCAAAATGCAAATTATATTACCGTCAGGCAGACAGTAGTAGCTACTACTTTATAATTCCTGAAGAAGTTACATAATAAACGTTCATTTAAGAATATTCTTACGGCTTTCGTAACGGTTGCAATTATGTCAATGTAATCAATGGATCACAAGGTCGAGCATAAATCCTTGTAAAAATGCATTATATGTAAATAATAAAAGTCGGGTGTCTTATATTACTAAATTGAGTACTGCAATTCTTATCTTAATCTCCTTAATTATATTTTCACTTAAAAGTTTCTATAAAATAATCACCTGAATAAATATGAATATAAAATAAAATAAAAATAAAAATTAGTCTTCTGTACAAGTAACAGTATTGGAATATATTAGAACTGAAGCATCACCTGAATAGATAAATGCTTACTGATGATTTTATTCTTGCTCACTATATATGGCACATAAATATCTAAATAGAGGAAAAAATATGAGTAACCTTGTTAAAGCATAGAAGCAGACGAGCTTTATTGGAACAAGGGTACATTACTGCAATCTTTCTTCTTCGCACGAAATGACAATTAAACTGATTGGCTTGATGTTACAGGAAGGTAGGCGTATCTTGACATAGGGTAGATGCACCAATAAATGAACACTTAACGAAATCGTCGACTCTTTAGGTCGAATTCCAGAGATTAATAGAATTAATGAGTATTCTGATGATTCAAACCCGATTCTTTACGGTCTGACTTCCATATAAGACATACAAAAAATGTAAAAAAATAGGAAGTATAAGTAATTGAATTAAAAAGCCAGAAACATTCCTTTCGCCCATAAATAAATCATTATTAGCGAATAAATTAAAACTAATGAATGAACAGGACGTATTTTTGCATAGAAAAACTTTTTTTACCTTTCTTTTTTTCGTTTAATAACTTACTTTACTGGTTTTTGTGTTTAATGTTCATTCATCGGCGTATGTTCATTTACTGGTGCATCTACCCTATACATCGTAAAAAATCATCATTGTCAATGCAGAATTATGTAAATGATGGAGTCATGAAAAACGGAGAATATTATTTAACACATATGCACAGAAAAGTGTGATAATATAGAACGTCACGAGTAAATTGGAAATTTACAATAAAATTAATATTGTAAGTGCCTTCTCTTGCACAACAAGAGCCATCTCCAAGTTCAGTATAAGTAGTAAAGGACTGCGTGTCGTAACATCAAGGATTATTCCACTGAACAAGTTAACTCTGCTACGGTCTTCAAGATTCTATTCAATCTAATCACAGCTTTTTTCTCACAATATGAAAATTCATATTGCACTGAATATGTAAAGATTCATAATGTTTAGTATCGTCATAACAAAATAATTTACTGTATACATATTAACTAATTATACAATAAATGACGTAGTCCTTTTGTAATGCTTCCCAATATATAAATATATGTATACAATTATAAAACAAGAAGCTTGACATATGCTTCGGTTTGTTCCTTCCTATCGAAGTCGAATATCAATACAGATTCACAACCGCCCTACTTGGGATGCAATTAGGTCAAGGATGAAACATAATAGCCGGAATTAACGAAGCTTCGCAAAATACAGCAATCTGAATTCTCCGATTTTTGTTTATTTATCAAAACTAAAATAAATCATAGTCATCAATAAATAAAGAAGGATAAATGAATAGATTAAATAAATTGATTCTATTTAAAATCTGTATATGTGTAGATCCTACCAAAATGAAAAATAACAAAATTGTGAAAAATATCGAAATCGAACAGACTAAAATTCTGTCTTGTACTTTTACAGTACAACGAAAGCAAGAGAAAATACTAGATAAAACAACTTCACGTGGGTGTATTAAAATGAGGCACCCTGCGTATTGTTTTCACTGTGAGTGACTATATATTGACACAACAGTGGTTACTGTGTTCAATGTGCTTGAAAATTTTACCCTTACAGAAACTACACTTTACTTTCACGAGGGTAGTAACGAGTATGGGGTGAAATGTGGTGAATGATAAACCGAGGGAAATGAAATCTGCGTAAAAGGGCGAGGCTAATGCGATGTACGTGGGAAGAGTATGGTCGATCGAACACAGTGCATGGAGTACGGTACATTTGCGTATACCTAACCAAGTACGCAAAGAAGCTTTAAAAGTTAAAACGAATCACTGAACTTAAACACCGTTTCATACAGTATATTTCATGTACGAAAAATACGAATATCATTGATTTGTTTCCTAGAACAAATTTCCTAGAACATGTGCACGTAATATAATCTATCACATGATATTTAAATCTTTCGTTTCTAAATTATTTAACACCCCTCATGTCATACTCTTTTCATTTGATTCTTTTTTAAATTATTTATTATTACAGAATAAGCATCGCTTCCCACCTCCGTTTAACACGCCGAGTTAAAACATTTAAAGACTACAGAGGAAAAACATGATGCTCAAGTTTTATATTGACTATCTGATTGCTATGACCTCTCGTGAACAAATGGCAATACTTTAATTGAAAAGGAAAATATTTTGGGTTCAAGAATAAAAATCTTTACAGGAGAATAATTTAAAAAATTTATGACTCAGAAATTAATCAAATAATCTACTTATAAAGTTGAATGAAAAACAAATCTAAGGAGGCCTAAAAACTGATTATTTGAAAAATAATTACTAATAAAATAAATAGCAAATAAATCTACGAAGGTTTATAACGAACCAAAAAAATAACTAATATAATAGTGTTTACCTATTACTTTACCTATAACTATTTTCTGTAGTTTTCAAAAACATATATTTGATATCAAAAGCAAATAAAAGAAGCTTTGATAATATGGGATTGACTAACAAAGTTTTAAACATTAAACTGCTCTCATGTATAAAAAAACAACAAGAATAAGAAATCTGACTTATCATCTGTCTCCCTTATCGTCCCTATTCATTATAATGATACTCTTTTTAAGAATCTTTACAGATCTAAATATTCAATGTTCACCACCAGTGAACCTTTCCATTATAAATCTCGTACAGTACTTAATACATCAACAATTGGGGACACGGATGCAAGAACAGCATAAGTGTACTTACCCTCCTTATGCGTCCGAGCGCATCATCCAGCCCTCCATACCTGACCTACTTACATGAAGCATACTTGCGTAATAAAAGGTCAGTCAAATCCTATATCGTACCGTAAAGAGAGTTTAAAAGTATCTTAATTATTTCTAAATAGTTAAAGTTTTTCTACACTTAATAGCTTGTAATATTAAACATAATCTAGAAAAACTTATCCAACATTATAGAAACAATTCGGAAATATAAAATCAAATTTACTTATACGAATTTTAATTCTAGAAAATATCTAATTTGATACTATTGATGGATTGTATTTTTATGTTATTTTATAGAGACATAATCGTTTTATTTCAAGATAAATTACTCGAAAATGAAATACGTCGAAATTTAAGAAATTTTCAAAGTTTGAGAAATAAACCTTGTCCATTTGTTGCTATCAAAACAAAACTTCTATAAGCAACAAAAAGCTGTTTTTCCTAATTAACACTCATCCTTGACTTTTGATCGTATAACTTCTAATGGGGTTTGACTGAAAGAATCAGTGAAGCAATCTGCCCGAACAAATGGAAGACGTGCCTATTATAATTAACCTTAGCTAATAGGAGACGAATTGTTAGATATTGCCTACAAGGAGCCGCTGAAAAACCCGAATGAGAAGTTCATAAATTTACAACTCAACAATGAGTAGGTGGTGATTGGTCTTTTGCAACTCAACAGTTAAAACATTTTTCGAATAACTTCCATTCTAAAAAAAACTCTGACTACACTTTTGTATAAATTTCCTTACGTTTATTACCTAATAATCTGTTTTACTTTCACTTGCATTCTGAGGAGTAGTGTACTGTGGTTTACATTATTTTAAAAAGCAATTTCTTAGATACAAATAATTCTCAGTATACAAAATATCTTATTTATCATATCATACGCCTTTCTGCGAAAGCTATATCTTTTACTGAAGCCAAAATTTTGAATCAACCACAATATTCTTATTTTATATGTATTTTAATAAATTTAGTATTTGGTGGGACGTGTTTGAATCTGAAAAGTTCATGTTGAACTAATCAGAACAAAGGGATCAGTTGGTCGGAAACGCATTTAGAGTACAGTTGCGAGTGAGGGTACAGTAATAATGTTCTCCACAACATTTTCCGGTGTTCAGAAGATAGGGTTTCACGCACGCATGCAGTACTTATTCGTCCGTGTGACTCATGACAAAGGGTCATCGCACCCTCTTTTGTACATAACAACCTGTAACCACTGCGAAAATATCTATACGCTGTTCGAATCGAAACAAATGAAAACTTTTTCATTATATTCAGTACACCAATATTTTTTCTCGTATTTTTTAATGAAATTTAAAAACAAGTTTTAACATATAATGATACAATTTTATTTAAGCGAAACAACATTTTGACGGTTTGTAAAAATCGATTTTTTCTTCTTTTACATATGAAGCGTTGAGGGTAGTAAGGGAGAATTCAATAAACACATGTTTCGATAACAATACTTTTTTCGAGAAAAGAAGGATAAAATTCGCCAAAAAGACCAACAGGAATGTGCGTTAAGTTCCATATATCAATTAACACAGTAAAAAATATTTCTCAAGATGTTGAATTCGACCTTAGTGCCCTCAACGCTTCATATGTAATTCGAAAGAATAACCTTTGAAGAACATGCCCTTAAAGTATTAAACCCAAATTCATGTAAATAACGAAGTAATATTAATTTTTACAATGCAAGTAGCGCTCAATCAAGCACTGTGATTCACTGAAGGTAGTAGGTATAAGCTTATATGCCAGACATTCTGTGAATTCCAATTTGTAACAATTTAAGCAAATGAAAATGATTAAAATGTTTTTCAGTGGTTATACCCCAAATAATCTGATTATATTAAAAATAAGAATTTTAATGCTTTCATTTGAAAGTATTCGTCGAATGCAATTTCAAGTTGTACTACTGCTATTCAAACAATAGCATATTTAGTTATCTATTTGGTTACCAATGGAATGTAATTTCATCTCAACATTATAGACAACCCAGGAACCAGAAATGAAAATTGCAACCATAATGTACATTGTTGCATTGTGGAAAATATGCGGTGTATCGGTACCGCTAATGCGCGTATGTACATCCTACATCTTTCTACAGCAATTTCAGTATCCCAAGTCGAGTAATATTCCACAATAGATTAATCAGCATTACTATGGGCTTGGAATTAATAAGATATAATAGAGCTTGATAATTTTTTTGTTCTTAAACAAAATGAATCAACTTAAAATTTTAAACTCATTTTTCTCGATACATCTCCTAAACTGTTTGCAAGATACTTTCACCAATTCTAAACAAATCAATTTCTACTTTTACATACTTATTCAACATAAAAATATCTTCAATTAAGTATACTTAATTGAAGCTATTTTGATATTGATTAAAAATACGTTGGACTTGTTTTTCCCAAATAAGTTGAACATGAATAAATTAGGAAATTACGAAGCTTCATTCAATGCGCAGTATACTGCTACGACCTATTAGCTAACTTAAGTAAACATGTATGTATATTCAGTAACTAAAAATTCAGTTTTCCAAATTTCCAATAATTGACTCGAAAATGTTCTCGACTGGTCATTCTGTTCAGAACATCACTTCAGCGTATTTTGCATCATTAACATCTCTTCGCGTACGAAGTCCAACTCGTGTATCAATTAAAACCACGTATTTAACTATAAGCAACGAACAAGCTTTGCAATCTGTTGTCCATAATTGGCTAGGAAAGAAAACAAATTCATTCATCGCCTGATTTTGTCCGATGAAACTCATTTTCGTTTCAATGACTTCATTAATAAGCAGAGTTATAGGATTTGGGGTTTGGAAAACCCAAAGACTGTTCATTAGTGGTAATTGTACTCCATCAAATACCTATACATACAAATTTACGCTGTAAGATTAGAGAGGATGTTTCTGTTTTTATATTGCATTAAACCTTACGATAGCAATACCTTATTATATATAATACTTAATAATATTCGTCTTTTAATTGTTGTCGTATATTTTTATTTGCAAAGAGTAATGATAATTCTGGTTCGATAACAAATTATATAGATATCACATACAAAAGATTGGTTAATTTTTCTGTGGGGAGTCATGTAAGTGTCAAATAACTATTATATTGTTACAAAACTTGAAATACTGGTTATGTAATGATTAGAAAGCGAATCGACGGAACGACTTGTTACAATGCGGTACTCCTAGAATTCTTATTTCATTTTAATTTGTTTTACTCATTACTTTTTATTCATAATAATATTTGTTTAGCTTGTAATTGTGTCATCTTATAAATGCAGTTACAACACACAGAAGTTTAAAACATTGTTTCTATCACGACAGAGTATAAACTCTTTCTCGAATAAATGTTTTTAAAAATATAGTAAGAAATGCATGTTTTTAAATTTAGATATTGTAAAGTAATTGCAAACATAAATTAGCTACTTTCGTCTGAACATTAGCTTTTAAACCCGCAATCCTGGTCGCCAAGGTGTTTAAAAACGATAATTTAAAAATGGCTATTAGCAATGTTAAAAATTAGCTATAATTGTCACATATTTCACTACCAATTCTCTATAAGCTTCGCTTCGAGCAAAACAAAAGTAAGTTCGCTTGATTTTTAAGAAGTAACCATCTATGGGAGCGTTTACAACACCGAAAGTGAACCCCACTACACTGAGAAATCGAAGAAGTCACACTTACTCCCAGCTAAGGAAACCTATGCCATGGTGGCCGGTTGCACTGGTTAGAAACCGGTTTTACAGACTTTTATAATGAGATTCCTCACACACTAGCAGCAACGAGAGGGACGATGAGAACGAAGAGTAATAGCTACAACAGAGGATGTAACAAAGACGGAAAACAACCGACGTTTTCATGAATAACAGTATTTATGGTTTGCAACTATATACTATATACGCACCAAATTGTACAAATTTACTGTATATATGTACACTACCGTTCAAAAGTAATATATGTTTGATGAAGTAAGATAAAACAAAATATATTTATTAAATTGCCACCTTTCTTCTTGTCATAAGCAATATTGATGGAATTATCGGTAAAATATGTTACTATTACCATAAATATGTTATCTATTTATTATATATATATATATATATATTAAGTAGTTTTTCTACTTACTATTAATATAATAGGTATTAATAAATGATTTCCCTTCTTAATCAACATTTTTTTATTATTTATACTGTTTAAAAATCGAGAAGTGCGATTTTGGCAACCGGTTGCATTAACTGCATCTTTAAAATAATTTCATAAAAAACGTTAAAGTAAACAAATTTGTTCGTGCAAAAAAATTAAATATCTACGCAATAATAAGGATCTCAGGCATCAATCTTCAACTTGTAATGTTAACTTGCATACAAATTAGTACAAACTAGACAATATAACAAAATAACTTAAGTGATAAGAGTTAGGCAACCCACCCCTAAATAGCAAACATACTGACTAGTAAAACATATAAAACAAGTAAATGCACACGAATTATCCGTGATCGTTCAACCAATAAAACCAATCATCTGCTCGAAAGTGGTAGTGTAGAAAGTACCGCGAACAAACTCGAACAGCATAATCTATTACTGTAAACGAGAAACAGTTCATTACCGAAGGCCTGTTCACCGAGTCGAAGGACGTTCAACCGTTTCTCAAGAGCCCTGGAGTGCAGTGTCCTCGGTATCCTTGATGAGTCAGTAACATATCCTTCTTCCTCTTCAACTCTCAATCAAGGAACCTTGTAAATACAACTTTTTAATGACCTTGGAACGTTCTTCCAATAGTAATAATATTACAATCTGACTATAGAAACCCACGATTGTAAAACAATTTATGCCAGCGAATTTCCCCCCAACAATTTTATTTTCCATCATTTCTATGTTGTTATATTTATTTAAAATTAACATAAAATTAAAAAATGATATTGGTAATATGATTTAACTAGAGTAAACACCTATTTTCTTTCATCAGTTTTTATTCCTTTCATTTAAACTGAACTAGGTATACTTTCGGGAAGCTGACGGTGGCCGATTGGTACCAAAGAGGAAGATGATCTACTGAATATAAACTTTTAACTTCGAGCTTTTATTTACGCGATTTACGAGATATTTCGGAACTTTTTTAGTACCTAATATCTACTACTATTAATTGTAACATAAATCTTCTGCTGTCGCAGCTAATTAGGTCAATAAAGGAAACAGAAGAAAGGATCGTAACTGAAAATGCATACTTTCTATGCGAGACTATGAAACAATGAGACTTGACACCTCCACCCTTTCCGCTTGTCTGCTTGCGCAGGGAAAGTCGATGATTCTAATGACACTAACATAAATGCATTGGATCGGTAATGATTATGGCAAATGCCTACTCTAGTATGTACATACAATCCGTGGCAAGGGAAAATTTGTCAACGCAGAGGGAAGTCCATATTATTAATATTATGTATAATAAATACGATTAATGTATTATAAAAAAAGGAAGCATTGTTTTAACCAGATACCCTTATTTTACTAAGCGAGAAAAGGATCAATAAAGCCAAAATTCTTATATAGTTATAATATATCACTATTAATGGATATAGTACATCACTATTATAATATTAAGATTTTATAAATCAATAACATTTCCCCGACATTGCTATTTTCAATTCTAAAGAAAATGATGACATCACTTCATACTCAAGTACTCATAATTCTGTCTTTTTAAAAAATGAGTAACAGCTATTCGTTATCTTTTATTCTCCAATACTTTAGTCCATTCTCTGCACCGTTCATATCTTACAATTAGAATTAACTACTGCTTCGGATTAGAATAACGAGAGAATTTTACTTTCATTGCATATTTAATACATCCAAAACAATAATTAATGATCGTTCGATTACTTTTCCTTTGATAAATATTGTTCCAATTAAAGCATATCAAATTACTTGTACATTTCTATTCGTAAATACTTCGGATCTTATATTAATCGTAGTTATTATAAATAAAATATAAATGTTTTTATGCCTCTATTATTTAATTCTACACCACTGTTCATTACTAGAATAAGTAGTCATTATAATCGTTTTGGATGCAATGCATTTGTGTTAGTATTGCCGGAAGTGTTGAGACTCACAATGTACATTCGCGTTAAAAGCATTATTTTTGCACGGTTAAGTGCAGTATCCTAGTTTAGAAAAGCAGTATGAAACATTTCTAGCAATTTATTTTGAAGGAACGAATAATGCTATAGCATTGGCGTTTTGCACATATATTTACTGACATTGTAGTCATATAAAGAAATATTTTCAATGGTCTATTAACAATATTTATCTGTTATTAACACTCCCGTCTCCCATCTTTTAGAAATTTGATTTCCCTAACGGGAGTAATTGAACTCTTCTTACGATTAGTCATCCGAAGTAAGATTTTTTTAATTTAATTTAATCGTAATGAATGTGGTTGTGGTCTATACCAAAAAAACAAAACAAGTAGATTCAACAGAGTGACAGCCTTTTAAAGTGTTAAGCTCGAAACCCAGGATGAATTTTACAACTTTCAAACGCTATAAAAAGAAATATTTATAATATTGACTTAAAAATAGTAGAGACAAGACAGCCAAATGTATTTTTAGTATTCTTGTAAAAGCACCAAGCAATTGGTTAAACGACCTTTTAAGTATCACTCCCGTCAAGTCGAAAAACATTGTTTCGACAAAAATGTATTTAATTCCTTGAAGAACGAAACTACAGGTTCAAAAACTTTGCTGTTCGAACAAAAACAACTAATTTATTTGAGAAAATTAAAAGTTATGTATTAGATTTCCATTTATGCGTCATAAATAAATATCGTTATTTATGTAAACAGAAGGACAATATAAAAAATCTACTACATATGCCTGCATTCTATATTAACGCGACCACATGTGAAAAAAACGAAGGTGGTCATCAAAGGGTTAATTAATATTTTATTAGAACTAGAGACATAGACGTAACAACCTGCCTGGTGTTAAGTTTTCATAAACAGGTGTTCCAACTTCTCAAAATACGGTATTCAAAGGCATTTAAATCGTAAAAAAATGTTCATTTAAATTTCTACAACTTCAATACTTCCTCAAATTTCAAGAAAACATCTAATGGACTTATTTTCAAGACTTCAAACATTTAAAAAATGCAAGAATTTGAAAATGGCTTGTTTGAAATTTCTAAACCAGAAGAACCCTTTAAGCTATACACAAATTCTTTTTTTAACAACTGCTCAACAAAAGGAATGATACTTGTACAATAAAACTTGTATATTCATGTTATTGTAGCTATGAAAATCTACATAACTGTATTTAACATACAATTTGTAATTATCATATTATGTTATCGGGATAAATTGTTAGAAAAAAGAGGTTTATAAAATGTTCCAATCACAGTGTATCTTCCGGAATGAAACTCTGACTGATTTGCACGTTGTTTAATTCGGAGTAGTTTGTGTATGGATACTTCGTGCATGTATTGCTATGCAATATACAAACTATGACACACATGTACTTGTATATGCGTCCTGAATCGTGGTTCTCGCAATTGGAGCATTTCATGGCACACATGAACTGCATTGCAGGTTACTTGTGGTATTTTTTACAAAAATAATCAGGCAAATTTTTCTTTCACACCTATATGATGAATTAAACATTTTCATTTACAGATATCTATGCTTAGATATATACAATCATATTTGGAAATTGTTTAAAATATAAATCTGTTCAATTTCGTAAATGCGTGAGAAATCTTGTGCGGAAACATCAAAATATACTTTTTTTTTTAAAAAATTCAATAAATGAATTAAAGATGTATTAAAAATATTATATACACTAAAATGAAAAGACATGAAAATGTTCAATGGGTACGCTGATGTGTTACAAATACCAAGCTAAAGTGTACAGCAGAACACATACTATAATATGTACTCACCCAAAACATAACGTTAAATCCAAAGATCACATACTTGAGACAGCAGCTCACTTCACTGGTATCCCTTCTGTACTTCCGCACAGCAGGCATGGCTAAGACACATTTATCTATCGCTTTTGCGAATTCCACGCATACGTGCACACAACACACCCGCAAAAATGCAAACCACTATTCATACAAAACAAAGAGCACCGGTGCCCTAGAGGCAGAGCAAATCACAAACGCAATGGCATAGTCACTGAAATGCAATTCTCTTCCTACTTAACTTTTCCTTCCCGGCAGACAAGCTCTATTATGTCGTTCACCTTTACAACCTTTCTTTCAATATTTATCGCGTATTTTTTCTCGATTTTCTTTCTACTGCTGAGCTCGGTTGATCAGCTGATCACAATAATGCACCGTTCCGCAATTACGACTGCCGCCATTGTCACGTCACGGTGCATACTACCCGTAGCTGGATCAACGAGACTGCGAACTGGTCCGACTTTCCACTCGCCCTTCGATTCTCCCCACCACCTAAATCTCATTTCCTCGCCCCTCCATCGCTCGATGGTCCACCCTTGTATGCTCCTATCCTTACCACTTCTCTGATGCGCTCCCTCAGCTCCCCTCCATTATTTGATGCTCTCCCTTTCATCATCCATAGCTGATCTTCCTCTCGACCACCTAACCCGTTTCGCTTTTCGATAGGATTCCCTTTCTTTTCGCTTTTCTGCATCTTATTTTTCAGAATGATTCCCCTAAGGTACATTTCTACTTTCTTATGTATATCATATTCACTTTTAATGTTTGAATGTTTTGATTTTATACTTTATTAAGAAACATTTAAAGTTAATAATTGCTACATATATACTTAATTATTAGTAACAGTTGTATTATTATGCTAATGAATTTATACACTTGTAAAATTTACATTACATGGCCTAATCAATTAAGTATGTCTATTTATATGTATTTTATTTATACTGATTTACATGTACTTGGTCTTCCATATTAACTATAATTGTATACTATATTTTGTCATAATGGATACTTTTGTATTTTCGTTATTAAAGAATAAAAAGGATTTATCAAACTGTAAATTTTCATTTAGTTTTGTCAGAATTTAAATATATGTTCCAGCCCTAAGTATGAACATTCTGAAAAACCAAAAGAGACTTTACAAAAATCTCTCTCGATTTATTTTGTTATATTTAATTAAACAAAGTTATTATCATTATAAGTTAATAATTATAATTTATGGACGAAATCTTCCCAAAAAATAATCCATTAGACATTTATAGCTACAAGTATAAAACGTACTTTAATTTGCATTAATTTAGCCCGAATATGTGTATGTAATTATTTGTTAGCATCAGCAGCTAAGCATATCTATGTTTCAATATATAAGGAAAAAGTTGAATGTTTATTATATTTAGCAGAAAAAGATGTATTAAGAATTTATTTAATAATAAAAACAATTTTATAAAAATAATCTTTGAGAAAGAGTAAAGATTTAAATTTTCATGACTAAATTCAAGTTGTTTCAGATATCCTGCTGGCTAGCATAACCAATATAAAAGCAGAAGTACCGACCGAAGTGTCGCTTTAGTATTATTGTTGTTTACTATCTATTCGGTTAAAAGTTTACAAATTTTAAATATAATTTTAACATAAATATACCATTAGAAGTTAAAAATAATGAGTCTAATATCACATATGCGTTCTGTATGCAATATTTATACATGCTGTATAAAAGATACATATAACGTAACCTTACTCTTAGTCTAAACTAAAAGTTTGTATTTGTTTATAGATATTAATAAAGCGAGATGTTGTTGCAAAGAGGTATTTACACGTTAGCGCAATACTTAATAGAAAACAATCTGCACATTATAAACCAAAACCAAAGGTAGTTCAACCATTAACATATGAGATGGCAAATCCTCCTTTTTATATTGCTGCTAGAAAAGCTTGGAATTCTTGGAATACTTGTATGTACATTTATAAATAATTGAAATTTATGTTCTCGACAAAACATTTTTCATAATGATATACTTGTTATAAAATGAAGATTCATTTGAATAATGTTATTTAATTGAACATTGATTGCTATGTATATATTTTTTGTTTTAGCAAATATACAAGGTGGTAACAGACCATCAGACACTGCTTTAGAGGATATGTTTATTAGAAGTTTTATATATGGAACTTGGCATGGATTGTTTGTAAGTGAGATCATTGTTAAACGTCAACATAACATGATTAGATTAGCTGGTATTATAATACGCAATATACACCCTCAAAGAATATATTTTTTACTTGGCTATACTGAAAATCTGTTGAGCTATTGGTTGCATTGCCAAGTAAAAATAGAATTAGTATCAATAGAGAGCAAAGATAAGATGATATATAAAGTAATATAACTTTCATACTGTATAAATATCTATAATTGTTAATACAAAATTATAGACTGTAAATAAAAATAAATTTGTAACTATTAATTTATTACAATATATATTTTTTTATTGCACAATTTTTATATGGTACTAAGAAGTTTATATAGTTTTATTTTATATAAAAGTAATTTATTTTTTTAATACTTTTAATTTAATTTACATTACTCAATGAATTATTACATTCAATTGTATCTTGACTAATTAATGGAGTTACATCCTCAGACTTGCAAAATGTATTTGCCAGTCACATTAAGTATCAAATGTTAGCGAAAGGAGAATAAAAAATAATTTGTTGCACTTCATAAAATAGAAGCTACAGATGTGCACCAATTTAATATTCCTTTTATTAATACGTCTACTTTTGCAAACTTATTATTTTCATACGTTTTTCCTCAGATATAATTCCTTATTATGCTTTTTTACCTAATATCATTAATATTTAGAAGACACTATTTAAAATGCCAAAACTTTTGAAAATTTTAATGATGCTGAACTTATGAACCTCAGTATATTTTTTATTTTTTCACGTTAAATCTAATTTATTACCACAAAAACTGTAGTAATCTTTTCCTGTTTGCTGTATCACAATTTATTTACAACTTATAAAATAACTGGTAAAATTATATCAGTACATTTAAAAAGATTATACGCAAGTATAATTTACAAATTTATTACATATGAACTCATATCACATTGATGTGTTTACAAGAAGTATAGTGATAGTTTAAAAAATGGTATATGTTGATCAATATTAATAATTCAATATTATATCAACATGATTCCAAAATATTAAACTAAAACATAACTATATAATTTTAATAAATATCTTGTTTTGTAAGTAATAATATACATATAATAACTTATATAAAATAACAAGTATTCAAGTGCTAAATTATTTTATAGGATATCTTTAATGAAAAGTTACTCAGTACATAAAATGTCTTTAAGGATATGCAGATTTTCCTAGAATATTATTATCAATGTAAATACCCCATAAAGTAGAACACAAGGATAAGCAATAAGTAGGCGTTGATTTTCTTCTCCTGACATGGTAGTGAAAAGTCTAGATGCAGAAATTGTTGACCATGCAACTGCAAACATGGCAGAAACTAAACCAATTGGGCCACGTAATGTTGTAAAAATACTAAAACCAGCAAGAGCTACTACAGGTAATAAACAGTAGCCTAAGATAGATGCTACAGAAGATAATGTAATGTTACTGGAAGTGCTCATTAATGACTGAAGAATGTACATCAAAATACATGATGTTACTGCTAATCCATAAACATAACCAAAATGGGCTTTTGAACCAGCCAATAAGAGAAATGCAGCAAGCATTAAACAAAATGCCACTGGACCAGCTAAGTCAGAATCTTGAAGTAAATAATTTGCATCATCTATCTGGCCCTTCCTGTGAAAAGGATTTAACACAGCCAATGTTTTTTGTAATATTCGATGTGGATCTATGCCCAATTCTTCTAACAGTGGCGGTTCTTCTTCTTCATCTACAAATCCGATTGGGCCTAAAATTATTGTACTAAACATGATGTAAAGTTACATAAACAAATGTGAAATATTGATTTACATATAACTATTTTAATTGTAAACCTTTTGAGAAATTATCCTGGCGATACGGCGGTGGACTATAATAATTTCCAGATTGTTGATCATTGTATGTCTGAAACTCAAACTGTTGGTTAGGCTGTCCAAAACCAACAGAATCGAAATTAAACTGGCCTTGGGGCGTTTGACCCCAATAATTTTCTGATCCCGTAAAACCAGACATTACTACAATGTTTGGTATGTAGATTAGCTAATTTTTTTAAATATGAAATTTGATCAGCTACTTTAACTGCTGTCGTCGGATACATGCATCAACATGCATGTATAAACACGCATGTATAAACACGATCGACTCAAGTATTAGCCGTGCCGAACACAAATTTGGCAACAGTGAAGTTCTACTTCAATGCAAATATAACCTATAGTTAGTATGACCACAGAGTAACTACAGAGTGCTACAGACGCGAAGCTTACTGTCGGCACCTTTGATGTTCGAGTCCTCGGTTTTCCGCACACCATACAGACAGCGTTGCTACATTTCTGGCCGGATGTATCTTTATCTCTTTCTACTGGTTATAGGGTAGAAAAGGATAGAAATGCATTGGAGAAACAGCGAAAAGTGCGGTAATATTTGAAGATAATATTTGAACAAGTAATTTTTTTCTAGTACTTTTTTGCTAAACAACATTATAAATAATAATTCGATAAAAAATAAAAGACAGCTACTATATATAATTTCATGTACTTTATTTTTGCTGAGAATGACTTTCATTGTATTATATACATAATTAAATCGTAAAAACTGAAAAGAATTCTTATGCTTGTACTTTTATAAATATTAAGGTAAAACAATATACAACTATAATATTATCTTATATTTATTCAAAGTATAACAGCATTACAGTAGTTACAATATTTTATATTTTATATTAAAATAGACGTAGTAGTTGATAGCGATTGTAGCTTCAGAGAGTAAAGTCCATGCACCGTATGGATCCCAATTTCTTTGTATGGGAATAATTGAATAATTATTTAAGATAGAAGAACTATTCATTCATGTTTGAAATTACGTCATGTTGAATTACATTACTGGAATAATTTACCGATCTCTTTAAATGCATAAATCTCTTCAATCCGCATAAGAGGAATAGAAAACTGCTCTGTTGTTAAAGAATTAAATAATTTCAATACCCGCAAAATGATTACTTAACCTCCCCCTCCTTTTTTTCGCATATACTATAACATATTCCAATTTGAATTAAATCGCAAAGATCAAGTACAAGAATGATCGATTTAGCGTGAAAAGACCGATATGCAGTATTTTGAATTCAAGATGCACAATACTCAAACGCATGCGCAGTATTTTGCGGTTTTCTTCATAGCGCACACCATAGCTTTTACAGCTCCCTTCATGACGCACACCATAGTCTTGCAGCCCCTTTCATGGCGCACATCATAATTTTGCAGCTCCCTTCATGGCGCACACCATAAGTGCGCATGCGTAGAAAAAAAACGGGGACACAAATTGGGCGGTGTTTCGCCTCTGTAGTTACTCTGGTATGACTTTCTACAGTTTTATAAAATGTTTTTTATAATCAAGATTGCTGGTGGCAACCCTGGTAGGCATTATTTCCCTAGGTTTCTTGCGTATCCCACGTTGGTATAAAGAATGCACAAGAGCAGATGGAAAGGAAATTGTACGGGTGGAGGGTGAAAATCACAAATCTGATTCGTAATATACACTAGGGACTTTTCAAATTAAGAAGCATCACCAAATCAGATTTGTGATCTTCACCCTCCACTGGTACAGTTCCCTCTCCACCTGCTCTTGTGCATTTTTTATACCAACGCTGATAACAGGTTAAACCCCTGTACGACACTCTATGTTATTTATGAAGATATTCATTGCAATTTTAGCAAAAAAGATAATTTTTTGATATTAGAGCTACAATATATTACCGAAAGGGTAATCAGAATTTCGATTCAATGGATTGTATGAAAACAATATTCTTACTTTACAAGCCAAAATAATAAAAACATTATCAAAACAAAAGCGAAGGCAAATTAACTTACAAATTATAAAAATCTTAATCCATTTATATCACAAAATAAATATTCGAATAAAATTGAATTTTCACTAATGCTATATGACTGTGGTAGATAAATTTTGTTTTAATAGTAACAGAGTAACAAGATTTACATTGAATCAAATTTACAAACAGATCATTTCTATAAAGTTTATTTGTTTTATTATAATTATTATGTTTTGCAGTATTTAAATAAAAAATACTGTTTAAGTTTTAAATAATAAGACATTTTTATTCATTTAAATACTATTATAATACTAAAGTAGAAGCATAACATTATCAAATTAAAATATATACCTTTAATTTATCCTGTTACATTATCACTTACTTATTCTCTAGCAATAGGAATGATTTGTAAAATTTTGATAAAATATTGCATTAGTTTACACTTCAGCTTTCTTAATAATGTAGGAACTTAACTATAAACATATAATCAAGATCAGGATAGAGATTATTAAATATTCCATGGGTTGCACAAAATAGTAAATTAAAACGCAAATCTTTTACTATGATTAAATGCCACTGAAAGAAATGAATAAGAATAAATGTATCTTATATGAATATTTCATTTGTTACAATATTACTATAATAATTAAACTATCAATTGTGTAATCGTATAAAACATCCATCTTTGTCAATCTTTAGTTATCTTATTGATAATCCACTGATTTTCTAAAGTGATATAGTGCCATTAAAATTTGGCTCATTTTTGTTCTTTAGTTCTTATTCTTCAATAGAAAATACATGTGAAGTATGATACAATTTGTTTAATGCTTACATGTTTGTATAATTGGTCGTAGAAATTGAATACAACATAATGGAAAGTATACATTTGTTAAAAAGGTTTGTAACTTTTAATATAAGTCTTTTTCAACAATATTTTTTGTCAATGGAACACAAGTGGGTACACAGTCGATATACAGAAAGTTTATAAAACATATGTCCTTTATATTCACAGTATAAGACAAAATTATAACAACTTTATAATAACAATTATTTAAAGATTTTCCTTTTCAGTTCCTTATTTATTACTTAAAATAAAAAAAACTACTTGTTTGACCCCTTAGAGACAGAGTAGTGTCTTGTTCAACTTTTGAGGATGGAGTGCGTATTTGTGCATTTTTAGAAATTTGTTTTATTATTTTAATAATGTCAGTTCAGATCATGCAATTTGAAACAAAAATCGATGTCACGTTTCTATAACTATGAATGAATGATTCTTCACGTATGAAAGTCATCACTGAGTGGTTAAACATCAATAAAAGGCAGTATATAATCTCCATTCATGGGACAAAATATTACTAAAATTGGCAATAAAAAAAATTGTTACAATTTTACCCGATACGATAATTAATTGATCACGTGAAAACTAAATTCCCAAAGTATTTTAGTATAAAATATATACTTGAAAATTCGATATGCTAATAACATACAGCAAAAAGTCATTTTGGCAAGGTCAAGAAGAAAAAAACTAAATGAATTAATTTGAATACACTACATCGGAATGTATAATCTCTCACAATATACAGAATACACGTTACGATTGCGAGATATGCATAAAAAAAAAACGAGAATGATCTCATAGTAAAAAAATGTTGCATAGTAAAAAGTATTCTCGCATTGCTAAGATCTTAACGATAAAGAATTTCTCTAACGCTAGAGTAACGATTTGCTTTGAGCAGTATCTCTCGAAGAAATAAAATAGCTTTTCTTGCCCCGAAGAACGAACACGGAATGAAAATCTACGGAACGATTTTTTCAGGGGACAAAGCCGTTGAAAGTCAATGATTCGCGCGCCACACACACACGCGACACACCCCCACGCAAGCGTGTACATTCATACATGCAGGCAAATAAGCACACACACAGAGATCCTAAAGTGGTCACTTTAGCACGGCATCAAGAACGTCATCGTGCGTCTACAACCGTGTCTACTATGTCAGTTGTACATAGCAATTGTTCTCTCTAGGCGTCAGCTAGGAAAATATCTGTATGAATTGTCGTAACGTTTTATCACTTCCATACAGAAGCAGGCACGCTCAGTATACTCTTTGACTCCCCTTAACTCTCCAATCCTCCTTAATTACAGAAATAAGGTCAATAAATCTGTCCTAGAAATCAGTCCACATTGGTGTTGTCTTTTAGTCGATGTCTTTAAATCTTAATTATAAAATATCAGAAAGATCTAAGCAGCAACTGACGGCGTGTCGCTCATTTTCTTTGTGAGTTCCTGTAAGAAATCCCTGTAGATCAACGAATCCATGTTAGAAGATAGAATATAAAGGAGCCACCAGTCACCGAGATCGATCTTTTTGCTGATGCTACAACAAGTCTCGATGCAAAGAAGACGCGAGGATAAATGAAGCAGTCTCGGCCTGACCGCTGGGGCGAAAATTATAGCAGCTCTGTAAACCATCAAACCCAATAATAAAATTGATAGGATGGTGAACCAGAACCAAATGAAGATGTACGTTTTCTCGTTGACGATGTTCAGTGGGAGAATACATAGAGAATCGTGCTTCTGTATGGTTCCTGATGCACCATACTTGTGGAAGATACATTTGGTAACTCGTGGAAATACGTATACCATGGGATCGACGCGCTCTTCCTGGGGAATATCAGGGAATTGGAGCACTCGAAGGCCGTAGCTGAGGAACTCGCCGTCAAAGAATCGATTCATCATGTACAGTTGAAGGAAGATATTGACGAGACATAGGGCTTCGCAGGCAAAGTAGCGGTACACGTACGTGTTGTGTGTCTGAAAGAAGAAGCAATCGGTGAATTGGCATAAATTGGACTCAATAAACGCAAATTGAATCTAATCGAACTATCTCAACCCATCTCACCCTTTCACTTTTCCGCTTTTTCTTCGCAAACTAAAATTTTTAATGTAACAAATGGAAATTTATTGTTTTAAATAATTTTAAGATTAAAGAGTTTTAATTTAAAGATTTGAAGAAAATTTAAAGATTCGAAAACTTCGCCGCTGCACAGATTATATGTATTGTAAGAAGTATTTCTTATTTTACTATTTTCATATTCGGAATTATATTCCAATCGTGAGAATCTTTCTAAAGAAGGGTGATCCTCTTATTATTTTAAACAAAGTTATTTTAATATGAAACTCTACGAATCATAAAAATACATTCGTAAAGTCCTTATACACTGACGATTAGCAAAACGTGAGTAACAATCAAGCATGGGCAACTAATAAAATCAATTTTCTGGGCGACTCAGGGGAAGGTATGCAAACCATCGAAGGGATAAAAACAATCCGAACCATAGTCTCCTAACGCTAGTCAGTTACTGATAATAAAAACCAGAGACTAAGTCGCTTATGTGTAACAGAGCCAAAGAGCGCGATGTTTAGTCGACTGAAGTAATGTTTACCAGATATACTTACTTTTCTATATTGCATCAAGTAATCCATTAACACGGACTTTTTCTTCTGAATGTTCTCTTCACGATCGAGACCGTGATTCATACCCATAACTAGCGCGTTGATCAGACCTCCCTCCCACATATTCCACAGCCACTGAGGTACGTAGCATAATATTGCCTGTGAAAAATTATAAATGTTTGGTTGACTAATGGAGGAATGTATTGAAATTATTACCGTATTACTATCCCTGGCAAAACGTTTTCGATTAAACGTGATAATATAAAATCAGTTAAAAATGCTAAGATTTTTGTGATACAGAGTGCTATTGTATAACTATAAAACCTAATAAACAATTTATAGGCAACGCGGAGCAAAATTGGTTAATAAAAATGCGCCTAAAAGTAAAATCAGCATTGAGAAGTAATAAAATTATTGAGAAAGGAAATTCCATCCGTATATTGCAGAAATCTCGGTATATCAATGCTACAATACATCAAAGCAATCATACGTAGACGTAGAAATATTCGAAAATATTAAGTCTAAAAATGTTAAGAATATCGTTCATGTCTTAGTAGATTTATTTTTTTCGTTGTCTTTTTTTTTGATAATAAACAAATATTTGTATTTTTTTCCAGTTCCCATTTATTTCATATCAGATTTATCTAATATCGCCATATATTTTTTATTTGTAAAGCAGCATTTCGCAACTCAAAAACTTTAGTGTTCTTAGTTCATTTCACATTTTGATCGAAAACTTTGTGGTAACAGTAGTATTGAAACATATTCTGCAGTAATTACATACAAATTGTATAAGTAAAAATTAATATAAATATATAAAATAATTAAGCCCCTAGAAACGGTGTTCGAATATTGTATGGACCCTAGTACTGTTCCGTACTTTTGAAGTTATCGTGCAAATTCGCTGCATACATTTTTACGGTGGCCGAATTTTGTGTTCAACTTAATTTATAAAAGTTTTAAGATTCAAATTGTGAAATTAAGTTAGATTACGATATAATAATGCATGATACACCACATACAATCAAATGCACCGAAAAAGATAGAAAAGTTTATGCTGCCTCCGAGGGATTAATAAGTTTGTGGTCAAAATGTGATATATCTTCATCTATTACATATCATGTTTTGCTATCTGACCACAGAAATATGAAAGTCATAATTTTACGTACATATATTGTCTACTTACTAGATTGTTACTAAAATTTAATAAAAACAGTATATCACTATCTATAATATCTGATAAAATGTTCGGAGACTTTATAAGATATTGTTTATTATTAGTTATCACAGTAATTACAGATTATCACGTTCAAAAGTAATTCCTTTCTCTGTTATACATCTTTGAAATGATTTCTTCCAATTTTCAAAAACGATGTTAAAAGAAGACGCTGAAATCTAGCTCTTTTTGCGATTTCTCGATTCTCATCTTTCATATAACGAAACATTCATACAGATTTTTTCAGTATTTATTTGAGATGGGATCATGATTAATTTTGAGAAATTTTCGTCGATTGCAATTTTTGGGAGATATTGTGCGATTTACTTTTAATTTTCCTTTTGTTCTGCCGTTCAGATACATGGAACAAATCTCGATACTACTCTTTCGCATCTAAGTTTGTTCAAAATTGTCTGATACTAGTAAAATGAAATATTCAAAACCTCTGTCAGCTGTTTTATAGTCATTTTATGATCTGTTCGAATTAGGGCAATAATCTTCTCTTTTATGTTATTAATAATCTCGGTTCAAGGTCTTCCAAAAGCCGGATCGTTTTCAATCGATATTCAATGACTTTTAAACTGGCAATACCATCCGTCCATTATTGAAAGATTCATAGTAACATTCCTAAGAGCCATTTGAAACGTTTCCGCACTACTTTTTCAAAGTTTATAACAAAATTTTATATGCATTTTTTGATCAATCATTATAGCAGATGTAGAATATGTTTTTGATGTGAAAAAGCGTGATAACTAGACAAATAAAAAATCTAGATTGACGAAACTCGGATCTCAGATTCGTATGTCATGTCTCTGAACTTTTTTATTAGACTTTGTACAATAGAACTCTAATTTCATCACCCGTTTATTGATCACGTTCCTGAGCTTTTATTACCCGAACACAGGTCATAAGGTGGTTTGTAATGCATAATGATTTGAGTGCCAAGGGCCAATACAAAAATCTTATCGAAGAGTTCCAAGTAGCGTGATCGCCCATTATTCATCTGATATCGTTTGTCTGTTGTTTAGGAGCAGTTTCAATGGTTTGTTTTGCTGAGTATGTTATGTTGAATTTTATAGCAATTATGTTAAGTTTATGAAAAAAATTGTGTTTTACGGTTTAAAACTATAATGATACTACAAGATCGAATTCAAATGCATCGTCAATTGTATATAGAACCTGATGAAGGTCGATTTGTTTATATAAAATCTGAACAGCGCTATATGGCATTTAAATTACTAAACTGGAACTTATATGTTGCCGTAGTTTGTTAAATAACACATAAAAAATAATATAAGAAATACACATTAAAAATAATATAAGAAATACACATTAAAAATAATATCCTAAAAAAGTTGAAGTTCGAAGGAAAAAAGAAAGGAAAGGAAAAAATGTTTTGTATCAGTATATGTATCCTGATAGTAATTTTTCCAAAATCCCTATTATTTATCGAAATAGATGATTATTTTCAGGACACTATAAGAGTAATTCCACGGCGAAACGTACGAGAATTGCAGTTACCAATTTTATCCGTTTTCTTTCGTTTCACTGAAGCCGTAACTTTCACAACATTTGACACGAGAAGGATAAGCTTAAAAAAAGAGTTCTATTATTTTTTAAAATTCTTAAGCTTGAGACTTATTTCCTAAATTTGCTTTTCTGTTGAATAGTCCACTATCGCACTGACCCCTCCAATTGTTGTTACAACAAATTTTTAAATTAAAACGATGATCTAAATACTTTTTATACCCGCTGTAACTAAGAAACACGCTGGTGATTCAGTTCAAGCCAGTTGGTCTTTCCATTTACCGTTAGGATAAACTCTGGTAAGTCTGGCAAGTAAAAAGAACACCAACAGTATGTGTTGATCTTTTTTACCTCAATTGGATCTGTGATTTTCGTGATAGAGACAAATCAAAAAATATCACGGAGTAACCTGTATTATAAACTAACTAAAATTTACCTTAGACGAGTGAGCATGAAATACACCAAAACTAAATATGAAAGCAACTCTGGAGACAAATAACGGCAAAAAAATGATAGCATTGCAAAAGGGCTAAGTTATCAGTATAGTAACAGCAAGGTTTTAACCAACCGATCTTTCGCGCTTGTGCAATCACGCTCGCAAACTAGTTTAGGATATCCAATGCAAGAAAGGTAAGACCACCAGCGGAGGTAAGGCAAAACCTAAATCGAGAGGGTACGCGCAGCTGTCGCGGTCAACCTTTATCTGTCGCGCGTGCAAGATTACTGATAAAGGAGGCTTTACCTGGAAGAATAACACGAAGCACACCCACTGGTAGTAAGTATAGTATTTCCTCGCGTCCACATCGCCGAAGTCATTCGCCACTCCTGGATGTGCCACTTCTAAACCAACCTGGTAAAAGAAATAAACGCTCTGCTAATAATAGGATAATGACAAAAGAGCACAAGTGCAATTAATTAAACTTATATCTTCGCCGTTTATTGTACTATTTATATAGAGTATTGGAAAAGTTGGTCGAAAAGTTGGTAAGTGTTGGTAATGATAATTAACCGACTGTTAACTGATGAACGTTATCTCACTTATTTAAACATATTAAAAAACAAAATTTGATAAAGTTGAATATATTTGGTACAAATATACAGGAAGTAAATATATCTAATAAGGATAAGGTATACTCACGTCCTTTCAATTCTATAGAAAGTCTAAAAGGACGGATACAGTTCAGAGTATGCCTTATTTTTTTGATAAAACATATCATAATCATTTTTCAGAATGATGAAAAAATTTGATATATATAAAAAAATATTAGGTAACCAAAAAAGTCTGAGCCGTTTGTAGGTTTTGTAATTTCTCAAACTGAATCATAGCGATAAAAAATCCTAGCAACTTCGTTTTTTTTCGAATTGAAGGGAAAGGTTTGAATTTAACGATACTGTAAATAACATGTTCGAAAAAAATGATTGTAAATAGGAGTAAAGGCTAATAGAAGTTTTCCGAATAAAGAATGCTTTCATCCACTATGCGTATTACTTATTTCTATTGATTCAAGCGGTATGACCTTTCTTGGTTACTTCGTATGTATGTATCAATATAAAAAATATGGAAGACCTAGAAATCTCGGAAAATATGAAACTAAGAAAAATTCTTCTTTCGTACCAAATACTTATAGATGTTTTTTTTTAATCCTTAGTGACGGAGATATTTTAGATTCTAATCTTAGATGGATCACCTGGTACACAAGGTGTTTACTTCAACGATTCGTTCGATTGTTTAGTCATTTGCAACAATATAATCGAAAAAGTTATTAACTAAATTCTTAGTGATAATAAACATTTGGAAAATAGTTTTCTTTTACGTTAAACTTAAGATTATCTTGAATATTTTGCAACACACTATATTTTTTACGGAGATAAAAGCAGCATCAAAAACCGGGTACATAAGTATTCATGTGTTTAAAATGAGTATTTATTGTGATATTTACAGTGAAAGTTTGTGGAAGTACGTTATATTGGAGTACAGTTTATGACTCGAACATTTTTATGATTCTCAAAAGAGAGACGCCAGAAAATCCCCATTTTTTTAAAGTATTTGTTATCATTACATATTGTCCATACAACACAGATTAATTTTAATTAATAACTTCTTTTATGATATTATAAAACAGGGCTAAAAACTTATATGGAACGATTTAGTGAACACGCTGCACGCGCGCGCGTGCTCTCACACGCATACGCATTTGCACGGCGTTCATCGGGACAATGTCCACATTAGTTTGAACCAGTTACATGTTTATATGCAACTACTTGGTGTTGAGCCGCCAATAAATAATCCAAATATCCTTTTACTTCTGCTCTATGGAATTCGGCACAATCCAAGACAAACGACACTTTTTATAACAAACTAAAGCGAAAAATTATACGAAACTGATAGTATTAGGTATACCTTGACTAGATAATAACATATTGAAAAAGAAATTCTGCATACATATGTGTATAATGTATAAACTTTTTCTATCAAATTATTTTAAGCAATTCAAAAATTGCATTACGATGTATCATACGATAAAAAATCGAATTTATTTCTGTCGGAAACAAAGCCTCGTATGAAAAAATTTCATTTTACATTTTATAAAGTGAATTGTATAAATATCATTACATTCATTTAAAATTACTAAGGCAACAAAATACACATATAGTGTAAAATAAATAGCTTCTAAAATATATCCTATGTCATTTGAAAGTAAAAATCGTAAGTTATATTTAAATAAATTATAAATTATGCAACGACAAAGGAGGATCTCCAAATTCTGTGTCCTGTGTTAATATATATTCGTAATTATTTACTTTTTTTTAAATTATCATTGAAAAAATGAATTTAAAATACGTATTTAAAATATTAGGTATAACATTCAAAGCGCACATAAACTAGTTTCATTCTCGTTAAGGATCGAAGTATGGAAATTAAAATCATGAGATGTATTAATTTACCACAAATGATAACCTTGTGGTATATATTAATATATAATTATGTCTCTTTTATTTTTGTATTAGAATTCTTATATTTGTTGAACTATCAAAACCAGTTCACTATCGTGATGATCTATTTGAAGACTACCCTGTATATACACGTGCATTCATAAACATTATTGATTGCTCAAGTTACTTCTCGGAAATAATACTATTCAGTTTTATTTATATAACAAACTGTAAATTATATCAGTTCGTGGCAATATGGTATAAAAATCTAATTATAATATAGTGAAAATAAGAATTTATAAAGAAATGATAACGATGTAAAAAATTAAATAAATCGATTAAAAAAAACATTGTACATAAATATGATAACGCGAATTGATTTCATAACCTTGTGTCCCCGACGTGCCATTATGATATGTGTTATCGTAAAAAGTAATTATTTTTTGTAAAGTATTTCTAAAGTATTTGTAAAGTATTTCTGGAAAAGAAGGAAAAATTTCATGAATTATTATTATCTAGCTAGTATTCATCAAGGAAATTTATCTGAATATTTTAATTATTACTGCAAATTAACTAATGAACCACTTGCCCTGTGATTATTTTATTACCTATGTATGTTAGTGTTAGTTGGTTGTTGCTTTTATATCATTTCACGTGCAAGTAATTGTAGTTTTATGGACAATTTTTATTTAATAATCGCCAATCTTATAAAACAAAGCTAAAATTAAACTTCGAATTAAACACTTTTTGTAATTTTCGTTGAACCCAAGCCATAACTCATAAAACGAGTGACTCGTTATTATAGGGCAAGGGATTAAAAAAAATGTAAATCTACATTACAACGAGGGAAAATGCGAAACTATAATGACAATTTATGCATATGATTGCAAGCTTGTAAATGTATAAATATCCTCACTAAATAGTGCAACATTGCGTAATTGAATGTCTTAAATTAAAAACAGTTTCAAGTTTTCAATAATTAATAAAACATCATGTATAATCTATTTATAAACGTCAAAGGTTAGCAAAAATAAAAAGATCACGCTACATTTTATTACAGTCATTTGATGATGCACTGTGAACCAAAATTTATCTTCGCATTAAGAACTAGACGATGTAACATTTTTTTTGAAATTATTGGCGATTATTATGCAGTATCTTAATTTATTTCCCATCAAAGTTCCGAAGGTTAAAAACGAATAATCCAGATAATGGATGCGATAGAAACTGTGGATCTAAGTTAGAAAATTAGGGACGTAGTCCTTAAACGAGATTACCCACCTGCCGATTGAATGCATCCGGCATGGTAAACGTAGACGTTATCCAGCAATAAGTGTTGATAGCGTGAGTGGGTAAACCCTGAACGATACAGGAGATCGGATTACCCACATATTGGGTGGCCGTGATCACCATTGAACACGTGAAAAGTAGCACCGTTGTGAAGTGGTTGTGCAACCGAAACACCATTGAATCCGTCGTGATCTCCTGCCATTTTAGATACTGTCCGAGACCCCCTAGTAGCTTGTACATGATTGTTTTATCCCGTCGATCAGCTTGTATTGTTTACAATGCTACTACGTTTCTTCCGCCTTCGTACGATTATTTCCACGTGACTG
Organism: Eucera pruinosa; assembly: GCA_028830335.1. Lineage (NCBI taxonomy): Eukaryota > Metazoa > Arthropoda > Insecta > Hymenoptera > Apidae > Eucera > Eucera pruinosa. The sequence continues at coordinate 14,288,342 of JAMYCR010000001.1, forward strand.
AATCGTTCACAAATGGAAGAAAAAATAAACAAAAACGAAAAGGAGAAAGATCACACGGCGTTAGAAAATTGTATCAAGTGAAACTTCCGCGAGTCCTCATCTGCCGCGCTCAGGCTTGAAAAGCGGTAAAACGAAACGAAACAGACACGATTGTATGGCTGTGTCCACGCGGCGTGCCTCCCTCTTTTCCTTTTCTCCTTCTCCTTCGACGTCCTTCTTCCTTTTCTTCTGCCCTACTCCTTCGGTCGTCGCTTCTTGTTCTTTCTTCGGGGTGAAGAAAGGGCGCGCGCGCACATGCGATCGGTCACCGAACCACGTTGAACGAGATCGTGAACGGTCACTCTAGGCTTTGTACACAGAAGGCTGGTCCTCTGACAGGAATTTAACTTTGAAACGCGGCAACCAAACACACGTGTCCTATGGGCATTTTTCGCTAAGGATTGATCGATTCGAGCGCGCTGTGTGTTTTCGGCTGGGTCGACGTAAAGCAATAATGTAACTGCATTTATCGTCGAAGGTCGATGGTGTTTCTGGAGCGATCGTATTTTTTACACGTAATTTCTTTGCAGCTTCTGTTGATAGGTAGAGCTACATATAACCGAGATACACGTTCGCTTCGTTCAGTTTCCTCGAACTCTAGAAGGTAACGCATCGATGCGTCACGGATCCGACTAATTCGTGTCAGAACTGCGACACTCACTCGAATCTTATTATTTTCTCCGTCAATCGAGAAACTCTCAACGAGAACGTAGTAGTCTGACGCAGAATTCTGCAATACCTTGAACTTTCCTGACGTGCCTGCTATCTTCCCCTTTCTCCTTTCCTCTCTTTCGTTTGCGCGGCACTTTTTCTCTCGATATATCGTACAGATAGATCGCACAATGGATGGATTACGAACAGCCAACACTGAATTGTGTCGGCATATACACGTATGTACGTAGCAGTCTTCAACGTCGACTGACGAGAAGTCAGTGCCTTGTTGTTCAGCCGAGGGGCGAGAGGGAGACTCTTTCGATGCGCTAGGGGGACTGCTGGAGTAGAAATGAGTAGGAGAGGGCCCAGGAGGTGGGGAGCGAAACGGTGGGGGACCGACGGCTGTTTCAAGCTCCCTCCTTTAGCTGCAATACTGTATATCCTGTTTCCATAGTGTATGCTGCATCCAACGATGGCTACCGTTGATCATTCGATTCTCCTCGCCAATTTTTAATCGATTTGTTTGTACAAATGCTTGAATTACTTTAAACATACATATTCACGCCGAGCACGGTCAACATGTTTTATAAGGAAGGTCTTCTATGGAAGGTACCTATCTTGTTCTTTGTCTTCCCCCCGTTTTTAGAGCTTCAGAAAATTCTATTAATTGCAGACGCTTTTTGTACGTGTAGTTAACAATTTTGGCGCCAAGAAGCTGGCGTATGGAAACACCTTAATTTAACTGGTGCTAACAATTTGGTATCAGTCGTATATAAATGTGAATTTTATTTTTATACTTGGTTGCACTTTTATCTAGTATCATTGTTCCATGATAAAAATATGTTTCTTGTTCTACCTAAATTAGCTCTTGAATTAAAATATTCGATGCACTCACGATCAGATTATCACTATGAGAAATTTATTTACGAACCCACAATATATATTTTCGTATTCTTTCTTTAGAATATTTTCTGTAGCTGTAAAAACAATATTCGTACTACAACTAGTTTATACTAGACCAGAAAAATTGTGCATCCTTATATGTATTCAGAAATTTTATTTCTGCTCTCTTAAACTGTTTGAACTCTATAAGCTACCGTTTTGGTGGTTTAAGGGATCTTGGAACCACCATTACTCCCTACTGTTATTCATCCTACTCGTTTCTCCACCTTTTCTCTTCTGCACAGCCTCTCATTCGCTTGAAATGTCGTAATGAAAGTAAATCGGTTTAATTTGATCGTTAAATTCAATTGAAGACTGAGGTCGACCAGGGGATCGTACATATGACTTGTATGAGTGCTGTTTGCAATGTGAATGACAATAACATTGTTCTCAGAACTATGATGTGTGTGGAATTAATTAATTGTTTTTGCTTCTCTTTTTCATTATTTTCTTGATTTAAAATGTAATCTTGAATAATATTTAATGCTTATGAACTGCAAGTAAAAGAATATGACTATAAATTGCAGTATTGACTGAATTTCTTTTTTTTCATTTTGTATAATGAATACACAAAAGTAAAAATGTTGCTAAATATTTAACATTTATATTAGTACATTAGTGTCATTTGAAAATACTTCCAAACTGTACTTGAAAAAAGATTGTGTTGTTTTGCAAATGAAAAGTAAAATAGCAAAAATTTATTATTTAATCATAATAAACTCTAGGAATAATGAACAAAATTTTGTTGTTACATTTAATAAAAAGTAAAGATGAAAGTAACAAAATAAGCATAATAAAATAAAATTTACACATCAAAAATACACGAATCATAACAATAAATAATTTCAAATAATACAATAAAATAAAATTAATAACTACATTTTATTACTTCTTAGATAATGAACAATACAGTTAATAGTCAATTTCTATTTTATCCCTTGTATGTACATCTAACAAGATACATGTTTGCTTAATCCTATTTCACTACGTCAACTTAAAGTTATATTACACGTTCTACGCTTTTGTAGACTTAACTGTGAAAATATAAATTTGCGTGTGAAACGTCATACCTAATAAACGACGCAGCATGAATTATGCAGTTTTAATCAATATCAGCGATTTTGTGTTGCCCGCTGGCTTTTCTCTCTTTCTTTCTTTCTTGTTTCACGCTTTATTCTACCGCTTTACGAAGGGTGCCCGGTGTGACTGTATACGTGACCAGATGCACGCCTCCTGAAAGGACTGCATTTTACCCTCCGTAACGGAAGTACCAGCATCTCTCGTTCGCCGCTTGCGTTCGTTTAGGATCGTGTTGAATGCTGGAATATTAAATTGCCCCAGAAATAATGGTTAGCTTTCTGAGCGGTGGAGCGTAAAAATTTCTTCAATCATTCGAAATTGTCTCCTTTAGTACCCCTAAATTTTACACTTGTTTTTCCTTCTGTTTTACAAAAGTCTTTCGTTCTTTTTAATTCTTTATACTTTCCATAAATACTTTATTATAAATTACATTTTTTTTTATGAGTTCTTATGTCACATCAGTTGTATTTACATATTTGATTACTAATGGCGACGATTAAGGATGGGAAACACTGTGGGAATTAAATTGTGTTGTTTACTTTCTTAGGCAAAAAAATAATAACAGAAACAAGTGTCAACAGATAGGTACTTCTATTAATAATCAGTAGAAATAATTAGCGCTAGCAAATGCCCATGAGGTAAATGAACTTACACTTAAAAAAAAAGTAAGCAATTTGTACACAAATTACACGACATCTATTAGATAGTATCATTCGAATTGTTTAATGATATGAGCACATTACCAATTGACTGACCGAAAGAAGTACAAATAGAAAAATTCGTTCTTGCGGTGGTTCTTAGACAGCTTGTAACTGTATCTTGATTTTTTTTTTACTCATTTTTTTTACTGCATGCTTTTTGCAATCATTTCACTATACTTTAGAGAAACTTCATCGCATTTTCGCGATAATCTATTCTTCACGTAATGACGACCTTAAAAATTTGTCTGAATTGAAGCGTGTACAGTACGCAAAAAATAACAGGAACTTTCTCTGACTAGCTAGAAAGTGTGATTAGTACCTAAAAGAAATCGTTATGTGTCAGCTTTCCTAATAAAATTCTGTTGGTAGTGTATACCATGTGCGACTACAAGCATTTACTCGCCTAAAAACGATGGTGAAATGCATGCATTGCACATGTGTTTTTGAAATTTTGGAGAAGTCTCTCAGGGACGAGACATCGCTTTGGAGATCCGGTTACCGAGAACCTGTCGCCGTTGTACGTCGCATAGGGTTCCATGAAAGAAAATCAATGAGGCTTTAATCAAAAGTAAAACGATACATAAATGGTCTGCAATCCTATGACGTATCAAATTATTATCACATTAAATTATTAATACATTAATCATTAAACATAGGAACTTTATGCAAATTCAGACTTTTATGACCATATTTAAATGACTGCAGAATAGAGATTAATTTCACCCTTGAAATATTATAACGAGTACTTTACATTGGGTATTTGGTATATTTTACACATTGTGTGTACCGCGTGCCTTTGTACAAATTCAGATTTTCCATAAATGCATGAAAATTCGCAACCTATTAATTACTAATATGTCAATTAAATTGTTAATAATATTATGTAACTATTTTCATACATTTGTTATTTATCTTTTGTGCTTATGAGTAGACGCGACAATTCGTATTTGCACAACCGTTTGCGATGGAAAAGAAATTTGTATTGAAGATAAAAAACATTGTCTTATGGCATAAGAAGTAACTCAGTTTATTTGTTACATTAGAAATTTACAATTTTATGAATATACACCCGCTGTAGAAAGTTACATTGACATCGAGTAAAAACGTTTTTCTTCTTTCACAGAAACTGAAAAAGAGAGAAATTGAAGAAGAGAGAAAAAAGGCTGTTGTCAGGTTAGTAAGGATTAGATGACAAAGTTTTATTAAAACATTTTAACATATAAAAAAGAACAAATAAGTTATCACTATGCGAAAAAAATGAGTTGATGAGTAATATTATGGAATAAATATACGTACAGAATGATCCAGCAATTATGACATAGTTGGGGAAATTCTGCGTAAAATAATAAATCGAAAGCGTAGAATAACATTTTTTCATAAGAAAGGTTTTTTAACTTAGATATGATAGGCTGTATCATCTTGGTTTTATAAAAGTATACTCTGAGACGATACCTTTCAATCTTTATCACTGTGTGACCTCGTTTTCATCATAATCATTCTTGTGCGGACCTTTTAAATGTTCCGTAATATGAAAGTAGGTCCTTTTTAAAATAAATTAAATACATGTTTAGAGTCCTATGGATTAAAATATTGTTTTTCATTATTTTTTTATTATTCGTGTTAATTTTTAAAGTTGATAACATTTTTGTCAAGCCTTCGTGGACTCTTTATGAGAATACCACGATCCCATTAGGCTCTATATAATTACCACAGATTAACAATCGCAGCTCTAAAATATTCATAGAATGATGAATTCGCGTAACGATAGATTTCTCAGAATGTATCCCTATTGTTAAATGGTACGTGATTGTGACTAAGAAATTCAATCTTGGATATGGTTTGTAAGATCTTTAAAAATATGAAAGAACACGTAAAGCCATGTATATATTAAGTAGATAGTCAAAACATGGAAGTCTGTAGGGAATGTTCGAAAGACAGTAGTGGATTTTGCATAGAAAATTTTGGAGTAAAAACAACGTTTATAATAGGTAATTGTAGCACAATGTAATGACATTTAATTTAAATTGTGTGGGATTATTTTGATGCATTGATGTAACATTTGTCAAATGAATTCGTAAAGAGACATCAACATTGGCTTGTAAAAGGTTCGAAAAAAGTTCTCTGATGAATTTAAACTTAATTTGTTTGGAAGTGATGCAAAACAATACATATGTACGACAACTAGTAGGAACTACATATGACTAATGATATCAATTTCTGACAATTAAGCACTACTGCGGGAGTGTCATGTTATGGAATGCATTCTTTGTTCAAGGAGTTGTACTAGTAGAAATTGAGAGTATGTATCATGAACAGCATTAATTATAAAAATATGTTAGAAAAAATGTCACCATACTTGTATAAGAGAAAATATGCTATCTAATTGGGGTTTTTCGGTATGATGACCTCAATCGGAAGACCTAAAAACTAAATAGATATTAAATGAATTAAGAAATCGTCTTAAGACATAAATCATAAGAGAAAGGTCGAGTTGCTGCAATCTTTGAAAAATGATAATCAAATCTTTCCGTTATCGAGTCAATGTTTTACGGCTGTCAATTTCACTTTCAAAAAAGCTGCATTCACCCAACATACATTGCTACAATTAGATTTCTCCCATGGTCATTATTTTACTTTCTTTTATTTAAGTAAAAAATATTACTCTGTATACTAGTCCATAAATTGAAATGATATTACATTTAAATAGGATGATTTGTAATTTACTATGTAATACAGATCTTAGATGAGCTTGATGGCTTTTAATCATAATGAAAAAAAAACGATTAGAAATGCTATCATTTAACGGAAGATAAAAAACCAACATTACCTATGGAACGATCTGATATTGTCAAATTCCACAGTTTCATTATTTTTTTTTACAATATACTTTGTCTTTTATCAAGGAAAATTAAAACTTTAATTCGAAAGGGTAGCTTAAAAATTCATTTTGATACTGTTCTCGTAAATGATGCTGCTTGTTCACGCCGTCGCCTCGTGCCATGGTCTCGTTTTCGTTGCAGCCGGCAACTGGTCCAAATGTGCAACGTGATGTAACTCTAGCTTTTGTGCAGAGGTACAGCAATACGATATCGCACAACTCACCGACATCTCGGTTTCTCGACACCATACATAATGAGTTCAATCCACGTGACCATGTTCGTGCAACGTCACATGTGTAACGAGATAAAAATGGAAAAGCAGAATAAAAAAAGGATAATATATGTGTATAACAGAAATAAAGAAGTACAGAAATTGAGCCGGAGTTCCCTACTGTTATCTTGTTGCATGAGCAAAAAGTGACCTCTCCACAAACTGTGTAGTGAATAATATCACCCCACATTATAGTATGGGTACGATAAACTCGGTCAAGGCACTAGGGCTTGCAATGAGGAATGGTATGGAACCCCTCGCATGAATGATCGACGTTTTAAGAAAAATGACCGCTTATTACGGTGATATCGAGGATGAGAAAGTGCAAAAATACGCGCAGTACTTGTAGTGAGTCACAGAATTAGGATACACACAAGATTATCAGAGATACAAAAAATACAAAAATAATAAAAGAACTTTTTGTACTTTTTATTTAAAACGTTTATAATTTTCGCATGACGTATTCAATCTTCAAACATATAATTAAACATTCGTTATTGATGAAAGCGATCTACAAAATAGATTGATGGAAGAATAATCAAATGTAGAAGAAGATTACTTAAAAAGAATCATAGAATCGATGTCAAAGGAACTTGAAGAAATAAGTAGTTAAAAAGAATATCCCCCAAAATATACAGTATGTCGGAGTTTAATGCTCGTTGCCGCTACATACTATTTTATACGCGTCCTTAGTCGCAATTATCTTAATTAGAGTTCGTTTGTGAACGACAGCAGTTGCTCGTTTTATCAGCGAAAAATTGCTCCTTCCTCCTAGCTTTCTGGCTGAACCGCTTTATGATCATCGTCCACGATAAATCTTACAGACCCTTTTGTCACCTGTGGCTTATTTAAAAACCGTGACTGTCATTTGATGCGCTCGATCGCGTTCCACACTGCTCGAACACCATGTTGCGGAACATAGTGTAGATCCCTTATTGTTAGACGAGTTTCTCATCGTGACTCGTATGTAGGGTGTGTCAGTAATCATATTACAGCCGGAAAATTTTTTTGGGAAGCTTAATTTTTGAGAGAATTGAATTTAACGACTCATGGAATACACACACACTTAACTATTTTCCGGCTTGATGTTTCTATTAGTGTTTAACAATAATATCATAATAAATATTAATACTAGGTTTATTAATCATTTTATTAACTTATATTTGTACATTACTACGCGAATTTTGCTGAACTGGTCCATGAAGCGCCTCCTCGCAGGTTTGAACGAGCTTGACGTACATACACATATGTCGTTGAGAACAGCATTTTGAGCAACTTTTTTCTTTACATGTATGCGGCGATCGGTCTTAGTTTTTGAGTTATATACAATAATGCTTTCAATGTTATATGAACTTTCACTCTAAAAAGTGTTTGACCGTACACTTCACACTCTAAATACCTATAGTAGAATTCCAATAATCCGCCACGCAAAGCTCCGATCATGTTCGTGCCTTACGAATGTCATTCGGTAACTATTACGAATCATATTTCGCACGGAGTAACGTAAGAAATCGTCGCCGCATGCATCGAGCAGCGGCACCGAATTTAAGCAGTTAATGAGCAGTGTTGAGCAGCTTTGAGGAATGTAGTATATGTATCATAATTCGTATAGTTGCTCACAAAAGTATTCATCTACCTGGACATATTTAAGGATCTTCATTCATTTGTTATTCCTTTATTTTATAATGTGTATTTAAAAATAATATTTTATAGTCTTATTAAAGTAATCTCTTCATCGATTTTGGAAATAAATTTTAGGTAATTCTTTCCTTTATTGACATATAATTGTACATAAAATTTACTGACGATGAGTACTTAAAGCGGCCGTGTATTTTTGTGACTGACTGTATAAGTGCTTATACTGAAACCATGATTCTTCAAAAGATTTTTTGGATACGCCTGTGCAGGTGTACTTGACAGGTCCATTGGAATGTGTGTGACTAACTCTAGCTATTGAATTCTCATGCGAGTAGCGTAGAAGCCCTCACAGAGGCAGTCTTCAGTTTGAAGAAGTTTAGGAAAGGGGCCCTAAACACTTTTAGTCTTAGTCTCTCATACTGTATAACAAGATACAGGGAATCTTCACTTATATATCTTCACTTTTTTCCCACATCTGGGGCACAGGAGCCCATGCATGCCAGATGTTTCCTCGTAAACCAACATCCTGTCACTATTCTTACGAGTAAACACAATTGTGTTCTGTTTTGGTGCAATAAAATGTCGCCTGGCTTGTGGCTGGATTTCTCTTTACGCGTTCGGCACTAAAGTAATTCTGGAACTACGGACGGAGTCAAGTCCTAATAAAACTATTGACTCCTTTGTGAGGTCGTTCCATCAACTTCTGTGGCAAAAAACTTTGTACAGGCAACCTACGCTGAACAGGTTGAAAGTGCTCATGTATCTCGTGCCGAAGGCTTGATTCCAAAGTTTCGAAACATGTTTTCTGATCATATCTTCGCCAGATCCTCATCGTGCCCGCAAAGACACCAGTGGTAGAAGTGGTGACTGGGTGGGATTTTTACGGTTGACTAGTTCGTTTGTCCTTTCATTTCTGGTTATATCAGAGTGACCTGAAATCCATACCAATTTGTCGCAATCTAAGCCTGGATTGCGTCTCCACTTTGTAAATGACTTTTAACTTGACCCGACTATTGCTGTAAATGCAAATATGTTTGTTATTATAGTCCCTGACTAAGTAAGTTTAGCTTTGCACATGTTTAGATTACAGTCGTCTCAGCCTAGAAAACTGTTACATGGCAACTCGAAACCACTGCTTTCGGTTAAATGTTTTCGACTAAATGTAATAATACGAAATTAATGCTAAATAGTAATAGCAATAGTAATAGTGATACTAAGGCTACTTATCGTAAGGTTTTTCAGCTGCCAAATGCTACTGCATAAATATAGAAATTAATAGAGAATTTGTAGGCAGCAAGAAATAAAATGAATTGATGAAAAAAGTCTAAAAATAAACATGAGCTCCGAGAAGAAAAAAAATCATCGCGCAAAAAAATTCTATCTACAGATTGGGAAAATTTCATAGTATCAGCGCCACAACGCGTTCAAAAAATTATAGGTGACGGTAGAAATGTTGTAGGATATTCGAAATGTAAATATTAAGTAGATATTAAAATAGATTTCAATATCAAACATGGTGGGTTGTACATATTGTCTCTAACATTGCCAATCTTCCATAATACCAACCAACATACTCAGCCTACTTAAAATCGTAAAACGTTTACTGTTACGTAATTCCTTACATTGTTCGTAAGCGATGATTTTAGCAGGATGTGGCTTTTTAATCGCTGCAGCGTTTCCTCTGACATATTTTAGACATCAAATGATTACGAGTTATTTTTTTGCGCATTTACGTAAATTCGCTTGAAATTCTAATTTGACCGTCGACATTTGTACAATCAGATATACTGTAATAAATTCAGCTACTGAAAACTGTGAACTTTACATGACAAGCCTAATTAGAATTTTTTGACCAGAGATCTATAAACTTTACTTAGAATGTTCAAATATAACGACCTTTACTCTACTTTGACATTTATCCAAATTAAATATCATAGGTAACATATTTACCAAAAACGGGAATCTGTGTAAAAGAGTAAAAATTGACATTTCTTTAAATTATTATTTATTAGTTTGTTTTGATAGAAAACTATATATTTTATAAAAGAGTTAATATTGAAATTACTGTAGTCAATTATTCACTTTACTCGATCAGTACAATTCAAAATTTTCTGATAAAAACCATTCATAGTAATTACAATTTAAATTTTTCATGTACATGAGCTGTATGTAACAAGTAGAACTTGACTTTTTCACCCTTATCTATATTAAAAAATGATAGCAAACCATTCATTAAAAAAAAAAAACAGATAACGTTGAAATGTACTTGACATCTTTGCGTATAAAATGAGGCCCCTGAAAAGTACTTCTCTTCGACTCTTTTCTATTTCTGTCTGGAATAGTTCTGCCTAACAATATTTTTCTACATCACTAATATTTTTCATACTATTCAGTTTTACATGCCTCACTCTGTATACTATAGAATAAGCACAATATAAATTTTTGCGGTCAATGTAATTCGAATTCTTCTGATGGAAATCCTTGAAGCTCGTCTCGTGGCGTCTTTTATTATACTTTCTCGAGAAGAAACGAACATCGGTACCGATCTTCGGAGTACATGTACTGTTGAAGCCAGTCAAACCGGTTTTCATGACGGGCGTCCAGTTGAGAATCACTGTAGGTCAATAGTGTCAATTGTGATGAATGTATGTCGACTCTGCTCGTGTCTGGACCTTGTAATTCCATAGGCTAAACTATATAATCTACAGTATATATATAACATATGTGCAACAATTTATACAAAATGACAATGAGGATAATGCACCGATTAAGGATTTGATTTCATATATATATATATATATATATGTGTTAAATAGAGTCTCTAGCCGTCAAATTAGGATCACATGCAAAGATTTCATTCTTATAATTGTAATATTATGATATAAATGGTAACTTGTCCTTAGATGCTCAAATTATTATTAAATATATAGATGGTCATGTGTATACAGCAATTATTTTATTACGACTAAAGCGAAATTAAACTAATAATGTATGTAATGACCACTGTCATGCCAGTAAGACTGATATGTAATCAAACTTGTAAGACTTCTGCAAAATACTCTACATTGTTACCCTTATTTCAATACCATGAATATGTGATTTGACAAATTATGGAAATTCACGTATCTCGGATATTATTGGAGATAGTAGAATACTTCAAATGTAGAAATTTTGTGTTTATTCAACGATGAATTTAACTGCGTAAGCGGATTTCAAGAAAGTCTAGTGTTTAAAAATGTATTCCAAAATTATTACCTTTTTATTTGTTTTTCTAGTAAAAGTTTGTGTATACACTCTCCATTTAAATGCAAAACATTAATAAATGAAAATTTTGATATTTTATAAATTAACAAAAGTATATTCTCTTACTGCGTGCTCATAGTCTATTTTGAATCGATACTTTCAGTATGCATATTTGAGATGGTATGTTTTCATGGATTTTTCAACTGTATTATATTATGTGTCGGTAGTTATTTTTTGAATAGACGAAATTAATATCTCAAGCACAGAAATTTTGTGATGCGAACCTTCATCGTAAAGACTCCGGTTGATCTGTGCACAAGCTACAATATATGTACATCTGTATGTATAATGTAAACGTTGGGCTGGTGAGAGCCCAGACGATGTGAATTCCTCTCCGAGTTGGAGTATAAGCCAACATTTAATAATTCGTTCTAAAGTTAATTTTTAAATAAACTGTATGTGAAAAATTAATATATTGTCAAGAACTTAAAAAAATATAATACTACCTTTCTAAATAGTTAAAATAATATTTTCCCGATAAGGTTGCAAAATAAAGACTTGTTGGCAATTTTTGAACAGTAAAGACAACTTTTTAGAAATTGAAAAAGTACTTTCGGAAACTCAAACTCTTCTAACTGAAATGAAAGTAACATCATGATTATACATATGATTAATACTACTAGTAGCACGAGAGAAAATGATTCACAAAGAACAAAATCAAATTCTTTAGCTACTTGAAACTATACAAAGACGGTTAAACGAAAATCAATGTACATAATGGATACGTTAACTATTTATGTTCAAATATGGTAAAAAGCAAAAATCTATTTCTTGATTTCTTGTAATTATTATGACTATATTTCATAATTATTAGAATAGTTAGCATATATACATATATTCGATAGAACTGATTGCGCAAGTATCGTGCATTAATTTCTTAGTACAAATGAAGAACAATTGAAACGTTTCTAAGAAGTTCTCAGTACAAACTATGCTTGTGCAGCATTAGGTTCATTAAACAGATATTTTTATGCTACTGCTGATCATGCATTCAAAAGAGGTCTTCTGCGAATCAAGAATGGCTGACAACTTAATCCATGTAATGTATTATCAGGAAAAATTATCCAACTCAAACATTTTGATTTTAGTGATACTTTATGCATAAATTACTCTACACTGTTCTCATACATATATGTAAATAATACTTTCACTACTCGAATTATTGGGCCATGTTTCCCATAGCCTCAGCTACAATAAATTTTGCAATAGCCGGTGTGTGGTATTTTGCTCTACAAAATAACGGAGAATAATGAGATGAATTCAATTATACTTGATATGTCATTTTATCGTGAGTCCAATGTTAATATTCATTATTGTTGTAACGTATTCAGTACTACAGTTCAAAATTATGTCAAAAATTCTTCAGTTAAGTCACGTAGAAAATGATACCGTTGAATTGTTTTTTCTGTATTGACATTTTAAGTACTTGGTATCAATTTTCGATACTGATACTTGTTGAAACAATACCTAACTAATATTATACCGAATCAATACCTCTTTGATAGTTCATGATAATACCGATACCAGTTTGATACTCCATAATATTATCAATACTTATTTGATAATATATGTATCGTAAAGATTGATGGATGGTTGGCTGATATTATTTCAAAAGTGCCAATATACGGATTTTACAAATAATATGAGCTTTAAGAATTATACGTTAACATAATACAAGAAGTACATAAGTGTGCATAAAGCGGAAGTGACGAATACATAGAATGCCGATCCAGTAAAATCTAATAAAGAGAACAATAAAATATCGATACCTTTTATAGGTATCGAATAGATATCAACACTTCCCTATAGGTATCAACATTATCAAACAAATGTTGATACTTTTTGATACCTACGTCTTTGATGCTATTCGATACGAGATCGAAATTTATAGACTAGTACTAATATTGTAGTATCGTTATAATATCAATTCTAAGTCATCAGTGCAAAATTACAGACATCGCATCGCTCGTATCTTAACTTAATACGCCGTATCGCTAACCCATTTCCCCTTGACAAAAAGGAAAAATTGGAATTCGTTATTCCTTAGAATGCATAAGTAAAAATTACCCACGTCTTAAATACACTGGAGTTTAGTGAAGATCGTCAGCAAGCAAAGTTGTGCGCGATGGTTAGACGTGCTTGTAGATAGAAAGAAGAAAAGTTCTACAACTTATAAGGGTATCCTTTGCTCACGACCAAGCCAGTCAGTTTGTAAATACCTTACGTGATTGCTGCACGTTAACCTCATTATCCATGCACACGTGGTCCCTGGACGTTCACTGCGATCACTCCGATACGAAGGACATACACTGAATAAAGCTGGGGTCTTGATATAACAGCACCTTTGTTTCTTCATAACTTCAAACGTCGTGTCGTTTCCGATAACTTCCTAGTATGTAAAAGATATTACAATGATTCATTCAAATATAACAAAAAAGTATTCATATAAACGCACACTACCGTTCAACGGTTTGAGCTCACTTCTAATATTTGTAATTTATGAAAGAATACAAAGTAGAAGAGAATTTATTTCACCATTTTTTGTCATTAGTCGCTTTACTAAAGTTCTTTTTCCATTACAATATGATGTTTGCTTTTTATTTCTGCAAACAATAATATTTTATTTCTTTTTTATCTGACTCGTACACCTTGAACGGTTTCACGGATTACAAGTTTTTCTTATTTGAAGTTATATTATTATACTTATAGTGGTAACAAGTTTCCGCATTTGATAATTAACTTTCCATAATATTCACTATTTTTAACTACTTAACAGCAAATGTGAAAACAAAGAGTAAACAGCTGTGTATTGGATTGTCAAGACTGACAATCTGATATGAATAGGTAATGGCCAAAGGAGTTACGCATTGAATATAGACATGTAATAAATAGTTATTTTGCGTTTTAGTTATTACAGGAAAATTAAAATTACATTATATTAACCTTCTGTCAGCGATCCGGGGTTTTTAAGGCCCATGTCCTATGAAATACACGTGCCTTTAATTTAAATTCTTAATTTCATTTAAGAATGAAAATTATTAGATGATATTTTAAAGACTTCGAGAAGTAGTATAAATGATGTTAATATAAAAATAATTGCTGATGAAAGGTTAAAGTTACCATGCCATACAATATCCTACGAAATGATACAATCTGTTTTGTGTTTCAGCAATCTTTTCCACGTATAGACATATCATAGGTGAATATCGGTTTACGGTTTATCTGTAATATTTCATTAGCGTGAAATCTGACCAATTTTTAAACGTTATCATATATTGTACAGACTATAGTCAGCAAAGCTACTTGTATTAGTTGCCTCTAATATTGAACATAAATATGTATATACGGAGGTCGATGTCGTTAACTGTGCGGCTAAAAAGAAAATTTAACTAACTTCGTTTAAATATCAACTGGTCTTTAACTTCCGAACGGCAGTGCAAAGTTGTTTCGAAAAGTTCTTGGAATAATTTCTATAAGAAACGGCATTGGCAGAAATTACTGTCGTAGAACGTGCTTAAAATCGGGTTCGGCCTTCAGTGAATTATTCGTGTATACTTACACTACCGCTCAAAAGTTTGGGATTACTTCTAATATTAACTATTTGCTGTACTTTTATAAATACCTAAAAATTCCGTAAAAATTTCAAGTTAAAAAAGATTTATTTGAGTATTCTTGAAATGTCCACACAAGGCATTGTCCAACGTTTACTTTTTCTTACAAAACGTGTAGCTCGTCGGCGGAGATATGTACATCAGCCGGTCATTTGAAATCCAGTCACGAAGGGAACATTGTAGGTACTGAATGAAATACGGGATGCATTTTTATTCGATGTGAGCCCCTTTTGCCTGCCAAACGTTTTTAGAATATTTTGCTTATTGGTATCAATAAAAATCGCAACATATGCGACCAATGCGTATTCTGAGAAAATGTTTTACTAATTGGCTTTGTTATAATTCAACGGTGCGTAAGCCACTTAAATTGACAACAATTGAAAAAAGAATTTTTTTTAATAAAATTGGGCTAAAATCATAATAGTTGACAAGTGTAAATAATTTATGAAATATTTATCTCATAGACGATTAAACGTCAGGTCCTTCTGTTAATTTTTTCCTTAGCTCCATTTTATTCATGTGGCGACATAGCATACTATTATTCATACGTGTAACACACTTTGAAGAGATCACTTTCCA
Organism: Eucera pruinosa; assembly: GCA_028830335.1. Lineage (NCBI taxonomy): Eukaryota > Metazoa > Arthropoda > Insecta > Hymenoptera > Apidae > Eucera > Eucera pruinosa. Next base: position 14,304,039 of record JAMYCR010000001.1, read on the forward strand.
TGTTGACTTTGACATTAAGGACTTTAAGGATTGAGAACAGAAAAGAAAAAAAGAAGTCGAGGATTTTCTTGGAAGAGAATCACCTTTCTCTTCAACGTAGTTCGAGGAACGTTAAAAGCAGTAGATACCTATGAGATCGTAAAAATTGCGTTATTTGCACATGTTCTACAATTATTTTGGATAATTAAGTTTCTACCTAATTCCACGAACGGTATCGAGAAGTGACATAGCAATTAAGTTAAAGGAATACGAAAATTCGCCTTAGTGTTAATAATAAAACCTTGTGCTTAATAAGTCGTTAAAGTACAAACAAGATCAAGAACAGATAACGTTCTATTTAGAAAATATTCGACTAAGTAATTAGCCTGCTTTATAACGGTTTCTTAGACGTTTCTCGATTCGAAAATTCAACTCACTTTCTCTGCTTCTTTTTCTTTCTCTCTGTTTTTCTCTTTGTTCCTCGAAACATTCCAAAGCTGTGAACTCCTTGAATTAACAAACGAGAATGACAAACTCTTTAAGCAAGTATGTATTACTTTAGTATTACTTTAAAAGTGTATGCATATATGTGTATGTATAACAATATGATAATATCAACGGTATGATAGTTTATCTACTATCGTTTTTATTAAGTATATACCAGGGATATGAAAAATTTATAAATCCAGCGGTATAACTGTTGAACCGGCCGAAACAGAACAGTTACTTACTTGGTCCCTACGATTACCACACTTCACTACTTTAAATATTTTTATTTGTGGAGTCACAACACGCATGAGAAAAAAGGTAAGATCATTCAAGCGTTTCAAGAAGTTCAAAATTCGAATACCTTATTATTAGTTTATGCTTTTATAATTCGCCGAACTAAATTTTGTCTGCGATATTTTCAGCATCTTGCATACTGAAATAAGTAAATTATTTAAGATTACTACTTATTATTCCACCAAATTATACCAAATTTGTAGTAACATGGTTTATAAACGCAAACAAATGTAGCGATGCTTAACGGGATTAAGTGAACGAAGCAGATTAGGTCTAAGTACTCACTTATATACACATGTATGTACTTAACGAACTTTCAAATGTAATTTTCTCAGAAACGGAATCGCATTCGAAAAAGTTTTCTTCTATATTTTCAGCCCACTTCCACGCTAGCAATCACTTCTTTTTCAATTGTACCACGATTTCGGAAACACTCTATACATCTACATACACATATTAACTATTCTACTAAATACCCATAGAAAAAGACATGTCCTATGCGCACATTTGTTTGAAAATGGTTACGCGATATGTGTAAGCAAGGATAACTATACCGATTTCAACTCACCTAATCGTCTGGCAAAAATGCAAGCGTTGTCCTGCTCGATCCTGCACACTGTCCTGGCTTAAGAGAAAACCTAGTGTGAATCATCCTACTCGGATAAGCCGGATCTTGCCTCGAGAAACGCATACAGCATACTGCAGGAATGGAATGTTTAACACGTGTAACATGTTCATTATTCAAGAACCGCATATCGTGTCTACATTTCCATTGAGAACAGTAAATAAAAGCTTATTTATTAAAGGACCATATGTATGCATAGTGTGAAAATCGCATTTTTTTTTTCATATAAAGACTTTAATCACTGGACGTAAAACCTTGTGCCAGTAAAAATACGGCACCCTAAACTTTGAATGTTCCCTGAACAAAGATACTTTAAAGAAAACCTACCCTTCGCAGGTAGGCTATGTCTTATCTCGAAAGTTCCACGTAGGAGCTGTATAAATTCCTGGTTGGGTCTCCAAATTCCAACTTCCAGACCTGGAACCCTAAATTACGGACTATAGCTTGTAATCCGTAGTCAAAGATCTATGAATCTAATTCGAATTTACAGTTTGGGGCCAGATATTGGGGTTTAGAATCTAGGGTCTGAGGATTAGGGTTCCCCGATCTGGTTGTGTGAAATGTAATGTAATTAAGCCTGGATCTGGGCACTGAGTGCTGAGTTTAGAATTTAAGAACATGCAGTTCCGTGTCCTCCAACCTCGCTATGGTCTGGAGTGGATTTTATGCTATCTGAACTCGTGGAATCCCATTTCTAACGATTTCGGAGTAGCTTAGCATAGAATCGTAGATTCCGAGGTCATAGAATTTATGATACCATAGTCAAGTATAGTCTGGAGCGAGTTCTATAACTTAAAGGCTGTGACATTCGAAGTATCAGGATTTGGAAGTTGTCTGACTTCGAATCTAAAGCTCCAAGGTCACAGAATTTGTTGTATAATTTCCTAGCTTTTTGTGGTCCACAATTTTTCAGTTTATAAATTACATGTTATTATTTACATGTACCAAAGAGTTTATAATTTTTTTATTTAATATTGACTTAGGGTTTTTTAATATTAACTTTACTAGAAGAGAAAAATGGTTATTTTGCGTGAAACCAATATGGAACTTTCTTGGTACATCACCATTAGGTATCGAATGTATAATTATGATTTTAAAAATCCTTAATTTCGATAAGTACATAATTTGTAAAAATTTTACTCTTTTATCTATCATGTACTTCTATTTTTTTCAAGTATTCAAGTTCAAAACAAGTTATATTAAGCACTTGAAAAACTGACAAGTAAGAAAGGGGAGAGTAGATAGCAAAAAGAATTGCCTGATCGATTTCACTTTCATGCACTGATAACTATCGATCAAAAGTATGTATATTGGATATTTGTAGAATTTGTATTCTAACTACTGCAAAATATATGAAACGCCGCATTCCAACATTTCACTGCGTTTTTCGTCTATATACCTATATGTGTATATTGTGTGTATGCATTTAAAATCAAGACATTTCTTAAATACAGTATTCTCAGTTTAATTCTCCTGTAATAAGCCGATCATTAATTAATATAATACTAAATATGAAAAGCACCATGACTTATACCAATTGCAACAAAATTTCAAATTACAGTGCCTATGCATAGAAAAGAATATATTTAAAATGTGTCAGATAATTAACAAAAACCATTGCATCAAGTGCACCAGTATGTCATGATTGTTAGAGAACCTTCCTGATATGTTCCTCTTTTATACGGAGCACAGTCGTCATTTCCTGGTTGTACGAGAGAACATAATGGACCGAGTTCCGGCCACTATAAGTATTCCTCTGGCGCAACAGAAACGAACAGAGATCTCGTAATCTGATTTTACAACTTATCTTTTGCTTTTCAATATTCGTCATTGTTTCATCATCTTGCTATTAAATTTTCATCGTTTTTTTCTTTTGTCCTTAATATTTAATAAATATATAGGTGTACAATAGCAACACTTCCAAAGGAAGTCCAGTAACTCGAAAATTCAGAAAATTATGAAAGATAGCAATGTTGTTCCTTTCGGTGGTTGTGATTTCCGTGAAATTCTGTCTCACAATCTTTTCTTTGAAATGATTCATTAACCTTGTGCATCAGTTATTCCAGAAACCAGGACTCTGAATTATTACTAAGAATGTAGAATTTATAATTTCCCAGATAAATCTGACGGAAGTCGTCCGAGAAGTTAGTTAACTTTGAATTTGCAGAATAGTTTTTAGAAAGTGACAGAAAACTAGCACATTGATAAATTAGAGAGGTTAATTAATAGCGAGTCTAACTAGTATTATTTTTTTCTAAAATATAAGTTTATCTACTTTTTTTGGTACAAAACAAGATAACATAAATTTATAGTGAAATGCTTGCAGGATTTCTTCTTCTCATATGTTCAAATTACACATCTCAAACGCCAAAAAATCCTGTATCTTCAACTTTGCCTAATTATTTATTATAGAATCGCATACCTTTCATGAATAACAAACATTTCTTGATGTATGTTAACACTAGGTTTGCGGACGTTAATTGTATAATTCGACAGACTTCCGCAAAAATACGTATACTGCATATAAATATTCGAAATTAGAAGCGTGATAATGAAGAGAATTAATTAGAATACATATTCATACCACTGTATTAATTAAAGTTAACATAAGGTACTGAAAAATAATATTTATGGTCTCTATGATTTTAGGTGTGAAATCTGAAATACGTCAACGTGACACGTTCCGTAAACCTAGTGTTAATACCTCATTTTGGTTATCATAGTTTGTTGACTATTTTTACGAATATACGACATATATATATATATATATATATATATATATATATATATATTAAATCAATTGTCATTAAATTAAATGAAATATAGCAACCACATATGTAACAGAACCTTTAAAGAGTCTTTCTGCTTCAGAGGACTAAAAAGATCAAATTTTCTTTTTGATTTCTGAAGAGTGCAGAGTATTTTTCAGAACAGCAGTGTTTATTTACTAATTTCAAACATCACAGAAAGCTATTTCATATGCGTCAACCTAATACGATTTCATGAATCTGTAAAAGTAACATATATTGACTAGGAAATCACATCATCAAGTTGCCAGGTGAACGTAAATGTTATAATTCGACGGCACACCACGTCACGAAGCCAATCAACCTACTAAACGATTTAATAATCCTGACTATTGTCGGACAGCTGAAAAGGTCAGTTCAATAAAACCAGCGTATTTACCTGCATACGTATCGGTGCATACAAGTGCTCTAATCGAGACATAACAATGAGGGAGCTAAAAGATGCTTGCGACTTACCAAGTGACCTGAACTCGACAACCCTGAACATGGTTATTTGTGACGGACGTCAAAGACGGTAATTTAGGATTAGTGTTCTCGTTAGGACTCCCAAGTTGTTGCATATGATTTATTCAATTCTATACTCGTTAAAGTGTTAATAATGAAAGGAGAACTATATAAAATTGTGTTTTTCTTAAAAATCCATTATTAGACTTAAAAATATAGTTTTATTGATATAGAAAAGATAAAAACTAAAAAGGAATTTGGTATACGTAAGCAGACATTCTCTGAAATCTATACATAATCAGAAGAGAAAACAGATTTGGTAGTCTCCAATTTAATGGCGCAAACTTTATTTACATTAATGATAAAAAATCATAAAATGAAATGGCATATGTAACCATACAAAAAATTATATATGATGTTTACTACTTACAATAGAAATTATACATAAATAATAATTATATTTCTATTAATATAAAATACATTTATGTACATCCCGGACTTATGCACTAATTGGTTTCAAAATATTAGATAATTAGATTTTCCATACTTGTAGACGTACTACTTTTAACACTTCGTATGTGCTTCCTTACTATGTATCATTATTTCTAATTTTCCAATACATTTCTCAGAAAAATAGTTCTAAAACATTATGGTGGTGCGACGATTAATTAAATCTCTAGAATATTGAGATATTTACATCACTCATTTTATTCTCTCCTTTTTACTCGGTAATTGAAATTTTTACTTGACAAACTATACGCCACTTTCTCAAAATATTACAATAACTAATATGATATAAAATGTTTATTATTAAAGTTATCGGTATCTACTTATATTGTACACAAATAGCAATTGCCGAATCTTTGAATTCAATTTTTGTCGAAAATTAAGCTTCTCCTAAAAAAAATTTATTCTTTACCTTCGATTTATTTTTACATTTAGAATCACGCATTTCTTAGTTGTATCACGCATCCTGGCACATTCTGTACATTAAACAATAATGCACAGTAAGATATGCTTCGACAAGGGGATCAACCGTAATAGAGTGTACAATAATTAATTCATTAGGACTAGAGGAAATAAAGGAATCAAAGAATAAAAAAAAAAAATAGAAACAAATTATGAATTGCTGGTTGTAAGTGTTATGGATAACTGAATAGGAAATTATAAAATGAAGATGGGATGAGAAGTCTAAAGAGAAAATATTTGCGAAAACAGACCTAGAAGAAGAATGAAGAAAATTTAAAGAAAATGTCAAGGAGATGAAAAAATAAAATAGAGAATAGAAACAGAAATATTGGATAGAAATACTGATGGGATAAATAATGCACAACACAGCAGAGATAAGTATAAATATTATACAGAAAGGAAGGACAAACGTAAGTGAAAATGTGTATACAAAATAGGCAAAGTTTGATAGTTTATGTAGAGGCAAAAAAAAATAAATAAGAATTATGGAACTGGAATAATTAGAGATAAAGATCTGGGAATTTATAAATAACGAAAGGGAAAAGGGAGAAAGCATAAGAGAAAACATTGAATTGAATGAATGGGGAAAACAATTCGTGCAATTATAAAAAGGATTAGAAAGCAAAATAGAAGAGTAAGAAAGGAGAACAAGATAGAATAAAGATGAAGAATCAGACTTAACGCAGGCGGAAATGTAGGGGCAATTAAGCAGGTTGAAAGAGAAAAAAGAAAGAACGGAGTAAAGAATGTAGCAATTCAGTCGGCTTATATCTCTTGTTCACAGATCCAATACTATGATAGATGAAAAACATATAGATATTAATTTGCATTAAGTAAACCGTACTTAGAGTTATAGTTCAACTTTGTTAAACGACCATACTTCATACAACTCAATATTACAAAATAACAGATTAAATACATAATGGATAAAATACTGTCTTTAAAAGGCAGATTCTTATGCAATTTTTAAATTATTAAGTCATCTCATGAGCAATGAAAATATTTTTATAATTTAAGAAAAAAATAAAATACAGAAATTTATTTACAATATTATCAACCCTGGAATATTATCAATAATTTTTCGTGAAATTAATATTAACATGGAGTACACTGTACTCCATATCGTATAATATTTTTATTTTTTTACTAACTTCATTAATCTTGGAATCATTTATTATAAGCTTAAAACATACCAATAAGTACATCTTTTTCGAATCTTGTAATATTTTTGAAATAAAAATATGAAAAAACTTACATTTGATGAATCGCACTTTGGGCCACTGTATATTTTGCATGTTAATGTTCTAAGAATCGTAATCAATATATTTTTCTGTATTTTCGATAATAATTTTTTATTTAGCGATCGACTTTTCGTGGCTTTTTTAGCAAAAGGTTTAATTTCGTTATTAACTTTTTATACGAATTACAGTACTTATGGCATGACCCCATAAATACTTACGCATACACGAATTAATTGACATTCTTCAGGTTAACGGTATCTCCTCAGGGGAGTGAACGAGTTGAGTCTGACGTCTTTCCCTTAGATCTTCAGCCAGTTTTTGTAACAGTTCCTTGAACACATAGTTATCCAAGTTCTTCGCTATATAATACAAGAACACCCAATCCCCGTAGTGGGATTCATTCGTGACGGTCAACACGTTCCAAGGATTGTATTTCCCCGGACAAGCCATGGAGAATACGATCTTGTTGAACAGCACGCTCCTATTAATTAGAAAATTTGTAAAATCATTAAGCAAATGTTAAATAAACATTCAAATCTGTTATGTAACTGGGAACATTATTAGAGAATCATGTAAAGATGTTAGATAATATCTATTAATCCTAGAATACTAACATGAGACTCGAAATACTCAAAACAACACATTATACTGTACTGTAAGTACTGTGTTTAGTATTAATGTTTTTTCGTATACAACTTCCTTTTTGTTTCCACTTTCAAAATATCATAGTACTCAGTAAATGTGGACTTGTTCATTCCTGTTAGGGAGAACATCACATTAACCGATTGAAAACATCGATTTCTTTACATAATTTGAAAAAATAATCTTTCGAGATAATGCTTCTAGAATAGTATTACGCAAAATCTTGCGAGAAGCGCTCAGCCAAGCTGATTCATTGTGGGCAAATATAATTCTTTATATACTGGACTATACATATTTCTTTATTGCAGCTATGTATGAATTCTAATACTTTTAAAATAATAATCTACTATTTATTAAAAACTTAAGATGTTTCGCTCATTATCTTCAATAACCAAATGTATATGACGAATTTCAAGGAAAGCGTACAAAAATATAACGAATTTATTTATATTTCTGTTACAGTTTCACTTGTAAAACCACATATGTATACAAAATGCTTTGTATTTTAGCAAGTATTTCCGCTAAATGATGATTATCTACGATGTACGTGTTATAACACATGAAATCAGAGATTCACGCAAGTTTTTAAATCGTTTTGTCAACGATTTAGAAGTCCAGTCAACCATACGAGTTCCGACAACTAGGATTCTTAGAAACGTTACGGTTGATAAGCTGGATACGTGTAGGCAATAAATAGTACTAACCTGGCGTGTAATACCATAGTCATTATTCTCCAAAGCAATCCTAAACCGGTTATCACTGAAAGAATGATAAACCAATACCAGAGGAATACATAGATCTTCTCGTTAACGATGTTCAACGCCATGACACACAGCGCATCATGGTTTTGTATGGTTCCCGATGGACCGTATTTGTGGAAGACGCATTTCGTTACCTAAAATATTGATTTGAGAAACAATTTTTTACAAAAGTTTGTAGATTGATTTGATTTTTTACTTTTACGAAAAACTATTACCTAATTGTTAATAATGATATTTGGTTGTTTATTGAGTATTTATTTGATTGTTGATCTTTAAATGTTTATTGCTTAAGATAAGTTAATTATGAATAGGAATGCAGTAAAATTCCAGTTATTAAAATATATCGATGGATAAAATACTTCGGATAATTGGATGATTTATCGATAGAAATTAGAATTAACTGATGTACTAATTCTCCTCGTTGCTTATAATATTTCATTCAAATAAAGGGGGATCACATTTAAATAACTAAAAACAGTAGGAAGGAGTACGTTTGAATAATTGGGAAAATATTGCATGCACTGTGCGACCGAGGCAGAGTCTTCATTTCAACGTATTTTCCAAAATATTAGCATTTATAGATTAAAATGTGTGATGAATTAGATACCAAAATTTAAGTCATTTTCAGTTCAAGGATTATTCACATTTCCAATTATGTATGAGAAAACGTAATAATGCAAAAGTAGATATTTGAAAAGAATGCACATAATGTCGTGTACTTGAGAAATACGTATTTATGAATTTTCAAAGTTATATTTTTAACCTTCTGAATATTTTAGAGGCCTTTAACAAACTTTTTTTTTATTAAAATTATGCTAAATAGAAGTTTTTATTACATGCTGAGCAGACGAAGTTCATATATCTAGTCACATCTATAAATTGCCTGTCTTCAGCTGCAGCAAATAAAACATGTGTCCCTTCAATAGACCATACACATTGAGTACCAGCTGTTCAATACGCACAAATAACTGTATCCATTCAACAAAATATTGGTATCAATTATCATGTCTAGTTTATCTGTATATCATCTAATGGATTTCCATATCCTATTCTTCTTTAAAGCAAAAGCACACGCGAATAAATACGATTTTAGATACTCGATTCTCTTTGTTCTACTACTTCCCCGGTTATATATTACTTACACAAAATTCTGTGTTAATAGTTTGAACATACCTTGGGAAATACGATATCGAGTGGATCTACCATTCCGTCAGAACTATCCTGTGATAACGATTGGCCAAGGCCGAGGAAAGCCCCGCCGAGGAACCAATCAGTCAAATAAATTTGCATCAGGACGTTAATGAAGTTGAGAACCTCGCAGAGACCCATGTAATACGCCCACGGTCTGTTTAAGTGGATACGATTAAGAAAAGAATATCGAATCTGTAAAATTTTTTCATCACGTTCACTTTTCGATAGAATAGTGATGCCGTTCTCGGTTTTCAAAGAAGTCTCACGTAGAGCCAACGATGCCATGTGTAATCCAGATACCAATGCTTTTAAGCGACCCCCTGGATCACAAAATTATTTTCATCTATTTATCTCCTTTCCCTTTTTTCTTCTTGTGATTGACTTTAATAGTACGGAGAAATGTTATATGTGCGCTATCGACAACAAATTTTGCAAAAATGAATACCCTGTAGAACAGTGGTCGATAACGCGAGGTTTGCGGGCACCCGAGTGCTCGCGAAACATTTTTCAAGCGCCCGCGCCAAAATTATGATCAATTTTCAAAATTACGTACAATTTAAAACAAATGTTAGGGGCGTGCGGGATACCGAAAAAATCCGCGATTTCCAAAAACTTGGACAGTCCGAATGCCGTTTCAATATTCGTTTTCTTCAATATCGATGATATATTACAATATCGTCATGGTTTTTATATATATGCTAGTATCCAAAAATGTGGATTCGAGGTCAGATGATAATTATATTCAAGATTTTCAAAATCCCGCATATTTTCGGATTTCTGAAACCTTTAGAATTCTCATCCCGATCCGAATTTTGGGCTCTCGCACACTCCTAATAAATATGTACTCAATTTGCTTTAAACTTCAAGCTTCTCCCTGCGCAAAATTAATATAAGGTGCCCTTTGTCATAAGCCAATTATTCGAGGTGCCCTTGTTAGTGAAATGGTTGCCGAACTCTTCTGTAGGAGGACAAGGCCATATTGTATATACATAGTTCGGATTAATCACGATTGACAGAAGATATTATTTTCTAGCGAATCAAAATACAATCTTCTGGTGAAATACGATAGAGTACAGTAAAAATGATTACTGTTTTTATATTTTTCATGTAAAATATATAACTTCCCTTTCTTTTCTTGGGTCTTAAACTTTTATCCACCACTGTACGTAAAAACAGTTGGAAGGTATTATAGTGGGACTGACCTTCAACATTCCGCCACAGGTAGTGAGGCACGTAAAAGAGGATAGCTTGAAAAAACAGAACGAAGGGCACCCATTGGTAGTAGGCATGGTGCACCACAGAGTCGTCTTTCGTTGATGGTCCTACGCCAGGATGCGCAATTTCGCCTAACTCCACAGACGTTGAATTCATGTGTTTGGCCTATGAAATTCATATTGCGGTTCAAACAATCTTTACCTTTTAAGAATAGCAATTTTATTAAATCTTGACGCAGAAAGAATGATAACAAAAATATATTATAATATCAGATCATTTTATCATGTATGCAGTTTGTAGAAATGATAATTATAATTTTTTTAACGTGGTGAATAAAAAAATTGAAAGAATTATTGAATGAAATAGGATTTATATTTATTGCCAATTAAAATAAGTCATGACTAAAAATTGATAATTACAATAACAAAAATAACACTAATAAATACAGATGTAACAAATCAATCTTGGTAATTTTTAGTAGCAAAATTTTAAAAAATTAGTTTTTATCTATACATTTTTTTGATGCGATAAAGTACTGAAAGAATATTTTATAAGTGTTAAAAATATCGGACTCGAAATTGAGAATGAATTTTAAAATACAATATATTGTTAAGTAATTTATCTTGAAAACAAAAAGCTATTTGCCAAAATCTTTATTCTAAATGTTCAATTTATTTTTTTTTTTATAAAGAATCACCTTCCTAAATATTTTTTTAGTTATATCTTCATAGGTAAAACTTAAGAATATTTTAAATAGCGTAATGTATTGGTATTGTTACTTACCACAGTGTAAGTAGATGTAAAAAAGCAGAAAGTGTTGATTACTTTCATTACCTCATCGCTCATTCCAGCCCCGCCGATACACCTTATCCACAAAATATAACAATGAACATAGTTATCTGTTTTATTAACAATTTTTTAATTAAGTGATATGATCTTAACAAATTATGTGTAATTCATGAAGCTTTATGTTTACGTATATATTGGTTATTCGCGAATCATAGTATAAATTGCATTTTGTTTGATATTAAAACTCATTGTACATTTGTTAATAATTAAAAAAGAATTCAATCAGAAGTGTAATTTATGATTGATGCTTCTAGTATGCTTTTAAAATGAACCAAAAAGAAGTGATATTTTGCACGTCGTATAAAGAAACAAAATCACGTACATCCCAGCCTTTATCTTATGATATCAAAAAGAAATACCTTGATTTAAAAAAATTTGTTTAGGATAGATTTTCTCTAAATCAGTAAAAGAAATAGTTATCAATGGAATACAATTGATTTGGAATTGTTCATTCGAATATATTTCAATAAACTTTTGATGTTAATTCTTATGATAATATCTGCAAAGAAATATTAAAAATTGTTTAAAATGAACATTTCATTCACTATCAGTTACTAGTAAGTAAATATTATCAAGGTTTAAACAGAAATAAAGGATAAGAAATATCTCGATTTTCAGGTTAAAAATTGAAAAACTCGAATAGATAAGAGTGGCAGTGAGCACAAATAGAATAAGGCATAATTAGCAGATTTACACGAAAATGATAAATATGTTACATTTCTGAAAATACAATTAATACAGTTTGTGTATTGGTGATATTATTATAACAATGAAACACTTAATGATAAAGTATTAAGGATCTTTATAAATCCATGAGTTTCTATACCTGATATGTTCCCCGAAAAATTGTCTAGACGTTACCAATAGCGTGCCAATCAGGAGTATCAGAAATGTCATTCTGTAGTGTAGCTTGAAAACTAATTGTAATCGAACAATTAATGACTCGGTTGAAGTTAAAAAACTTAAATAAACTGGTCAAAATTGTATATCAATATCCAGAGCCAAAATGTACCCAGTCTACTTTTTTCAAAAATGACATTTTACATGTTCCCCATCTAGAACTTTTCACCTTTTCTGATTGTCAAGAGCATCAAACTTTAGATCGCTTAATTTTCGATACAACAATTTCAAAATAGTATTAAGCCCATCCCTTGTTCGATCGTGAGTCAGACAGTACAATAAATCGTTGGCATTGACTTGACATCAGCTCATCAAAAATTTCAGGGCCAATGAATTACAAATCCAGTCTGATGTTAAAATAATTTTGGACTTAATATTTATTTAAAAAAATAATCTCAATATCATATCCAATTTTATATATATACATTATACATACATATATATATATACATATACATTTATATATATATATATATATATATATATATATACTAAATAAAGTAAAACGAAAACAGCATTACCTCAAAACATATTAGCAAATCTTTTATTTCTAAAACCAACAATATCCAGTACACAATTTTACTGATTCTAAAGTTAAAAGATTTGTTACATCTTTTACTTGCGTTTGAAAAGTGTGACTTGCGACAATTTGGCTCTATGGCACAGAAATATACAACAAAATGATGATGGTGATGACAAGCTAATAGTTAATTGAAGTAATAACAATAATGACAATTAAATAATAATAATAATGATGACGATACAATACAAATTTAATGAAATGATAATAGTAGCAACAAACTATTAAATTGTTACATAACAAATGTCGCTTTTGAATGAAGTCCCGTTTTAGCCATTATAAAATCAAAAAAGTTTGACGATTGATTTCCATCATGAAGATAAAATTGTATTGATCCAAATGGTCCCCACTTTAAATAAAAATTTTCATTTTGAAACAAGTTACACTTATTGAAACCCTTTAGGGTCCATTTATACTGACGCATGACGGGCCGAACACGAGCCGAGCTAGAAATAAATGAAACATGTATTACCAATTAGAAGAAATGAAAGATGAAATAAACAGTATGTACTACCGTCGTCGTATCGCCACGTGGCTTGTCGACAAATCATTGTCAACGAAACTTTGACGATTCGCGGACGAGGCTTGTTCGAGCATCATTGGCGTTACGTCGACAGTACAATATTGTTTGTTTCATCTCTCACTTCTTTTAATTGGCAATACATGTTTCATTTCTTTTTGGTAATAGACTAGCTCGATCTGTGCTCGGCTCATCATTGTAGACTCTTATATCCTGAAAACGACATTTACTATACAGCAATTTAATAATAATTGACTAAAATAACTGTAACATTGATTTTATCAAAATAACACTAATAAGAACAAAAAAAATATGAATAATATATAAATATAAATACTAAGCAATTTTTGTAGTATTTTGTAAACTTTGATTATCCTTTTTTAGTCTAGTTACAAGTTTGTTTTACATTTCATCGTTTTTATTACCCATATTATCAATGGCCACAGCATCCTGTGTAACTTTCAGTTTGACATGATCCTTAAGGACCGCGAACGTAGCTAAAACGGTAGACATCTCTACACGAAATCCTTAAAACCTCCTTTAATCACGTTTGTCTCTTTAGTTCCCACGGCAAGAAATCCTTCGATGTTAATTGCACCTATTTAGACCTTCCGGAAACCGCCGGTTCCGGTACTCCGGTATCCAGCATGTACTTCCGGTATCTCCTTCCCTTTCCCTCCTTCTACTTCTGTTTACGCATGCAGAGTATACTACACTCGAGTTAAGAATAACAGAATCAAGATATTCAAGATCATCAAGATCACACAAAAGACTTTCCACAATACCGATAGAATGTTGATCGAATTTACACTGAATCGTTGAAGCCAGTAAATCTTATTCGCTCTTATCAACGACCACGATTGCGCAGTGGCATCATAAGTGACAACGCGTTCACGAAACTCGCAGACTCGTAATCGTAGACCAAAGGAGGTATACGAGTTATTATTGTTACGAAGCAGCCACTTATTCGTTTTGATAAGACTAGATAACATCGAGCTCACATGAGCAACTTAACGAGAACAAGCACACAATTATTTCATCCACAGTATTTTCTGACTGATCGATCGATCGATCGATCCAATTAATCACGAAGTATGCGTTTTAATAGTGGACTGAAACTAAGTCGTAGTTCGTTATTTTTTTATCGAAACTATTACACGCATCGATTCTTAATCTTTTTACTGCATCAAGACTTTATTTGGTATTTTTTTTTAATTTTTTTAACTTTATTTCTTTATTTATAAAATTGTGGATCACGAATAACATAACTTTTCCATTTAATGATAAGTATAAGGAATTGAAAATTCGAAAGATCATGACAATTATTTTACGAAAAGATAGTTTTGTAGATAAGTATTAACATTTACTTCAATTTGTAGTCACAATCGCATAAATAAAATTAGTACATACAAGTATGTATATATACATCACATGTATGTAAACGTAAAATGATTAGTAATTACATATTGTCAGATGCCTACATAAAAACAAGAAAGAGCACCTGTATAATCACAAAATTATTTGAACGAACTTACCATCTGTATACTATCATGAGGCAGACTATATACAGTGGTGTAATTAGCTAATAGTTCAAATTATAGCTCTTAGATTGCTATAAATAATGAATAATTAAACCGTTTGACAAGCGACACGTATAAAACAAAATTCCAGCTCTTTCCCCAAAGTTTAGGGGAAAAGGTGGTTTGCATAGTAAGACAACCTTCCTGTGTGTTGTTTTCGTTAATACTTTTTTTCAATGAGGAAATTCCTCAAAACCGAGAAAAAAATTACTAAAATTACCTTGAGTAGATAGCGATGTTTAAACTCGGTTAGTACATTGATAAATATCGCATTTAATTTTAATACACTATTGATAAATATTTGAAGAAGTAACTTAAATATTCAATCTGCAAATTCAGTGATGAGTAGGGGAGAATGGAACAATGGTGGATAGTATTATTATCACAAAATAAAGCACCTAAGACATGCAATTTTTGTTGTTTACATCTCAAAACATGCTTTGTTGCGCCCCTGAACGGGCCCGGCTAATTGTAAATTACTGTTAAAGCTTTTTCACATTGTCCGGATTTCATCGTCCGGTTTTCGAAAATAATTGAAATGTCGTATACCTGCTTTCGTCGTTTTTAACTAAAAGAACAAGGATCGCAATATTCATTTTCAACCGGACGACTAATACCGGACGACGAAAACGGGACAATGTGACAGGGCTCTCACGGATACGAGAATATTAAACATTGTTCATTTTTACATGTCACCGATGTGATATTTTTACGAGCATAACACAAAAGATAAGTATGTACTACTAAATTTGAAGCTTTATCTATAGTTTAATTTTATCTATAGGTTATTTCAAGTCAAAACTATCTCGTGCAGCCAGCTATTTTTCCGCAATTGAATGTAAAATGAAAACATTTAAATAAATTTTAATATAGGTACTTTACTTATTAGCAGGATTTTTTCCCGCTAATTACTACTTTTTCTAAAATATGATAGCTAAGAATACGATCGAAAAAGCTCTTATGAAGTCCGAGTTAACTCGTGATTGGTCAGCAATGCTCGAGCATGAAAACTCAAGTATATTCGTGACCGATCAGCAAAGTGTTAAATTACAAAGAAATGGAGTTGTATTAAGTTGAAGCCAAATATATTTAGTTTAAATAATAGACATTTAATTTTGTCAGTTATATTCGGACAATAGTGGTCGCCTAATCACCATTGTCTGCAATATGCTTCTTTATTAAAATATATATGTACATTTAATTACTTACTATTGAGATACTAAGATAAGAGAAAGATGTTGAAAAGACAAATTAACAAGATAAAAATATAACTTCCGATTCATTGTCTGATGTTACCTCTACTGATCTGTGCAATGACGACGATAACGATACGGACGATGTCAGGCATACGTGCATTATATGTGAATGAATTTGGCTAAGACAATAAAATATGGTACAGATATGCTCCATGTGATCTACTGGCTCATTCTGAATGCTATGACATTGCTCATCGTTTGTTCATGTGAAAACCGTATTAGACTCTAGATACACGGTTATTCACAACGTGACCGCCATAACCCATCAGTGTGGACAGCTGCGATTAAAAACATTTGTTATTTTAGTGTTAGTTTTACCAAATAAATTAATATGAAATTGGTTATTTCCTTATCCGATTAATAGTTTAATAATGTAAGTTTATGGATATTAACTTTCAATAAATATTTCACTTCATACTTCAATTTTATTACAATTATTGCCTAAATGACCACTATTACCCTTTTTTCCTCATTTCTATCAGTCATTAATTAATCATCACTTTATACGCGTTAGTACCATATGTAAAATAGGTACTTACATGTGCTGTTACTATAAACGAACCAAAGTGTCTAGAAACATGAACATCCTGGTGTACACCTTGTTTTATGAATTGAACGTTATAATATTTTTGTACCAAGATTATTCACTTCGTCACGTTTGTAATTCTTTTATAACATTGTAAACTGTTGATTCAGCAGCGGTGAAGCGTTGGTGTCCGTATTAATCATTTTCCTGTTCGTTAGGAAAAGTTGCGAAACAAATCTTTGTTAATCTATATCAAGACGATAATTTGACGTTAAATCGCAGCGAAGACAATCGCGATGATTAATTTCATTTTATCACAAGTTTTTCTCTATTCAGAAGTATGGCCGTGAGATACGAAAGCTTATCATTGCGTACGAGGAAATCTCAACACGATTCATTGATTTTAATTCAAGTTGTTTGACAAGAAACCGTTCTGCGAAACACCATTTTATTTGACACAATACAAGTAGGCGACGGTGACGCATATAACTCTCCAATTTTAACCCATTCTCTCATAAATTTTGTAACAGTCAATGGTTCCTTTAACTATACCCTTACCCAAACAAATAACTTGTATCTGAACATTTATGTTGAAACCAGTTACAACATCCCATGCACTGAATTCATGATTGGAGTAATTTTCAGTGTAATGCATTTATCCTTAATATATTGTTTAATAGGAATAAATCACATAAATTATATACACCGATAAAATTAGACAACTAAAGTTATTAGTCTATATACATACATATTCACATGTTCAGGAGCCTACTTATTTAGTAGTACAATATATTTTAGAACAATTGTGAAGATATAATGTACCACCATATTAATCATACTTACAAGTTTCTAACTGTTTTCTAATGTTCTTGTTGCATATGTACCAATCTTCTCTCATTCTGATTGAGTTAATTCCTCCCGTAATTAGTGAACTTTAATTCCTTGGATGGAATTTATAAGGTTACACGAATAAATAAATTTGAATTAAAATAACTTAATATTATACTACATATTATAGCAAGAAGAATTCGAAAATTTAAATATGAGAAGAACTAGAGATTAGAGAAATCGCATAATATGCAAGAGTATACAAGATATCCACAGTAAAATATATATTATTTTACTCGAACGATAAAGCAACCCTCTACTTAGATTCCATTTCTTTACTTCTTTTAACCCTTTGCACTCTATTGGCGCCCCTACGGCGACATACATAAATTTTCTCGTAATTCAAGATTTAAGATTTTTATTCATTTCCACTAACTCAATTTTTATTTCTTTCGAAACAAACCAAATTAAAGACTACTTTTCCTATTTCCGAAGTACGGAATAACACTAAATTCTCATTAGAGCCAGAAAAAGAGTGTTCAAGTTACCGGTAGATTATATTATTAAAATAGTTTTGGAGTGCAGAGGGTTAATATAAATATGAACTTGCATAAAAATCCGCAGTCTAGTTACATGTAGGTGTGGAGAAATAGCCGTAAGGAAGTTTACATTCTGACTACCTTTAAAAAGCCACCTAGCCTAAATCAAACCTGAATCTAATATGAACTTGACCTATATTTTCGGATTTGTGTATTCGTTCTTATTCGTAAAATATTTCAATATACATACGTATGTATATACAAATTAAAGACGCAGTCTGCTTAAAAGCAGTCAGGTCACATTGTCTAAAGTCACAACCCGTTCTGATTGTTTATTTGCTCATTAATCATCTTCGATCTTTGAATTCAATGTATCTATATATGACTTTTTTATATTCTAAAAAAAAAATACAAGAACTTTCCTCGAAATTTAATATATACGAATGATCTGGAAGTCAAACTACAGAAGAAAATATAAAGGGAACGCGTGAAAACGAGAGGGCAGGATCAAAAATTACGAGCGTCGCTGGAGATAGGAAAGGTAAATGGGAGACGGGAAGAGAAAAAAAGGGAAAGACCCAATAAGATAAGGAGATGAGGGGGAACAGGTTTAAGGTGGAAAGGGAGTAAAGTTGCAGGAAAAGGAGAAACTATGAAGAAGAAAGACAAGAACAAAGAGGTAGAGGGGATAGAATGTCGAAGGTAGGACTTTGACCGGCCGTTGCCCCTGATGCGGTCGCTTCCAGCCAGCAAACCGAACGAATCCTCCAAAGAAAATTCTGTCCTCTGGCTTCTCCATTCCTATACATGTATTATACATTGAGCTCCATCATTCTTGGTCCGCTTGCTACCTGGCCTGTCCATTTACAACATACCAAAATCGTGAAGTAGTTTCTAGACAGTTTGTAGTGTTACTTTTACAATTGGAACCACAGCTAGTTTGAAGAAAATTGTAGATGAAAGTAACGCCTAGTATTTCTCTATTTTTTTTTATTAGTTAGCACTGATATAACTCAAAGGATGTACATTTTATGCGAAAGCGTTATAAATTTTGTATTTGGTTAATAATTAATGATCATATAATTTTGTTCAACCCTTCTATTGTATTGCTGAATAGTTTCAAAGGGCACATAATTCGATGTAGGCAATTTTTTCCTAAATGTTGCTTCTTACTTTTTTCTAAGTTAGTCTAAAAAAAAAACACCCAAAAAAATTGAAGTCTGTTAGATCTAGTCATTTGTGCTACCAATCAATGTCACTATTCGTAGATATCTAACAGCGTCCATTAATTGCTACGTAATTTTCTTATGCACATTTGCTAATACCGATTTGTAATATATGTACATAGGTTTCTATAAACGTATATTCTTGAATTGTGTAATTCTCTATAATAAATCTCCCACGTGTCTATTTCATAACCGTAAAATAACAAATGACTGTGTTGCATCATACCAAGATTCCAACTAACTAAAGTATTAGACAAATTTTTCAGGCACTCTATATTGCACCTATTCACGTTTATATAATAATTTTGAAAAAACAATTTGAGTTGTCAATGAAATCTATCATATTCTGTGCTAGTTCAATTCCTCTTGTATTTAGAGATATATCATTTTCATGATTATTTCATTACTATGTGTTTTAAAGGATTTAAGGTGCGAATTTATAATTATTTATTTGAAAATTACATCATATAAAAGTTTTATAAAAATCAGCGATTTTCACTTGGGGACTCTCCTTTGTCAGTATGATCCTCACCAAAATATAGCGTGGCTTTAAATTATTACATCAAACTGTAATATCTAATAAAAATATCTTGAATCTCAAACTGTATAAGTTTGTAACGAAAGAACGATACGAATTAGTATCGTACAGTTCTGATGAAGCCTAAACCTTGAGACTCATCTTATCTCCTCCTGTATCTTCCAGAATTTCTGTTTCGATACTCGGAACATGTAAAATTTTCCGCCAGACTAATTTTATGACCACGTTATATACTGCTAGAAAATATAGCAAAAGTTGTTGGACGGAAACAAAGTGCTGGTAATATGCTATACTCTTTTTTAATATATCAGTTAAAATTAGATAGTTAATACCAGAAAGTATGTGAATATTTTTTCTAAGTTTTCATTCCTACTTTACAACTTTTAAATAATTTGTAAAAGTTGCTTTGAATATGTATAAACCTTTATAAAATTACTACATAATAATAGGTAGTAGTGATTTAACTTGATCCTACTAATTCTTATAAAATTGTAAAAAGTTTTTTTAATATAAATAGCAAGAACCTACAAGTTTCAGCTTATAATTTGTAAATTCACTAGTATTATTAGCTGTTAAATTACTGCATAAGACACTCTAATCGTAAAATCATAGAGAACACGTTTTACCTTTCCTTTTAGCCATTTTTCTCCATTTACCTGAACCTGGTTCGAAATACGTATTTCCAACTGTCCTGCCAGATGAACAAAGGCACTGACTTGCTTCTTGCCATACTTTCACCTATTGTAATCATTTGACTATTTAAACATTTTCGTAGTTTCAAATTTCAATTTATTTCGAACTAAAACTATTTACTTTAATTATTTTAATTAATTCGAATTATAGTATCTCTGATTCTACAAATCGCCTTTACAATGTAGCAAATTCGTTTTGTAATTCATTAAATTTCTATATAAAATCTATTTAAAACTTTAAAAATACACTTGCAAAAATTGTATGAGAACCCCATACGACACAGTTTAATCTAATTAATTGAGACATATTATATATATCTTAATACAACTTTAAGTAATAAATAGCACACCATTTAATACCTATAAACCTACATGATAAACCGATACGATAAACCTGCCACTGTAAGCATTCATCTATCGCTATAGAAATCTTATTCACCTCATCTCACTGACAAAGTTTACTAATTTTTATACGACGATATCAGCATTAAATAATAATAGTATACATCACACTTTAAAGTACCAGACTGGTTATACACTTTATTGAATATGCTTTACTTGCTTTTTAACGATAAAAGATCACTTCTTTATCTATTATTTATGGCATACCATATATGTATAATAATTTCTCATACAACGCATAAATTAGAATTTATTCGAGATTTACAAATTAGATAAATTATGTTGTATCAAATTTTTAATGTAGACACTTCCTCTCTTCAGGGGGATAGTTACGAGAGCAGCTAGAGAATCGATCCAGAATGACTCGCGTAGATGCGAGGTAATTGCTTGATTTAACAGTAAGGTTAAGCTTCGAGTTACTAATGGGCAAAATGAGAATAATCTTCGTGTCCCCTGATGCAATAATGCGAAGAGAGGGAACCGAAATTGGTTGGACCTCGAGTGCTGGAATAAGTGACGAGGTTCGTTTTGATGATCGTTAATCTCAAAACGATGCACATGCACGTGTAACGAACACCGTAAAGAGTTCGTATAGTCCTATGAATGCCACCAATGCATTGATTGGAAGTTTATGTTAATGAATAGTGTATTGTAATAATTTTTTACCGTGCTATGACATTTGAATTTCTTTTCGATTTAATTATGTTCCCCTTTCTTCGTATCATTTTTTTATTTTAGAAAAAAATACGATTTATAAAAAATATAAATATGCAATGCATTTTTCAATTTTGTGAAAGAACTAAAATTTTTTACTACTATGAATCTTATTTCTATATGTTCAAAGTTCTTTTAGTATAGTGAGGTGTGACATCGTACATTCGTAATTTTTTAAATGTTTCTCAAGTAATTTATTTGTAAATTCAGAAATACATTTAATCGATTATATATGTGACTTACTAGTAACTGAAGAATATCTCTCTTCTAGAATTCGTAAGACTGTAAAAACATTCTGGGAAACGGGACGAATATATATTACAATTCAATAATATTCTCATATATTAAACATTTCATTTTCAAAATTAATAGTAGACCTAATTATAAGTGCTGTTGCAGGGTTAATAAACTTACAAAATTCATACTCTGATTTTGATGTATAAGGTGTACTAATTAAGCATCTGATTAATTTAAACTTTATTGCAAGATAATTTAACATAAATGAAACTGAATATTTTGATGAAGTATTCATATTTTGTGATTTACTATACAATTGCCAACAATTTTTTAAGTATTTTTCTCCACAATTTGTGCACTTTATAGTACGTTCATTGAAACCAATCACCAAGCATTTTTTTAAAATTCACTAAATTTCATAATTTTATTAAGTCTACTTGAATAATTTTACGCCCAAACTTTTTGGGTGAATATGTTTGACTTGTTATAACTGCTTATTGAATTATTCTACATTTACGTGTATATCTTTATACTTACTTGTATCGAAGAATCATAAGATTTTCCAAGTAGTCCAACAGTAAGAATTTTTTTATCTATATAATACTTAACCATACGACTTTTATTTACTATTTCAATTAAAACAAAAAGAAAAGCTATGAAAAAGCTATTGCTAATACATATATTTGTTTTTCGTTTTCTAGTGTAACATCTAAAATTAATTTTTATAAAATTGATAAAAAATAAACACTGAAGTTAATGAATTTTTACCAATTATAACTTTCAACTTCAGTAATTGTAAAATACAAAACATTGCTGAATAATAGCTTTTATTAGTCAATGCTTAAATAAAATTGTCACTAGCTTCAATGTTGGAATTTCCTTTCTCCGAGAACTATTTTACTTAATAATTATAACCTTAATTATAAGATTAATTAAAGTGAAACGCTTGGGTAATCTCAACAAAAGAGGGTGCGATCATGAAACTTACGATTAGGAATCATACAAACCACTGATTACTCGCTGAAATTTTATTTGTTCAGTTTCATAGAAGAACATTTTTATGAAAGTATAGAATATTTGGGCATACATCTCACATAGAATATTCTTACGAAAATATAGAATATTTGGGCAATACATTGCCGGCCCTCATGGTAAAGGCGCGCATAGCAAAAATAAAAATAATTCGCGTATCAAATATACAAGTTTTCTTCCACCATCACGAAATTTCATTCAACATACCATTTGTCATAGGAAGAAAACATTTTCTCGTCTTACTATCGTAAGCAGTAACTATCATCATCAACGAGTAAGTAAGGAGTAGGATTATTAATAATTAGGAAAAAATAACGTATCGATTGTCATTACTAATCAATTATCACTCGTTTCTCCAGCAATTCTCATCTAGCTGGCGCGTTGTAATTCTTAATATATATAATTTTATATATATATATATATATATATATAATTTTTTCATATCTTATCACTTCTACAGGCGTGAGGAAGCACGTACATGACACACATGTACAATTACATTAAGGAATATTATGTACCTCCTCTAATCAGCGTGGAAATTCGTTATAATAGAACGATGCACCGACGGTTCTACCACCATCTACGAAAATAGCTTACGATTTCACGGCTCATTACACAATATGCGTATAAAATAGGCACTTTTGTTTATTCCCCTTGATTCTTATAACAGTTTAAGTATTAATCTCTACTTACAGTGTTTAACAAATATTTTACTATCTCGAGAAAAGAAGTTTAAAAATATTGGAAAAATACTCTATATAAACCAAAATTGGAGTGTTTAATTATGGAATAATTTCAGTTTCAGTAAATTGTTAATATTTTGTTCTTCTTTTATAATTTATGTTACATTGAACGGCACATTAAAGGATATCTGTGCTTTCAATGAGTTTTATTTATGTCATTAACAACTCACGCGGCACGGAATGTATTAAACATAAAGCTTGGAATACACTTAATTTTTCATAACAGTTTGATTAGAAAAACTTAGTATCCGAAGGTACTAGAACTAAATTCTGGTTTGTCAGCGCCTTTTGATTCTTCGACTTTCCATGGATCATTTTATATGACAAATAGCCAGAAAAAAATGAATTTAAAAATTTCGTGTCAGAAGGATCTTAATTTCTGGCAACTAGTTATGATTTGTGTATTGTGTGTATTTTGGTCACAATATTGAAATTATTAATATTTAAAAAAATAAAATAAGTGGGAATGAACTGAAATATACTGTAAGATAAGGAACAAACAGTTCTCGGGGGATATTATGCGAACGGAATTCGTCAAAATTAAAAAGGAAACACTGGCATGAAGCAAGGAAGAAAGAAGTATGTAACATATTTATATGTATATATAACATACATACATATATATATACACATATATACATACATATATATATATATATATATATATATATATGATAAGTATAATGAGAGAAAGTTCTAAATTCTATTCACAATCCTAAGTAGGTACAAAATATAAGAATCACGATGATATGGAGTGTCTTGATTACTTGGCAGTCTTACTTTGAGCATGGATCTCTCAAGAATATGTTTCTATATATAGTAATAATTGCTTAGAATTGGCGCGAAAACGACTCCCTAAGCTCGTGCTCAGGCACCTTTCCATTTTTTCTCTAAATTCTTACCGACTAAGCGTGCATATTTTCATTGTCTTTTTTTCCTTAAGAGTCTCTCCGTGGTTTATTTCCCTTTAGAATTTCAATTAGGTCGTGCATGAAGAACGGCACTACAATGATTCTAAGTAATAATAATTTCAAGTAACTGTTTCAAAATTTCAATAGGCAGCATAAAATACCACAATAAAACGACGGGAAAAAAGAAACCTGTATGTGGTTCCTGTTTCTTTTTGTTCTTCTTCCACTTTTCTTTTCTTTCTTCTGATTCCTTTATGCAAACTACAGCATGTATATGCATGTATATATACGTATACACACATGTGCGCGCGCGCGCGCACTCACATCATACCCTTTCCCAGGCACACATATATTTATAACATTCTAATTATCGTAACTGTGCGTAAAAACGTTAATAGGAAAAAATTAAGCGAAAAGACGAATAAAGAGAATTTTCGTTTAACATTTTTTCTTTGAACTTCCCTGCTGGTTGCCTTTCCCTCTCACTCAATCTCATTCACTCTATCTCTCTTCTTTTTCTGCCTGACGCGCGCGCTCTCTCCACCCTTTCCTTCTTTCCTCGTTTATTTCGTTCTCTCTTTCTCTCTCTCTATTTATAGATAGATATTTATATATATAATATAAATTTATATCTTCTATCTTATAATAAGACGGTCTACAATGAACAAGATGTACGGACCTATACCTACGATATGAAAAAAATAACTGGTAAGACAGCGAAGTTATATACGTTTTCTGGGAGGACGACGCCTCCTCGTTCGACTCTTTTAAGGAGAATGGGTGATGAAGGGAGCCTTTTTAAAAACCTTGGTATGCCACATAGGTATATGTATATACCAACCTTTGTAACAGACCTGTTACCCGACTTTTCGACCCTTCTCCCAAACGTATGTTTTCGCCTAAGAATGAAAAAACAAAATAATCTGAAACAGTTGATTCGAAATAAATGGAAAGAAAAACAAACAACACGCGTAATCTAAATAAGAGAAAAAAAATGGGCGGGTGGGGGTCTATGGAAATGAAAACGTCGTCCCCCGTTTTATATCACACAATCAAAGTCTCTCTCTGCAAATACCCCCGTGTTTCAG
The DNA here is from genome assembly GCA_028830335.1 of Eucera pruinosa. NCBI lineage: Eukaryota > Metazoa > Arthropoda > Insecta > Hymenoptera > Apidae > Eucera > Eucera pruinosa. Next base: position 14,329,857 of record JAMYCR010000001.1, read on the forward strand.
AGGAATTTAATACTAAGCTCTTTCTATTTTTTTCTCTCTCGCTCTCTCTATCTCTCTCATATATCAATGAGTTTGTATATGTATATTCTTGTAGATGTTTGCAGATTTATCAAGAGATATCGATCGAGTAAAGGGGAAACATCATATTTGCAAATAAAAAACGATACCGTTAGAAAAATAAAGGTAAATATTAAATTCGTCCTTTTTTTGTTCAGTCTCACGATATCTCGAAATAAATCTTGGTATGCTTTTTGGTATTGTTGTTTTTCGTAAATACCATTTAAGTTGGATTTATTTAAAAAATATATAATATTAAAAAAGTAAGAAAAAAGGGAATAATGTATGAATGATCTTCAAATAAAAGAATTTGAGGAAATCACATGATGAGGGGACGAGAAGAGTTAAATACCAAAATGTATTTATAATTGCTAACTATCAATAGGAATATGTATGTATACACGTAATGTGGCAGTATAGCAAAACAAGAAATAAACGTATGATTTAACTAAAAGACAAAGAGAAAAGAAAAAAGAAAAAATTATTAGTTTCCCCGTTCACTTCGCTCGATATATCTTTCTGCACAAAGCTCACCTTTGTTCGAATTCTCGTGTAATGATCGAAAGACAACTCACTTTTCGTGTATGCTTACAGCGAATTACGAAAAATATTCCACAAACACTGAAATGCGCGCACACATTCTAAATATGCAGTACGTACATATAATAATCGTAATTCAAAATGGCCCCTCAATTTTCAAGTAAACTACGGTAATAATACAGTGAACTATAACAATTCAGCTCGACTAATAGAATATTATTAAAAAATCGAATGGTAGAACGAAGAAGCGGAAACAGAAAAGGAAAAAAGGAATTCTAACAATATATAATCCAAGTTAGACAGATTCTTTGCCCTGAAGCTTTGTGGCGAGATCTGCCACAAGTTGCTGATACACCACCGGGTCTATGTTCTTGCCGAGCTGATAAAGAACAAACCAATCGCCGATCTGGCACTTCTCTGCGATCGTTTGGATGTGTTCTTGCTTCGAGAGGCGCGAGCGGGCGCGCAACAGTACCAGACGAAGCTTCGGTCCCGCCACCACTGCGGCACGGTACGCCAGGGTTAATCCGCTCAACACTGACAGGATGATGAACCAAAACCAGAGAAATACATAGATCTTCTCATTGACGATGTTTAATGGTAACACGCAGAGACCGTCGAATTTCTGCACCGTACCAGACGCACCATATTTATGGAAGGTACACTTGGTGACCTTCGGGAATACCCGTGACATGGGGTCAATCCTTTCCTCCGGTTCCATTTCCGTAAATTTCACCACATCCGATCCGTAGGTAGTAAACTCGCCATCCAGAAAAAAGTCCATAAAGTAAATTTGGCCGACCACGTTGATAAAGTTCAACACCTCGCAGAGGAAGAAACGAAATGCATAGAAATTCTGCGTATGCCAGTTCGATGCAAAATACTCGACCAATAATTTTCTTCTTTCCGTTTTAGAGTCTTCGCTCATTACTGGACAATTTAAGTCTAGGACTAACATTTTGATTCTGCCGCCTTCCCAGGTTTTCCACAAGTAACGTGGCACATAGAACAATATCGCTTGGAAAAAGAGTGTGAAACACACCCACTGATAATATTTATGATACTTAATTTCATCTTCGCCCTCGACATGAGACGCAACACCAGGTTGCACCATGTCTTTGCCGACAACGCCGGTTCGATCGGGGATCGTGAATGTTGAGTAGATCCAGCAATACGTATCCATCACGTGAAGTGGTATTTCGTCCACGATACAATCTATGGGGTCTCCGATATACTGCCTGGACGTTACCAGTAAAGAAAAAGCGATTAATATGATCACTGTCGCTTTATAATGCAGTCGGAACACATTGTTATCGATGCAAACGCTATCGAGCTTGAGTAGTCCTTTCACGGAGCCAAATACGTCAAACATATTTGATTATTTTCTTCTGAACAGGTGTCACAAGAAAAATCAAATGATTGGTATCAATCACAAGTTTTATTTGACTATTTATTAATCGAACCGAACACTCTGGTTGCCGATGACACGCGCGACGTGACGCCGCGCGTCAAGTAGCGTCCTTAGATTCCTCTGTACACGCACAAAAACAAACAGCTTACAAAAAATTCGTTTTTCACAATAATCGGAGTATTCCTGTCCGTTACTGTTGTATCACTGCCAAATTTCGTTTACTGAAATTTTGTCTTAATTTCCGAAAACACGTGCGTTCCGTTCCGATCGTTTCGTGATCACTGCACGCGTGAGCACGACTCTACCGTAGCAAAGCGTCACCGAGAGCGATTCTGTCGTAATGGCTGCGTTCAGAAACGCTGTACGACACGAGCATGCGAGGACATGCCGTTTCACGAGCTGCTCCCTTTTATTCTTCTCTTTGTCTAGCTTCTTCGCCGTGGATTCGTTTCTTCTCCCTTGCACGTCGCACGATATCTTCTCTCTGTCTCGCTTGGCGATCGTATACAGCCTGGTTGGAGACGTTGCTTCTGCTGCACACAGATTCTATCCCCACTTACGTACACGAGAAAACATGTCTCTCTTTCTTTCTTTTTTTCTTTCCCTCTCTGTTTCACTCTGTCGTCCCACTACTACACCTAACCCCACTTTTCGTCTCTTTTAACCACTGCGACGGCTCTGGATCACAAGAAGCTTAGGCTTGTTATGTTCGTACGGGTTCGATCGTGGTCGGTTAACATCGGTTCCAGTAGTCTCCAGACGCTTTGTACGCATGCGTGGTCAAAAATGCGATTCACACTATTCTCGTGTGCACAATGTTGCGTTGATTTAAGAAAATAAACTACAACTTTGTTTCAAATTTAGTTGTAAAAATTTGGATGTGCAATGTACATACTTTCTCCAATTCTATAGATTTTAATCCGTTTGTTAGAAATTTGAATATAAATTTGCTTTAATCGTAAGTTCATTGACAAAAGTATTTGAACGCTTCAGACTATACACATCCTTCAAATAGAATATCCACTTAAGTACAAATAATTATAGTTTACTTCTTTACCGATAATCATACCACTTACCTTATTTTCCATCTTATAACTTTAACTCCATGACTATTATTTATCTAATAGCTACTTTTTGGCTTTATGTTTCATTAATCGAATGAAATTAAGTGAAAATATTTTATAATGCTTATATTTTATAAAATGTCAAACATTTAAAACATTAATTTTATTTTTTATTTTATAAATGGGATACATTATGGTATTTATTTAAAGGGGTTCTCAAAACTGTCATAGAAAACGTAATCGAAATAAATTGGTCGATACGTGTCACATGTTTTCTGTTGCAAATACCAAGCATTACATATCATTTTGCATCTGAAATTTTATACCGTTTTAGATTGATCCTATGCTACTAATAAATAATTACTAGCTTTAGTAATTTTACTTGATGCAGATAGACCAAAGTTAGTTTTAACTGAAATTGACGGTTATATATAATAGTTACCAAATTACAGATACTTATACAGATATATTAAATCGTCTTGTAAGTTGCCACAATGTGTTTATATGTATTACAGTTCACAATATTTTTTAAATATTGACTGATGAGAGGCAAATTCATCTTAGCTTTTCAAGTTCTATTTAAGAAAAGCATTTGGAATAACAGACTGCTACAATTATAACTATAAAACTAAGTGTATAAATATAAACACAGTCATTCGATAAGTTAAAAAGTAAATGGACGTCTGAATTTTTTAAAATTTGATTCTGCAGCTAAAAATTCCAATTAACAAACATTTAAAACATAAAATATATATCGATTTAGGTTCCATTTCTTTTTCTCTTAAATCTAAGTTTGGATTGCTTGTCAATTTCACGAATTGGAGAATATGATTCATCCACGATCGACAGTGTTTAATTACATTTTAAATTATATTATTCTTATCGCAAGAATTAGTAACGGTAGACATATTGCATTTGATGTTGTCATCCAATTCGCTCTATTGATATAAAAAACCTCTTATGTTGTATTCCTTTGAAATCCTTTCATAAATTAATTTTGTTGTATGATATCGTTATCTAATAATAAGCTAATAATGAGTCTATATATGGTGATAATATGACGTGATATAATGATATCATTATCGCATTTAATTGTTATGAAATGATCAGAATCGGTATTGGTATTCTGGGAAACGAGCCTTTGAATCTAAAACATGGGAAAAAACGTAAATGCATCAAAATCAATACTCGAACCCCTTACAGATTATTGCATACTGTTACATTAAGTTACGTAGTATTGCCAGTACTAGTTTACTATAGCAGTTACAATAAGAGTTTTTACTTCCATCGTTTTACAATTTTTACTTTATTAAAACAAAATTGTCATATTTAATAATATGACATATTTGTACTAATACATAAAGAATTAAATGAACATTGGTCCTGTGGCGCAACGGATAACGCGTCTGACTACGGATCAGAAGATTCCAGGTTCGAATCCTGGCAGGATCGACACAACTTTTTTTTCTCATTTATTTTATGTCTCATTACAACGTTGAATTTAATTCAAACTGTAAAAAGAAAATGATTTTACAATGTACAGTTGGTGCCAAACAGAGAACAAATATATGTATTTTATTTTCGTATATCACACAAGGTGTAAGAAACACGTCGGTTAGTTAAAACGGTATCACTAATTAACGCATACGATTACTCACAAGTTTCTTACTAAGAATACATTCACCATTTAGCTATGCATACTTTCAAGTATCGTTTATACTGTTCCAAAATAGAAGCAGACAGAATGGAACAAATTCAATAAGAAAAATATTTTATCCAAGAAATTATTCTATTATTGAAAATTGTTCTCTGTCTTGCTTTGTTACAATGGCACTATTTTTCCCATAAGTGGGTGAAGTTAAGTCAAAATATATGCGATTTGGATCTTATCGTAGATCACAGTCTCTTCATCGTGAAAGTTCGTCTTACGGATTTGACCGATTATTTTCGATCCTTGCTAAGTACAATTCGCCCTTTAGAAATACTTTCTCTTACTGTTTACTTACTGAACGGTTAAACTTTAGCTGTTCGAAAAAAACTTAAGAGGAGGAGAGTCAGATATGGAATGCAGATACGCGTGGGAACGTTTATGGTGATTTTTAGCGATTTTTTTCACGCCCACCCGATTCAGAATGACTCAAAGGAACATATTATATCGAGTTATGGATGAACTCCGGAATTGTCACTATTAATAGCCACGGGTTGATCCTGAATTCCAGCGAAGGCAGCCTGGTATAAAAGGATACCTACTTAATGCCCTGGAAACTAATTGGAAACGAGCGTAGTCGGTGGGTCAAATAAATTAACCCAGTATGCACTCAAGAACCGGTTGCAAGACAGTGTAAACCGAGAAGGACCATCAAGGCGAAGATGCTACATCATAAGGAATCTTCAAATGGACAAAATCATTTTGTTTTTACATAAGCCAGGTATCGAGTAACTACTCTCATCTTGTCGTTTTTATCAATAATTCAATTAAAGCGTGACAAATTCTTCTATTTGAAGTTGATCCTTCCTTTATGAAGAATATCTTCGTCGTTGAAATTCTTTCATTGTATAAATAAACTTAACAATTATATGTGTATGTGGGTAAGAAGTGTTCAGATTAATAGATCGAATGACGGTTTAGAAATACATAAGGTTCGATGATCCTGCAATGTTGAATTGGATAATCCCACTGCTTGCATTTTATTGCGCATTATTCAGCTCTCTCGAACGAAATATCCGTTCAAACGACGGATTTTTGACTGGAAAAGGTTTCTCTTACCTGTGGTTTGTGGGTAGGCGTCGACGTGGCACGATACTCGATACATCAGCTGCTACGGATCTACCTGTGACTTCTCCGTGGAGAATGGTGCGCATTACGGAAGAGTGGGGTCAAAAGAAAGGGACCGGTTTTTCTGGTTTTCAAACTCTTCGACCCTTGTAGCCTATTCTTGAGCTACCTTCTCCGTGAACGTGCTACAGGATATGCGTGTATACATTTTGAACGCATGTATACATAGCGTATTTGCTATATTTCATCCCGCTTATGCCCTCCCTCTGTCGAACTTGACCCTTCGAGTTATTCGCTTTTACTTTAATCGAGACGTATGATGCATCAAATTATCCTAAAACATTTCTTGCGTGAAGGAAAAAAATGTTTCTTTATAATGCTAGTATTTCGGAAACCACGTTGAATTGGAAAACCTGCTTCTGATGGATTAAATAGAAGAGTGGGGAACGGTGAAGAATATGCAGATTTAAGTTCGCTATGTACAAACGTCAAGGTCATTTTGAAGTCAATTACATTTTTTAAATGACACGTAATATATATATAAATATTCTGTGTAAAAATGTAATGTAATAAGACAAATTCAACGATTCCAAATGTTACATGATCTTAATCACAATTTTGAAAACGACAACGTAATGTCCACAGATATTTTTTTTGTAATGCGGTTCTCACGCTTTAAATATCCTTATCACTATTAAATAGAAATAGGAATAAAATTTTACTGGAATAATAGGTTTTTAAGAAGACTTAAGACAAGGAGAAGAAATATATTATTTTTCTAATATGAAAATAAATTTTTCATTTCTTATTAAATAATTGTCAATAAAATTTTAAAACCTACATTTTACCAGTTTAAATAACGTTATAAAATGCAATTTAGTGTATAAGTTCAAATTGGCGTTTACACCAAAGCGTATCATAGTTGATACGCAACTTAATCTGCCTAGCGAGGAACTATTGTCGCACGATCAACAATTAAAATATACAGACCGAATATACACATTGGGCAAAACTTGCTCGCTGAAACTGACCTCGCTTTAAAACTTCGGTTCAAACGTATTAATGTAATATATAAGATCAATTACTCAACATGTGTAATATATTCTTATTATCTACAATATCGTATGAAAATTTCATAACTGACGCTGATATCACAAGACTGAATATGATAAAGAACTTATACACATTAACAAGATAGAAAGCTTTTAATAAACTCTGATAATAAAATTATTGTGCCATTACATTTAATTAAACGTAATTCAAAAGAAGAAATACTAATTTAAAAACCTACTTTAATTAAATGTAATTCAAAAGAAGAAATACTATTTTAAAAACCTACTTTAATTAAATGTAATTCAAAAGAAGAAATACTATTTTAAAAACCCACTTTAAACTCTACTTTATAAAAGTAGTCTTGTCATATCACCATCAGTCACGAAGAAACTAAACGTATGTATTTGGTGCACGATACTCAATATTATCCACTCATTCTATAGAAAAGTATATGCCGATAACTGGGATAAACATTTAAACCCGTTGGTTTAGTCATTCGCATGGATGTAGTACTTACCAGTAGCATGTAACAGTGGCGCAATCTGGAACTGTAAAATATTAAAGAACGATATTTGATCATTTTAGACGAATTTAAAAAAAGTGTTTCGTTTTCCATCGAAGCGGTTGATTATAAATAGCATATTTGTAAATAAAAATTTATAATACCTTGCCAATTACACGAATTTCATCAAGTATCTATAGATGAGTCGATAGTGACGAGAACAACTTCTTCGTTATTGATATAATAGCATAGTTATCACTAAAGTTTAATTGTTCTTATTTGAAGTCGGTGAACTTATCACTTAAAAATGTCTAATTTAGTAAGTGTAAATAAATTTATTGTTTGTTACATGAACGAATTTTTATTGCTATTTCAATATAACATTCTTTTTGTCTTTAGGAACTGGAGGCACTCTATACTCCCAGCAAATGGAGTAAGAGATTCGATCAAATGACAGTATTGTCGCATTATTATAACTTCGCTAAAAGCGGTGAGTTGAAATTAACGTTACTAAAATAAAACTTAAATAAGAAATAGAATTGAATTTAATAAAAAAATATTTATTTATAATTGTAGTTACCGAAAATGCTCGTAAAAATTTAAAATGTAAATTGGATGTTCCGTACGGGACAACAAAGCGAGCTAAATATGATACCTATGGAATTGATTTACCTAATGGTATGTTCACAAAAATATTACAACAACTTATTAAAATATTGTTATCAACCTGTAAAATTGATGACCATTATTTTACAATTATTACCATCACGATCTATAAATTTTATTATACTATTCACGATCAGCACAATAATGTGACCAATTTTTCTTCTTTTTTTCTTATTAGCGCACTTCGTACCAGATCAATTTAAAAATTGTTATAAAATGTACCAAGTAGTGAGTTGTTAAACAAAATAATATGTCAATTTTAGATTCTCCAATATTTATATTTATTCATGGTGGCTATTGGCAAGAAGGCGACAAAGATTTGGCAACATTTGCAGTTCCTGTCTTTGTTAGTAAAGGAATTAAAGTCATAACTATCGGCTACGATTTATGTCCTAATGGTAAATCCTTACTTAAGGCATAAAATAAAAAATAATATTCCAAAATATTTAAATTAATCTTTGTATTATATTTTAGTAAAACTCGGGAATATAGTATCGCAGATAAAATCAGCGGTTGAACAAATATTAAAATCTGCTTCAAGTCTCGGATGTCGGTATGATACATACAATTAGTACTTATACGGCAATTTCGTTAATTTACAATACAATGATAAAATTAAATGGATTCATGTAGGAATGTTTGGGTCTCTGGTCATAGCGCTGGTGCACACTTGGCGGCCAGTTTTTTGTTTGATAAATTATGGTTGGATAAAATGAAAAAAGAGGGGTATTTAAATCTGTTAAAAGGTATTGTGTTAATTAGCGGCATTTACAACTTGAATCCCATCGCCAATACTAGTATTAGTACGGTTTTAAAACTTACAAAGTAAGTATCTGAATACGTTTGTGATCTATTTACAATTTTAATTCGCGGTAATACACGATACATATGTTTAGGGAGGAAATCGACGTATACAGCTTTATCACTATCGATACGAAAAATAATACACCTGTCCAAGGATTGAAAGTTATTATAACTGTTGGAGAATGTGATTCACCAGGACTCATCGATGAATCACGCGAATGTGCACAGGTACTAGTATTATTTAAATTGAATAGATGATAATTGTCATCTATTTTAAACCATTGTTACATTCTTTCCGTTATAAATAACAAATTTATATTTCACTTCTTATTTCAGAAACTTATTACTATGGTAGACAATGTTCAATATATCTTCCTTCGAGAAAATATTGATCATTTCGATATCGTGGAAAAACTCACGGATACGGAGTTTGTTCTGACGAAAGTGATACTGAATAGCATGTTTGATGAATGAAAGGAAAGCATTAGCAGAGGAACAATATCGAAATGTGCAACCTTAACAACCATATAAATTTGTAACAAAGATTCAACATATAAAAATTGTATATATTTTTATATTCGTAAAAAATTTATTGTGTAATATATCAGTGCACTAATACAATGTTTCTAAATTACAAATCGCCCGTAAAAAAGTTATTGTGTTTATTTATTGTAGTCTGTTGGTCATCTGTTGTTTATTAATTTTGCATAACAGTGATCAAGATTAACTACTTTTAATTTTTGTATAAGTCATTTAGATTTTGTCGTCGACGAATTCGTCTTTGGACGTTGTGAGGTACTTCCTGCTTGCATTATAGGTAACATTATAATTTTATTATGTTGAGAAGTTTGTTCAACTTTGTCTTTTTGTTTTGTTTGGGAATATTGTGCCTGATTATTGGTATTCATTTTCTGATTAGCAGGTGAACTTGGTGATAAATGTATAATTGCAGATTTTGTAGCTTTAGCTATTACTCGTTGCGGAGATATGATTTGATCACTTTCCAATTTAGTTACATTATTCGAATCTCTATTTTCTGTGTTCAGTCTCACATAATTATTTGTAATATTTTTTACATTAATTATGCTTTTACCTGCTGGTATCAGCAGTGTCTTGTAGTTACCTTTTACAATAGATTCAATCTGAATAGCTGTACACTGACGAATTGTAGAATTTTCTTTTGGCGAATCTTCTGTGAGATCTATTACATCTTTATCAGTTAATGTTTTTGACATATTTGCATTATCATTGTGTCCGTCTACTTTCTCCTGTACATCTTTCCACGTAGTCGGAGGTTTTGCAAAGGAGCGAACTCGTAACAATGGCTTTTCTTCTTCTCCTTCTTGTTCTTTTTCTGCATCGTCATTATTTTTTCCTTCTTCTGCCTTTTCCTCTAATGGCTTATCATCCATTGGATCTTCATCCATAATATTAGGTAGATCCTCTACAACATACATATATTATAAAATTTAAATGCTTTGGTTCATGTTTCAATGACTAATTCTCTCTCATCAATATTACTTTTGTACACTAACCTTTTGCTTTATTAGTAGGAAGTTTGTTATCTATTACATTTGATAACATTACACTAGGTAAAGTACTTAATTGCTGTAATGATGATGTTGCATCATTTTCTTTCATAGACTTTGCTTCTAAATTAGTTGTACAATTAGATGTATTCTCAATGCTATCAATTTTTTCTGGTTTTAAATCATCATAATTATTGGCTTTTAATCTATCATTGATTTCTGTCTGCTGCGTTTTGTCTATTTCTATAATATTAGAACTAATTTCTGTATTAGATTTGGTTTTTGTAGTTGTTTCATCTTTAAGTGTTTCGCCGTCATCTGTACTATTTCCATCCTCGTCCGATTTAACGTTATCCTTATCTATATCAGTCTCACTGAAATCATCCACTTCATTGTCGTCTTCATTGTCATTCTCTACACTATCCTCTTCATCTTCTTCATTCTCCGATGATGTTTTAGAATCGGTAATCCGATCTTTCATTTCTTCTTGCTTCTTCACATATTCCTGAAATATATTTGACAATCTCTTCTCACCTTCCACCTTGTTCTTTACTAATTTTTCAGCTAACGTTGGATCCTTCGATGCGGGATCCTCTTTATTTTCAAGAAATGTGGAAAATGTATCCCAATAATCATTGCGTCGACAACGTTGTAAATATTCTCCCAATTCAGTAAATGCCGTTTTCGCTATAACAAGTAGTATATATGAAAAGTAAAACTTCAAGCATATACTGATTTAATTAAAATTCGAATAACTTACCAATTTGTTGTTGTTTTTTAGTATTCAAATCTAAATTATGTAATTCATTACATTTTGTAACACATTTTAAAATATCAGTGTAATCTGGAAAAATTAATGCATCTGTGAAACCACCAATTTTCTTTGATAATTTATGTCTCTTGGAAATTTTAGAATTAATAAAATTTGTAATAGCATGGTCTACAGAAACAATTCCAGTTGTACTGAAATGCTTTGGTCTTAGATATTGTCTTCCTGCATCAGCATTTTCTCCAGTGTATTCACAGTATTTATTATAAAGTTCCACCATTCGCTGTTTATATTTCTCTAATTTCATATAATTACTATTATTTTCATCATCAAAATCTACTTCTGCTTCTTCCAGTTCTTTTATACATTTTTCACAGCTTTTCATTGTCTTTAGTATTGTTTTTAATTTTCTCTGCAATGCACGCTGTTTTTCTTCATCTTCTTCATTATCTGCATTAGTTGCCAATGTCTCATTTTCATTGACTACACTAGCACTTACATGTGATGTCTTTGAATATGATACATTAGGTACATTAGAGTCACTGTTTTCATTGGATTTGCTTACACCAGAAGAATCATTTAACAATAAAGTTGATTTTCCTTTACAACTATTTTTCATTTCATTCATCACCTCAGCTATATGTGTGTATAGTTTATTTTTACTATTCATTATGTCATTCCTTTTTGCATTTAGAAAATTGATAAAAACTTCAGAATTAGCATATTTAGTATCCAATTGTTCATATCGCCTCTTTAACTTATTAACAATAGCTTTCATATCCTCAGAATGATCTTTTTGTAAACATAAACTAATAAACATAGGAAATATGTCCTGCTCCACTGGAAAAATAGTTTTCTTTTCTTTTACAATTAACTTTGGTTTTAATAATGTTTTATCCTCCTTTTTTTCATTTTCAGATTCCTTTTCTTCTTTTGTTTTATCTTTGTGTTCTTCTTCCTTTCCATTTGCCTTTCCTTCCTTCTTTTCTTCTTCTTTTTCTACTTTCTTTTCTTCTTTCTTTTCTACAATACACATCTTAGCACTGCTATTTCCTTGACATGTAAGTATGTTTGCTTTCTTTCTAGAATAAGAATCATCATCACTATTTATTTCTGCTACTTTTCGTTTCTGTCCACATGGTTTTAACATTTCAGAATCACTTGAAGAAGTTTCCGCTTTTATCTGGAAATCACAGTTGTCTTTTTGTTGTTTAATAACTGATTCTTGTTTGTTGACAGTGTTGCTCTAAAATAATGATATGTAAATACTTGTAGTGTTGATCTTCTTTACTTTATAATTTTTGGAATTTATTACTGATGAGCATAACGATAAGTGATATAATTGTACAGATTTTAACATATAACAGATATAACAGACTTTATATTATACAAACCTGTCCTGTATCTTCATCATCATCTGATGAAATATAAATAACATCATCACTCTTATTTTCCATATTTGCTACTCTGTTTTGACAAAAAGAATTAAATTATGTTATAATGAAGTAATTCAACAAATTCATATGAATTTATGATGTCATCAAAGAAAAATGGTTAATTTTGTTACAATTGCCTTAGAAACCCTATGGGATGTATAAATGTTAACGTTTGTTTAAAAATACACATTACTATTTAGTTTACTGTATATCACTTTATTTTCATTCAACGCTTAACAATGTGGATAAACTTGATAAAATAAAACTGAGGATAAATTACATTACTGAATTGATTCTGAACTTTCAAAAATTAATACAATGTAATAAAGTAATTCGAACATTTTGCAGAAACAAAATTTCAGTGTTGTATTTACAAGTTATTATTAACTTTTAGGGACTTTACCTCTTAGGTGTCACACTAATCACATAACTCGGCAAGTTTTGTTCTCAAAAATATATCAAAATTACCTACAACAACGAAAAACTAACAAAAGATAATTATACCAGTTTCAGATAATTTTTAGGAAAGGACTTAGATAACATTTTACAATAATACCAAGCTAACAAATGATATTAGGACAATCTTATTAAATGTTAATAGATTATAATCTAATGTATGCTGCTAGTATAGTCTATAACATTATGAAGTACTATATTTTATTAATTTTTGTTATTCAAGACTAATCTGACGTTAATCCTGTTGTAGTACTTTAAATTTAGAAGTTTTCTTACGGTGTTGGTTAGTTGGCAGAACTAGAAACTTTGAAATAATAACTAGAGAAATTGACGCATACGTTATTTCAATTATATCTATGTAAATATTAGAATATTCTACATAGTTTTCTCATCCTTCTAACATTGATAACAATATGTTATTTTAATGAAAAGTATATCTTTTTAAGCATTTCATTTGTATACTATTTTCCAGCTGATAATGTATTATGATCATCAATACTTGAAACTATTTTTCAAAAATCAAAAGATACTGCGGTGCAAGTCATACTATATTATACTGTAAAGATGTTAAGTTTTCGACCATTTTATTCAATTTATATTCATTTTTCAAAATACCTAAATCCGTCAATTTGAAGCGTTAGTTACTTGCAAGTACGTTCCTATACTTTCAGGTTCTCAACTTCAATAGCAATGCGCCACCTAGAAATCATCGTACGCGTAGTGATTGTGTCGCTGTGTTATCGTTTTCAGTGTTGGGTAATTGTAAATATGTCATTAATGCAGGTTATACGACGTATGTATAATCGGCAATGAACTCCTAACTTCTAATTATTTTATTCTATTGTATACTTAAATGATGTCGATAGTCAGTTATTATTTCTGATAATTTCCTTGTACCATGATGGGAATATTGTATGAGAAAAGGCCACTAAAACGGCCTAGATTAGGGCCGCCTGATGTTTACCCTCAAGAACCCAAACAAAAAGAAGATGAACTCACCTCCACAAATGTTAAACTTGGTTTTGCTACGATGCCTCAGATGTCTGAGGAGTTTGGGACAGCAAGACACTGTAATGTCACAGCTGCCAAAGTAGGAGCATATTTTAATGCAATTTTAGCAAAGAAGGAAGAGCTCTCAACAATGCCAGACACAGCAAGAAAACGACAACAAATCAATCCAAAAGATAATTTCTGGCCAGTAACTGCTAGAACAAAGAATGGCATAGAGGCATGGTTCAAGGATCTGTCTGGGTGTAAACCTTTAATAGCTCTTGCAAAGAAAGCTCCTAATTTTAATAAGAAGGAAGAGATATTTATGATGCTCTGTGAATATCAAGTACCAATGCTAAGGGCAGCTTGGTTCATTAAACTTAGCTCTGCTTATACAGTAGCAGTTTCTGAAGCCAAAATAAAAAAGAGACAGTTACCTGATCCAACTACAGGTAAATGAATGTGTAATTCAATGATCTCTTATTTATTTTGTATAATATAAATAATAACATCGATAGTTTAGTTTAAAGGTAATAATCTTATGATTGTTTTAAGATGTTAAGTTAAATAGGTTCATTGTCTTAAGCTTCACATAACTGGTTGACATTTTACAGCTGCAATTATCATTGAATTGGTGGTTTTCAGTTGTTATTGTTTATTCCTCTTTATTATATTGCATAGAGTAATTTTTATGTTATTTATTTATTTTCTTATTATATTCAATTGTACTAAATATGTTTACCTTACTATTACTATTATTATTGTTATTATCATCAAGTTGTTACCTTTTGGGTTACTAATAATTTGGCCACTGTCATGTGAGGGTTAAACACTATTACTAACTCTTTCACTCTAATAAAATTTTTAATTAAAAGTAATAACTTCTTACATTCTGTTTTACATAACATTTTAGGATAAGTGAAGGATATGTGAAGGATATAGTTAATTCTGCAAAATATACATTGGTGTGATATTCTATATAGTTAAATGTAATTCATTCCATTAACAACATGTTTACATAAATCTTTTATATGAATATTATTAAATATGTATACTGTAATGTTTTTAGTTAATATAATGAATGTTATGAGAAATGTATGTGTAATAACTTTAATTAATAATTTACAATCAATTTTTATGTCTGATTATGTACAACTTTTTTGTTTTTCATTTAGAATGGACAGGAACACTTATTAAGTTTTTGAAGGATCAGCTTTCAAAACTACAGGAATATTATCATATAAGTAATCATGCAACAAATAACACTAACAATAATGGTGTTACAAATAATTCTTGCAATGGAAATGGTACTGGAAATAGTAACAGTAACAGCAGTAGTTCCAATAATGTCAATACTAATGCTAACAACAATAGTGGAGTTTCTAATAATCAACCAGCTACACCAAATTCTAGTAGTCAAGTGACAACTGGAAATGTCATGAATGAAGAACATAAATTAGCATTGAAACAATGGCATTATTGTGTACAATTGGCAAAATATATGTTTGAAGAAGGATTATTAGATAGGCAAGAATTACTACAATGGATTTTAGAATTATTAGACAAAATTAAATCTTCTCCTTCAGAGGATGGTATTTTGAAACTTTTATTGCCATTAGCATTACAGTATTTAGAAGAATTTGTGCAGTCTGAATTATTAGCCAGACGTTTGGCATATTTGTGTTGTCGTAAATTGGCACATATGTGTAATAATGTGGAAACCAATGGCAACCCACAAAGTCCGTCCATACATAAAAGTGATGTTAATGGTGGGAAAGACACTGCCATTGCTAGTCAAGTGCAAAATCCATTAACTGCTGCTTTTAATGATTATTTATCGTGTCCACATCACAGAGATGTAATTTACAGTTTGTCAACAATAATACAGGTAAAAAATCGTTTTTATATATAATCATATTTATCACGTTCTATGCTCAGAGAAAAGTAAGCACTTTGGCAGAATCTCAACTTTCATTAAATTATTTATAATCATAATAACATCTTTGTTCAGTGAAAGTTTTATTTCTGCCAACTTTGTGAGCTACCAATAACCCATGTGACATGAGATATATTAGTATAGAAATAAAGTAATTTTAGTTTAATAACAATGTATAAAAAGTTTAATTTTCTATTAGGTTATTACATTGGAATGTCCAACTGCATTAGTGTGGAACAGTGTTGGTGAAGGAAAAGCCCCATCTGTATTAAATGGTTCCCCATTAGACTATTTACCATGTCCTCCAACAGCTTTACCATGTCCACCTGCAAGTGCGACTAATCCTACACTTAAACAGCTAAAAATTGCTCAAGAAAATATTCGAGCAAGATCCCAAGCTGCAGAAGGAAAGTGGTCATGTGATAAATGGCAACAGAGTAGCGCTGGAATAACAACCACTAAAGTACTGGCTGCTTTAGATGCCCTAGATAGGCATAGTTTCGATAGAATGGATTCTACCAATTCGTTAGATACTTTATATGCTAAAATATTTACAACAACACCAAAAGATAATACTAACGAACGAGACACAAAAACGGATTATAACCCACAGCAGGATTCTGCTGTGGTTGAAATTTTATGCGAATGGGCAGTAAGTGCTGAAAGATGGGGAGAACATAGAGCAATGGCAGTTGCGAAGCTACTCGAAAAGCGGCAGAGTGAAGTTACCGGAGAAACGAACGATAACGATGACAAAGATAGCGTTTGTAGCAATGGAAATCCACCCGTGCTTCCAATCTTTCAACCGTTACTTATGAAGTTTTTGGACATGGACGCTCCGGTATTAGATAATACAACGGTTCAGTCAAAAGTTCAGTTCACGAATTTGGTTCACTTATTTTCAGAATTAATTAGACACGATGTATTTTCACATGACGCATATATGTGTACTCTCATTTCAAGAGGAGATCTTATACAAGGTAAAATAGGTAAATATGTAACTGTTACTTAAAGGAATCCGTTTTATTTGACTACAACCACATGATTTATATAAATTTAAGGAACTACATACACATTGATGTAACACAACAATTAGGTTTTCGAAAATATTTTTATACTTAGTTTTTATTGTAGTTATTTTTTAAATTGTATTTAGAGTAAAAGATCTTACAGTAAAAAATTTGAAATTTCAAACGATAATTTCCAACTACTTTTATAAATATTAATATAATATGATTTGCATCAAATTATTTAAATAACACTATGCTATTGAAAAGAAAAACATACAAATGCATAAATAGAAGATATTTATTTGAGGATAACTGGTTCCTCTAATATATTTGTAATGTTGTTGTATTTCTCATATTGTTTAAATATTTTCATAAGTCACTGTAAAAGTTACGAATTTCGCTATTTTACTTAGGTCCTGTGGCCAGCAAACCTGGAACCCCAAGTAATCGAGAACCAATAGACGAAGATAGTTTATTTCCTGGAATAGATTTAAAACCAGCAAAATTAGAAGTACCGGATCACGGGCGTACGATGGATTATGACGATAGTAAAATCGATGATGATTTAGACAAGTTGTTGCAACATATTAAAGAAGATCAACAGAATAGTATGGATGCCCCTGACAGTCCCAAAGAGGATGCACTAGCTGGGCATGGAACCCAAGAGGGACTAGATTCCAAAATGCCATCGAGTCATAGTAGACATTTGTTGTATACAACGCATTTTCCATTACCACAGGTAGTGATTAAAGTCTAGTAAATAATTTTTACAAGAATTTCATAAAACATGCGACTTTGTAATGTTATATTTTTAGGATGAAACGTGTAGCCAGCATGACTGCAATCAACGACACGTATTGTTATATGGAGTAGGTCGTGTTAGAGATGAAGCTAGACATGTTGTTAAAAAGATGACAAAGGAAGTGTGTAAATTGTTCGGAAAGAAATTCAGTATTGACGTTGCAGAAGGTGGAAAAGTGAAGAAACATTCCCGCAGTGAATTCAATTTCGAAGCGATTACTTCGAAGTTTCAGAATCTCAGTTATTTCGATCAGCACGTAGTTACGTGGCAATGCGCCACTCAAGTGATAGAAATGTTGAATACATTCGCATTAGCTGGTTCCTCTTATTTGCCAGTACAAGAACATGTAGCCTTTCTGTTCGATTTAATGGAGTTAGCTCTAAACATATATGGTCTGATAGATGTTTGTATTCAAATACTGAAGGAGTTACCTGAAGTTGAAACACAATTAGGAGTTAGAAATAGTCAACTTGTTAGAAGTTATACTACGAGCTTAAGTCTGTATGTTGTAGGAGTATTAAGAAGATATCATTGTTGTTTGTTGTGTAAGTATTATTTTGCAAACAAAATTCATATATAAAATACTAAGATGATGAAAACGATAACTATATCTGATTGCTTTGATTATTTCAGTGTCTCCAGAGCAAACAACTGCAGTATTCGATTTACTTTGCAAAGTTGTGAAGCATGTGTCAAATCCTAGCGACTGTAGTTCTGCAGAACGATGTGTATTAGCACACCTTTACGACTTATATTCGTCTTGTTCATTGTTGAAAACAAAACCACATGGAGTGGAAGCATTTAGTAATGCTTATCCTAAAATCCGAACAGCTCTTTACAGCACGTTACAGCCAACGACGTCAAGTCATGTATATAATTCGCAGTTTATGGTGGATGTTTTTACTAGTCCAAGACGCGGTGGAAAAATCGAACCGCAATGGGCTAGACAATTGAATGAAACGCCGGCGAATCGTTACAGTTTTGTTTGCAACGCGATTGTTGCAGTTTGTAGTGAAACAGATAACGATAAACTAAACGACATCGCGATAACATGCGCAGAATTAACAGCTTGTTGTAATGCACTTAACGCCGAATGGCTTGGAGTCCTTATGGCACTTTGTTGTTCTTCAAATAGTTCTGCCTTTTATATCGATGTGTTAAATCAAGTCGACGTGCAAGATTTAAGTATACATAATTCTTTGGCTGTATTTACATCGATTTTAATTGGTAAATGTTTATACTTAATAGTTTTATGTTAATATTGCTTTGTAGTTACAATCTTAATTACTTATATGACCTATATGTTTTTTAATTACTCTTCGAATTAATGTTGTATATATTTAGGAAAATAAGCTTTTTAAAGTGTTCAAAAATTATTTGATATTTTAAAATTAAACGACAACGATAAATTCAACAAATATTTGTGTTGTGCAATCAACAAAAATTAACACCTCAGTTTTCTCTAAAAGATCTACTAACAGGTTCTCGGCGAATAAAGTAATAAAATAACATTTTCTTGTCACAGCCAGACACTGCTTCTCTCTGGAGGATTTTGTTGTGCATATAGCACTGCCATCCTTAGTCAAAGCTTGCAATGAGGGTCGCGGGGACGCAGATATGGAGGCCGAAGCTGGAGCTCGTTTAACTTGCCATTTGCTTTTGCGACTCTTTAAAACGGTCGAATGTCCCCAACCAGCGTTGTATTCCGTGAGCACAAGCCCTCACCCTTTACCAAACGGAAACTCCCGGGTTTACAGTATAAAATTAAGTTGCGATAGACACTTATTAGCGGCTGCTCACAATAACATCAGAGTCGGCCCGGTTCTAGCTGTACTTAAAGCTATACTAGTTGTAGCCGATGCAACTGCAGGTAAACAACCGCCAAAGAAGCCAGATGTACCAATGAATCATACAAGCAAAGCTGGTGGACCAGCTAGCGTTGGCGTTGGCGTTGGCGTGACCACGGGTGGACCAAGTGAATTATCTATTAGTCACATCTTAGGTACTAGCGATATTCTTGGAGGTGGTGATGACTTAGGTCTTGATCTAGCAATGTCTTCGTCTAGCAGTAGTGCTGGAATAACTACAGAAAATGTAAAGGGACTATCAGACTTTGCGCAACACGTTCTGAGACAAATCTGTAGCCAAGAGTGGGTATTAGAGAGATGCCTACAAAATCCAGAGGAACTTTGTCATCCTGATATGTTGCTTGACAACATGTTAACGCCTCGTCAAGCTCAACGATTACTTCACATGATTTGTTACCCCGAATCTTCTACGGACGCATTTATCGACCAGAAGACACATATAACGAATATCCTAGAAAATTTGGAGCAATGGAGTTTAAGAATGTCGTGGCTTGATTTGCAACTTATGTATAAACAATTTCCTACGGGATCGAGCGATCTCTCGCAATGGCTGGATACTGTTGCCAAAGCTGCGATCGATGTGTTTCAGCTGAACAATGTGTCTAGTAAATCTGATAAACGGTCGGGTTCAATATGGTTAGTTGCGCCACTTGTCTCGAAATTACCAAGTGCAGTACAAGGTCGAGTTCTGAAAGTTGCCGGTCAAGTACTAGAATCTGGTAATTGGTCGAAAACAACAGCGGGTCGTGAGAGAAGCAGGTCGAAATCACCGTCTTTGTTTAATCATCAACCATTCCTCTCATTAGTACTTACTTGCCTTAAAGGCCAGGACGATCAAAGAGAAGGCCTGCTAATGTCTCTACATTCACAATTATCGCAATTCTTAAACATTAGCAAAGAAGAGAAAAATTTCGCTACCGAGGATCCTAAGACGAGAGAGGTATTGCAGGATGCATTACAGCTAAGATTCAGTCTTGTTGGTGGTGTTTTCGATACCATACAAAGAAATACGACCGCAACCACAGATTGGGCAATCTTGTTGGTTCAGCTGGTTAGCTATGGTGTTATAGATCTAAACAGTAACTCCGAATTGTTTACCACTGTTATAGATATGTTAGCAACCCTAATACATTCTACTTTAGTTTCCGACTCGCAGTCTGAGAAAGATGAAAATAAGAAACATTATCAAAATTTGATGAAAAAGTTGAAGAAGGAGCTTGGTGATAGAAACTCTCCCAGTATTAGATACGTCAGACAGTTGTTACCGCTGCCAAAATTAACAATGGAAGTTATTACATGTGAGCCAGTTGGATGTCTGACAGATACCAAGGGCAACAAGATAGCTGGTTTTGATAGTATTGATAAGAAACAGGTAAGTTGAAACACTTTGTCTTACGATTCCATGAAAGAAAAAAAGGAAATAATATAAAAACATATATTAAATTAGGGTTTACAAGTATGTGATTCTCAAAGGGTATCTGCATGGGAAGTATTGGAAGGTCACAAAAATCCAGCGCCAATTTCATGGGCCTGGTTCAGAGCAGTTAAATTAGAACGTAAACCTCTTACTTATCAGAATGCCCATAAGCTCTTACGGTATCATACACATAGTCAAATTAGACCTCCCAGTCATTATTTGGATCCACCACCATTACCTCCAGAAGATTTAGAACCAGATAAGAAAGAATCAGAACCTGGCAAAGCTGATACGCCAATGAGTATCGATTCACCGGGAAGAGTAACAGGTAGCGTTGGCAGTAGTGGCATCGGTAACGCTGTTACCAATGGCAAGGGAAAAGCTATGAAAACTCGAAGGCATAGAAGGAATAAAGGTGCTGCTACGCCTACTGCACCTGTTTCACAACAAATTCAGGTGTTTTTTATTCTGTTTGACTTTTGAACAAGTTCACTTTTTGTTTCAGTCTTGTAACGCCTTTTTATGTTGTGCAGCAACCACCAAGCCAACTACAACAGATGGCATTCGGAAATCAGCAAGTACCTGTCAGTCAACAACCAGGAATGTTCACAGGTCAACCACCACAACATCAACAACCATGGTATGCCAATCAACAGACTCATACACCTACCCAACAGTACGGATATGGTCAACAATTACCACCAACCCCAGTTGGGCCAAGATACGACAGACCAGCTATGAACAACCAATCGAAACAGGCACTTTCTCATATGTTACGATTACGACTGCCGTCCAATCAGTTAATGAGCTCTCAGCAACAACCAAATGCTGCACCTGTTCCTGGACCAGGGGCATTTCAAGGAATGCAGAGGCAGCAGCAATTCATTAGGCAACAATTGAGGGCTCAACATGGAGCGCCAAACATTAATCCACAAACAGGAATGTTTGCTTCGCAGCAGCAGCAGCAACAACCACAGCAGCAAGGAATTTACACCGGAATGCAACAGGGTAACTATAAATTTTAATTCGTGATTTTAATTCATTTAGATTCACCATCCCATATGTGGTACAGTATGCAAATATGCGTGAAGCTACTGTTTCATATATGGAACGGGTGATTTCCAGCAACCCTTATGTTAAATTTTTTTCTTAGATCTTTTATGCAATTTTCAGAACTTCTTAGTTCCATTAATAATAAAAATTCCATAAGTTTCTGACTAAAATAGTTGCAGGTCTAAATGGGTTAATGTAACGAGTATTTTTATATAACGTTTTCCTGCAGGAATGAATCAAAATTATGCAGGATACGGGGGTCAACAAATGATACAACAACAACAGCAGCAGCAGCAACAACAAGCACCTCAACAAGCGCAACAACAACAGCAATTATTGCAACAGCAACAGCAGCAACAAGGTTTAATGAGCCAGCAACAGAACATGATGTTTTCTAATCAGCAGCAGATCATGGGACCTCAAAGAGGACAAGAATATATACCGCAGCAACGTATGCAACCTGGAGCTACGAGGCCACCGTACCTTCAGGTACCATTTAAGGCAAAAGTAGATACAAAATGATCTTGGTAAAAAATTATTGCATTATAAAGAAAAGAAAATTATTGTTTACATTTTTTAGGCTCCAAATGTCACAATGAATGCAATGGGTCCAATGGGAGGTGGAGTTCAAAGTCAACCAGCACCACCATATAGACAAACTGGTGGAAAACCTGGCACTGTTGGAGTGACGGGTGTAGGTACTGCCAATGTCAGTTTGCAACAAAATCAACAATTCCAAGTAAGTTTGTTACACTATTTGATTTATTACATGATTTTTTATACTACTAGTAAGCATTTGATACAAAATATTTCGATATGTAAGAGCTATTTTATTTAACAAATGTTGATTTATTTTGATTATTTAGTACTAATAAAGTGTAAAAATTAGTAAGTAGCCTGGTATGGCTCAATTGCCGTTTCATGCATCCAAAATTATTGCACGTGTTATGACCCAAACTTTGTATTCGACATGACTTGTAAAAGATTTAAAATTTATAGCGTAAAATTAAATTACATTAAAACTTCAATAACGTCAAAATAGCATAGTTATTTTCCACACAATTCAACAGTACATTGAATAATTATAATTGTTTGAATTATCAGCAACAAGCGATAAACCAGCAGCGTATGAGGCAACAAATGCTTGCAATGCAACAACAGCAACAAGCGCAACAACAACAAGCACAACAGCAACAGCAACAACAACAGCAAGGTAATGCCGGTGGGCAACAACCAACTCCACAACTGGTAACGCATTTGCAGCGGCATTTGAGTCAACCACCGCAACATTATCAACATCAGCCACCGCCTTACTAGTAATTTAATATGTAGATAATTAACTAATATGTTGTATAAGTACAATTTATTGTAAATCTTAATAGATTAAATATAATAGTTTCTAATCTTTTTATTTAACGAACTCTTAACTTCACATGTATTGCGACCGCAACTACAAGAGAAGAAAATATTATTTTCTTTCTTTTACGTCATTTCTTCGTTTTTAGAGTATACTAGTCATAATTTGGTAACTTCAACTAAATACAGTAGAATTTCTATACTTTAATGCAATTTACATAAAGTATGTAAATCTGGGACATAAAAATTATATAATTTAATTTGCAGTATGAATGTATAAACTGTGCCATGATAAAGGCAATAAAGTGAAATGAATTTAGGAAAACGATTAAAAACTATTTTTTTAATTCTTATTTCTTTAATGTTAACAATGTATACGGTATATAAAAAATATATTTTAGAAATTTTGTTGCAACTTTTGTACTTTTACATTAAGTGAATTAAGAAATAAATTTTCTTTTTGTAAGATTAATAATAAATTAAGAATATAAATTTTATGAAATTAGTTATAAACTAACCATTCAAAATATGTTTGAAATAGTACAACTTATATTTAACAACTGACAATGGATACAAAATGAACTGAATAAAAATTGAATATCCATTATAAGCATTACTAAAATTTGTCATTATTTAGGCCTGTATGACCATCAAATACAATATCCTAAAAAGGTATAAATATTGACTTTGAAGAGAAAGTAAAGTTTTTCGTAATTGAAAATTATTGAATGTTCATTTTATTCATATAGGCATACTAATTTAAACAAAATCTCAAATATAGAGTACAAGAATAATTTATTTGACGTGGAATGACCTAGTTTTTACACTGTGAATATATTTAATAAAATATTCAGTTTTTGCTAATAATACAGAAAAGAAGGCATTATAATAGTGTCGAAGATATAACGGGATCGTAAAATTCATCAAATGTGACAGTTTACATAATTGTGCATCGAGACAAACGAAATGTTTGAAACGGCTTGCGTTGAAGATACAATGTAAGACTAATTAAGTAACAGTCAGTGTCACGACATCAATCGGTACCGCTGTTTAATGTTTTAATTTACGAGCTCGCAATGACTTAGTTGCTGCGAGCGTGTCCATTTCATATATATGTACACGAACGCGCGCACAGCGTTATCGCATCAAAACGATTGTGTGTACAGGTGTGTGTACATATCAAATAGAGCACTGGTACCGGTATATACGTTCTTTTCAGTAGAATCGGTAGCACTCCCTTGCAGTTAACTAGTGAAAAAAATACCCTATACAATTTTATATTTAAATTTAATGTAATTGTGACGTATTTGTAGATTCATAAGTCAGTAGACTAAATCATTTGTTCCCCAACTGCAATAATCGGATAATGAAGAAATTTGTCTAACATTCGGTCACCTTTCAAACCCAAAAACTTTACAAATTGCGAGAACTTTACATATTTTTGGGCATCGTCACGGAAAGTCAGAACCGTACTTAAAAATGACCGCTGGATAATAACAGCCATATCTTTAAACAATATATCTCCTTCGTTATTAGGTATTTAACAGAATTTATTTAAATTGACGAAAATAGATTTGAGTGAGAGGGAAGATGAGAGTGCAAAGATAAATCGTAGGGACCATGCGAACTCGTGCTCGTAAATACAAATGTATCGATTTATTGTCGATTTGCTGCTGATCATCAATCTGACAAAGGACAGTCTACTTGCAAGGGGTTGAGTCGCAAAATGGAAGAGGAAATTGACTTTCAGCCATTTTGGTATGCTAGAACTGTGGTGCACTCTATAAACGTGTTCATAAATATTTATGTTCATGATATCTTACCTTCCAAATTGTCTTACTTTAAATAATAACAAAAACAAAGTGGAATAAACAATGTACTATAACACGTTTCCTTACAATGACGCTAAATGTCTGTAAGCAGCTCTGAACAAAACCGATGCTAATAATTAAATTCGTCTGTAGAGTGCACTACTGTTTTAGCATACTATCCTGTAAAATTTCACCCCCGGAATTTACAAAAGAAATTTATACATACATTGTCCTGTAGTTCCACGCTGTCAAATTATTTCGGTAATTGTACCGAAGAGGTCAAAGGAATAACTTTGAAGTGAGTGATATTAATAGAGGAAGTGAGTTTTTCGCGAATAGAAGTATCAAATCAATTATAATTATAGTGTAATTATAGTTACTATTAATATTTTCGTTTAAGTGATTTATTAGTATTATTAGTTGCAATCATTAGTTGTAATTTCGTGAAAAGTGATTGTGACATGGCGAGTGCAAAAAAATTCACTTTAACTATACAACAACGACTGGATATTTTAAAGGAGTTGGAAACATTACCTATTTCAACTGTTGCTGCGAAATATCGTGTACATTCTATGACAGTTCGTCGAATACAAAAAAAGGCTGCAAGTATCATGGAATTTGCAGAAAAAGATGTACGACAGAAGAAACGACGAAGACTCAGAAAACCATTGTACGAGGAATTGGAAAAACGCTTATTTACATGGTTTCTAGAAAAAAGACAAGTTGGTGATTGTGTATCGGATGCTATACTGCTGGAAAAAGCCGCGGAAATAAAAGATAGTATGGCATCGTGCTCAAATTTCAAAGTAAGTCAGGGTTGGCTTGCAAACTTCAAAAGACGTCACAATATACGGCTACTCAATACTTACGACGAAAAAGCAAATGTCGACGAAGATGCAGCAAAGTTAGTTGTAGAAAATTTAATGAAAATGATAAAAGAGGAAAATTTAAATATGGAAAATATTTATAATCTGGGCGAAAGTGGACTTATGTGGAAAGCGCTACCGTCAAAAACGCTCGCACAAGCAAGTGAAAAATATGTCAGTGAATATAAAATTCGTAAAGAACGCATGACACTTGCATTGTGCGTTAACGCAACAGGCAACAATAAGATTATGCCACTGATTATATATAAATATAATAATCCGCGAGCTTTAAAACATTGCAAAAACAAGCTTCCTGTCATTTTTAAATCACGAAAAAATGCTTGGATGGACCAATCATTATTTTTAGATTGGTTTGAGAATTATTTTAAACCTTGTGTATATGCATATCAATTAGAAAAGCAAATATATGGAAAAGTGGTACTATTATTAGATGATGCTGATAGACATAAATTGGACACAAAAAGACTGGAAGATGATTACTTCAAGATTATATATTTGCCACAAAACTCAACATCTCTTATCCAACCAATGGATCAGGGCATATTTGAAAAAGTTAAAAGATCTTTCCGCCACAAAATGCTCCAAAGTGTATTAATATACAATGGTGAAATTAGTCAATTTTACAAAAATTACACCATCAAAGATTGCCTAGAACTTATACATGCAGCATGGGTAGAGATGAGTGATCAACATATTAAAAATGCATGGAAGAAAATTATAACAGATTTGCCTGCTCTAAATATTCAAGAAACAGATGAAAAAAATATATTTAAAGCTGATTTGGAAAATTTTATTAGCAAAATTACAGGTGAAGAACTAGCAGAAGGGCATGCTACACATTTTTTATCTGCTTGTGCAGAAGCAGAAAAAACACCATTAATTCAAGAGGAAGAAGAAAAAGAAGAACAAGAAGAGGAAGATAATAATAATAGTGAAAATGAAGAATATGAAGAAGAGACATTCAGACAGGAAATTCAGAATGAAGCAACCAGAAATGAACTAAAATATATATTTCAACGTTTAGAATGTCTTAGTACAAATACACCAAGGTATATAAGATTCATGCTTGAAGGATTAAAGCTATACTTTTTGGATGATCCAGAACATTAAAAAATAAAGGTATCAAGTAAAGACACAACAGCTGCAACAAGTATAATAAAAATCCCACATGTTATATAAGGATACTATCACATTACTAAAGATAAGTACTTATGTATCAGAAAATGTATTTGGATATTAATTACTGATTAAATAATTTATGTATGTTATTTGTTATTTAGCAAAAATAAAAAATAGGAAACAGTTCGGATTCTATTTTGAGGCATATCATGGAAAACAATTGTGTCAAAGGTACACAGGGGCTGTGACAAGTGTAATAAAAATTCTATATATCATGTGAGAACACCATGATATTACTCAAGATAAGTATTTATGTATCTTGAAAGTCAGAATGTACTTGCATATTAATTACTGATATAATGATTTATGTATGTTGTTTGTTTTCTAGTGTATTTCTACAATTGGAGGATCCAAGAAGGCTAGAAAACAATTATGGAAGTCAAGAATTTTATTTAAATTCACATATGTTATAACTAATGCTAAACTGGGGGAGAATTAAGTCATCATTATACCAACAGTGAAATTCTTTACAAAATACAGACCATTAAATTTTCTAATGTTTATCTATCTTCCTGAAAACAGGCTGTACTTGAAAACTATTTATTCATTTCAATCGAAAATGTTATTATAAAACTGATTTTTTAATAAGAAAATTATCACCAAATTCTTATTTTACTAATTCCAACTTAAAGAACAGATATATTTTAATACAAAAAAAGTTGACAGTATTCTTTCAAGTTTTGTCTATAAAATAGGCTTTTTTAAACTGGGGCTCGAAAATGTAGGTTACAATGAACTGGCGAAAATGATTGGTCAACCATACTATATTTACATTTTTTTTGTTGATATATGTTGTATATTTGTTTTATTTTTTATAATGTACTGAATTTTTTATAATAAATTAAGTTTCCTTATTTTTGTAGGCAAAGGAACGAATATTGAATACCAATGTACCAAAAGCATGTTAGTTTTTAAACTCGTTATTTTCCACAGATTCATAAAAATAAAAGTATTTATAGGTGTTAAGAAAACACTAGTTTATTTAAAAACGTTTTATAGATTTATCGGAAATACATGACAATGATTTTACGACCTAGGTCGTTCTTTCTTTTCTTTGTAAAGTGCAAGTAATGAAACATTGGCAACTTTCACTACTTTAAATCTGACTCCTGGAATGTCACCTACAGCATGACCTTTACGACCAAATCCTGCAACCAAAACCTCGTCGTTTTCTTCAATATTATTCAAACAACCATCCCTAGGAACAAAAGCTGTGATTTTCTTGCCATTTTTGATTAGCTGTACTCTCACACATTTACGGATAGCAGAGTTTGGCTGTTTTGCTTCAACACCACTGCAAAAAAAATTCTTTAATTAAAATACTTATATGGTGAAACGATTAAAAGTTAACATAAAATATACATACACTTTTTCTAAAACAATGCCCTTGGCATGAGAAGCACCACCGAATGGATTAGCTTTCCATCTAGTTCCCAAGTGAGCCTTTTTGTAATCTTTATCGTTCCAACGTTGATCACGTCTATGGTTTACATGCTTACGTGCAGTACGAAGACCACGAGGTTTACCTGTAAATAGCATAAAAAAGAAAGGTTATGTGTTGTGTTGTTTAATACTTTGTATTTTCATTTAGTTCTAAGTTCTTATTTACACTTCACATCGTAAAACGTAATAAAAGATATTCTATAATTGAGAAAATTACAAGTAACATATTAATAAAGAACTGATTCGAACGTTTGATTATTTTTACACGTTATATACACGCAACCACGTTAGCTTCAATTTAAATAACTTAAGAATTTGCTATCGGATATTTAAAAGAATTATAGTTTAGAGTATTAAAAGATCATTGGGAACATCATATATTTGATAATATATACTTTACATTTTCAAAAATAATAAAATTTTAACATCAACAACCTACCCATCTTGCTCGGTGTGCTAAGCGACCGGAAGAGGCTTGACTTTCATTAACGGAAGTCTGAAGATGAGTTTTGCCGCCACATTTAAAAATAGCATGTTTATTACAATTTAAATAGCAAAAGTTTTGTAAATAATAAAATTAATAGTAGTAATAGCTTATTTGCAAAAGTATTTTACAGAACAATCATAATATATAGGTAAAACATTTTAAGTAACAAACATTATAGATCATTATTTATAGGAAGTCATCTTTTTCATTTTTTATATGAAAGAATACTGAATTCTTTAAAATTTAAATTCTTTAATATATTCTGTAGCTGTCTATCGGCGTTAAATATAATTGTTATTGTTTCCCAAACTTAAATGTATTGTTACATTTTGCGACTGTGGAATTTAGGGATTTTGGGTTCGGTGCCGATAGAGTGCTAAAGCACTTGCTCGAGGAGCGCGAAAAATAAATAAATACTTGATGCTTTGTAAAACTGGAGTTTTATTTTGCTTAGTAAAACTGGAGTTTAAAGATGTGAGGTCAACCAGTTGTAGGCTGTAATAATAATATAATAAAAGGAGGGTTGAGTGTGTAATGCGTCGATTATTACCCTGTTAGCCAAGTCTGGCATTACAAGATTTTGCCAACGTTTGCTATATGTTTCGTCACCAAATTGGTGCCAAAATGACACCAAATGTTTGATTACCAAACCATGGTACCAAATTGGCACCAAAAATACACCAAGGCTTGTACCAAGGCTTATACCAAAATGTATCAAGCCTTGTAGCACGGCTTGACACCAAATTGGCTACAAAACCACACCAAACCTTGTAGCACGGCTTGATACTAAATGGGCTACAAAACCACACCAAGTCTTGTAGTACGGCTGGACACCACAGTACCAAGAACTTTGACCAAGAAGCGCATCTAGTAGTAGCATTACCCGTGCAAACGCTGTTGTGACGATCGTCTTTCGTAAAACGAACGATCGCGAGAATCTCGTTTACCATTACCGTACATGTAGAAAAATAGATAGTAAGTATTTACGTTCTCCTAAATTGTGCTCTAGTCTTTCTTTCACCTATTTTTCCAAGACCAAATAATCTTCAGAATTATTGCCTGGCGGAATTTTTAAGATATCTGTAATATTCAAGGTACAAGGTAACAGAATTTCAAAATGTGTACAAGCATTTTCTCTTTTCTTCTATACGAATACTGGTTTCAAAGTTTCCATTCGTTAAATATATTTAAGGTTTGCAGATGTGTTTTTGCATGAAGTTTTCATTAAATGTTGTAGTGTTTGTAGTGTTAAATGTTGTATAATTCCCCGAAGGAAGCGCATCGGAAGACAGTTACAACGATGGAGCAGTGTCAGATGCACTAACATATACTGTTAGTATAAGATGTAAGACTATGACAGACTTCATACAGGAAGTATTTTTACTTTTCATATTTATGGTACGCATAAATTACTTTTTTCATTCTTGTAATTAATATATCTGTTACTTTATATCTCAGTAATACTAATAAATTTTGTCTGATTTTCTTTTTCATGTTAATGGTTCATCGGATCATGATGGGGAAGGAGATGTGAAGCAGATCATCATTAGGAATGCAAACGCACATGGTTTCACCTCCATACAAGGACTATAACAAAACAAAATTGAGACAGAGCTACGGTAATAATCAAACTAACCTAAGTATTCGTGTTTACATATATTATTGATATAGTAATATGTTTATTATAGTAATTATATTGTTAATGTAATAATAAAAAAAATAAAGAACTGTAAATTAATAACTTGTATACCTTATTTATTTCCAAAATATTTTTAAATTTATTTAAAAAGCTAATTGAATGCCGCCATTTTTAAATCATCGAAAGAGCCAAATTTTCAGTCATTTTGGTGCCAATTTGGCTTTTAGTTATGATGCCAAGATTTGGTGCGATTTTGGCCCTAATTTGGCGCCAGAACGTTTCACCAAAGTTGGCATGTATTTGGTGCTAATTTGGTGTCATAGGTTGGTACACGGTTTGGCACCAAAACCCGTGCGTAAAATGGACACAGATGGATCGGGTCTTGGTGCCAAACCTTGTAGAATTTTAGGGACATATGGTGCCAATTTGGTGTCAATTTGGTGCCCAATTGTTTGCTGGGTATATATCTCTTCGAGCTGCTGGTTACTCCCTTCTCTTTGAGATTTTGCAAATCCCTCTCCAGGATCTTCCATCCAGTCCTGAGTTTTCTCGTGAGCCGATTTCCACCCCGTAGGTTGACGCTTTCTTCTTCCACTCTTACTCTACCCCCGATCCTTCGTTAGTAGATGGTGATGGTAGCACAGACGAGGTACAGGATAGACCGATCATCTTATGGAACTTCGTGTCACATGCTCTGAAATACCGATAACCTAAAAATTCAGACTTCTCGGAAGAATATCTTTTGTTTTATTATCTGACAAAGAATGTAAACACTTCTAAAGTATTTTAATATACAAAATGTAAGAGCAAACGCAAAAGTTATACATTTTAGACAATCGAGAAGGTAAAAATGAAAACGGATTTGGGGCTCATGAGCCCCAACTCCGGGTGACAGAGAAAAGCATTGAATAAGTGGTCTATCCTGTTCTTAGTCAATGATGGTAGCGCTGAGCCACGGTGGAAGGAAATCACGTTCAGCGTAGGATATACATAAGCGAAGAAAACAAGGAAATTTAGCGGCGAAGAGGCTACGCAATCGTTATGGATTTACGTTTTGGCTTTGCTGCGGGAGATAAGAAGCAGACGGCCTTCTGCGAAATACAACGATCAATACTTTTCAAGGATATGACGGAACCTTGAAGAATTTCCTGTTCCTGATACGAATTGCAAGTACAATTGTAATCGTGTTTTCAAAAACCCGTCTAATTACACTATCTAGTATTTGGCGTCTGCGCAATAGCTATTAGTGTTTAAAGCCGCGTTTACATGATTAAAGGGGGGGGGGGGGGGTACGTAACACCGCCATCCCTATATAAAAAAAAGATGGTTCTACGAAACAGATTTTTTTCGCATTCGAAACTTAAGTTATGGCAAGATTATGTTATAAGATGTTACTCCTTTGCTTAAAACAAAATCGTCAATGAACAGTTTCTTTCATAACACTCAATTCAAGTAAATTCATAACACAAATATAAATACAATATCGACGTAGAAGAGGATATACAGTGGAATGTGCGCGATATAACGATGTATACTCAAGTTTTAATTGCTAAGCCGCAAGGAAGTGAGCATTCTAATAATAATAGCAAAGATGAAGATTTGAATCTCGTAGAGATTTTTCGAAACAATTAGTTTTAGTTCCCCGTATCTTCGCCATCTAATCTAATGCATGCTGATTTAAGTTTATTCGCGTGGGCGATTTTAAATCTATTTTTTCCTAAGTCCAGTTCGGCGGTTATATTCTTAATCATCCGGTTAATTCTGTAGGGGCCTACCCAATCCGAGTCGAACTTTGACGTTTTGGGTTCTTTTAACAAATATACGTTATCGTTCGTTTTAAATTTCCGTGGATTTAGGTTTTTGTCGTAAAAGGCTTTACTTTTCCATTTTGCTTTTTTGAGATTTTGTGTTTCAGTGGCTTGCGTAGTGGTTATTTTAGTGAATAGTTCGTCTAGGTATTGAATGAAAGTACATGTTATTTGTTGTCTAGAGAATTCTGAAGGAAGAGTAGCCTTAATCCTAAACACTAGCTCATGAGGTGTGAAACCCATGGCTTCATGTACGGATGTGTTATAAGCAAACATCCCAAACCTAATCCATTCATCCCAATTTGTTTCCGTACAAAAATGCTTGAGATAATCAACAAAAACTCGGTGAGTTCTTTCTAACGAAGCTAAGGATTGAGGGTAAAAAGCAGTTGACTTAATTTTTTGAATTTTGAAGATCTTACAGAAACACACCATTGTTTGGCTTACGAAATTTCTACCCTGGTCCGTGTGAATAGCTTTTGGGCAACCAAATCTGCTGACAAATTGCTCGGCTAAAGCAAGAGCTACAGTTGTTGCCTCCATGTTAGGTATGGGAATTGCATCAGAATATTTTGTCAGATTGTCTTGTATAGTGAGAAGATACTTGTTCCCTTTCTCTGTTACAGGAAGAGGACCTACTATGTCTATTTGGATTTTTTCAAAAGCTTGGGTGGGAGTGTCTGTGATGCTCATAGGTTGTTTCGTTCTTCCCGAGTAAGCTTTATTCCTTTGGCAGAGGGGACAGGACCTTGCGTAGTTTGCAATATCGTTCCCCATCCGAGGCCAAACATAATTATTCTTTATTAATTCCAGCATTTTGTAGGTGCCCCGATGACCTCCTACTACTGAATCATGACTTTCCTGAAGGATTCGATGACGTTCCGTTACCTTTTCACAAGTACATATTGTAATTCTGTATTTTGGGTCGTTAAAATTTTCTCTAAGAAGATTTTCTACAAAGTCCCATTCAGTTGCATTGAGTGTGTTTAAGTCTTTCGAAATGCTAATGATTTTCAACCCTTGGGAGTCAAGAAGAACCTTTAATGACATAATAGAAGAGTCGGTTTAATGGGGTTCAAAGTTGCTGGAGTGACTATGTTTGAAGAATAGAAGAAATACAAAATGATTATTAAATTGGAAGTCCATTGCATTGCCAATATTAACTTGGTATTGCTGGATTTGTTCAATTGTAAATATATTTTGATCCATTAAACTCCTAGTTACTTCTGTTATTAGATTACATTCCAATGACATGAAATGTGCAAGATTATCGTTTCGAAGAAGAAGGGGGTATTTCGATATCGGGATATGAGGGGAGAGTCGCTTCGTTTTTATCCACGATATCGGTAAGGATGCTAACTTTGTTGGAGATGTCTATTTCCTCGTTAATTTCATTTACGTTACTCAAAATCGAATCCGCAGATACATTCGTTGTGGCATCCGAATCTTTTTCCACGTCGCTGGCCATATTAAACAATAAGTTTCTAGGCCCAGATCGTTGCTCCAGCGAGGCTAGCTCGATTGCATGCCCTATCGCTGGAGATCGTTGTTGTCCCTCGTTGGTGCGGAGCGCTTTTACGATACTATCCGCGGCTTCGTTTGTGCTATTGGCAACTGCTTTCTCGCGCGCCAACAACGCAATTGCCACTTCTACTTAAAGTTGTAGATATAAGAATTCATCATTGCTTTCGTTTTCGCCAAAGGGAATCTTTTTATTCGTCCTGCTCTACGCACTCTTTCCATGTAGCGTTTTCGTTCGACTTATAGTGTGACTTGCACGGACGCTCATGCACCTCCGGTACAGAAACTTTAAAATTATATGAAATCAAATTATTTCGTAGATATATTATGATAGCGCGATGTATTATATTTTACAGGTGACGTACTTGAATATTTTTTGCATTTTATTTAATTCGGAGTGCCGCGTCTCGCGCTCGACTGCCCGCGTCTCGCGCTCGACTGCCCGCGTCTCGCGCTCGACTGCCCGCGTCTCGCGCTCGACTGCCCGCGTCTCGCGCTCGACTGCCCGCGTCTCGCGCTCGACTGCCCGCGTCTCGCGCTCGACTGCCCGCGTCTCGCGCTCGACTGCCCGCGTCTCGCGCTCGACTGCCCGCGTCTCGCGCTCGACTGCCCGCGTCTCGCGCTCGACTGCCCGCGTCTCGCGCTCGGCCGCCCGCGCCTCGCGCTCGGCCGCCCGCGCCTCGCGCCCGGCCGCCCGCGCCTCGCGCACGACTCCCCGCGCCTCGCGCTCGGCCGCCCGCGTCTCGCGCTCGACTGCCCGCGTCTCTCGCTCGACTGCCCGCGTCTCGCGCTCGACTGCCCGCGTCTCGCGCTCGACTGCCCGCGTCTCGCGCTCGACTGCCCGCGTCTCGCGCTCGACTGCCCGCGTCTCGCGCTCGACTGCCCGCGTCTCGCGCTCGACTGCCCGCGTCTCGCGCTCGACTGCCCGCGTCTCGCGCTCGACTGCCCGCGTCTCGCGCTCGACTGCCCGCGTCTCGCGCTCGACCGCCCGCGACACGCGCTCGACTGCCCGCGTCTCGCGCTCGACTGCCCGCGTCTCGCGCTCCACTGCCCGCGTCTCGCGCTCGACTGCCCGCGTCTCGCGCTCGACTGCCCGCGTCTCGCGCTCGACTGCCCGCGTCTCGCGCTCCTCTGCCCGCGACTGGCGCTCGAATCCCCGCGTCTCGCGCTCGACTGCCCGCGTCTCGCGCTCGACTGCCCGCGTCTCGCGCTCGACTGCCCGCGTCTCGCGCTCGACTGCCCGCGTCTCGCGCTCGACTGCCCGCGTCTCGCGCTCGACTGCCCGCGTCTCGCGCTCGACTGCCCGCGTCTCGCGCTCGACTGCCCGCGTCTCGCGCTCGACTGCCCGCGTCTCGCGCTCGACTGCCCGCGTCTCGCGCTCGACTGCCCGCGCCTCGCGCTCGCCTGCCCGCGTCTCGCGCTCGACTGCCCGCGTCTCGCGCGCGACGGCCCGCGTCTCGCGCTCGCCTGCCCGCGTCTCGCGCTCGACTGCCCGCGTCTCGCGCTCGACTGCCCGCGTCTCGCGCTCGACTGCCCGCGTCTCGCGCTCGACTGCCCGCGTCTCGCGCTCGACTGCCCGCGTCTCGCGCTCGACTGCCCGCGTCTCGCGCTCGACTGCCCGCGTCTCGCGCTCGACTGCCCGCGTCTCGCGCTCGACTGCCCGCGTCTCGCGCTCGACTGCCCGCGTCTCGCGCTCGACTGCCCGCGTCTCGCGCTCGACTGCCCGCGTCTCGCGCTCGACTGCCCGCGTCTCGCGCTCGACTGCCCGCGTCTCGCGCTCGACTGCCCGCGTCTCGCGCTCGACTGCCCGCGTCTCGCGCTCGACTGCCCGCGTCTCGCGCTCGACTGCCCGCGTCTCGCGCTCGACTGCCCGCGTCTCGCGCTCGACTGCCCGCGTCTCGCGCTCGACTGCCCGCGTCTCGCGCTCGACTGCCCGCGTCTCGCGCTCGACTGCCCGCGTCTCGCGCTCGACTGCCCGCGTCTCGCGCTCGACTGCCCGCGTCTCGCGCTCGACTGCCCGCGTCTCGCGCTCGACTGCCCGCGTCTCGCGCTCGACTGCCCGCGTCTCGCGCTCGACTGCCCGCGTCTCGCGCTCGACTGCCCGCGTCTCGCGCTCGACTGCCCGCGTCTCGCGCTCGACTGCCCGCGTCTCGCGCTCGACTGCCCGCGTCTCGCGCTCGACTGCCCGCGTCTCGCGCTCGACTGCCCGCGTCTCGCGCTCGACTGCCCGCGTCTCGCGCTCGACTGCCCGCGTCTCGCGCTCGACTGCCCGCGTCTCGCGCTCGACTGCCCGCGTCTCGCGCTCGACTGCCCGCGTCTCGCGCTCGACTGCCCGCGTCTCGCGCTCGACTGCCCGCGTCTCGCGCTCGACTGCCCGCGTCTCGCGCTCGACTGCCCGCGTCTCGCGCTCGACTGCCCGCGTCTCGCGCTCGACTGCCCGCGTCTCGCGCTCGACTGCCCGCGTCTCGCGCTCGACTGCCCGCGTCTCGCGCTCGACTGCCCGCGTCTCGCGCTCGACTGCCCGCGTCTCGCGCTCGACTGCCCGCGTCTCGCGCTCGACTGCCCGCGTCTCGCGCTCGACTGCCCGCGTCTCGCGCTCGACTGCCCGCGTCTCCCGCTCGACTGCCCGCGTCTCGCGCTCGACTGCCGGCGTCTCGCGCTCGCCTGCCCGCGTCTCGCGCTCGACTGCCCGCGTCTCGCGCTCGACTGCCCGCGTCTCGCGCTCGACTGCCCGCGTCTCGCGCTCGACTGCCCGCGTCTCGCGCTCGACTGCCCGCGTCTCGCGCTCGACTGCCCGCGTCTCGCGCTCGACTGCCCGCGTCTCGCGCTCGACTGCCCGCGTCTCGCGCTCGACTGCCCGCGTCTCGCGCTCGACTGCCCGCGTCTCGCGCTCGACTGCCCGCGTCTCGCGCTCGACTGCCCGCGTCTCGCGCTCGACTGCCCGCGTCTCGCGCTCGACTGCCCGCGTCTCGCGCTCGACTGCCCGCGTCTCGCGCTCGACTGCCCGCGTCTCGCGCTCGACGGCCCGCGTCTCGCGCTCGACTGCCCGCGTCTCGCGCTCGACTGCCCGCGTCTCGCGCTCGACTGCCCGCGTCTCGCGCTCGACTGCCCGCGTCTCGCGCTCGACTGCCCGCGTCTCGCGCTCGACTGCCCGCGTCTCGCGCTCGACTGCCCGCGTCTCGCGCTCGACTGCCCGCGTCTCGCGCTCGACTGCCCGCGTCTCGCGCTCGACTGCCCGCGTCTCGCGCTCGACTGCCCGCGTCTCGCGCTCGACTGCCCGCGTCTCGCGCTCGACTGCCCGCGTCTCGCGCTCGACTGCCCGCGCCGCCCGCCCGACTGCCCGCGTCTCCCGCTCGGCGGCCCGCGTCTCGCGCTCCTCTGCCCGCGGCTCGCGCTCCACTGCCCGCGTCTCGCGCTCGACTGCCCGCGTCTCGCGCTCGACTGCCCGCGTCTCGCGCTCGACTGCCCGCGTCTCGCGCTCGACTGCCCGCGTCTCGCGCTCGACTGCCCGCGTCTCGCGCTCGACTGCCCGCGTCTCGCGCTCCACTGCCCGAGTCTCGCGCTCGTCTGCCCGCTCCTCGCGCTCGCCTGCCCGCGCCTCGCGCTCGACTGCCCGCGCCGCGCGCTCGACGGCCCGCGTCTCGCGCTCGACTGCCCGCGTCTCGCGCTCGACTGCCCGCGTCTCGCGCTCGACTGCCCGCGTCTCGCGCTCGACTGCCCGCGTCTCGCGCTCGACTGCCCGCGTCTCGCGCTCGACGGCCCGCGTCTCGCGCTCGACTGCCCGCGTCTCGCGCTCGACTGCCCGCGTCTCGCGCTCGACTGCCCGCGTCTCGCGCTCGACTGCCCGCGTCTCGCGCTCGACTGCCCGCGTCTCGCGCTCGCCTGCCCGCGTCTCGCGCTCGACTGCCCGCGTCTCGCGCTCGACTGCCCGCGTCTCGCGCTCGACCGCCCGCGTCTCGCCCTCGACTGCCCGCGTCTCGCGCTCGACTGCCCGCGTCTCGCGCTCGACTGCCCGCGTCTCGCGCTCGACTGCCCGCGTCTCGCGCTCGACTGCCCGCGTCTCGCGCTCGACTGCCCGCGTCTCGCGCTCGACTGCCCGCGTCTCGCGCTCGACTGCCCGCGTCTCGCGCTCGACTGCCCGCGTCTCGCGCTCGACTGCCCGCGTCTCGCGCTCGACTGCCCGCGTCGCGCGCGCGACCGCCCGCGTCTCGCGCTCGACTGCCCGCGTCTCGCGCTCGACTGCCCGCGTCTCGCGCTCGACTGCCCGCGTCTCGCGCTCGACTGCCCGCGTCTCGCGCTCGACTGCCCGCGTCTCGCGCTCGACTGCCCGCGTCTCGCGCTCGACTGCCCGCGTCTCGCGCTCGACTGCCCGCGTCTCGCGCTCGACTGCCCGCGTCTCGCGCTCGACTGCCCGCGTCTCGCGCTCGACTGCCCGCGTCTCGCGCTCGACTGCCCGCGTCTCGCGCTCGACTGCCCGCGTCTCGCGCTCGACTGCCCGCGTCTCGCGCTCGACTGCCCGCGTCTCGCGCTCGACTGCCCGCGTCTCGCGCTCGACTGCCCGCGTCTCGCGCTCGACTGCCCGCGTCTCGCGCTCGACTGCCCGCGTCTCGCGCTCGACTGCCCGCGTCTCGCGCTCGACTGCCCGCGTCTCGCGCTCGACTGCCCGCGTCTCCCGCTCGACTGCCCGCGTCTCGCGCTCGACTGCCCGCGTCTCGCGCTCGACTGCCCGCGTCTCGCGCTCGACTGCCCGCGTCTCGCGCTCGACTGCCCGCGTCTCGCGCTCGACTGCCCGCGTCTCGCGCTCGACTGCCCGCGTCTCGCGCTCGACTGCCCGCGTCTCGCGCTCGACTGCCCGCGTCTCGCGCTCGACTGCCCGCGTCTCGCGCTCGACTGCCCGCGTCTCGCGCCCGGCCGCCCGCGGCTCGCGCCCGACTGCCCGCGTCTCGCGCTCGACTGCCCGCGTCTCGCGCTCGACTGCCCGCGTCTCGCGCTCGACTGCCCGCGTCTCGCGCTCGACTGCCCGCGTCTCGCGCTCGACTGCCCGCGTCTCGCGCTCGACTGCCCGCGTCTCGCGCTCGACTGCCCGCGTCTCGCGCTCGACTGCCCGCGTCTCGCGCTCGACTGCCCGCGTCTCGCGCTCGACTGCCCGCGTCTCGCGCTCGACTGCCCGCGTCTCGCGCTCGACTGCCCGCGTCTCGCGCTCGACTGCCCGCGTCTCGCGCTCGACTGCCCGCGTCTCGCGCTCGACTGCCCGCGTCTCGCGCTCGACTGCCCGCGTCTCGCGCTCGACTGCCCGCGTCTCGCGCTCGACTGCCCGCGTCTCGCGCTCGACTGCCCGCGTCTCGCGCTCGACTGCCCGCGTCTCGCGCTCGACTGCCCGCGTCTCGCGCTCGACTGCCCGCGTCTCGCGCTCGACTGCCCGCGTCTCGCGCTCGACTGCCCGCGTCTCGCGCTCGACTGCCCGCGTCTCGCGCTCGACGGCCCGCGTCTCGCGCTCGACTGCCCGCGTCTCGCACTCCAGCTCCCGCGTCTCGCGCTCGACTGCCCGCGTCTCGCGCTCGACTGCCCGCGTCTCGCGCTCGACTGCCCGCGTCTCGCGCTCGACTGCCCGCGTCTCGCGCTCGACTGCCCGCGTCTCGCGCTCGACTGCCCGCGTCTCGCGCTCGACTGCCCGCGTCTCGCGCTCGACTGCCCGCGTCTCGCGCTCGACTGCCCGCGTCTCGCGCTCGACTGCCCGCGTCTCGCGCTCGACTGCCCGCGTCTCGCGCTCGACTGCCCGCGTCTCGCGCTCGACTGCCCGCGTCTCGCGCTCGACTGCCCGCGTCTCGCGCTCGACTGCCCGCGTCTCGCGCTCGACTGCCCGCGTCTCGCGCTCGACTGCCCGCGTCTCGCGCTCGACTGCCCGCGTCTCGCGCTCGACTGCCCGCGTCTCGCGCTCGACTGCCCGCGTCTCGCGCTCGACTGCCCGCGTCTCGAGCTCGACAGCCCACGTCTCGCGCTCGACTGCCCGCGTCTCGCGCTCGACTGCCCGCGTCTCGCGCTCGACTGCCCGCGTCTCGCGCTCGACTGCCCGCGTCTCGCGCTCGACTGCCCGCGTCTCGCGCTCGACTGCCCGCGTCTCGCGCTCGACTGCCCGCGTCTCGCGCTCGACTGCCCGCGTCTCGCGCTCGACTGCCCGCGTCTCGCGCTCGACTGCCCGCGTCTCGCGCTCGACTGCCCGCGTCTCGCGCTCGACTGCCCGCGTCTCGCGCTCGACTGCCCGCGTCTCGCGCTCGACTGCCCGCGTCTCGCGCTCGACTGCCCGCGTCTCGCGCTCGACTGCCCGCGTCTCGCGCTCGACTGCCCGCGTCTCGCGCTCGACTGCCCGCGTCTCGCGCTCGACTGCCCGCGTCTCGCGCTCGACTGCCCGCGTCTCGCGCTCGACTGCCCGCGTCTCGCGCTCGACTGCCCGCGTCTCGCGCTCGACTGCCCGCGTCTCGCGCTCGACTGCCCGCGTCTCGCGCTCGACTGCCCGCGTCTCGCGCTCGACTGCCCGCGTCTCGCGCTCGACTGCCCGCGTCTCGCGCTCGACTGCCCGCGTCTCGCGCTCGACTGCCCGCGTCTCGCGCTCGACTGCCCGCGTCTCGCGCTCGACTGCCCGCGTCTCGCGCTCGACTGCCCGCGTCTCGCGCTCGACTGCCCGCGTCTCGCGCTCGACTGCCCGCGTCTCGCGCTCGACTGCCCGCGTCTCGCGCTCGACTGCCCGCGATTAATAGGCGCCGCGTGGCTATAAGACAGCACAGAACGCTCGCCTGCAGCTCGTCTAAATGACACGTCAGAACGCTCGTTCATCAGTCTGTCACAGAACGCGACAAGCCAGAACATGAATTCGAAACGATGTCGTAACCAAATCAAGACGTTGTCGAAACGTAGTCGAAATGATGTCAAAACGATGTGAAAACGAT
The DNA here is from genome assembly GCA_028830335.1 of Eucera pruinosa. NCBI lineage: Eukaryota > Metazoa > Arthropoda > Insecta > Hymenoptera > Apidae > Eucera > Eucera pruinosa. The sequence goes on from JAMYCR010000001.1 coordinate 14,371,071, forward strand.
GTCAACGTGATGTCAAAACGATGTCGAAACGAAAAACAAGGAATTTTTGTCTAGTCATTTTTTGCTAAACAACATTATAAATGATAATTCGATAAAAATTAGAAGACAGCTACTATATATAATTTCATGTACTTTATTTTTGCTGAGAATTACTTCCATTGTATTATATATGTAAATAAATCTTAAAAACTGTAAAGAATTGTGATTGTTGTTATTTTATAAATATTAAGGTGAAATAATATACAATTATAATATTATCTTATATTTATTTATAGAGCTACATTATACCGCTGAAATTCTTGATTTACGGTATGTATTATTTAATTGGCACTACGCGTATACGTATTAAGATATATGTTGATACTTTTATAATGCAATTATAGCGGTATGGTCTCGAGAATTTGTTGTAGCGATGAACGCACGAACTTATATATTTGTTGTAAATATAAAATACGTTTGCAGAGGTATAGTGTTAGCCGAAATTATTAATTTACGCTTTGTACATTTAATTAGCATTACGTGTAGAGTCATCAAAATGTAATTTTTATACGTTTCGAACGTTTGTCATAGCCCTATATGCTGTCGGAGATTTCGTGCAACAATGAACGTACGAATATACATATTTCTAGCAAGTAAAAGTTAACTTTGTAATATCACGGTACTAGTTATCGATATAGATCTATTTCATACCATTGTAATTATTAATTTATTCTTTGCACATTCTGTTATCGATACAAATATAGTTATATTAGAATATAATAACACTGATATTATTATTTTCGTTCTATTTGGTGCATATCAAACGCTCCAACTTATACTACGCGTTCCTTTGCATCCGCGATTGTTATGCAGCAACACGTTATCCAAATTTTATCTCTATAATACATTTTATGTTACGTTTACTGCAAGTATGTGCTCTTGAGAATTTGTTGCAACCATAACTATAATACCTTATACCGTTCTTATTTTTATGTTTAGTATTCATATCTTAACTTTAAAGAGAAACACAAGAACGGGCGTGAAAATATTTAAAGAGTAACACGTAGGACTTTCGTTGTTAAATTTATTGAACTTTGATCATCAATACAAGTGCGAAAAGACCAAATTTAATGTAAAGTATAATATTCGTGAATTTGGAAAAATTTTATAAAACGAAATTGAGCCGAATAAATTCTGAATTTCCAACCAATTTCGCGGCTAGGAGCTGACGCGTCTCCCCACTCTTGGAGCTTGGCTGGCGCATGAGTCGAATGGCGTTGAGAGAGGCCGACGTCATCAGTCGAGTCTGAAGCGCTCTGGAGCGCTGTAAAGGCGAGACGAGTTAAATATTTAATACGTGGTACTGTTAAGTCACGGCTTGAGAGACGGGATGAATAACTATCCGTAACTATTTCTGATTTAACTGCTTTATTTAGGAGTTCGCGATCACGTGCAGAATCCCGCGTCACAGGTTAATGGATACTTCCTTTTGGTGGGTGTTCGGGGTATATGTTTATCTGCTGGAAAGATGGCGCTTGGAGTCCATAGGGCATGTGTACCACTTATATGTGTAGTGAATAAGCATACCTTTATTCTATTATTTTTAGACTGTGGGCGAAGATCCCAACCCGAAGATTGGAAAGGATATAAATTATTAAATACAAAGATGAGTGATTATATAGAAAAATATTTTTCTGATAATTTACATCACAGCCACATTTTCGACGAAAACAGTAATAAAACGTTAAATCGTTCGTTGAATTAACATCGTTTTGACATGACTATGTATTTACATACTGCCAATTTATCTATTACAGATCTTCCATTTATGAGTACTGATCTTTTATCTGTTACCGCGGATGGTGTGCTAATAAGAAAATTATTTATTAGTAACTTAGCTGAAAGGGTTTGTATACATGCTATTACATATTTTTTAGTCCTACAAGTATAACAGTGGAACATGCTTTTTTAGACAACATATAAAGATCTCACAAAATTATTTTCCAAATATGGAGAAGTTGAAAGTTGTTATTTGCGAAGGAATCAAGGAAAAAATAACTATGCTTTTGTAACTTTTAACAGTGTAGAAGCAGCTGTAAGGTAAACTTACATTCGAATAGGCATGAAGTGGAAATTATAAGTAAGAAAATTATATTGTTGATGGTATACAATAATTCTTAGAGCAAGGTATGAGGGAAGAATAAGGTTGCACAACAGAGATTTAAGAGTCAAGCCAGCTGATTCCTGGCATCAACCTGATAATATAGAAAATCAATATTACAGCACAAAAGATAAATCTAAGTTTGATAAAAAAGTATGTAATGAACAATATAATCAAGATTACATACAAAATGACATTACAGATAGTAGCATTCAAACATTAAATGACGATTGCTTAGTGCATATTTTCCTTCAGTTGCCAATTGTAGATAGAATTAGAATTGAAAGAGGTAAGCATACAAGTTAGTTTTTCCTTAGTATTAATATTGTTGCATCCCAAACATACAATCAAGGGGTAGAGAATCTTCATGTGTTATATATATGATAATATAATAATAATATGATAATAAAAATATAATATGTTTGTATAATTTTGTCAACAATTATAGTGTGCAAGAGATGGAGAGCACTAAGCCAAGAATCATGGCACAGTGTAAAAAGACTGGATTTATCATTTTCTATGTGGGGCTCTTTACCTGGTTCAAAACAAAGGGAGATTTATACGAGTACCCTTCGCAAAGTGCTATTGCGTTGTGGTCCATATTTAAATGAAATAGATCTCTCTGAGATACCTTACCCATTGAGCCAGAGTACACTGACCATCATTGGAAAATTATGCCCGAATTTACAAAGAATAGATGTTACTGGGTTTACCGTTTCATCGTCCGGTATTAATTCGCTAATCAATAATTGTCACAACATTACAAAATTTAGCCTTGGTTCTACCACTCACACCTGTGATATCGATCTAGAACTGTTGTTCAAAGTAAATCCAAAGTTAAGATACTTTAAAGTAGCTACTGATATACGCGGACGTTGCTTAATTCATTTACCATTAGAAACAATGGAAGAAATTGTTTTAGAAAATTGTTATTCCCTTCAAGAACATTATTTGTCACGGGTAAACCAAACGCATTTCAATCCACGTTATCTACCTTTAAAAATATCGTCTGTTTGTCTTGACAGATTATTTATATCTTTTTTAGGCATTTGCAAAACTACAAAACTTGAAATCACTTACGCTACATAATAGTGTTAATGTACATGGTAATGTTATCCAGGCTATTGGCACGCAATGTACGAACTTGAAAATATTAGAGCTTTCTAGTATTTCGTTTATAATGGAATCAGAAAATATTTTACACATCTCACAGCTAACTAATCTCGAAGTTTTGAAGATTAGTAGGAACCTGGCAGTTAAAGACGAGCTTCTTTCTAATTTGGCATCAAAATGCCTACAACTTAAATATTTAGATATCTCTGGTAAGTTAAATATGATTTCAAGATAATTAACATGTGATTCATATAATTTCGTACCTATTGCAGAATGTGTTCTCGTGTCAAACGATGGTGTAGCTGCCATAGCAACTTTACCGAAATTAGAAATATTAATAATGAATGACTTGCTATTAGTAACAGACATGTGCTTGAGGGACACGTGTAATTTAAAAAAATTAGAGTGCCGTGCTTCTGAGATTACAGATAAAGCGATGACTGAAATTATCGAATCGACACCTCGATTAGAATTATTAGATTTATCAAAATGTCATCGTATTACATGCAAAACGTTAAAAAAAGCTGCCGCAGTTACCGTTAATCGCACCAATAATACTATTTTAAAAATATTTGTTGGTGGAACTTCAGTGGACCTTACCAAGTTCAATAAGGTATCTCCATATTTGCAAGTAGTTAACATAGATCTCTGTAAGACAGTGCATATCAAGATTACTCCACTTGTACATATGTAGAACATGTCTAGTTTTGTCTACATCAAAATACTGTACTTTGTACTAATACCATTGACTAAGTATAGGATAGACCAGTCATTTATAGGAAACATCATAAATTTCAAACTGAAATTCCGGTCGTTTAAAAAAAAAGAGGACGCCAGTCACTTATACAGTAATTATTAATTCCCGATTTCCAGATTGAAATCAAAATTTTGTTCATTGCAAAAGTAAATTAAATTCGCGTTATAGAGGATTAAATGATAGAATTCCAATACATATGGAGATATGTACTTTTATACACATTATTATAGATCTGGATATTACAGATCAATTATGCCGAAAATAATTATCGCAATATTTATTTACAATTCCCATGCTTTTAAAAATGCTGTTATCTGATTCTAGTTTAAACTCGTAATGTCGCGTGCGACATTAAAATGGTAAGGAGACTAGGTAGCCATTGGATGATTCTATACGAAAACGAATAGTCTACCTTATGCTTTGTCGATGCTAATACGCTCAAACTAGTGTTAATAAAACAAATTTATGTTTTCATACACATGTAGATACATTTTATTTTGTAATATTCGGGTATCAACACATGAAGATTATATGCTTCAATGTGGGATAAATTTATTCTTTAAATAGTTACAACATTTAGACAGTGAATCGATACAACGGCAATTATTATGCACAAATTTGCAACAAGGAATATCCATACATATTTTCAATAAGTGTCAGAGTAATCATCTCCTTGACAGTGTTAAGATTCACCGCTTAGTGAATAAAATCTTTTTAACTGTATATCATATCTTATATAATTTTTTTTATCAGGACTACTATCGAAAAATGTTTTTTTTTTCTTTTTTTTGTCTGTTTACAATATGTCGTAAAGATCATATACTGGTAAACCGTATTACGCACATCGTTATCTGACATATAAACATAATACGAAAGATCAGTTCTTGGGCGTCTTACGCTTAGGCACATAAGTGAGTATTCCTCACTGTGCTTGCAAACATCACAATACGCTCGTAGTACACTCCGATATTTTTTTAAGCCAAATCGGAAAAAGGCTAACATCTACTCCTGCTGCGATCGCGTATACAAAAAAAGTAATGGCTAAGCAAACATGAATAACTCGGGGAAAGATACAATAGAGATATTATAGCTACGATTTCCATATACGCGTAACGAACCGTTTTTTAATTACTCCGAATTTAATTTCATTGCGGCACTTTCGACGGAAGAATGAATGAGACGAGTAACGTTTACGTACAACTGAATACGGATGCTTATGCTATTGTTATACTATGTACATATAGACATTTTTTATCAGCACATTACAATGATAAGCGAGTATGCTACTAAATTGTACAATATTAAATATGTGTGTCTATTATCGTGGACCAAATATCGTTTGGCTAAGAGAAACAACCGATGAATACCTATAACAAAGAAAAATAGTCCATTTCTAAATTTGTAATATTTTGATTGAACGTCTGTTTCGAATAATAAAGATTCAAGAAATTGAAACCTTGTGTCGTATTAAACTACTACTTTCCCTTACTTGTAGGGTATAATAAAAATTATTCACATGATCTAATTACACTTAATTATTAACACGTTAAGCGGGGCGTCAGTCCGTAGGGACTGACGATGAACTATCTCCTTCTTCTCTCAATATTTTCGGTGTTATGGAAAACAAATTTTTCGAAAATAATCGCTGTGAAAATTACTTTGTGCAACACAGCTCTGAATATCACACAGAAACAATGAACTATACTTTTCTCTACTCAAATGGTCTTTAATCTTTCGTGTCTTTATTCTAATTGATAGTCTCTTGGCGGTCGCCTTTTTACCACTCCCCATCACACTATCTTCAGTTTATATTTTATATACGCCTGAATTGATTGCAACATTCTCATAGCCCAAACTGCAGTGAAACAAAGTTGCCACCGCTACGTGTGTCTTATCTTCTGTTTATACTTTGTAACCGAACACATCGTGGAGAGATCGCCGCTGTGTGCCGCTTGAACGGAAAGCAGAGCGAAATCGACTCCGCGCTCAACGTGTTAAAGTATATGTAAATACGAAGGTAGCCAAACGAGTGGCTGAATCTTTCGAATACAGTTGACAAAAATTGCACAAGAAAAACTCGATGCACAGCTATACAGTACATACAATCGTGTATATTCAATATCGTGTGAACACATGGACGCCCATCAAAGTTATGTTGTCAATTGTCCTATGAAATGTAACATTTCAGACCGCGATGTGTGATATAATGCAATAAGTCAACATAGTCATAAGTCTACATTAGTTTAACATACATAGTTAAAAAGGGATAAAATATTTAAATCAGTATATGTTTATCGTTTCGTGATACCATCTCATATAGTGCGGGAATTTGGTTTTAATAGGATGATTAATAAAATAGTATTTCATAACTACTCTTATATTGCACAAATTATAATAAAGACTATTTGGAACCATATTATATAATATAACGGTTGTACTAACAAATACCTTTGATGACACAATTTTTTATATTAAATGCTACTTTACGATAATTATACAAAATTTATACTTTTTCTTTTAAAAATAATACAAGTATGTATAATTATGTCAATTGCTTGAAATACTATTTTATTTAACTATAATTTGAAATCGTATTTAATCGCGGACCGATACTTCATAAAAATTGCATGGTATTTCAATAATATGACAAAACAAGTCTTTTTTACGATGGTGTGAATAATGCTCTACAAATGTCAGGTACAAATGTTATACTAGTAACTTGTTCTCTAGTTAACACTTCTCTCTTTTCTTCAAATTACGTTCTCATAAATCCTTATCATCATCCTTATCATCCTCTCATGTATCCTTGTATCGTTATAGGGAACACAACTTGCCCATGAGTGTATAATAACGTTAAACTTATAAGGATAATCATTTATCTTACATACTTTCAACAGAAACATAAGATAAAGATACGAAATATGTGAAATGAAACAAAGTTTTAAGCACAGTGACGTATTTCATGCAAATATGGCAATGTAGATTTCATACTTCACAATATCGTATGTACAATTAGAAGTCATTTTATATCCAATCATGTTCGTTAAATCTGAGACACGACTGTGTGTTATCGCGACTTTAAAATCAGACTACATTATCATACAGTTAAAAAGTAATTTAATGCCCTAAACACGAATTCGATACTTACGTAAAATATATTAGGGTACGTTTAATAGCTAACACCTTACATGTTTAAATAATTAAATGGTTACGAAAAAGAGGAATAAATCTATGTTACGTATATCGAAACCTATCTTAATACTCTTATTGTTCTAATCAATAAATGCGGGTCGCTCAAACGTTAATTAATGATTGAGCAATGTTGTATAAAATATAATAAAAGAAATGAAAGAAAATAGGAAAATATCATAAATCCTAATAAATAAGTCTGTTTTCAAAATCGCGAAAAGGTTTCTGTTTCACAGATTATTACAATGCAAAAAAAAGAGAAATGTTGGAAGTTCATAAACGCCACTGTTTATATTAATCAAACGAAAAGAAATGAAAATTGACTTAAGAGTACTGAACGCGTATATAGGTAGTCAAGTATGTAAGAGTGACATTTATTCAGGATTGTACGTTCGCTAGACGGGTTGGAGTAGTCGGTTGTAGATCCATTGTGCGACACACCCAACCAGCGATATCCACATTCTCAGATTCAGCTTTTTTTATCCACTCGTGATTCTAAGAATTAAATAAAATAATTTCAGAAACGTAAAATAATAATGGCTAGGCTGTGGATTTTTATGCAATTTTGGAAAATTTAAATACCCGAACAGACAAGGAATGCAACCAACATACAAAAGAGCACATAATATCTAAAATTATACAGGGTGAATCATTAAGGATTGCTATCTGAGATAACTTATTATTTATTGTTTTAATAAAAAAATATTTTATATGAATTACATCGTATTTGATGGAACTAGTTGAGTGAATATATTTGGATTTGTTAATGTCTTAAATCTTTTAAGATATTAAGGAGCCCCTTCCCGTTAAGATGAGTTATTTCAGATAACAGTTCTTATTGACTTACCATGTATACATTATACAATATTTGAGCGATGAAAGGCATTTGTATTTTGGTCCCATTTTTTTGCAAATTTGCGTAATGTTCCGTAGTCTAATAATAACTATTTAATTGAAATAAACAGCACTTACCATTAACGTTTTTAAATCGGCTCTCTCGGCAGGATTTTTCTTCAAACAACGATCCACAAAATCTGTAAAAGCATCGCTAAAAATACCAGCAGGTAATTTTGGGGGTGGTTCATTCACAATGTAGTCCAATAATTCGAATATAGCCATCGGTCTTGGACTACCGGTAGCTGCATAAAAATAATTTATCATTTATAAAGATATTAAAAACAAAAAATGATATAATATATATTTAGATGAAAGAAAGAAAACTAACTGTGCCCGGGTGATTGCGTTGTAGGAGTGGATGCGTTATTTGTAGCAGCACTCTCCGCAGGTGGTTGGCCTGGAGGATTACTAAATATCGCGGCTAAAGTTTTTTCATCTGGAGGTGGAATTGGATACATTCCAATTGCCATTTCTACAAGTGACAATCCTAGGGACCAAATATCACTCTGTACGGAATAATGTGTGCCTTGAAGCCTCTCTGGCTAAAAATGAAAAATTAAATACACATGAACATCGCATCGATATTTTAATATTCCTTCTATATACTAATATTTAAGGGTGGGATACTTAAAACTTCGAAACCAATAGAAACCAATCGAAACTCAAAAAGTTTCGAGTTTTAAGAATTCAAAGCTTTATGCTACTTTCATGATTCGACATTTTTTAATCCTAGGTAAAGAATAATTTATATAAATAACGAGAATATTGTCAATAACAATCAAATTAGGTTTGCATTTAATAATAGTCAATAAATAATTTAATTTTTTAAATAAAATTTCTTAAGTTTCAAAAGTTTTGTGTTTCAAGAGTTTCGAGGGTTTTGAGACCCTGCAAAGTTTCGACTTTAAGTCCCGCGAATCTAGGAATAAGGTTTAGATCCATCTCTACTAATATTAAAAATAATAAAACATTTATGTAAATGATTCCATAACTCCTTACCGACATATAACTCCTCGTTCCAACAAATGAATTAGCCATAGAATCGATTAATTGTCCGGAAACGCCGAAATCACAAATTTTGATTTCCCCGGCGCTATTTACCAAGATATTACTCGGCTTTACATCCCGATGCATAATTGCATGCTTATCCCGCAAATAACTTAAACCTTTTAAAACCTGTAACGGAAATAAATATTGCTTGAACTTATTTATAAAATGTAATTAAAAATCGATACATAAATTTATAAATTTTTTTTAATGAATCAGGCAATTGAACGGAGAAGCCATAAAATTATTCCCCCATTAAACAATTGAAGTCTAAAAAAATAGATTACCTAATGGTTTCCATAATTAGTTTAAGATTCACGATATATTTTATATATTAAAAAATGTTCCAAGCATTCACTAAATTACTACGATTACCTTCTCTTAGAGATGGTAGGAAAAAGATTACTGATGATGAATTGAGAGATCTTCAACAAGAGTTGCGCACCGAAGATCATACGATTCCTTTAGAACAATTGTGTGAGAAATTAAATACTGATACGGTTAATGGTCTCACCGAAGAAGAGGCAAAGAAAGTTCTACATAAAGTAGGACCAAACACTTTGTCACCACCACAAGTAACTCCAGAATATATCAAATTTTTAAGGTGTATGTTTCATGGATTCGCTGGTCTATTATGGGTTTGCTCAATATTGGCTTATATTTTATACGGAATTAGTGTTCTGATGGAAGGTACAGGTGATGGTATAGAATGGCTAGGTCTTATTATTACTGTAATCTGTCTGTTCTCAGGCTTTTCTGCCTATATACAAGAGAGTAAGAACACAAAGGTAAGCCAACCACTTTTATACGTTCGTGAGCAAAATATGCTAATGGAAAAATTAACAATCGTGATCACTTTTTATTAAAAATGCCATAACTCGGCAACAAAAAATCTTACACCGACTTTTAGGGCCTCGTTTTAAAGGGGAGGCTTGCCTGTACAAAAGCATTGTAAAATGAATCGCAAAAAAAATATTCACATCAGTAGAGTCGTTTAAACTTATCAAACTGATTAACTCCGTTTTATACATATTTTCAATTTCATTACCTGGCTATGTAATTAGCGTTCAACTTTAGAAGTTGACAAATATTTCTTTTATTTACAACAATTTACAGGTAATGGAATCTTTCAAGAAAATGGTCCCAACTTTTGCAACGGTGATCCGCGGTGGTGTTAAGCTGCGCGTAGGAACCGAAGATTTAGTTCCGGGCGATTTAGTGCAAATTAAAAACGGCGATAAAATACCAGCCGACATCAGGATCATCGAGTGTCGTGGTCTCAGAGTGGAAAATTCAAGTATTACCGGCGAAAGTGAAGCAGTGCCCCGCACAAACTATCCCACAGACGATAATCCTTTGGAATCCCATAATATAGCTTTCTTTTCTTCCTTCGCGGTGGATGGAGAAGGTCACGGAATAGTGATCGCTACCGGTGATCGAACAATGATCGGTCGTCTCGCTGGTCTCACATCGCAGCTCGAAAAGTCCGAAACGCCGATAGCCAAAGAGATCAAGCACTTTGTGCAAATAATCACCACGGTAGCCGTATTATGTGGAGTATTATTTTTTGGGCTATCATTAATACTCGATCCTAACATATTAAAAGCATGTACTTATTTACTCGGCATTGTGATAGCCAATGTACCGGAAGTTTTATTAGTAACTGTTACCACGAGCCTGACGTTAACAGCCCAAAAGATGGCGAACAAAAATTGCTTGGTGAAAAATTTAGAAGCGGTAGAAACGCTAGGATCAACATCGACCATTTGCTCGGATAAAACGGGAACTCTTACACTGAACAAGATGAGTGTATCTAATTTATGGTTTGGACATACCAGATATAATTTCCCACCTGGGCAAACGCTAGGTGTTGAAAAGAATTTACTAATGGAAAAACCAGCTTTCCAAGAAATGCTCAAGTGCACTACTCTTTGCCTACGGGCAGAATTTACCACAGAATCTATTTTATTGAAACCGATCGATGAACGAGAGATAATCGGTGATGCTTCTGAAACTGGCATTCTTAAATTCTGCGAACATATTCATCCAACGGATCAATTCCGAGATACGCATCCTAAAGTTGCTGAGATACCATTTAGTTCTATAACTAAGTACCAAATGTCGATACATGAAGACGACGATGGATACATTATGATTTTAAAGGGTGCTCCAGAGGTAATTTTGGACAATTGCACTCGTATACTAACCACAGAAGGGGAAACGAAAGAAATGGCACCGTTAGATCACACCATATCTCGGCAAGCCTGTGCAGAATTAGGCTACATGGGAGAACGCGTATTGGCCTACTGTGATCTTCACCTGCCTAGCAGTACTTATGGTCCAGATTATAAATTCAACACTGATTCTCCGAGCTCGTATAATTTTCCTACCAAAGGTTACAGATTCGTGGGATTTGTAAGCCTTATAGATCCACCGAGACCAGCAGTTCCCGATGCCGTGAGGAAATGTCGTACAGCTGGGATCAAAGTGATTATGGTAACAGGTGATCATCCAGTAACCGCGATGGCTATAGCAAAGAAAGTTGGTATAATAAGCGAAGGACATGAGACCAGATACGAACGCGCAATACTGCAGAACAAATCGTATTCTCAGATAACCGAAGGTAACGGACATGCGATTATTATTACCGGTTCCGAATTGAGAAATATGAACTCGGTTGCGTTGGATCGAACCATAAGAAAGTACGAAGAAATCGTTTTCGCGAGAACGTCACCACAGCAGAAACTACTTATTGTAGAAAGTTGCCAAAGATTGGGCGAAATCGTTGCGGTGACGGGTGACGGCGTGAACGATTCGCCGGCATTGAGAAAAGCGGATATCGGAGTAGCCATGGGTATTACTGGTTCCGATGTCGCAAAGAACGCTGCAGATATGATTCTAATGGACGATAATTTTGCATCGATTGTAACCGGAATCGAAGAAGGCAGACTGATTTTTGATAATCTTAAAAAATCGATCGTATATACTTTGACGTCTAGCGTGCCCGAAATGTTGCCGATGTTGGCCAGTCTTTTATTCGCCATTCCTTTGCCTTTTGTTCTTGAAATGATTCTGTGCGTAGATATCGGAACCGATTTACTTCCAGCAATAGCGCTCGCGTACGAAAAAGCAGAGTCTCATATCATGCGTCGAGCACCGAGAAATCCGCAATACGATAAGCTTGTGAACAAGCGTTTAATATCCGTAGCTTATGGTCAAATCGGAATGACTCAATCGTTAGCTGCGTTTTATACCTTTTTTTTTATCCTTATGTTGAATGGATTTTTGCCCGATCGTTTGCTAGGATTGAGATTAGATTGGGAAAATAAATCGATTAATGATTTGCAAGATTCGTATGGTCAAACGTGGACGTATGATACGAGAATGGATTTATTAAACGAAGCTCGTACTGGATATTTCTTAGCTATTGTTATAACTCAACTCATAGATTTGATAATGTGCAAGACAAGAGTTAACTCAATCTTACAACAAGGAATGGATAACTGGTTTTTAAATTTTTCTTTTATATTTGAAATCGTTTTAACTGGTATCCTATTGTATGTACCAGGAACTGTAACAGTGTTTAAAACTATGCCTTTAAGCTCTTATTGGTATTGGCCAAGTTTGCCTCTTGGTGCTTTTCTGTGGATATATGATGAACTAAGGAGGCTGTGTATTCGTAAATATCCCGGCGGTATTATAGAACGGGAAACTTATTACTGAATAGTTATCTATTAGGTTTACCAATACTTAATCCACTATTTTTAACTAATGAGTTTATTTTATCAAAAGAACAACCATCCTCTCAAGTAGGAATTTACAGCTTGTCTGAAAAATGCAGCAAATATCAGCAATTATATTAAATTTATGATATAGTAGGTATTTAATTTTGTTAAAAATAAATTGCAGAATAGAACAAGAGAAGTGGATTATTTATTGGCACACCTTATATATCTATTATTCATAATTACTGCTTAAATGATATCATGTTTTGTAATTAGTAATTGTAAGCGTTTATTAATAGTTACAAGCATAAAAGAATAAGTTGTAGGTTTTAAGTAAAATAAGACAGAATAACAAACATTGCAAGCAAAGTAGATTCTTATACTTACTGCTGAAGTAATTGTGCTTAATATAGGTTCTGGAATTCTTCCAGCTTTTTTCAGTATTAAATCTAATGAACCCCCATCCATATATTCCATACATATACTAATTTCTCCATCACTGTGTAAATCAAATATTTTATATTTAATGTGAATATATTAGTTTAATGGATAGTTACTGTTATCAAATAAAAAAACATACCTATAGAAAGCACCATAGAATCCAACTATATGTGCAAAATTACACTCATGAAGAACTTTTAGTTCTCTAATTATTTGCTTCTTAATGGCAGGTTTAACTTCTAAATGTATTAGCTGAAATGTTACATTTATTACCATTTCATCATTCTAATATAATTTGACCAGATTAAAGTATATAAACATGATGAATATGAGCCACACCTTTCTTGCCATTATTAGTCCATACTTTTTGTGCCTCACTTTCATAACAACACCACCATTGCCAGCACCTAGTTCACCAAGTTTCTCAAAGTCTTCATCACACAGTTCTCCAACTTTTTCTTTTTGACCTAAAAAACTTTCTAGTCTTTTTCTTTGTTCCTCGTCCATTTCTAATTCCTCTAACCTTTCTTGAATAGCATCTATACTCATTTTTCCCATAACTCCGCTGCAATGAAAGTAAAGCCAAATTAAGAAATGAATCTGAATAGATAGAATTTTTTTCTGGAACCATAAAAAATTTGAAGAAAAAAACTCATTACTCTGGAATTACAGGTGGCTCGGCATAAATAGGCAACGGTGGTACTGGTGGTGATGGTGATACAGCTGGAACTGGTTCTATCGAGCCAGGGGGTAATGTCAAATTTAATTTGTTTTTTGACATTTGGCTTGTGAAGTTAAACAACCACCCTTTATACACAATTCTTACACACAAATATTTCACTTATCAAATAGCTCTCTTGTAAATTAGATACACGTATTTGATCAATTGAGAATTTATTTAAGTGAAAATATTTGTCTTCTTGAATTGTATAACTTTTAAATCACAGTACACCAACGATTATCCAAATTATTCTCATTGTGAATTTTGTTCGAAAATCGAGGAAGGAGTAGCCTTAACTCAAAATGTTGTTAAAGCTGACCTGTCAAGCTTCGAACTGTCAAATTCCCTGTCTGAATACGATTGTTGGTAAATCACGAACAAACGTTTATTTCGGTTCGAGAAATGTTAATTCAACAACAACGTTTACAAAAACTTACAAATATGCATTTTTTTGCAAATATTGTGCAAATAAGAAGAGGTTATACGAATCTTCCCGGGACAACGACAAACTCACGTACAGTATTTATTTTAAATGTTCCTAGGATCAGATCTCCTTCAGCAATCAAATAATTTAATGTATTATTACAATACTTTGCTTATCAGTGAACTCTTTGGTATTATCAAATTTGGATCATTTTGTTATGGTAGTACAATCAATTATAAATTAAAAATTATTTAAAATACTACGAATGTTCAAAGTCGAGAGAAGTATGAATCTTGTTCAAAATCATTTCAACCTATTAAAAATACCTAGAAGCTTCCAGGGAATTATATATATAAGAATTATAATCCGATTTACGCGTATTTAGATAGAATATTTTATTAACAAAATAAACTGTGGTTAATTGTGTCTGTTTTTTTGGATTCGGTTCAGGTTGGCAGCTCGTGTTTTTACAGGAAGTCTCGTTCTAGTTACAAGGATGACGTCTTTTCCTTTATTATTGTGCTGTTAAGAGGTACGTATGGCCTGGCGTGTAGCAATTTTCGAATCTGCATACATCTTCGTTTTTATATCGACAATTTCCTTGATACTGGGCAAATGTTAAACAAGTGATACAGAGTTACCGTTTTCTCGTTAAAGTGTAAAAGAGATATTTTCCAAATGATCATTGTCGAGTTCGAAAATACGCGTGACGGCAGGTTAAGCCGCGACACCTTCATTGCAGATGCCGATCTGAAAGATTATTACTGTGCGTTTCTGTAATTCTAGAACGCGATGGGACGTTACTCTCACGAACCGGTAAACGCAACCAAGTCGTGCAAAGCACGAGGATCGAACCTACGAGTGCATTTCAAGGTAAATAACAGAACAGCTATGTTTCCGATTCCTTAACCTTTAAGTTGTCGACAGTTGTGTTTACAAAACGTGTTGTGTTGGTTTATTTAATTTAACTATCGACGAAACATGAGTTAGACTATTCGTTCTCGTATAGAATCGTAAGGTTGCCATCCGTCCGAATTTTTCCGGATTTGTCTTAGTTTTTAGTGCGTCCAAAAACGTCTGGGCTGGTTTTCTGTAAGGATCCAGGTTTTTCGAATCTATTCAGATTGTCACTCGTTGCAATTATCTAAAGTGTTTATAGTTCTAAAATAATGAAGCAAATGCCATAACTAAACTGCAGATTTGTATGTATTTACGAGAAATTTAAGTTTGTAAATGGTGCAACATACCTACATATAATATGTAAAAATATATAAAGTATCTAAAGAATAGTACCTATTATTTTATTTGGAGCATGACACAGCTCTTTATTTAGGTATCATTTTGTCAGTTTTGTTAATACAAATATGAATTTTCATGGAAATCCATAGTTTAGCTATAACATTTCATTCTGTTTTTATTACTTTTTTTCGAATATTAATAATGAGTTGACTCCTTTTTATTTTGTACTACTTCAATCATTTGATTTGGCAAACTTTTGCAAACTTTTTTTTATATAAGTTTGTTCCATGTATGGTCAGCCATGTAATGTATGATGTTTCTTGTAAATGAGTGGTTGGTCTATCCTGTAGTTAGTCTGTGATTTAATGTAATTTATGGATGTTTATTTCTGTTCTATGTACTAGAATACTCATGAAACAGCACGTGCTATTAAGAACATGCCTCTGAGGAGGGCACAGAAATATCTGAAAAATGTAATTGAACATAAGGAGTGTGTACCATTCCGTAGATTTAATGGTGGTGTTGGAAGATGTGCCCAAGCAAAACAGTTTGGTACCACACAGGGTAAGTCATAACAAATGATCAGTAATTTGTTATGTGTGTGGATGTTTATGTTTCATATTTTTTAAATACTAAACCTCTTATGTTTATACCTAGGTCGTTGGCCCAAGAAGTCAGCAGAATTTTTGCTGCAGCTTTTGAAAAATGCTGAAAGTAATGCTGATGTAGCTGGGCTAGATCTTGACCGCCTTGTAATCAATCATATCCAAGTAAATCATGCTCCCTGCTTGCGCAGAAGAACATACAGAGCTCATGGTCGCATTAATCGTTAGTATTTCTGATAATCATTTAAAATAGAAGAATTTTATAGTTTCGTTTGAAGCTTAATAAACTTTGTTATGTTTTTATAGCCTACATGAGTTCCCCCTGTCATATTGAGGTAATCTTGACTGAAAAAGAAGATTTCGTTGTAAAAAGTCCAGAAGAAGAGCCATCAAAAAAGAAACTCAGTAAGAAGAAGCTTGCCAGGCAAAAGGAAAAAATGATGAGAGAATAATTTTAAATACTAGCTCTTTATTAAATGTACCATGGAAAATGAAGTTCACATTGTTCTCTAATTTTTCTACTTTATTTCTATCCTTTTTTCATTGTCGTATATATGTTTTTCATTGAGGAATAAAAAGACATAAAATCAAGGTAAGTATTATGTTTAGTTTGAAATTAAATTCAAAATATAACACATAAAATCTTAAATATCTAATATATTAATATAATAATTTTTATTATTGAGTATTATGGTTGATATTAATTAAATATTGATGGATGATAGGTACCTTATAAGTTAAAAACAAATTCTTCTTTTTTTTTTAAAGAAAACTACTTTCTTTGATTGTTACATCTTTGTTTTATATTTCAAACATCTTGAAATTGTTACATCTTATCTTACAAATATATTTGTGTATTTAACAAATACACAACATACAACAGTGACCACTGTGTGTGTGTGTGGAATATGAACGAATGACAAGAGATACAAAAGTACATAGTAAAAATGTTACAAATATTGAGGAATGAACTGTCAATATAAATGCCTTATCTACATTTCACATTTAGCATATCAGTATACAAAATTCACACACGATTTAAGGATTGGGACATTCTATTGAATATCTAATACTTGAAAATATATAGAAATTATATACGATATCTTTGTGTTTTCTTATAAAGAAAATGCTATACGAATTTCCCTATTCGTATTTCATTTATACTCCAAAATATCCTCCACTATCTACTACGAATTCTAACTGTTAATACTACTTTCTTTACTGCCATTCGAACTTGATATGTAAAATAGGAATGTGGAGCTTAATTGTTGCACACACGTTGTTTACGATGAATCGTTTCATGAGTTAAGTGTGAGCAAATGTATGAGTGTATGTGTTACTTTAAGACGTGGTAAGTTTGTCAGTTTAATGGATACGCGTATGACTGTACATTGGTTCATTCGGTCTGATGTAATTTTCCACTGGTGTCAAGAAAGTGGTTCGCGCGTTGTGTTTGGTAAGAATAAGCACAATAATCCTCCACCTGTAACATAACAATAATTTGTTATGTAATCAAACTTAATTCAATGTTTGCTTTAAGCACTTTATATTTATTAAAGGGGGTTGAAAATTGACCTTTTCTGAAACCTAAACATATTTAAATAAGAATATGTTTTTAAATTAATCGGAGACTAATATTAGAATGTCCCGTTTAATGAATCTTACCGATTAGAAGAGCAGCAACGATGAAAGTTGGTGCTGGACAATACATATCCAGTAGTTGAGCTATTACGATATTTCCAATAATGCCACCGAGACGCGCTGCGACCATGGAAATAGCGATTCCAGTAGCGCGAAGATGCGTCGGGAAAACTTCAGTTATAAGACAGTCTAAGGCTGCGTTTCCGCAGCTTATCACACCGCTGAAAATTGCCGAGACAATCAAGTTGTGGTGCTTGTTGTACACGAAGTACAATCCGATCGAGCACGCCCCCGATGAAAGTGTACTAAACACTGTAAATAAATAATATATCTCGTTTAGTCATTTATTTATTAAGGGGCTTTAAGATTTATTAAGAATTTATGGGAAATTTAACTATGGTAAACAATAATTATATAACCAAAATTATATAAAACATCCAAATATTAAAATGTATTTATTATTATTAAATATATATCAAATTATGCAAAGTATTGCTACTTACCCAAGAAGAATTTACGACCAAGACGATCCATTCCTAAAACAGCTACAATATTCGCGGGTATGGCGGATGCTACGGTAATAAGCGATTCCATAAAAACAGAAGCGCCAATTTTATCCGAACAAAGGTTCTCGATATTCTGAGAACCCTTTTGAACCACATAATCAGTCACCTCACATATCGAAGCGATCTGACCAGGATGATCGCGATGGAATTCGTCAAAACGATTGAATAATTCGGGGAACCACATCATCAGACCGTAATAACCGATGTGAAAGGTGAAATTGATGATGATCGAGATCATGGTGAAACGAAGTATCGGTGAGATGAAAAGTTGTTTACTATTGTCTACAATATCGGCTAGCATTGTTTTGCATTTGTTCTTTTCGATGTTGTTAGCCTTCGTTGGTTCCGGCACTTGGATGTCATCCAAAATTAATTCTTTTACCTAGGCGAGAATCATTATAAATTATAATTTACTTTGTGTAGAAATCATGACTTATTTAATCTTTAAATACATACAAATGATAATAGCGCTAGATTTACGGAACCCGTGAATTTTATCCTTAATCGTACAAAAATCGAAAATATTCTTTTTTAGCAATGTATTTTGACTTTGATCGGTGCAATAGTATGAATAGACATCGTAATTTATTCCGCCCCTCCCCGACTTTTTAACTTCAAATATTTAATTTGTGAAATTACAATATCAATGTCCGTAAATCTAGTGTTAATTGATATAGAGAATAGGTATTTACCGTGTAACTGTCACGCGGTTTGCCAGTGTTAATGGCATAAATCCCACGGAAGATATCGAGTGCTTCCTCGTATCTTCCACAAGATAAGAGGTATTTAGGGGATTCAGGGAGCAGTAGGAGCAGCCCCGCGACGATAAACGAAGGAGCAGCACAAATCAGCAGGAAGATTCGCCAAGAATTATATGTGAACGATGAACTTGCGATACCGATGTCATTAGGGATGATCGACCATGCTAAACCTGAAGATAAAAATGCGCGCACATATATATTAACATGAGATAAGCGCGGAAAAGATTTACGATAAAAAATAAAATGAAGAAATATTTACTACGTCCGAATTGTTATATTTAAATAAAAAATACAAATACTTACCAGCAACAAAAAGATTTCCAAGTGTCCAAAAGGCAGCCATGAAAGACAGCATCGAGCCTCGCTTCGATTTCGGTTGAAATTCAGCGAAGTAAGACCAGATGACAGGTCCACTGCCTCCAAGGCTACAAATGTATGAAACTAGTTATCTTTTGTTTAAAGAGTATAGAGAAGTCGTTAAAATATTCAATTGCATTGCGTTAACGCATTTGCTGCGGACCGAAAGAAGTACTCTTCAAAATAGGCAGCATATACATACATACGTATGTCTTCAACCAAATGACTATTATACTAACATTGCTGCAACATTTTGTTAAATTAATTTACTTACGCGGCGCCGTTAAGAAAACGGAAGAACATGAAGAGTTCATAGGACTGGCTGAAGCTGGAGGCGACGATGCACAGGGCGTTGGTGAAGGAGATGGCGATAAGAACCTTCCGACGACCTAGGGCATCTGCAACAGAGCCCCAGGCGTACGCGCCTGCCATCATGCCGATGAAGATGATCGAATTGAGCCATCCCTTCGCTTGGGTATCGAGCTTCAGGTCACATTGTGCACTAGGTAGGATGAAGGACATAGAAATTACGTCCATCTCCTCGCTAGTGCTGACGAAGCCGCATACCGTGAGGAGGAAGTAGTGAAATTTGCCATAGTCTGAGAACATTCAAACAAATTGTAAAGACATCAATAAAACAAAATAGTTTTTAAATCTTCAAATTTTGAAGCGGTCGAATTATAAGCCATCGAACTTTTAAGCCTTTGAATTTCTAAACCTTTTTGGGTTTCAAAGCCTTTATATATTTAAGCTAACAATTTTTCAAATCTTCAAATGCAAACTTTCGAATTCTGGAAGAGTTGAATTTTTTCTATTCCGAGCTTTTTAACCATTTTATTCGCGTAACTAAATTATCTATCTATTTTTTGAACCTATTACATACTTCCACCATATGTGAAAAAACTATGGTATTCTCGTCCCGCATAAAAGGTAATAAAGAATGGAATTACCGGTAAGTTCAATGGCCTTCTCGAAGTCTGCTTTAACGAAGGATCCTTTCTCTGGATCTAGGGTCTTGCCCTTCGTTCCAATACCTGTTATAGAAAATTATGATGCATTTAGAGAATCTGTAAGAGAGTTTAATGGTCTTGAAACGGCACAGTTTACAACGAATATTCTACCTACGGGCAAGTTCGTGATCCTTGGAGCCACAGCCGTTTGACCGCTCGTCTTTTACATCACACTCTAAAATGTATAGAAAAATATCTTTTTGTGTTTAATTTATAAATATATCCTTATGTCAGATGTAAAGTGCTCAGATGAGCAAAGTAAGAAAGGGCAAGAGTAAAAAACTATAATAACGCAGGCAAGTTGTGGAGATACAGAATGAAATGCTATAAATAGACTACGGATTTGTATGCATTTATGGTAAATATTAAATATTTAAAAACAGAGAACGCACATAATATTCGCAAATATGCAAAATCTACTTAGATTCCATTTCTTGACTTTTGTTAATAAAAATATAAATTCGCATAGAAATCCGCGATCTAGCTACAAGGAATTCGATTTTAATTTTCTAATCGTCTCGGACCGAGAAATCACACGAACTTTCTCCAACACTTAATAAAAAATAATGGAAATTATTTTAATGATCAAGTTTATATTACCCGATCTATAGATAAAATTTGAAGATTGTTTAACTTTTTCACTGCGGCGGATTTTTATCAAAGAATACGGAGAAGTCGCTAAAATATTAAAGTGTTTTAAGACCTATTGTTTTTGGTAATCAAAAGTAATCGACCAACGACGCCAATAATACGCTTATCCACGAATTTCTTAAACGCCTATAGGCAGTGAAAGAGTCAAAAAAAGCTCCGAATTAATTTACACATTAAACATTTTGAAAGGACGTTCTCCATTTCGGAACATATGCACATATTTAACGATACGTACTATGATTGTGCTTTGAATCAAGTTCACTCTCTACCATTCTACGATGTCGGCGCAGTTGGGTGAAGCTGGCTTGGTGATAGAGTTAGATGAGAAATCTTCGAGTTCGACGATAGGCTTCGATCGATATTAGATTGATCTTGTTCTTGCAAATTGCTGGATCTCGGCGAAGTCTTCCTGCTGAATCTGCGCTGATCTGCTGCTGCTCGTCGGCGGGGCTAGGTTCTGCGCTCACTTGTGAGCTGAAACACCACACAAAAACTCATAGTTACATAAAGGATGAAAAAAACGGCTATATTTGGTATATTACTTTACATTAAAATCGCTAAAGAAAGATACTAAAGTGGATAGTAAAAATACAAAAATTGAGGTTGGCTGATGAAACGTGCGCAATAAATCTCTTGTTAACTCTCGATAATTATTATTATTTTTCCATAGAATATACTTTAAATGCAATCGATAGGTAATTGATCGAGATGTACACTCTCGCTCAAAAGTGTTAGGACAGTTATTATATTTATCTTAAATCTGAAAACAAACAAGTATTTGGAGCACAGGAAAGAAATTATATTGACTAAATGTATTTACTTGGTATTCGTAATCTACTACGAATTTTATTAAAAACAATGATTCTATGGAGTCTTAAGATTTTTGAGAGGGAGCGGAAATCCTTTTGCATGAGATTAAATATTTTAATGTTTAGCTGGTTTGGCCTTGGTCATAAAACTTCTTCGAAACAGGATTAAAAATGAAGAAAAAAATCAATTCCAGTGATACGAATCTCAATTCTTACAAATATGATTCTATTAGGTGTATCAATGAATAATCCACCTTTTTTTATTTAAATCAGCATTTACTTTGAACATAATCAGATACTTATTTTACTTCATATATAAGTGTTGTTATTCTGTAACGCCTGACGCCATGTTTCGAGGAAATTGTAGACGCCTATTTGAATTTTCGATCAAACAAATTTAACTCATTTAAAAATAGTGGATTACTCATTGGTACACCTATCAGAATAATATGTTTTTAATACAAATATCTATGTATCGAAAGGCAAAGAATTCTTAAAAAACAAGATACTGGTAATCTGCATAGCGAGTTAACACATCCTTTCCAGTTTTAACAATTTAAAGAAAGAGGTTTAAAATTCATTTGAATTTTAAATTTCTGTACTTATTATTGCACGCAAAGCAATGGAAAATATCCTTTTGAGGATTACTAAAAAATTGCGTAATGATTCGCAGTCGTTGCGATAATTTCTAGTGTTACGGTTTTATAACTTCTGTATTCATAAAAAGATGCTTTAAGCAACTGAAAAAGGTAATATTGGTACGAACTAATTTTTATGTATATGTATATCCTAAAATTATAATATTATCTCATGAAGAACTAATGTTGCGTTAGTGCAACATTTTATTTGTAGTTTTTTCAAACGTTATAAAATTGTACAACTTATGCGGAGGAAAAAATAATAACGAAAAAATTATGACACAGACTTCTAGAATGTCTTTTTGCGTACATGTCGATAAAAAACAGAATTCAAGGATGTAAATTGACTAGAAGAAAGTTACAAATAAAATACTGCGTCAAATTACGTTACTCCTTAATGGGTTAAGGCGATACAACGATTAATAAACAAACGCATCGAGAAAAATCCTCTATATATATTTACTTAAATTTTAATAGCTAGACTAGTCATAGTTTATATGTCTACTTAAATTTTTTTACCATTTAATAAGATCTCATGCAGATTTTATTACTCTATTATCAGTATCAATGATCAATTGTGTTTAACTATTCAAACATTATATTCTAGGAACGCTTGAATGATCGATGGCGAATCAAGAATAGCGGTTGATCTTGGATCGAGAAAGATAAAGGCTCAGAAGAGAGGGTTTGTTTTTTCCATCAAAACGCATGAACCTATAACAGAACGTGATCACGTGCTTCAAATCAATATCCAGGGGTTAAATAGGGCCAATTTGTAATTGCACTGATAATGGGCGTGGGTCGTAACGTTCTGAAAGGCAACGATTTGGAGGCTTTCCAATGATGGAGATGATAATTGACTCTGTTTACAAAGCGATTTTCAAGCGGTACGTGATTTGCATTTACAAGGGTACTTTTATCCGCCTCTTCAATGATAGCAAAAATGCTATTGTAACGTTAGTTTAAGAAATTATTATTGTACCTTACGTGGACATTGCTTAAGAACAGATATTAAAGAAAAGATTAGAATTAAACGGTATAATTAAATTGTAATTAATAATGATTAAAATAATAACTGATGGAAAGAAATTTGTAGAATTTTATTGCAAATTTTTCCTTTGGACAATTAGTAAAGGAACAATAAATAAGAGGACTAAAAGATATAGAAATGTACGAATTGGAATAGACTTATTATTGTGTTAAAAAAATTGTGTGATATGTAATAATTACAGAAACTTTTAGATTTGAAATAAAAAAAGTTGAACAAATGTTACAGTTGCATGAACACAAGTAACGATTTTTCTACCTTTGCGTATTTAAATTAATTTACAAACTTCAATATCTAATCTTATAAATACTATTATGTCTCTAAATTCCTTAAATCTTCCTAGATTCATAATCTAGAATCTTCCTAATCAAACGAAAAAAAAAATCGTTCTTTTATATGAGGCTCAATTTTTCAAATAGAAGATGATTATTTGAGTGAAACGAAAATTTTGATTTATGCACAATTATAAACAGCAACCTTGATTCACAGATGACTGCACCCGTTTAACGCATCTAACGAAGCACGCTATGATCACTTTAATTATTACGTGTTCCCACAATTCTATTATGTCTGATATAACGAGCCACCATACGTAACAGTCGGTTTTGCGCACAGTTTTCTTGCTACCTTTCGACTGAACAAAATCTCATAAGCCTTGAACGACGAATATAGTTCTGGATGAACAAATCATGTTATATATGTATAATTTGTTGAATTACCATAACAGCACGCGAGAGCCTACAATGAAAACAAACTGGTCAACCACTCATCGAAACAAGAAAATTAAAGCCTCAAATTTTTCTTAAAACAGGATTCGGAAACTATGTATTCTTTGTTACAATGATAAGATTGTAACAAAGTTCTCTTTCTACGACATTTCTTTTTATAGAATACACACTACATACTGTAGAGGGTTGAAATCATATAGCTTGTGTTATAAATAAAAAGTTCTATATGAACCGGTAATTATGAAACTGATGTTAGTCGAAAAAGAAAAAGAAGCTTCCATATTTTCGTGATACAGAATAAGCGAGACGTGCATTTGTTAGTCTTTTTAATTTACGCTACTTTCATAATTACCGGCATATATAGCTAATACAATTTAAAATAAAGAATGTTTTATGAGAATTGATGTGAAAATCAGTTCGAGTATTTAAAACAAAAAGACGAGAAAAAAAAAATGAATTGTTCCGACCGTGACAGGACTCGAACCTGCAATCTTCGGATCCGAAGTCCGACGCCTTATCCGTTAGGCCACACGGTCGTTGAAGGGTAGTTTTCTGAATATGGTACTTACCGAGTAAAGGAATTATTATCTTTGCTATTACCCAGTTTAAAATAAGTTTATCATCTAAATGTTTAAACTTTTAATTAATCATATTACTTTGTAAAAATAGATTCGTAATATTGATATTTTCAGAGATAAGTAATTGTAAGCCTTTATTTATTGAAATAAAGGTAATTTTGTAATAAATACGTATGTTTTTATATTTTAAACATATCAATATAAACGGATGTAGTTACTAGTTACTCTCTTTATGCAAATTCAGATTTTTAGTAACAAAATTAAACAAATGATACCCAAATAAAGGGTTGTTTGAGCTTCAAAACACACTAATTTTAGCTGCACTTTATTTATTTTATATCTTTTTGCATATTAAGTGCGTTCTGCGTCTGTTTGCACACTTAAATTTCTTATAAATGTTTAAAAATCTGCATTCTCGTATGTAATTACTTCGAAAAGCTACTTTAGAAGATATTAATCTGGTTATTAAGATTGTCATCTATATTAATATTTTTATCTCTAATAATTATAAAATACGTGATGTATCTCTGTTGCAATTAAAATGCGGACTGTAAAAATGATGAATTTGTATAAATATCCGCATTCTAATTTAATCCTATTACTATCTTGCAGTAATTAAATTATTAATCTTGTTAACTGCATACAAGACAAGGGTCTATCATTTTTAACGAGATAACGTTACCTTAATGTAAAAGCCAATATAATGAGTACATACACTGATACAATGGTGCAGAACGAAGAGAAAGTTTAAGAACGATAAGAAGATTTCCAGAAAACGTTCAATTCAATACCTTGACCGGTTCTATTATAGACCCTGAAGGCTCAACGACATAATTTGCGAGGGAGGCGTGTCATGGTTTAATCTCGTTCTAGAAAACGACTGAATATTAGCAGACATTGACGGACATCCTGTACCAAATACTCACTAAGTAGACGACATCACGCGCGTCTCTTCGAAACCTTCCGCGAACTACGCGTATCGCGATCATCCGGAAAACGTTTTGCACGTTTACTTCCTTATTTGCCACGTTTCACGTGTTCAATTTCTTTGAGAATACTTTAACCCCTTTGCTTATTCATTTTTGAATTACTGAGAAATTTAAGTTACATATTTACAGCTTTAACACAGCCTCAAATATAAAACATTGATGTTATATACTATACATAATTTGGATTCCATAAACATTAATCTTATAGTGCCGTAATACATTTAGAATTAAAATCATAATATATTAGCAATACAGCGTGCATTTGTTGTACTTAGTCCATAATCTTTTTTACGAGGTACACTCGTCGTTATAAGCCAAGAGATTAAATGCTTTAGCTTAACCAAAAAGTCGTAAATTGGGGATCGTAAATTTCGCTACGGCAAATTCGGCCGTCAATGTGCTAAATCTGTACAGAGCAAATTGCTCTTTTAACCAATCAATATTTAATGAATACTAAATTAACTACAAGCCTAGAAATGTGAAACTATATTACTAGATTTAGTCAGATTTTTTAACTACTGCAAATTTTCGAGGCAAGACTTTAGTCGCTTTTAGTATCGAAAGGGTTAATAATGCGATACGTAGAATAATACGCCAACAGGTTTGTAAATACAAATAAGATTTGAAAGTAGACATCTCGAAGCATCATTTGAAGAACATCGTAAAGTTTGATTGTGTTTGTAATGTTTAACGTGGCTTTGAAATAGAAGAAAATAAGATACATTTACAACACAATATATTATACTATTACTGTAAAAGTAAAAGTACACTGCAAATGAAAATATAATGTTGTAAATAATAGAATATATTAATGGAAATTCTTCAATAATGAAATGATGAAACTAATTAATGCGGTGAAAGGTTTGTTGAAAAAAGAAACGATAATACATTGTTTAACAATGTTTCGTTTACATGAGTCTTTAAAATACGACAGAACTTTTTGGCCAATCCAATACAAATAAGTACAGAAAAATACACAAAATATTACTAAATCTTGCATGATAAAATCGTGATATTGGCAAATAGCGAAAATCTGATTTTGATACTACGTTAGACTCTTATGATAATAGAATGTTTTCGCAGCTACATAAATATAAACATACTGCATGATAAAAATCTTCAGACTACCGAGTATTATCGTGA
Source organism: Eucera pruinosa (assembly GCA_028830335.1). Classification (NCBI taxonomy): domain Eukaryota; kingdom Metazoa; phylum Arthropoda; class Insecta; order Hymenoptera; family Apidae; genus Eucera; species Eucera pruinosa. The sequence goes on from JAMYCR010000001.1 coordinate 14,398,288, forward strand.
AAACGTGGCGCCATTAGAATGAAACTAATTACACAATATTGTTATTCGTTCAATTAATTATCTCGGAAGGTATGTAAACCTTAGCATACGATAGCATTTTTTAAAGTAAACAATATCACATGCAAAAATAACGAAGATATGCCTATACTCTGATAATGAGAATGAGACGGTTTCACGTGTATGCAAAACAGTTCAGTCGATTATCAATTTTGGTCGGCTGTTTCTGAACAATCTCACGTGCGGCAAATTTATTCGAAACACTCACACAGACATACTACACATTGAAACTTGCTTACGTTCAAATTTTTCAATTGAACATTCTTATAAATAAAAAGTAAAATCCCAAACATTATTCATCGCTCATAAAAAAAATAATAAAGTAATATTAACGAAAAATTTAACTTTCTCTTTCGTTTATTTCTAAGAGGTATAAATATTTTGTAATATTGTTACTCTTATCCACAAAGATTGTCCATAATCGATCATAACATAACATTAATGTCTATAATAGTAGAATCTTTTAAAGGTATAAACACTTTGAGACTTCACATTGAGATCGTTGCTCCACACACACTGTAATTAACCCCATCGGTTAAATTGTCAATTATCTATTGTGAAATTGAGTTCAATGATCGGTGCTAATGCAATTGCGATCTGCAATGATGCGCTGCAGGTGCGAGCTGTACACGTGGTGCACCATTGACACTGATACATAAAACCTTTTATGAACAAAACCTACAATCTTGAACATCAATTATTTCATGCTTTTTCTGCACAGTAATTTAAGCGAAGCAAATTTAAATAAAATCAATTCGAATAATGGTATTTTGTATATTGTATGTATGTAAATTTTATGTTTATTGGAAATTTAAGGGTGCAAAAATGTGCAGAACGCAACTTCACCTCAAATAACTTGTGCATTATTTATTGTAGGAAAAAATATCTCAATAATAAAGCAAGGTGATGCAAAACTGATTACAGTACTATGTCTCTCCTCTGGTACCATGCAACTTTTATTTCAACCATTTTTTTCTAAAATAAATAATTCACAAGTTATTTGACGTGATCAAATTGTACAGTCTGAGAAATTATACAAAATATCCAAAGTGTATTAGAAATTATGATACTTAGAGGGTAAAGCGATTCCCAATTTACGTTCTAATTCTTCAAATTTATAAAGATAGAAATTGCATAAGAATCTACCATCTACTCATAAGTAAAGATCTTCAAGTGTGGTACACCGATTCTAATGAATTTTTGCATGATGGTAGAGTAACAAAATTGTTAATATATAATTTTATGCGTATAAGAATATTAGTTTGAAATATTTGACATTAAAATTTTCACACATTTCAGATAAATTTGATATTAACTCTGGTTAGAAAATTGCAAACTGAGTCTAATCAGTTCCCAAAAAAGTTTAAAGCTTAAATTACTAAGGATTTCAATGTACTATCATTAACCAAGTATTTTCGGTATAATTCTGAGAAACGGTTTTACTCACAATTGCAAAGAAAAATTTAACTTGATTGATTGAGGTATTTAAATCTATCAAAAGATTTAAAGATTCGTTACACAATTCAGCTGAAAACGTTGCAATGTTTACTAGTTTAAACAATGTTATCTCGGATGGATTTACAAGAGTTGTTATTGGTATGAGGTAATATTAAATGCTAACCTGTAATTATTTTTTAAATCCTAATTTTCAAGGGACACTAAAAGAAAATTTTATTATGATATTGTAATTATGATGTTAGTTCATTTTTTTAAAGATATTTCAATTCAAATTTACTTTATGTTACAATAAGTAGTTTCATAACTTATCGGTACAAAGAGGAATGCACAGCACAAAAAGTAGGTGACGAAATCAGGTAATTCCAACTGATAACGATATTTATGAATTACTGTCATCTGTACAAATGCTGACTAATAAAGCATATAATTTCAAGTGGTTGGATGTACGTCAAATGTGCTTCTTATCGGTTAAATTGACTTTTTGCATTTACACATTGTAATTTGTACGCTAAAACTTTGCTTAGCTTGAATAATTTAAATTTACATTTCTCACAGTGGAAAAGGTTTATTTAATACAACATAAATTCTTAGAAAATGTAAAAATACCATTTACATTTACTATACAAAACGTCTCTTAAAATAGGCCAACTAATTATCTTCTACGTTGTTCATTTACATAAAAATATGAAAATTCAAGAGACATGTTCTTCGAATGTGAATATTCCTTGTAATTATTATATATAGTATTAGCTTTTTGATAATATTCAAATTATGTATAAAATATGTTTCGGATTATCACAACTACAAATCTTATTTTGCATATCTTATATTTTTTTTATATTTTATAGTGACTTTTATGCTCCAAATTACGTTTCAATATCATAATTTTGTAAAAAGCAATAAATATTAGATGTGTCAATTGATTCGATGTCTTTTAAAACATTTTCAATTCACTTTGTATAACTTTGGGCAGTTTTTAACTGTCTTTAACTAATAAAAAAGAAAAATCTAAACGCACCTAATTAATTAACATGCCTAATAATTTTAGCGTCATCGATGTTGTATCAAATTAAAAATTAGTTGCGATAAAAATAAAATTAAACAATTCGTAACCCAGTCTATTTATACACCAAACAAATAAGATTCAGTAGAAAGAAGTTATTATTGTTCAAATTGTCTTTGCTAGTCTTAAAATACTGCGTAGATAATAAACCAAATAGGAACTTTATGACAGAGATTAGTCACGAACTTGTGACAATAGTAACAGTTGATTAAGAGGCTGACAACGTTCGAAAAACACTCATTTAAGCGAAACTATCTGTTACCTATCTGGAAACATAATGAAACGGTAGAGACAAACTGGAAACGGAAACGAAAAGGTCGATCGTATCAAGTACACAAAATCTGATTGGTGAACGTTCGTGTTCTTGCAGTAACTGTAAACTGATGCAAAAGCCGTCGTCTCTATGCGATCATTATTGAATGGTGTTTTGATTCGCATGCCCGTTACCGTTTAATAAGCTCGAAAGGAAAACATGACGTCCAGATATCGCTTATAATTATTCGAACGACAAAAATTTTATTATAAGAGATAAACAGATCTGCTATCTCACTTTTAGCATAGATTACGTCTCAGTAGAACGATTGGCAATATTTTTTATGGATAATTAATTATAGTTGTACATATCTTAAGTTTAAATTATTAGGAATTACCAAGCGTTCGAATTTATGAGTTTTTAAAATTCCAAGCTTTGAATTTTCCAAGCGTTTGATTTTTTAACGTTTTGGATATTAGAAATTTCAAGCATTATTGATGATATATATTATATAATAGAGTGAAAAAACGAAGTATTATGTAATACTAAATACCTATAGGGAACGCGTGTATTTATTGATTATGCGATTCATGAATGGATCACTAACATTCTTCATGTTTTTATCGAGACTCTTATTCACCGTGGATAGAAAATAAGAATTCTTTTCTCCGTTCAATTAGTATAATTTAAATATTGATATTTCATGAAACAGGAAATAAGTTTGTCTTCTTATTTTTCTTTTTAACAGAAATTTGTATTCACGAAGGTATGAAATTCGTTACAACATGATATTGTAATGTGTATTTTTATATTAATTTTCTGCAAGATTCGTCAAGTGATCTTACTCTCTAATTATTATGCTTATCCTTCTTTAATCTTCTAAAGTTCGTAGAACTCAATATAACTTTCTCAAAGAAAAACCTACTTAGTTTACTTCTCTTAACTTTTCCATTAAACTAACAAAATTAAAATGACTAAACTGCTGACAGATTACGATAAATTAGGTTAATAAAGAGGAACGTAAATCTTATTCCTTCCTCATAACAATTTCAAACGAAAACGAATTTCTGGGCACTCTTTTTAACTCGGTGATTAATTAAAGTAGGTTTAGTATAAAAAAATTGCAACATTTGGATTTGTTTCATTATATGGAAGTATAAAAGTAATATTGAAACTATTATACGATAATGTGATCAAAACTGAATTTTATTAACCAAAATAAGTTTCGGTAGATTTGGCTCATTTCTGTGAACGAGTTAGTAGGTTTTCTACAACATTTTGCAAGATAAGCATATATTTAGATCATTACTATAACGTATTTCGGCTGACAATCTTAAAACACTTATCTTTCCAGTTCAGGACATTTTAGAGCAAAGTCGTGTTGTTTGCTCATTGTCTATTAGCACACTAAATGCTCTATTAATAATTCGAGTTGTCCCAATTGCTACATGTCTCAATTCGTGCTCGTGCAACAACATTACTTGAATTTGATTAAGACGACTTTCCTGTATATAAGTGATTTTAACCCTGCAACGGTCTTCGTGATTTCTTTCAATTCACTCCTATCTTCTTTCCTTTAGAAATGTTTGATAACGTTGACAAAATGAAGCTTCAACATACATATCGGAATTTAAAATTACACACAAATGTTAATTACACTTCCTTTATAGTTTTATCGAAATTAGGAAATTCTGTATAAAAATAAAAACACCTTTGGCTCGTGAATGATTCAAAGATCGTTAGAGGATTAAATAACTCGAACCTAACTTTCTCAGTAAAATACATCTTGCGTTTAAATCAGTAAACTATAGTCTTCGATTTAGCATATTGCAATGCATAAAAAATCAAATCTGCTAAACGTGCGAACCCTGTCATTTCATATGCAATGACCTAATACAGATTTTTCAATCACACACTTTTCAGTCACTGTAATCAAAACCCATATCTCAGACAATCATCATTATTCAAAATCAGTTGGCCAAAACGAATTCGTCTCGGGACTATGCCTGGAGTATTGTCCTCCGTCACGCGACTTCTAATCAACGATCACGTTTGGATCACAATCAAGCGTGAAGTACCACTCGCGATCGCGGATCGAACGGTGCGAAGAGGAAACGAGGTCAAGCTGCTCTCGAAAGCTCTAATCGGCGTGTCAAGCGTGTGGCACTGAAAGTAAAGCGGTTTGTAATTATCGTCAGTCTCGCAAGGACATAATAATCAGTCTCGTTGCCGACAAATTTACCGCGGGGGGTGAAAGGAGGCGGCAGAACAGCGGTGCCGTCGCTGAAAAGCGGTGTCATCACACTCGTTAAGATTGGTTCACACCATACTACACAGCACAGTAGCTAATTGATGCGTTTTCGACAAACATATGGTTGATTGATGACCGTGTAATTAACGATAAGGATACCGTGAGTGAATTTCTTAATCCTTTCTTTCGCGCGCTGTTATAATAACTGTTACTCTTGCCTCGGAAACGCCACCCCATAATGGAATTATTATAAATTATAATTTGTAACAGAATACTAAGAATATTTAACCCATTAAGGACCAACGTGTTTTGGTGCAGAATTTCAGTCGCAATTTTTTTCTAACCGATTTATGTATATTGTTGAATTCCGTATTTTATCTACAGTCAACCCCCGTATAACACGGTACTTCTGCAACACGATTTCGCTCTAACACGATTAAAAAATTATTATAACCGGGCATTCTCATAATAAGAATTCGCTCTAACACGATTAAGTAATTGAGAAATAAAATAAGAGTTTTATTAATTTTAAATATCGTGAAGCAAAATTATTTTTTGGTTAGCTTAATAAATTAAGTTGTAGAATTGTAATTCAAAACCTACATTAATACAACTAATACGGTTTCAGTAATATAATTTTGTTTATAATTGTATAAGAATGGAAAACAGCTACGTTTACCATACTATATTGTACAACCTACAAAACCTTATTTTAAAAAACGAACTTGAGCAATCGCGGAAAAACAGAACTACAAACATACGGTTAATAAACGATTACGTGAGTCATAGCTTATCTGGGTAATTAACAGTGTACGATTGAATACCTTTGTCGGTTAAATAATTGATTGCGGAAAATGGAAAATGTCTTTTTTAATTAAAGACTAATATTTAATTGCGAGACTAACGACCGAAAAAATAAATCACTTGTGTAACATTTTGTTTAACGATAATTAATTAATCCAAAATGATTGCAGGTCAAATATCAGTAATAATTTACAATAAAAATGAATCAATATGTTATTTTCATCTATTCATGTTAAAACTTAATCGAATGCAGATTGTTTTAACAGGCGCAGCGATCTGTAAAACTCGTACGTTACTTACTTCGCGAACAAGCGTAGAATTTTCGTGAAAATAAGATCCAAGGATCCGTAGCTGAACACGAGAAGATCAGTTGACTGGTCGAGTGGTCTCTCTGTGTTTCGAGGCGTCGATCGCACTTGGAAAACGCGCGAAAATTGTGAATATCATAGAGACAGCACGTATGTAAATGTAGCGTGGCAAATTTTCGTCAAAGTTATCACTGAAAATATTTTCGTATTCCCTGATCTGTTTGTTGAAGGGAATCATGGAATAAAGTGCAAACACGATCTTCGACAAAAACACACTATCTTCACCTTTTTGCTTCTTTTTAAAAATCCTCAAAGCTTAACCGTCGCAATGTTAACTACTAGAAATTTGGTTTATCTCGTTATTAATTAAGAATCAAGGCAATTTCTCATTAACAATTATTTTCCATTGATAACTACATAAATCTTCGAAGCGCCACGTGATCCTTTCTTCGCTATTTCGAAGCATCAAAGTAATATTATCCTTTTTTAAATATTTTAATGATCTAAGAACATTTCGTCGAAGCTCTCAGAAAAGTAAACGTTGAACTTTGAAATAACACGTTGGAGAACATGAAAAGATAACGCAAGAGAATTCGCGGAGTCGCGGCGCGTTGGTTCGACGTAGAAGAGGGTGGTTTTCGCGGTTACGCGCGGTTTCTGTCACTGCTGGACACGCAATTCCCGTTGAAATCGATGCAATATACGTTGCAAGTCAACATTTAATAGTTTGATCCGCGAGAGACGGTGCGTGGAAATGAAATGAGTGTCGGGGCATCGTAGCGCTAAAAGCTACCTGCCACCTCCCACTGACTATCACGGTAGATGCCTGTCGGCTGCAAAGGTCCCGGTGCGTTTCCTAGTCTATCGAATGACATGCTGATGATGACCATGAAGGGAGATGCCCCCGTTACTTTGCTCGATTCGCTTCAAAGGATACGAGATCCTTTAATGCATTCAGTATTATATCGTTTCATTTGCGTTTTTCATCGTTTCATTGCCAGTCCTGTTGTGATTATGACATATTACGTTCAGATAGTCGTATTACTAACTTTCACATCGCGTAGATTATGATTGGAATGTGGATCTGTATGCAAATTCATATTTTTATACGACAAACGAAGAAATAAAATGTATTATAAATAGAAAGGGAGACATCTAGATAAGAAAATTCTACTACTTTTTATTAATGTTTAAGTTTCTGCAGCTAATATTGTTCCGAAATCCTATCATTCTTTAACCCTTTCACTGCAATCGGAATATGGACGTTCAAGAAATTGGCGCGTAGCGTATTATTGGCGTCTCTTGTCGATCAATTTCGGTTATCAAAAACATTATTGGCGATTTGAAACACCTGAACTTCTTTGCCATCGAAAAAATAGGAAAGAATCAGAAGAAGAATATGAATTTTACATAGTGAAATTATTATTATTACCTCTCCATATTCTTTGATTAAATTCCGCAGCGAAAGGGTTAAATTATCACTGTCCTACAAATTAAACTTTTTGTGTTCTGTAATATCCACTGGGTGATCCTTATAGAACTTTGCTTCCCAAACACGAATCCGGAAGTAAAATTGTTTTATCACCCTCAGTTTTCGAAAATCACGGGTTTTTGTAAAAACGGAACGCGGTAAGAAGTTCTTTTTGGTCTTAAAAGACAAAGGAATATTTCCCCAATATGTCGGTGACAATAGTTATAATATTTTATGGCTTTGCATAGTTGTAAATGACCATCAATATTTAAAAATGTGTGCATAGCTTCTAGACAATATTTTGTCATTTTCACGAATTTCTAACGTTTATTTAATTTGGACAAATCCAAAAAATATCCATCGGTAACGCGCGTGCGACATTTTGCCGCTAGACAGTAATTACTCGCTTATCTTGGTGTTTTTCAAAACGAAAATCATGCTGATTATATGTCCCTCGCCCCGGCTTAAGAAAACGTATTCTGCTTGTGCAAGAGTCGCACTGTACGGTATGTGGCCAGTATAATTATTGCATTAACCGTATTATTATTCACGCGAATAAATATTGTAACCAAATTGACTTTTTCCTGTTTCCTGCTGCGTTCAGGCGATTTCTTCTGAACGTTCTATTTATTAATATTTATTAGTAATTAATAGCCTGCGGGTTTTTATGCAAATTCACATGTTTGTAAATAATATTGAAGAACTGACGTAAGATCTAAATAGTGCATTGTTTTACCCTTTAAATATTGGGGTGGATTTCTATTATTGAAACAAAATTCACTAGGGCGAAATTTCAGCCAAGATAAATTTTAAGAGTTAATATAGAATATAAGTCACATAGACCCGAACACAATAGAAAAATTAAAGCGATAAAATTTTGATTTTATGTCATTTAACAGTAGAACTACCAAGGCAGACAAAATGACGAGTTACAAATTTTAACTATACAAATTTTTGTACAAAATATAAATGAAGATTCATTGCTTTGTAAGTGTCTACCATTTTTCTTTCTTTGATACAAATAAGTGGTATACTTTAGTCGTCGACAGTTTTAGTGTTAATAATGTTGAATAAGAGCTGGTAATGTGTTAATATTATCGTTAATGCGATTAGGATTTCATAAGTAGTTTAAAACGTGCGCTTAAATTCATGAAGCAGAATGAGTGAGAGACTTTAAGTGAACCCTTAAGTAAGCTTTAAGTATGTGCGCAGGTTAAGCTATTTTCGAGTTTCAAGTGTTCGTAATCGCAGATAATTTCAAAATTTATTTGATCTGATAGTATACCGTTGGAATGATTCTGGTAAAAAAGATAATTAAGTATCAACAACATAGAATGATTAGATCTTTCATCAACGAGGAACAGTTGCACGTATCGTAAAAAAGTTACGTTTAATTTCAAATTTGCAATTCTATTTTTATTGCATTACGAGACACTTATGAAATAGGTATACATTTATAAGGATATTCATAGAATTATCCTAGATATAAAATATCGCCCATAATTCTTTGAACGATGGAATATACTTTTCTGCAGGTTTATTATAAACAGTAAGTCGATTTCCTTACTATTACTATTCTCAGTTTGGATCACTTCTCATTAAAATCATGTCGATTCAACGTCAGTTCACAAAGTCTATCGGCTTTTGAAGTTTTGCAATACTGTTACTGAAATTAATCAATGTTAAATAAAAAATCTTTATAAATAACAATAACTTTTTGTTTCACTTATGAGTAGACTGCGGATCTTTATGCAAATTTATATTTTTATTAACGAAGTTAAAGAGATACAACCTAAATATTAGGTGTACCTATAAGTAATCCACTACTTTTAAATGAGTTAATAAATTGATTTGATCAAATATTACAGAATGACAGCAATTACATATGAAATAGAATAAGTATCTGATTTTGTTCAAAGCTATATACCAATTTGAATAAAAAAGATAAATTATTCATTGGTACACATAATAAAAGGTTATTTCATCCCCAAAATACAATAATTTGTACTTTAAAATAAATGTTTGATATACTTTCGCATGTTACGTAAATTGCGTGTCTTATTGCATATTTAAATTTCCCATAAATTCATAAAAATCCGCAGTCTACTTACAACCTATTTTTTCAACACGTTTTGCAAACGTAAAGAGGAACACGATACAAGCACCGATTAATTCTAGTCTTCGCAAACGCTTTGCGTTTATTATTATTAATTAAGGATAATGTAGGAATGGCGTTGCGCTAAATATATCTCTCGAAAGCAACAAACCAATATTATCGTATTAATGGAATCGAAATGTCCTCATGCAGAAGACTGATCTAAGTTTAACAAGCTAAACGAACTTGATGAAGTTTCTTATTGAGGCAACCATGCTAGTTTTCATGCAAGAAAGTTTTTGTCGTTTTTTATCCAATCATTGTAACACGTCACCCATTAAAAGAGATAATCCATGACTGATCAATCGTTTGTTGACTCATTAATTAGACACATAAAAATCCAGCTGTGCCCGACGACAACGCGAAGCCCATTTCTCGCGTAAGGTGATATGAAAAATGGAAATAATGTATATATGCTAACCTTGTCGTCACTAGGGCAAGGCTCATTCCATCTGTGCTCGAAGGACTATTGCAATTTCTTACATTATATCTTCTGCTACATTGCGCATTTAATCATTTCATACTCGTAATAGTTCTACTAAGGAAATTAAATCATGGAATTTTGAAATCATAAGAATATACTAACAAGTAGAGTGCAAGAATTATTCGTACTATTGGCAAATACCATTACGAGCTCCATACGACATATGGACCCTAATTTGTTTATATGGGAACCAACTGATGCTTATTTAAGACAGAAGAATCCCTCCAATCGTGATTATGACGATGCGACGTCGTTCTTTATGTTTCAAGTTACATCGTATTGAATCGAGTTATTAGAATAACGTATCGACCTTTTTGTAATGCAAGAATTTTCTAAAATTACATAACAGGGACAAGAAACTGCTCCGTCATTGAGAGGTTAATAGAATAAAGGAACAGAGAAACTATTTGGTAGAATTCAAGAAGATATTCAACGTTACGTATAACGTTATATGGCTTCTCAATATTTCCTAAGTATTGCTACGAATTTTCCGAATAACCTAACGCATTGATTTATTGTTGAAAATTCTCCAAGTTTCACGGCGTTAATTGAATATTCTTAGGATTATGGGGTGTCGTAATTGAGCGAGAGGCACTAGAAATCTTTTTTCACTGTGATACATCTAATGGCTGGTAATCAATCGAACAAATTACAACTGTGGCTAACACGTGCTCAACGTCAAGACCTTTTCAAAGTGGTTTTAACTGGTTACGTCCCGAAGAATAATACGCGAGAATAATACGATGCTCTAATTCCCGATGTCCATACTTCGTAATCCGGGATGTTTAATTACCCCGAGTTTACGGGGACAGTTTGTCTGAAACACGAAAAGCTTAGCAAACCTACTTTACAAACCCTCATCGTCTCCATGGCCATATAAATGTAATTTCATTAGTTAGATGCATCTTCTGCGTGTGCTCTTGGTTTATCGAATTTACAAAATGACTACCAATTTAACGCAATATCAGTCAACATATGATTGTTAACTCTTTCCATGTTTACGTCGAGCATACTCCTCATTGTTTAAAAATAAATTAAGCAAAACAGTTAAAGGGTTAATCGATACTAATATCAATATTCCCTTCCTTCATTAAAATGTATCTACCGATTCTTTCTTTTCCAGGATATTTTAAAATGTTTGCAACTTTATATGCTTTCACATTTAGTAAAGCTAACAAGAAATAACTAAAAAGACCAGATCAATCCAATCTTCCAAAGTGTACGAGGACAAAAAAACAACCAATGAAGACTATTCTATGATACATGATTTTTCTATATATAGAGGAAAGTATTCATGTTTCCTTAAAGTCAAAGAGCTGCAAATAACTATTAGTTACTCTATGGTAAGATAGTGATTTTTTTTAATTCGACAATGGGTCACTTTGACCCGAATGATCTTTCCAACGTTAAAAGTAACTATAACGAAGAAATGAAGAATAGACGACGATTATCGTGGCGATCTGATTGAAAATCAGGAAATAAAAAGACGAAGCGTAAACATAATTAAATTCTTTAATTCAAGAAGATTCAATTACATGAATGGTAATAGGAGCATAGATCATGAACAACTGCATCCTCTGCTTCTACTGAACATTCTAAGTCGATCTCGCAAACAAGAAAGACGTTCGTCTCTTCTCGTCATCATCTCTCAAAATAACGCAATAGAATTGAAGAACACCTAATTGTGCCACTTACAAGAAACAGAAAATACCACATATTAACAACTTCAAATATAACCGTGATTAATTTTACCCTCACCCCCAATAATCAAACATCGTAATCAGTCTTAATAAGAATAAATCAATAAATCAATCTTAACAAAGATAAACGAGCAACATAAAAACACAATTTTACACTTCACGACCTTTCAATTTCACCAACACCAACTCAACGAAAAAAAATACAAGAATAATAAAAAAAAAAAAAAGATGACTTACAGTGTGCGGTTTGCCAAGTCTCGGAGAAGTTGCCCGAATTGGGGAACAACCGAGAGGCAATGGGAGAATGCGAACCTTATATAGGGGAGGCCACGAGGCACCAATATCCCCCACTCTTGTTTCGTAGAACCCACACACAGGCATATCTGCATCCAACGACAGCGAGAAGTCGTTGGAAAAAGAGCAAACGGGATCAAGAAAAGCCAGGATTCATCTTTTCACGAACAGTCCGCCATTGATGCGCAATTTACTTCCGGTATTCTTCGTGTTCCATGGCTGTTTTCGCTGCATGTGCCCACCGAGAGGAACGTGAGAGCATGTGGGGCCGCAGAAATTCACGGTACTTCACAGCAAACTATTGCGTAACATTGTGCAAGTAATTCGCGCGAACATCGCCGCATCGATATCAGGAGTCGGTCGTTGGACGCCGACGTGAAAGCATATTATTCGTACTACACGCTTATATTCATAGTAAGCAATAATACCCTCGAATCAAATCCTAAACGAATCAGCTTATTCGAAAAAGAATAGACAAGTTAGTGGATGGAACGAAATTTTATTCCTCAGAGGCCTCAGTACTTATAATCGTGCGGTTGAGTGGTTGGCTCACGTAAGAATCAATCGAGACGTTCGATTCGTTTCAGTCTGTCCTCCAGTTTGTTTTTGCAGACGATTTCGACAACGTTTGAAACAGGATTCCCAATCGAATTAAGCGTTAATAAGTGAAATATCAGTGACAGCAGATGATACTTAACTGGGGGAAGATTAGGCAGCTGTTATATGAGGAGATTGGTATCTATACGTTTTATGTTTGCTAAACAAACTTCTGAAAAGACTAAAGCTCCCTGTTCGGAATATATCTCCAATGTTTTGAGAGTTCTTTTTTGGGGATTGTACAACGAAATCGTTTTCTGTTTTACTTGTATTAATTCTGTAAATTTTAGAGTTTCCATTTAAGGTTCGCATTGATATTTATGTCCGAATAGTGTGAATATGTGTTAGAATGCAAGATATTGCAGAAAATAATAAATTAAACGTTTCAATTGATTCAAAAACCGAGAGAATCGCTTCGAATTCTTTGCGTCATCTGTGTATCAGCGCCATGCAACCATAAATCTAGACAAATAACTGGAGTGATTTATCGTACCTTCTGAACTTGCTTTCTTGTCCGAAATTTTGTTGGTAATTGTTTTAGATGATCTTACATCACGTGCATTCTAAAAAAAAGAGCCTTTAAAAAGAATATAGCTGTTTGAGGAGAGTATTTGTAAGTCTTTTAATGACGCTTTAAAAATACTGATGTTAATAAATGAGTGAATGCTACATCAAATTGATTCATGTGGACTACACTAAACACCATTGTGATGCTTTAGCCTACTTTTGTGTTTCTTACTTTACGTAATATTACTTAATCGCATCATTGAGCAAATCTCGAATAGATAAAGTGGCTTTGAGAACAATTTTTGCACACGTTATTTTTTAATCCCCCCCCCCCCCTTTATTTTATTGTTATTGTAAATTTTATTACAAGTCAGCACTAAGCGACGTAATAGTAGCAACTACACTGATTCACGATTCATCAGGAACAAGACAGTTTAAAAATGAACCTCTCAGATTTATATTTAAGATGAATTAAGGATCAATTTGAAATTTAAAACAATAGATACTAGAAACAGGCGAATTAAATATTGCATAGTTACAAATACTTGAAGTTTTAGATTTTATTTGTACTCGGCAATTAATGATTTAAAAGATGGAGCCCTCGATTTCATATTAAAATGGATAAATAATCAAATTACTACTAAAGATCAATTAGAAAATTATATAATAGTAAATAGCGAAAAAGGAAGAACAAAATACATACATAATTGGAAATACTCTGAGTTTGAAATTTTAGTTTCATTCGATAATTAGATCAAGCCAAGTTAAGTCAATTTTATCTAAAAATAGCCTAGAGATAAAGAATCCTATAGAACAAACATTCGTTTTGATTTAAGAAATGTTCTCCACTGGAAAACAAAATTTTAAAATTTCAAATGTGTGTTCTACTAATATTTTGTGGAGCGTTGAAGTACATATTTTGGACAACGCTATCGGATGTAATCGTTTATGCCGAGGGCGCAGACGATTGTATATTTTGAAGACAAATTGGTGGCTCATAAAATCAATCAACGGTGAGAACCGAGTCGAAATTGAACGAGAATGTATCACTAATTGCGCAGCAGGAGCATCAATCATGTGGGTTTACCAACATTAAAGATATATACGCCGACCCGCGCCGAAGGAAACGTGATAATGAAAAGAGTATTTGCAGTAAATTTTACGCTGGCTTAACAAGCGCCAAAGTGGAACCAGGTTTTCAAAGCTCGCGCATATAAATCGTTGTATAATCGATACTAACCTAGGAATTTCTATGAAAGAATAAAAAGTAACTATAAATTCGATATTTACGTACAAAGAACGCTTCAGTTTCATCATATTCCCTTCGTTTGCGAATAAAAAGGAGCCGCGATATTAAATCATGAGCTAATATTTCGAAAAACTCTTTTAAATTCATTATTGGGTATATTAAGATACGATTTTGTTTTCAATAAATTATCAATCATTCTCTTATATTTACAGTTACTCACAGAAATACTCGGTCATCTAAACATATTTAAGAATTTCCATATATTTCTTATTCCTTTATTTTGTAATGTGCGTTTGAAAACAATATTTCATAATCTTATAGAAGTCTCTTCATCGACTTTGAAAATAAATTTTGGGCTATCCTTTTCTTCACTGACATATTATAATTATACATAAAATTTACTGAATACCCAAAATGGCCGAATTTTTTTGTGACTAACTGTATAGAATAAATTATAAATATTTCTCTTATCCGAACGAATAGGGAGATATAAATGTTCGAATAAAGGAATATAGAGGTATGTAATAAAACAATCACTTGGTCTGTATTTAAATATCAGAATCAGTATCGGTATCATAAAAGTACTTTATTACGTACCCAGATATTCCTTTATCCGAACATTTACGTCTCCTTATTACATACTTCGGTTATTCAATCTTATTCCACTGAATTTCATTCTACTAAATATATCACCATTAAACTACAAGAAAAGACTAAATGTTCAAATAAGGAAAGATCTTATGAATACATGGTTACATAATATTTATTACAATCTACTTACCGTCTACTTATACTGTAATATTTTTAACACTATATTTACGGACAATGATTGTACAATTTAATAGGTTGTGAGAAAAATAAATATTACAGAGTCGAGGGAGAAAGGATGTTGAATTAGGATAACTATTCTTTTTATTACATCAATTAAGGTCAATATAAATTGCTTAAAAATAATATATATGATTTCTGCAACTTTCAGCATGAAATCTGAAAACCGTTAAATTAATGGGTTCCGTAAACCTAATGTTAAATTCAGCTTTAAGAACAGTATGCTGAATCAATTATACTATCTGCACTTTCCCAATATATTTAAATACCACCTATCGTAGCATTCGTAAAAAAAGAATTAGATTTAAATGACGACATAAAACGGAAAGTCTAGATATTCATATAGATCGTTTCCTAATAACATACGTAAAAGTATTAAGCTATATAAATTAATTTAAATACATTAAAAACGTACGTGTTTATATTATCTCATTAGCTTTGTAGCCATGAATTGCACTCATGGTACAGATCATGGCCAGCGTAGAATAAATATACACAATACTTGTAATAAACTTTAATTTAACTTCTCCAATTTCTCTTAAAACCTTGAATTAACTATAATAGGTAGACGTGTGTATTTGAGTACTTTGCATTCGACATAGCATTGAGACACTAAATAGAGAAATCATTGGAGCTTTTGAATTTCTCTTAAATTTTCAAAATGGTTATAATCGGTAAACGTGTACACCGGGTGGGTCAATGAGAACTACTATCTGAAAAAATTTGTTATTTATGATCTTATACAAAGTATAAAAGCTCCATCGATTAAAATACATCTAGTATAAAATATTTTGTTTTCAAAATAACGAATAGCACTTAAATACACAATACTGCAGATAGCATTTCTTATATTGATACGCCTTGTATTGATGTACTTTGAATTTGACATATCGTTGAGACATTGAATAGGGAAATCATTGGAGTTTTTAATAAACTACTCATTGGTCTTCAGAAATCTCGCGCTATTATCGAGAATCTTTATATTGTAAATGAATTGAGTGCGATTTATATTCAGAGATATGAAGATACGAGGCATGATATACACGGAGGAACGTGGTTGTATTGTCTTGCAACGCTCGGCATTAATATACGCAATGAAATACGACTATCATGTAATCGATTGTCTCGCCGCGCAATGATTGTCTCTATTCGCCTCCGTTTCGCTCATCCCGATGGGTTTTCGAGTACTCTTCAGGCGAAACAAGTCGACGGGACGTTAAACGACTAAATCGAGCTGAAAACGAGTTATTGTTTAACGCTAGCATGCCCGTCGCTGGGTCTTTTTATATTCAATGATCAAAAGTTCTATTTCATTCATCTCATATCCTCTCGCTTTCTATTAATTTTCAGATTTCGTTATCCGGATACGTAATTAATGTTCAACTTCTCGAAAATTAATTCAATTTGCTTTATGGAGTGGATCGGCTTATCGTTTAAGTGGCTCAATTATGCTTTTTAATCAATGTGTCACCAACTTATAAATTTGATCATGTTTATGTATTGTTCCTATTTTAGCAACTATCTGTATATTTCAATTTCTCCTTTCGATTACGTCACGTTAGAGTTAATTAGTTATCATGTTTAGCCTAATTTGTATTGTTGGAATGAATTGTTTTAAAAAGGAAAAATAGAGATATCGTCTGTAAAGGAGAAGATAGTTAAAATTAGATTTCATTGAGCATTGATCGAGTAACAACGCATAACAATGGAGTCACGATTGATGCGATCGTCTGTAAATATTTTTCCGGACTATGGTCTTTGGCATTCTAACCAACGATGACGTTATCGAACTTTGTTGAGCGATCGGATGCTCCAAACTTCTTCACTATATGTATTTATTTTTACAATATAATACTTTTATTAATCCTCTATAATCCAAATTTTTCTATATGTATGAGAAAAGTTATAAGTAACAACAATTTCATTGACATCTTAATTACCAGAAAATTAGGAACTAATAATTATTATAGGTAGACTGCGGATCTTTATGCAAATTTACATTTTTACAAATGATACTAAAGAATCTAAATTGGGGCTTGTTTCACCCTCTGATTATTTTAACTTGTGCTTCACTTCATATATTTTATTCACATTTGCATATTATATGCGTTTTGTATATTTCTCTACAGTGAGATTTTCCATAAATGCATAAACATCCG
Organism: Eucera pruinosa; assembly: GCA_028830335.1. Lineage (NCBI taxonomy): Eukaryota > Metazoa > Arthropoda > Insecta > Hymenoptera > Apidae > Eucera > Eucera pruinosa. Next base: position 14,415,926 of record JAMYCR010000001.1, read on the forward strand.
TGATCTAATTATAAGTTAGTTATTTGATCCCAGTACAATGAAACTTAGAAAATGTATATGTAACTTGCAAGTCGCGTGAAATTATAGTTATACATGAGTTAAACACGAACTTAGAAAATTTATATATGAAATGTATATATGCTTCATTTTATGAAATACTCATTAAACATTTTAGTTACTCGTTTATTTTATACAAAAAAAAATGAAAAATATGAAACTTCTTATATATCGAATAAACATAAATTTGAGATAAAATGCGGTAAGGTACGCGAAAACGAAAAACAAGTAAAATTGTTTTTGTAAAAAGAAAAAATACTAAAGAATATTCGACAATATAGACTATCTGTTACCGTAGAAACCTCACAATTGGTAAATCCTACATTTCACCAGTTAATCCTAGCATTTTCCACAATCAAGTGGTAAAAGTTTGAAAACATTTTATAAATTCAAACTATTCCATTTTGTCTGATTGCGATTATGTTTTTTAAATGAGGGTGTGTGGTTTTTCTTAGTTTCTAATTATGTTTCTATTTCTTATTTCAGACTTTTACCAAACATTCACCAGAATGATTTGATAAAAGATCGAAATGAAAAGGTTTACAAGATGTTTTCGAACTTTTATTACCTGACTGTGGAGAACGCTAGGATTGACCGGTAGAACCAAGGATTTACCAATGTTCGGGCTTTTAAAATAACACATACAATGGCTACAAAAATGTGTTTGTTTAGGCATCTAGGTACCAATTAATTAAGCGCAATTGTATCGAGCTTCTTATCATTCAACAATTGAATACTTTTGGTAGCCACTGTATCTACCAAAGAGCAAAGATAGTCTTCCAGTTAAACACGAATCTCCTAACAAAGTCCAAATCAGTTTACGATTCCATTCACGAGGCGTTCTTCAGCTGGTGTAAGAGTTCCATTAAACTTGGAGTGGCCTAAATCGGCAAAAACAGTATAGTAATAACGAGAACACTCTAGAGCAGTGAGAACAAACGCGTACGTGCCCGAATGCGTTCTGCATTCACGTGCGTTCAGGTGAACACACGCGCGTGAAAGTATTGTGAATTATGCGCGTGTACGATCATGTTTGTCCAGCGTAGTGTACGTGGCTTGGACGTAGTGAGTCATCAGGGGTACTGACGTCACCAACGTGCTCTGGGGGCAATCAACTAGCAAGCGGCGTAAAAATCTTGCAGATCACGCGTCACGTATTGCACGGTTGCAGCGCGGTTGCGTGGGTGGATACTGCAAAGCTGAATGGGAACTGAACGCGCGTCGTTTCGACGTTATCGAAGAAATTCGATTCGCGTTGTTACGTCACACGATAGCGGATTTTCTCATCCGTTAATCTTATTCTCCTTCTTGAAATTGTTGACTTGTTACGTGTAAAATATACTATCATTCATAAGTTTAATCACATCAATGGAATGTATATAGTATATATGCTATCGCTCGGAGGAAGCAAAGGTAACATGATACGGTGACTGAAAAAAGTACTCGTACACAACGAACCCTTGACTTCTACCAATCCTTTGGGTACCAACTAAGTAATTTTCAAAGTATGCCACGTTTCTAGATTTATTTTACAGATGACGCATATGCATGAACTTTAATTTCAATATCGTCATCTTTATTAATCATTGTTATGTTTTTAAATTCACATTCGATGAATAAGGATGAACGTTATGCATCGTATTTAAAATTGAGCGCATGCACATATGCAGGCATAGCAGTGAAAGAGTTAATCTTCGGCGGACCATGTGGGGCTGAGTTAAATCTTAACTTTTGGGGAATTTTATGCCAACGAAATGCAAAGGGTTAATTTAGTTAGATTTTTAATTCAATTGAATTGTGGCGGCCCTCCTGTACCTACCACTAGAAGGACATACCAAAAATAAACGCTTTATCAAAAGTACTCATTCCAACTGCCTAGTCCATATATATACTGCTTTTAACCCTTTCGCTACGAAGGACGTATATATACGTCCTAAAGAATTGGGTTGTTATTTGCTGAAATACATCTATACTTTTTTTTAAAATCACAGTAATACTTTTATTATCAGTGGTACATATTGGATTTTAGTTAATGTTACTAAACCTCTAACTATTTGCACACAAACTATCCCTAAATTAATAAAAGTTACCTTCATCTTTGCATCAGAAACGCTTTTCAGTCTTAAACTGCCGTAGCGAAAGGGTTAACCTTCCTTCCAATATCCTAACGTCTAAGGCAGGGTCTGCTAGATAGCCCTACTGATGAGTCCACTAGCAGGCCCAGGACGAAACGCACACCCCTCCTTTTTCCTATTCTATCCCCTCTCGACAGCGCCACATTATTATTAAATAATAGTAAACCTGTAAAACTGTATGGTTTTCTTATTTTTATCTTATTTTTAAAATTAGATCTATTGTTAATCATTTTGTAACAGCTCTTTCACACGAAGATACGTGTATAGCGATTACATGTACATGGTATACTATGGTAGATACCGAGTGTATTTAATGTACACTAGTGGAAGTATTCATAATACGATACTCGTGTGATACAGTATCGCGATAATGATTTCGTATACTTAGCTACCCCTACCGCTGACAACTTCTTTTGCATGAAAATAACCGAATTGCATCATTTATACACGGAAGTTATATTATTGCTTTGTTTGGGAAATTTTATATTGTTTACAACTTCTACAGGTGCAATGAAACTTATGAATGACGGTACATTCTTCTTAACGCTGCATGTATGAAGCAATTTATTTACGATGTTTGACTATCGGATTGAAAATCATGTTTTAGAATCATTACGAGTTAACTATACACCACCAATTACATACTGCTACCTAGCAATTACATAAACCTGTGCTAACAATTAAATAATGTATGCTTTGAATCTGATAGTTCTTTCATTTTTCCATCTATCCCAAGTCAAAAGGATTTTGATTAGACTGCGGATTGTAGATATTAATTCATATTTTTACAAAGGCAATTAAATAAATAGGGCTTTATTAAAAATTTAGTTCACTCTCTAAACATTATAACTTGTATTTTACTTTGGTTCTCTAGCATAGCTTTATACAATAGTTGCATTTCGTATCTTTTTGCAAATTAATATAAATAATAAATGCATGCAAATCGGCAATCTCTATCACTATTTTTAAATGAGTTAATAATCCTATTTTATCAAAACTTCAAATAGTCATATAAAACTTTTTCGAAAGTTGACGTCAGGTATTATAATATAACAACAATTACATATCAAACAAGGTAAGCATCTGATTTTATTAAAAATAAATGCTGATATGAAGAAAAGAGGTAGATTATTCATTGGTACACATAATATTACATTTATTGTAAAAGAAATAAAAGGTTCATGTATTATTAATATTTTTCCTTTTAAAGAAGATTAATTTTCATTCCAATGAAATGTGTCTCTAGAAGAGCCTACTTGCCCCGATAAAAGTACAGCAAAAAATACCTTTTATAGAATTTCTAGGATCTAGAACTCTAGGACACTACATTACGTGACTCGTTGAAAAAGGCATTCTAATTTAAATAGCAATTAATTTAATCGAAAAAGTGGGTCCATTGCGAAATTGTGCCATTTGCATTTCGACCTAAAGGAGTTCTTCGTATGTTACTTTGTTAGACTGACGCGGTTACTATGTCAAACGTTTTTTTAAGTAAAGCAGATAATTTGTAACTATCTTGTTGCAATTAAGTTGAATCATTTAAGTCTTCGTATCTCTAGTTTGCTCATTGTTCTTGTTTGAGGAAGAGGAAGTTCTTCAAATGAACACCTATCCTTAATATATGGAATTTTTATCTTCTGATAAGATCTTACTGGCTTGCATTGTTAAGAATTTGTTCCAACATCCTGAAGAATATTCTACTTTAGAGAGGCAATTTTACGGTAAACTCTTTAGGAATTCATTTTGATGAAGTTGATAATATTATAATACTAATGTATTGTACATGTGTTTACTAATATTACAGCTGTCTATACAATTTTTTTATTAAAAAATTAAAAATTGACATGTGTCTAAAAAAACAAAAAAATTTGGCCGACTATTTGTGATAATCGCCCGTAAAGGGTTAAGTCTACATATAACATAACAATTTCACACGTATAATATATGATAATCAAAAGACAGCAATTATTACCTACGATTTTTAATACATGATATTTTACTATCGGGAAAGCATTATGCCTGTAGAAATTGAGGAAAGTTTATAGTCAATAAAGAGAAGCGTATATGTATCGTTGTTTAAAAGTAGATGACATAATTCGAAGAAATGGTAAGGAACCATAAAAATAAATTTGTTGAATCTTTTCCAATATTTACATCCTGCACCAACGAAAATCTGTAACCAGTATCAATTGTATCCCAGTGCCGTAATTAAATCAATTCTTATCATTGTCCAGATTTCTAATCGTGAAATCTGATTTGTTAATCATTAATGAAATTTAAAATACATCGGCTGTATGCTTCTAACAATAAATCTGTCCGTCAATGAGCCTAGGGACAAACGGTAGCTGGAAATCAAATTGTAAATCACGAACTATACTTGTTGCTGCGCTAGATCTCTGCCATGCCTCCGGCACAGTACAACTGCGTTTACCTCGTTTTATTATCGTGGAAAGCCTTGAATTTATTCTGCACGTGTCCGACCAATTTTCCAATACCATAAAATTGAATTTCCTTCAAATTGGAAATAAAAAAAAAATAAGCTAACTTTTACGTTGTTCGAAAATAAATTGCGATTTTCTGTAGTTTCATATTTAGAGCTTCGTGTATCGTAAATATTTAATTCATATTTATCGTGCAGCATACCATTTTAAAGCGTAGACGCCGTATTATCGTTCAATGGTTTTGTTTTTTGCAGTTTCTTAGGTTACTCTAGAACATTGCACACGGTAGCAAAAGGAACGAATTGGTAGATTTCTTATTTTGTGCGTTCAAAATGGGACGTAAAGTAGCAGAAACTGCTCGAAATATGAATTATATATTTGGCAAAGATACAACCACTGGAAGTACTGTGCAAGTTGCACTGTGCAATGTTGATTTCAACAATTTCGTAATGGTAATGAAAGTCTCGAAGAAGAAGAAGATCGAAGACGATCTAGTGCTATTAACAATAACAGAATAAAAAGATTTGTAGATGATGTTTCGAAAACTTGCACACAAGTTAAGTGTGAGTAAAACAGTAGTCACTAATTACTTAAGAGTTTAGGAATTAAAGAAGCCGTAAAAACCGTACGTTATTTGCGGACAACTTAATAATATAAATAATCTAAAATTTTTAAAACAACTTGAAACTCTGTTACATGGTAGGATTATTTTTTTAACAGATATAAAGTCCTGAACTGTTAAACATTCATTTTTGTATTGATTTTGAAGGAACATATCTTACCAGAAAACGAAACATTGCTCATTTCGTTTACATAAGTTCCCCGGATGTTGTCGCTATTAACGTTATTATACTTATTAATGAAAACTCTGCAATCTGATTTTGCTCATTTTTCGTGTCATCATGCGATACATAATAATAACGCCTTGTTATCTGTATTTACAGAGTCGGTCTTAAAACAAAACAAGAAGAACGTGCGCTTTTTAGAAAATCGTATCAGAACTTTCTCTTCAAGTCACGTCGCATAAAGAAATATATGCTACCCTTTTCTTAACGTTAACACGTATCAAGACTCCATAATGGACTCCGTATCTTTACGAAAAAACCTTATCGCATAACAAAGTGTTGAAAAATCTAAATGTTTCCGAGAACTTTATACCTGTTTTCTTGTTTTAATAATAAATTAGCCTTACCCCATTCTCTTATCGCGCTACGGTATGTATCCTTTCTGAAATTGGCAGCAATTGCCATTGAAACTTCTGATAAAGACACGACCTCGAAATTTGGGTACGCTGTCAATGTAATTTATAATGCATTACGACCCTAAATTTCTGCAAAGGTAAGCAACGTTCCAACGATGGACAAACATTTTCTTTATCGGTCTGTTGGGCTCGTAAATCAATTTCAGATAACGGAAACTTACGTCGTTTCGTAAGAAAATGTGTGAAATATCGAGTTTTATGCTCTAATTAGCTAGTGTTACTCAATAATTAACCCTAACTCTTTAATATCATTACATAACGACATACGACTGATCTAGATTTTTTTATGGAATTGTTTATCTGCATGGATGCCGCTTAGCAAAATCTGTTTTTCAAAATATGATATGCAAAGAAGAATTCTGCGTTTTGGGTTTCACAATGCGTTATATCATCTCAGATTAAGATGTCTTGGCAGCTTTTGGTGTATTTACAACATCGACGTTTAATTATGTCGTTTAATTGTTATAATATACATGGTGTCCCACCTAATTACCTTATGCATCTTATGCATAAAAAGTACCTGTGACTTTGAAAATTCCAAAAGAAAAAGCTTCTCAAATACCCTAATTTATTAATTCTATTAGAAATTAAATTAAATTTCATAACTTTGGGAGCAACATAAAAACTTGCTTCTAATATTTATAAATTTAAATTTCAGTTTCTATGTTGAAGCTTCTTTTTCTCAGAATTATAAAACTTTACCAAATAAATAGGATTGAGATTGAATTTAGTAATATCTTGTAGACCGTTGCAGGGTTAAAGTTATTCACTTCTAATTCCCACTTTTAATTGCAAATACTTTCCCGTCTTACGAAAATATTGCTACATCTTCAGAGATACAGAAAACACTGGAGGCTATTTTGATAATCAAGTTTGTATTAGGTGACCCATAAATAAAAGGTGAATTTTATATAATAAGTCACTTAATAAAGAGAATAATAAACGTTTTATATTTTATACGTGTAGTATTCTCATACCAATACTGACGTATACTTGATTGAAATAAAAAGTTTCTGACAAACATTCACGTAAAATGGGCAAACCATTATTCAAGAGAGAATTTTCTCTGTTCATTAGATATATTAAACATAATATGAGATCACAAATTGAACAAGTATCAAAAACTGTTGCTTTAAACACAATTACGTCTATCGCGAGTGGTTATACGTGTCACGAACGGCCGGTATGATCTATTTCCGCTCGAAATCTACTAGAATTATTAGCGAGCTGTGTAAGCTGATTTGACGACGAATTCGTTTGATCTCTTGCATCCTATTAAACATTTACGAGAGATGGGAAGCATACGAATTATCAGCTAATTCATTTCTCTGTCTCGAGAATGCAAGAACAACACTTCATAAAAACGCAGCGAATCTTTTGTTAACGCAATCAGGAAGTTCGAATTAAGTAGTGAGAAGATTAATGTAATAACTAGACTGCGGGTCTTTATGGAAATTCATGTTTTTACAAACACAGATAACATATTGAAATATAAATACTAATTGGTTTCTCTCTCTAAGAGTTATAATAAGTGCTCTGTATTTTTTATATATTGTATATATTTGCATACTGTATGCATCGTACATCTTCTTACACTTTTACATTTTCTATAAATGCATAAAAATCTGCAGTCTAGTAGTAACACTATAGAGAATTAAAAAATTTGCTTCATATACATATATGAAAATGACGAAAATTTGGAATATTAAAACTATATTTAATCTTTTGCGAATACATACTACCTAAATCTTATAAAATCTTGAAGGCTCAAAATTAATTTGTACACCTAATAACAATGCTGACATTTGTTGACATCTGAACATCACGAAGAATCATATTCTTATGTTATATTCTAAACAATGATTAACAATTTTGTAGTTTTATAACTTATATTAGCATAACAAATTTGTTCAGATAATTAAAAAGCTAAATATTATTTATTTTATATGAATGTACATATGTACATTTGTCATCTCGACACGTATATGTTACATAGTTTAGATGAACTATTATACATTAAGTATTAATGGGGACGAATTGTCACTGAAACGATTGTGATCGTGAGGCAGGGTTGCATTTACCTCAACAGATTATTCCAGACAAATGCTCATCGTTATAGATTTAAAATCCCCCGTTACATTCATGCTACGCTTCAGTTGTATTTCATAATAACGTAATAATGGTACTCTAATAATCAACAATTACCATGTTTATAATAATTAGTTTAAAACACGCGTTAACTATACTACGCCAAAAATCGTCAAAGGAACCTTTCATCACTACGAAAATTCCTACAACAAACTGTACTCCAATGTTCCGACATTTTTTATTACGATACACTAATAAATCGATCAATCTATGGAAGTAACCTCTACTTCCAATTCCTCCATTCGATCTTAAAAAAAAACTGTTACCGTAATAATTTTATCGCTTATATTTTCTCAACCTACATCTTTGTCACTAAAGAAATTACTGCAAGAACCCTTGGCGATAATTTGAAACACGGAAGCGCGAACTCGAAAACATGAGAAAGCTTGCGGACTCACCTAATCATAATATCTCGCCTCGAGACGATCCCAAACCGGCAGAAGCTCATTCAGTGAAGAATTCGCGTTATCTTTTGATAAAACACTTCCGGCAACACTTATTTTTTCTTTTCTTTTGATTCGATCAAAGTACAGGACTTGGCGAGGCGTCGATAGAGAGATAACTAAATCACTACGAAAGGGTCAGTTCGCGACGAGTACGTCTGTCAATCTGTTAGTACCACTGCCAGCTCAGGGACGTCGCACGGGACCGCGAAATCAGGCTGCCCCTTCCCCCTCCTCCTCTCTGCAACACTAGAAAAAAGGTGTACCTCACGCGAAGGGGGATAATAGGCGACCATTGACAGCTTCACGGAAGCAATAAAACTCATGGTTAAGGATAACTAGCCAAGTGAGAACTTGTCTGGATAAATAAATTTATACGCGGCCGGAAGAATTCCCTTGGGCCCTATCGATCAAGCTTCGATTCAGGGACTGCTGACTCGTTTTATCAACGTCTATCATGCGCGGGAAACAGTAACAAGCTACTCTTTAGTAGTTATAACACGAGAAATGATCATGCATTCAAATTTCTTTTATTTTCATCAATTTTTGCTTGGATAGTTTTATTATTAAAGCGCTGTCCTATCTTAAGGCACTCTTTTTTATTTATTTCATAGTTTTGAAATTTTTATTAAAATATTTTCCACTTTTTCTGATTAATTCAGCAGTTATTTCTAACGAAGTTACGTACTTATTTGAACTTAAATATAATTGCTGTTATTTGCTACATTTCTCGAGTGAGGTATAACTTACTCTTTTCATGAAACGAATTTATCGACCCGTTTAAAAATATTAGATTACTTATTGATACACCTAATAACAATTTTGGTGTGTGGTAGTGTAATTTTATTAGTATATTTAATACGTTGCTTGGTTTGTAGATCACGATTCCAATTACCTTCATTTTTACAGTACAATGTCTTCTTGACGAAGCCCAATGAGACAAACGAATGAAATTACATCCGAGGATCCAATTAGCAAAACGGTACGCGAAACGATCGCAACGTTGATTCAATTTTCCTAAGCGTGCTTCTTAATTACAAGCTTCCTAACTCGGCCGTGATTATTTAAACTTATATAGGTATCCGATAAGAAAATGGAACCCAATAATATTGCGAACCATATTGTGCGAAGATTAAAAAAAAGGAAGAGAGAGAGAGATCTGCGAAGGGCCCAACCTCTGCACCCCTGTGCCCTGTTCGAGTTAAATTACTATAGAAGACTTTATCCACTTTAGACACCGGCCGTCAGGCAATCATCCTATTGCCGTACCATAGTACCATGAATGACGGTAAGAAAAGCTACCGAGAGCCGGTTGCCACGAGTTCCCCTGAAATACTGTGTGCCGCTTACTCTCTTGTATTCCCACGGTCCACTTCGCCACAAGAAACAATATGAAACGATATTTTCAATCGGCTCAACCACTCGAGACACTGGTCGTCTTGACGGATGTCATACTAGTTGATGTTCACCGTTGATATGCTTGACGTTTTAATAGGACAGAGAAAGATAAAGTACAATTGTTACCAATCTAAGGTAATTCGAAAGCGGATGGGTTATCGAGAGAAACAAACGATACGCGCGACCTCCTAGCGCGCAGGAAGATAGAATAGCAAATTGCAAGTACAGTATTTCTCATCATTTTTTATGAAGCAAAAGGGAAACTGTAAACAGTATTTGAATTGGAATGCAAGAATGCAATGAATCTGCATGGTTTGAATTTTTCTCAATACTGGCTTCAAGGAATTCGACGCGCGAAACGTTGGCAATCCACAAAGCTTCTTATTGCGTCTCTTGCCACTTTAAGAAGCAACTGTGAGATAATGACCCAATTAGATGTCATTTACACGTGACTCATATTCAATTTATCCATGTCCGGCTGCCAGGCTTTAATGCCTTACGCGTATTATTATCCACGTTTGGTATAGAAAGGTAAACTGCCTCGAGTAACATATATACAACGTTAATCGACATTGCACCTGCAAACTTAACAGTAATCGTTTGTCCCATAGCGTATAATAGTTTCTCTCAGCGAACGCTGGTGTCAATAGGATTCGAAATGAAAAGTAGCCAAATTTATGGATCAGAGTTAATCCTTAGCCAATGATTCCTTAATCCTTCCTGTGCGGAGCTCTTCTGATTTAAGAGTAATATCTTTACATAAAGTGCTGATTAAAGTTACTATTATACTTATTTATTTACTCAATATTAAATAGGATATTTATAACATGTGATTATTTCAAACATTGATCATTTTTATTCACGTCGTGTTTATAAAATATAAACATTCGCTAACGCATATATGCGTCGACGTCCATAGAACTCAAAGGATTAACCCTTCAGGGATGATACACATTTTCCTGTTTCTTTCGCTGCATTCGATTACATTGCTGCATTGTCCACTACAAACCTTTAAGTTCTCTCTGTATTATAAACCCTTTTAACCCTCTAAGGACCAACGTTGTGTTAACAAAAAAATTAATTGCAGTTTTTTGTGAAAAAAGAAATAGCAACAAAAATATTATTTCAAATCCCCGGAATGCCTTTTCGTAAGCACATTGGTAAAAAAAGGAATTCGGTGATGCAAATTAGCTAGAAAAAAATTATAAATGAAAGACTGCGTCAAGATCCGTTGGTCCTTAAAGGAATTAAGTTCTCATCTCTAAAATCGTGAAAAAAAAGAGTAAGGCAAAAATGCGATCAATCAGACAAAACCACAACAATTGATTATCACCGACAAAGCGTCTAGCGCGTTACATCGATAAGAGGGGGGTACAAATCTCGTTCGTCATCGATTGACGTAGGAATTCTCGTTTTCTTAGCCACCTAGTATACACATCCGGTCGGGCCAGCACTCTGCAACTTTCCTACTTCATTCATCGACGCATTCTGTGGCCTTTGAAGGTTGCACAGGCAGAAAGGAACGGACATAGTCGCGCGCCGCCGATCAGAGTCTGCCGGTGTGCATGCCGACCAGTTTCAACATAATAATTCCTTCTTGGAAATATACTGTGCCTGCCACTACATTCTGCGGCATCGCAAATACAAATCACATTTGTTACAAGTGAATTGAGCCGTGAACACTTTGCTCCACCGTCTTTCCATACCCTTTTTTCCTGACTTTTTACGCTACCAAAAAGCATCGTCTAAACGGTTACGAAGTTACGTAACAATAGAGATATTGGTATAGTGAAGCTAAATTTAAAACGTGACATTTTTGCGGACATTATGTTTGGAGTGATATCAATTTTAATAACATCAGGGAAAAAATGTTAGTTAAGCTCGTTTTCTTTTATTCTATCGCAGAAGAAGTTATAGAAAGAAAATGAGAATACTTTAATCAGTGGAATACATGTCTGAGAATTTTTTCAAATTTTTTAGCAACCGAACCGATTTTCAACAAATTCAAAAGTGCCGATCGTTTATTGAAGTTTCTAAGCGACTATGTTTACATTTCTATAGTTATCTCAAATGCATTTCTTAAACTGAACTTGAACTGGATTAGAAGTCGTTCACCCTTATCGTTAAATATTTCGAAAATATTGCGGCACGAATTTATGAGATGATCTAATATTTTAAATCATGCATTGAAATATTAACAAAAGCAGTAACAATAAAAATATAAACTGTCACCTTTACATTCTTTTAAAAAATAAATGATCTCCCTCAATAAATCTTTCCTTGTAAAATGTTTATCTTTATCATTATTCGAAGAGGAAGTTATCGCACGAGAATTCTACGGAACATAAACAAAAGACACGAGTCGTGGTCCATGTAACTGTATAACAGGAAGTTATAATAACAGGGAGCACGGCATCAATGAAATGGGAAAGTACCAATGGCTGGAATACTATCGTCATCCCCGACGATCTACGTCACCTTTAGGTTAGTAACCGTGACGTGGCTTTCACCGAGCACGCTGGCATGATCGGCAAAAGTGTTGCAATTTCTTGCAAGCGGGGAACGACTTTAGTTATAATTTTACCCTTCAATGAAGTTAACGCGAAGCTGTTATATTCAAATCGACGCTAATTTACATATTCAAATTAATATAAACTAACTTTTAATTCCAATTAAGTTTAGGTATTGTAAGCTCCTTACATACCAGATGACAGATCTGTGATCAGATGGAAAATTTAACTGTGATACATATAGACAACTTTCTAATTTCAAAATGTAATAATTTTAAAGGTCGTTTAACTGGGAAAAATCGCAATATTCTTAAAAATGCAATTTCTCACATTAGTGACTGTAAAAATTGGTTGCTAATTTAGGTTTAGTCAACTTGTTCGTATGGTTTCTTAAGCAAATTTACACCAAAAAGAACATTATCCCTCAATTCTAATAATAGTTGAACATATCGTATTTTGCCATTTGACCACAGAGATTATACGTTGACAGATCATAAAATTTTCTACAAAATACAAAGCTTTATAAGAATTAACAAAATACGATGTCGAATTTATAAAGTAAATAAGTAATCATTAACATCGTACTATAAAATTCATTACATTAATCACTCCAGTAATTACAACAACTAACCATCGACAAGAAGATGTTTAAGAGACATAAGACGAACGAAATTTTTATACGAATTATAGCAACATAATGATTTTATACACACAATTGTAATCATTCCTCTATGCACAAACTTCTTCGTGTCGTAGTATTAAACAACCATTGTGAACATGAATAATATAGCGATGAGAATAAAGCTGGGAACGGTGCCGTATACCAAGCGAACTCCGCGTTCCATCGAAAATTCCGTTCGTTCGATTCTCAGAGCACACACAGGTATTCGCGCTTGTGGCCGTGCACGTGCGCGAGAGCACCTCTAGAGGGGAAGGAGGTTATCGACGGCGCCTCGCCGAGAAGAGTAAAGAGAGAAAGGAGAAGAGAGGGCAGAAAGGATGGAAGAGTTGGAGTGGAGATAGTCTGTTGCGCGCACACAGATAAAAGATAGAAGGTATAGTTAAATGTAGATGTGTGGTAAGTTGGTGTAGAGTAGCGCATAGTTATGTGGACCGCGTGCCGGAATACGCCGGCGGTGAATGGTGGGGAGAAAACGTGAATGATCCATAGAAGCCGGTACAGCTGTGTGCTCCGGCAAAGAAGCTCGTGTGAGTGCGTAGAATGTACTGTACAGATGGAAGGGAATGGAATAGTAGTGAAGCGGTGGGAAACGTCAAATACGTAGTGGGGATGCAGCAGTCCGAGAAGTGGGGTGCGGGTTGAGGTTCGGCTTCGGAAATGGCCGCGGGAAAGTAGAGAGCGTTACGTCGTCTGGTAGGCGAGCCGAAGTTTTTCGTGGGCAGCGCTCGTTAACCCGGCGCTTCGGGCGTGCGATCGGCGATTCAGCAGCCTCTTGAACACACGGGGTGCAATGTTTTAAGAAAAAAACGGCCTAACTGGCAAAGATCGTGTAGTGTAGGGCTATCTGGTCTGGTGAGAATTCGGACCGGTGTGTTGAAAAGATCAGTGCGGGCGGTCGTGTACGAGGATGGTCAGCGACGACGGTGCACCACCGAACAATGAGATCCTCAGTACAGACGGAGAGGGGCAGGGTGCGTCGGTGCGGGGGGAACCGCATTCCAGAGTGGGCGGCATCCTGGAATGTGATCCCCCCGGTAACAAGAATTCGCCGAGTGAGCGAGCCTGTAACGACGACGACTGCACCGACGGAAGCGGTGAAACTGTGATTGTCGACGATTGTAACAGCAGTGGAGGCGTTGGAACCGTGATTGCCGGCGATAACGGCGCTCTGTGCCGATATGCTATCGGCACTGCTAATACCGCTATGTCTTTCATCGAAATTTGTCAGGTAACTATACTGTACCGGCGTTACGTTCTCTTTAATCTTTCCTAGCTGTCAATGAGCTCTACTATGTTCATTTTTCTCCTCAATCTCCCGACATGTTTTCTCTTTTCCGCGTGTTTCATCTTCTTCTCACTCACGTGAAAGCCTTTTGCCGCGTTTCGGTTAGAAAATCAATAATAAAGTTAGATTTCAAAATTAAACCTTCTTGTTTCTTGTTGCTGTTTTTTCACGTGTTTACTTAACGTTAGGTTGACATCTCGATAACTGACATCGGTTACAATATTTCTGACATACGAAGACAGTAAATCTAGCCGATGTGTCAAGGAATGAGAACGAAGCACCGTTAATCGTTCAATTACTCTCTCGCTTTTCTGATACATATATATTTATATATATATTTATGGTTTGATTTTTCTCGGCCATACATTCGCATTGCAAAGGAATATCATGTCTTTCAGATTCGGTTACAACATCTCTTTCCGCAATTGGTTTCATCCGCGCGGTATAGTCTTTGCGACGATTCTATAGAGCTTACCGCGGAATGTTTGGCTAACGATGTGATACGGTATCTACTAAAGGAAGATATTTATCTTATATCTCGAGACCCGGTTTCTCGTAGCATGAGACACAATGTGTATCAGATGTTGAACAAACACAGTATTCTGTTCGCAAGTATGGTAAATCGTTTGAACGTGGTGCCGGATACGGCGTACGAAGCATTCATGGGAGTCGCAGATGAGCTGTTTTTACATGGTGGTGTTACATGGGCAAGAATCGTCTGCCTATACGCATTTATGGGTAGACTTGCTCTCTGGGCGCGGGATAGACGAATGCACGCATTAAAGAAAAAATTACCATTATACGTCTCGAGATTTATTGGCGAAAAAGTTGCACATTTCATCAAAGGATACGGGGGATGGGTAAGTGTGTCGTATTTTTAAATTCGATAAATGTCAGTTACATAAAAATATCGTATTTGGACGCAAAGACGAATTCTTAATATTCATATTATATATTTAAATATTTATTCAGGAGCAATTGTGTATAGAATACCCTGTGGCAGAAGAAATAAGTGGAGCAATCTGGAGAAGTCTTCTAATGACAGGTGCTACACTTGGTTTGGTTGCAACTATTTTAACAGTGACCTCCTGATATACCCTTACAAAGTAACTCACACAGGGTACGTTCTTTGTAAGATCTTCCAGTGTACTTATGTTCTACCAAAATTTTTTTTTTTTTTTTTTTTTTGTTTAAAAACAATTTTTCCAAGAGTTTACATTAATGCTTACATTGGCACTAAATGTGAAATTATGTGATTTGAAAGCCATCTTTGCCTATATCTTTTATAATAAGTACAGGATGTAAATTAAGTCTCAACCTGGCAATCTGCACAATCTTCATATCAATGTCACTCAGTTTAGAATCATCCTAGTTTTTATATAACTCCAACAAATATGTAACATGAGCAAATTATAATGATACAAGTTTCCTATCACATTCATATTTTGTAATATCTGCAACTTGACAGGCTAGTTAAATTAGAAAAAAAAAAATTTTTATTTAATGTTAATCTAGATATTTTATCAAAATAATTTCATATAATACTCAAAATTGACATTTCAGATATTTATACCAAACAAGAATCTCAAAATTATATTGAATTTAGGTAGAAGCAATCTAAATGTATTTATTTATAATTTATTTTAGGTAGAAAATATATTAATAAATTTCAATCAAAGACCATCATAGTAGACGCTTAGAACTTATCAAAAGCGGTTAATATAGCAGTGCTCATTAAATATACAATAATATTTTTAAATAATGAATATTATATGTGGTAGTTTCTAATGATATTACAAATTTTTTATGCAATTATTCGGAAATAATAAACATTTCTACAAAATATCAGTTTTCATAGTTGTATTATTTTTTAATACCTGTAATTAGAATTCTTCTGCAAAATAATATAATATGTTCAATTTTCCATTTACACATATATTCGATAATATATTTTGTACGAATAAAATATTTAGCTGATATATTTCCAGCTTTTCTTATATAAGCATCGATAAATGCAAAGGAATCTAGATAATTAAATCCAAGTGGCTGATTTTCATGGAAAGTCTTCACTTAATCCCATTCAGGATTTTAATGTCTTATCATACACCTAGCAATCTTATTATTACTTGGTGATATATATATATATATATATTAAATGGTATCAATCCATAGTATAAAATATATCACGAAAAATATAAAACTTTAATATGTCTAAAAATAATAAAAAATAATAAGCAAATATAAAATAAAGGTCACTGTCAATGTCATAAACAATTACTCTTAAATGTTATTTATATGTGATGAACTGCTTTAAGAAGTAGAAGAAACATATCAAATCTTATTCCTACAAAGAAGTTCAATTGTAAAAATTTTATTTTATTTAATAAAAAAAAAAATAATTTTTGCACTAGAAGAATTATGAAAAATATATTTAGTAGATCCTAATATAGTTTTATTTAAAGTTGCATATTCATTCAAACGTAAATACAATCTACGTACTACTCAAAATATATTGATTTATTATTTGATACCAGATTGCAAATATTTCAAACCACAAGAATTTCTAAAATACATGATTAATAGTGAAAATGTCTATCATATGATTTGTATTCTTTTATCTTTCGAATAAATAATGTAGGAGCAGCGTAAAGTATCAGTGTACTTAATATTTAAGTTGAAAGATGAATCACATAATTTGACTAATAATGATATTTTACTAATAAAGTACTTTACGCGGTTTCCGTAAACATATTATTATCGATTGAAAATCGGTAAAAAAATCTTGAAATCAAAAACAGGTTTCTTCGAGTAATACCGACATTTTAACAAATTCTTGGCGCTATAAAAAAAATTGTAACACAGCTTAAATTCATTCCGTTTCTCAGGATATGTTTAACAATTAAAAAATCTAAACCCCACTACTTAAATTTATCGTACATATTTTACTAAATACATAATGATTTTAAAAACGAATACGCGATGTACGAATTACACGAAACTTTTTTAAATTTCGAATACGTTGTAACACTTGAATATAAAAAAAGGGATAATTCCCTGATCATTATTTATAATTTTATGCAATACATGAACATACAATACAAAATCATGAATTAGAGAATGATATTTTTCTTACTTCTATTCATATCTTGTGTACAATCATGACTGTACAGGAAAACAACTGCCTTTTCATTTTTTTGTCTTTTTTCCTTTTTTATTCCTTAACGAGGATAATAGTAAGAATCAACAATTTTTTTTTAATAAACCTTCAATTGTTTCTACTATAAGTTTGGTAATATCGATATTACAACTATGTATAAGTATGTATTATGCATTTACGTGTGAATATATAACTATATAACTGTACAAATGGGACTCTTACTTCATTCCCCACTTATATAACAGTAAGTGATTATCACAATCATTAGCCATCAATTATTTGGTTAATGATGTATGAAACATATCGTCAGCATTATGAGAATGTCACATCGAACACGAAATAAACCTTCAAAAAGAGGAACTATTATATATTAAATAAAAAATCATTAATGAACTTTTGTTTAATTTTAAATGAATTAGTAATATTTAATTATTCTTATACCTCTAAAAATATTTATTAGAGGTACACGTAATATTAATAAATTTAATTGTTTATTATTTCTAGAAATATTGGACCCCTTTAATATTTTGCATGCTTGACTTTGGTATTTTGTCACACAATAAGAAACTATTGGTTCTAGTTTAATTAATGTTTTATATATCTTTATTTTTATATTTGTAGACCAATTTTCGTTTTTTTTTTTTTTTACAATTACATGAATAATTCGTTTAAAGAACATTTTACTTAAGTCTTATATATGTATGTATAAAACGGAACAAAGTAAGAAGTATAGAACTTCAAATTGATGCAGAGATTGCACATGATACTGACGATATGACCACTTTAATTCAGTTTTTCATACAGATCGGCAGTTATAGCCTGGACGTATTACCGTCCAAAACAAAGCAAAAATGGTAAGACATTTTATGAATCTTATCTGCACCAATATCCTGTTATATTTAATTATTCCTTCATAAATCGAGTGCACAGGACTGAGAATAATAAAAGACAGATTAAGGTAGTCTAGTTCTATATTAACCTTTTCATGTACTATTTGACGAAACTCTTGAAAAGTTTTTTTTTCCCTTCAAAAATCTGATAATACTTTTCTAGAGGATCTTATAGTAATATGAAAAGGTATTAAGCAAATTTCAGATAAACTTTTGTTCAGTATAGTAACACACCGTTCGATTTCTTTTATATCTTGATGTGTCTGCATATAAAATTCATTGAGACTTGAAAATATTATTGCAAGGTATGTTTATGAAGGATCGAAAATATGCAACGATAAATAGCACACAGCAAGCGCAAATTAGCATCATGAATTAATACAAAAGTATTTTACATTTAGCCTGATGGTAATAGGATTCAATTTTAATAAATTCAGAGATTCATAACGATATATGTGTTGCCACAGATCATATTACGTTTAAAGTATATCTAACACATAAATCACTTGGTGACATGCTCTATTTTTGTTTCTTGTCGGCTTTCTTGATTTATCACAGCTAGGGCAAAGGTGTCAAGAAAGAAATCTCTTGCACGCCCGAAAAACAAAGCTGGTTTAGATCTCTATTCGACGTAATCCCACCAATCCTTCTCGTAACCTTCATGTACATGTTCCAAAAGCACTTTCCTTCGACTATCGCAATATCTTGAAATACAAAGAAAAAAGACATACTTGTATTTTTTATATTTATATATATATTTAATTTAGCAAGATTTTATTAATAATACATAGAAGGAAAAAGCAGATGCTTACCTATATTTATCTTGAACCTTTTGCTTAATATCAGCAAGATTTTCGCTTGTAATATCTCGTTCAAGATATTCAGACAGACGTTCTGTAGTTCCTTCTAGATCCTTTTGGTTGTCCTCAAAAATTACAGACTGATTATTTTTTCGCACGTAATATGCAAAAACGTAGGTATACATAAGAGTCTGCCTACAGGAACACAAAATGTCTACTGCCTTCTTTAAAAATTGTACCTGTAAAGAAGTTTACAATACAATTTAATGTCGATAATTGTACAATAAAATGCTATTTTACATTTAATTGAATTAAATTATGAGTTTACCTCAATCCATGACATATTATGCTGTTGCATTTCTTCCATTTTTTCTTTTACGCTTGCATACAGTTTATTTTCAAATTTTAGCGATTGCATATGATTTATATATCTATTGCAGTAAAATAAGTATCTCTGCAATGCGGATCGTGATTTTTCTTGAGCATCTCTTGCTGCTTTAGCCTCTTCCTCGTCGTAACGATTACAATTATACCAGCTAGAACCATGTGGTTCCCATGGTCCAAGACACACCCAACAAAAATCAGTTTTACAATTTTGATTTTTGCACACCATATGGTTGCAGCCACCATCTTTTTCAATGGTCACATTACATTTAGGACATTCCTTTGTGTTTGCAGCAATCCAATTTGATGTTTCAGAATCATCATCACACTTTTTAATCCATTTACGTAATAAATGGCATTTTACAGGATCATGCCAATTTTCACCACAATGGAAACAGAATGTATGTCCACATTTACATGTTACTGGTCTTGCCTCTACATACTGTACTTTTATAGCATTATTACAATCTGGAGATGGACACCACCTCAATAACCTATTACACTATAAAGTAAAATAATAAACAATATAGATGTCATATAATTTCTTTGTAATGTAAAAATATAGTAATTTGATATTTACTTCAACAAAACTATTTGTTATTAAATGTTGATATTTCAACTTCACTTTAGAATCTTTTACAAGACGCATAACACTGGCATCATCAACTAAAATGTCACAAGCATGTGCTGCACATGCAATTGTTTGACCAACTCCTTCTTCCATAATTTTGGTTGTGAGATATTCTCCCCAGCAGCCAGTACAAAAGCGATGTCCACATTCCAATCCAGTCATCATCTAAATTTTTTTTAAACATGTCAGATGATTTTACACTTTGAATTATTTTTTTCTAATGCAAAAAACATGTTAAACTAATTTAGTATAATGTTATACACATACAGCAGATGGTTGAACTGTAAAACAAATTCCACATTCTTCGGTACCATTTGTTGATGTCCTTCTAGACTAAAAGTTTCAAATATATTGTTAACATAATTATGAAATTGTTTACCTTCATGGTAAATAGCAGAAGAAAATTTTATTCACCAGAGAGCTTTGGGAAGGTTGACTTCTACTTATCAGTGGGCCCTTTCTAAATGGATTAACAACTCGTGCTTCTGCAAACAACTTCTCTTGATCACCATCATAAAAGCGCTCCATTAATTTTTCTTTGTCCCATTTAAAATGATTTAATAAAATACGTGTAGTTGTTGCTGGTATCTGTAATTAAATGGCAACAATATATCCTATCCACATATTTGTTTCTTATACTTTATTTGTTAGACTTTGTAATACAAAATTTTTTTCAATATACTTCTACAACTGTGTTGACTTCTTTGATGGAATCAACCATATGTTGCACTATTTCTTCTGTTGACAAAACTTCGAAAGGGTATTCATCAACATCAGCTGCTCGTTCCCTTGGATTTGTAGCTTCAATTTCCATGGCAAAATCCACATCATCTCCACTAGATTCATTTCCGGAATCAACATCGTCGTATGTTTCCTCTTCAGAATCCATCGCGAATCTTCTTATTTATCGAGCAACGAAGACACTGATATATTCGTTTACTTTATATATTTTGCACCTACATAAAAAGAATAGTACTCAAAAAATACAATCGCGGTACCCGATATTCCGATCGTTAAATCATATTTTTTTCCAGTTAACACTATGATGACTTATTCGTTTCACTACATTGTAAACATACGTTGAAAACAAGGAAACCAATAAACGGATGTATATCGGAATAAAGCAAGAACTGTTCACTAACACGTTTTCATTTCAATTTGTACTCCATAAAATTCTTGCAGAATTATAAAAGAAGAGATAATACCATCACGAGAATATACGCTATGTTAATAGTGAATTCGATAGATTCCGAGAGAATTTCTACACCACAAAGAAACGTACTGCACCTGTACCCGCGAAATACTGTTGTAGCGGAACAAGGTGAAAACAGCTTATATTTCAGCACATGACGTCATCGTTCGCTACTTCCCGAATAAAGCAAGAAGCTTTACTGTACGTTTTTCTCTACTTACTGTCAATAAAGTCTCATAAAATTTATAATCTTGACACTAAACGACTCCGCGAATAACGTGGATAGTTAAAACTTGAAAATATTTTTACCATCGACGTAAGTAAGAATAAAATCAGCTGCCAAAACATCCGAGTTGAACTCCGGCAGCTGATATAGCAAACGCTAGTCTCACGGAGAAATGGTGAATAAGCTATCGTGTCGTTAGCCAATCAGAAGACAACTATGTGCATGTTATCCAATGGCGTCTCTGTGTTTATCGAATTGATATTTTATATCGCCCTTTCTGTTAACGTTTTGTTTCGGAATTTAGTAATTCTAAGTAAAATTCCATCACTCGTATTACAAATAATCGATTGAAAATGAACTACGATAATTACGTATACGGGAGCAATGATAATATTTGTCAAATGACAATTTTACTGTAGCGGAATTTTGTAGGGATCAAATTAAAAAAAAAGTATACCGACATGGTTGATATTTAAAAATTATATTTTTATAATTATAAAGATTTTTTATCTAAGTAAAGTATTCGGAGAATATTACCCTTCAATTATTTTAAATTATTCATAATGTATCGTTTATGAAAATATATGAAGACGAATATATACATATTAGTGTGAATAAAATGGTGAAAATAAAATACCTTATATGATTTTATAGCTCTTATACAACTAAATTACTCCGTATTTGACACTTTGTATAAAGAGATTATAAAAATCGGAAGCTGAATGAAAATATTGAATTTCAATTATTAAGAATGGTGTCGTTTTACATCCGATAAAATACTACAGTTCCGACTAAGGATGCGATAAAAGAAGATAAGAAAAACTTCTAATATCACTCTGATTTTGATTAACGTAGGAAGACTGGCAACATGACATCAAACTTTAGTAAACGACTCTAACGAACGTGAAACAAACACTGAATACACTTTATGCGATTCCCAGATATTTATCGACGTCGGAACACATCACAGAAATTTACAAGATTTATTACCATGCACAATAATCTTTTCAGCCATTTCACTCGACAAGTCACCAAATCAGTAGGTTAATCGGGTAAAATCATAAATTGATCTAGAATGCACCGTTTGCCATGAAAGAAGGAACGAGTTTATAGCTCGAACACTGCAGTCACGTCCATAGCAATGCGTGGAATGACTTTTTCTTGTACAAACGAGTTGAATATGTTATTTTTTTCTCTGTGCTCGTTACTGAAACGTAAGGTTAGTTGGTCGGTAGACAACAATAGACACAAAATTTCACACGCAATACTATCCGAGGAATTGAAAAGTCTAAGAGGGACGCGACAACTAAATGTCTTGTCACCAACTGCCGTTTTACTAACTTTAGTTAACTACATGAAGTGCGCCCCACAATACACAGCTGACGTACATGGGCGTCTCTATAGGGGGCACCTTTTTTCAAATTTTTTTTGTCAAAAGTATTCATTTTCTTCTTACAAATTCAGGATCGCGAAATTTCGTCAAGCCGAACAGGATAAAATCCACGTAATACGTAAAAATATGCAAAATATATCAAATGAAGTGCATTTTAACCCTTTTTCGGATTATGTGGACTGCAGAGGCCCATACAAATTCAAACTAAACACACTTTATATGATATTAATATAATTGAAAATTTATATAATCTTGTATTATTTCATGAAAGTTGTAATATTCCAAAGCAATTAGTTTTTGTACTTATTAACTTGGCGATAGAATTAAAACGAAAGCTGAATTATGGACTTAACATTAGAAATCTAAAGGAGGGTTAAAATACTTAAGGAGTGAAACAAATCTCTACATGCGTTCTATTTTTTTTTTTAGATGTGTTTATAAAATTATGAATTTGCATAAAAATTCGTAGTCTAATTATAAGTTACTAACGATTGATATTTATTCAAGAATATATTTAACACAGAAAACGATAATTAAATACTATCAAAGAAAGATTAAAATGTAAATAAATAATTGTGTAAATAAATTTTGTACGAAAGTGTGTATATACGATTTTTAACTATTTGAAATATACTTGTTATGTAAAAGCAAGGTAACTCAAGAAATTGTATTCATTTTTTACAAAGAATAATATATGTCATCTAATAATTACATATAGTATATAGTTTGTATATACAAAAAGTCTACTTGAAGTTTCCGGTACTACGCCAATGTTTTACGAATGACAAGCGGAGAAGCTCACAGTCAGTGTTCTGTCAGGTAAAGTTAACCTCACAGTGTTGTAACATTTCGAGCAAATGTTGAAGTGAATTATAATGTTATCCGGCAAAATGAGTTTGCCCAGCGTAAGTGATTATTCCTTGTTAGAGAAAATCGGCTCGGGAAGCTATGCGACTGTCTACAAAGCGTTCAAAAAGGTACGTGAATTTTGAGGTTCGGTGCGTACATACACGAACCATATGATGATAGTGTCGTAACTATATAAGTATTACACGCGGTACAATTCGTACACATGTGACTCAATGAAATCATTAGGCCGTCCGATAAGTAACGTCGTTTCCTAGATTTATTTAAACAAGCGAAGCCAAAACATTTTAATACCAACGTGGTGAAAATGAATCATCTGTAATTTTTTATAAAAATTGTATAACTTGCAGCAGTGCACTTTTTTTAGATTTCCGAAGATTTTCTGTACATTTCTGTACAATATTTATTTATTTATTTTCCTTGCATTATGTATTTTTGCAAACGTTTTATCATTTTAATCACTTTGATGCAAATAAGTATGTTTTAATACCGGTAGATCTAGTGTTAAAGGTGTTAAACAATATTACTTATAGGATGAACTAATTTATGGATATAAAGCGTTTCTAATTGTTTTTGATACATGTATAATACAAATGTCAAATTGTTATTTTATTTAAATTGAATGACATCTTAACTATCTTGATAAACATAATAATCTTAGTAGGTATTTCGAAATATGAAATTAATTAGCAGTGTACAATTAGTCATATTTATAGTACATATTTTTATTACGTAGTAGTATGTATTACTAGATTATGTATATTACTCGTTAAGTCGTGTTTTTGTTGCAAATTGATAACAGGATTATTGCAATGTAGTAATAGAATTTTATGGGATATGCGTATAATTGTAAATGGAATTCGATAAATTAATAATTTTAGCGGGATTTGCTGATGCAAATTCAACAACTTTTAATAATTCCTTTATGGTAATTACATGCCTAGATTTGAATTTAATCCTTAATAGATTTGAATTAATTTGAATTCATTGAAAGATTAATGAATCTTCCGTATATTGCGATTACCGTGTATTTTAAGTACGCCGCATAGCGTACAATTAAAATCACGACATAGAAAAAGCCGAATGAGATAATTACACAGTTTTTGGAGCTAGGAACATTGGACCTCTTCAATTCCTTTTATCTTTTTCGACCTGTTTAATACTTTAACTTCCTCCAGCAAAATAAAGACTCGATGAAACGAAGTTAATTTCAACTTGCACTATATTTCACAATACCATGTTCAATGAAGTATTATTCTATTTTATTCATTTACTTATAAGCGATTTCTCTTTTTATCAGCAAAAAAATAAGTCGAGACTTGATCGAAAAACTTAAGCCAGATCGATAGATAAGTTGTATATGTTCAGTTTAATTTTATTAATAAAAATAGGAATTTGCATAAGAACTGAAATTTAGTAATAACAATTAGAGCAATGTTTTCCATGCG
The DNA here is from genome assembly GCA_028830335.1 of Eucera pruinosa. Lineage (NCBI taxonomy): Eukaryota > Metazoa > Arthropoda > Insecta > Hymenoptera > Apidae > Eucera > Eucera pruinosa. The sequence goes on from JAMYCR010000001.1 coordinate 14,441,274, forward strand.
AAGGAATAATGGCTGTGTAATTATTAATGTACATACTTGTGCACTTCATTTCAGAATGTTATTACTACGATTACCTCACAATAAGTTTGAATATATTGACGTATTGAATGGGGAAATAGACTTTGAAATTGCAAAAGATGAATATATTATCCCGCTTATTATTCGTTTTTTTCCCCACTTAATATTCGCGGAGTTATCCCCACCAATTTCTAGAGTTACTTCGACAGAGCGAGCCGCGGCGTTATCTGTAATGGGCGATCAGCGATGACTATTCGAACTTTTCTCTCTGTTTCGCTCACGTGCAATGATTTCCTCTCTAGTGTATAACGCGCCGAAAAAGAGAGCAAACCAAAGAAAGATTAAAGCATACAATTCCCTTCAATGGAGCCTTCCTCAATATTATTCGCAACGCGAACTCAAACCTGCGAATACTAAGCGGGGATTATTGTTTCTTGTGATTCATGAAAATAAAACATTTCTCTTGCTCTTTTACTGTTGCTTTTAATGTTTGTACAGTCCACAGATTAGATTCGATTTAATTTTTTCATCAAAATACGTAATAATGTACAATGATTTACTATAATTTTTGTTTAACCACTTGCTGTACAAATTTCTCGAAGACGTTTTAAGACGTTCACTGTTTTCTACTTTAACGCTGTGTCGAATACAAAATTCTAGAATATTATACGTTAAATTTATTTGATAGTCTTCAATCTTACAAATTGATGTAATTAGAATTAAAATTAAAGTTTATTAAAAGGTACAGTGTTTTTTATTGTCATGAGACTATAGTTTGCATCAAGAGTGTAATTCGTCGTTATACAGCAAGGGATTAAAGAATAACATGTACAAATTTTTAAGTTTTATAATGTAATGGTTCAGAATAAATTGAGTAGACTTGTTCCTTTCTGCATAACGCGTTCTAATTCGCTTTTGTATAAAAAAGAAATACAAAATAAAAAATATACAGTACGCTCGAGTGATAACACTCGACCATGTATCAACATTCTATCATCGTATAATTGTGCCAGTACCATTGTTCAGATCTTAAGATACGTAACATACTTTAGTCATTCATTTTGCTAATGTATTATTAACCTTTCGCCCACAAGCTATCTTTTTTAGTAACGTGACCTGCAACCTTTTATTACACTTTTATTCGAGTTTTATTTCTTTATAGTTTTGGATATTAACATATCTGTAACAATTCTGAGATATTTTTTCAAGTCTCAAATTTCATGTACAAATGATACTTAAGCGAAATGTTTAAACCTTTTTGCAAAAAAAGGCCTTTTCGTACCGAAAATAACGAACAGTTAAAATTTCGCCCGGATTATAGATGACACAGGTTGCAGGCGAAGGGTTAATTATAAGGCACAGCAAAAAAAGAAACAAGAAAAAAGAACGGCAAAATGTTCCATATATCTGCTATCGATTAATCTGATTCTTGTACATATAGAAAAAAAAATTATTTGTTAATATAACGTGTTTGCATGCATTTTCGTGGAAGATCGAAGTTAACGCGAATGCACTAACCTTTGCACTAGTTTTTTCCTCGCACCGACACGTAAACGAGAAAATGTCAGCTTATTTAGCAGGTCATCAATTCAAGTGCAACTTGTTTTGATGTGTTTGAATGACTGAACACTGACATTATGAGTGAGTGGAGTGTTAGCACCGATTTGAGAGGTGGCCAGAAAAAGATGGTCGCGTGTCCATGCTCGAATGAATTGAGTTATCCCAAGGCGAGCCTAACGCTATGCTATTGTTGGTCGTTTGTAGAATGGATGCCGAGAGGTAGTCGCAATCAAGTGTGTAGACAAATCGTCGCTCTCAAAGTCGGCTATCGATAATCTTGTCACGGAGATCTATCTCCTAAAAATACTGAGGCACAAGCATATCGTGGAAATGAGGGATTTTTTCTGGGACGATGGGTTAGTTTGTTAAATGATAAAGAATTAACGCAAAAAAGACTATGAATACTAAAAGTGTTAACATTATTATGTTACGTTATTATATGTATGTAAGTATGGCCCCCAAAATATGGAGGATGCAGGATTAGGTTTTATTAATCCCTATCTACTAACACCAAGTTTTAGACACTAATATGGACGCGGAGTCTGTCGAACTTCGATTCAAATCCATTGCTATTAAATTTCCATTGCTATTGGTTTGACTAAACAATTTTGTTGTACTTTAAGGCCTCTAGAGACTAAGATGCATGCTGCGAGCAGGCATCGATAGAAGCGATGGATTTAAATCATTGTCTCTCGCGTCGCTGGAACATACACTGATGTTTCAGCATTATGTGAACCATTGACTTAAACCCATCGCTTACATCGATACCTGCATTATAGTGTTTGGTAATATTACTTTTATATAATTATAAAGATAATTATACGTTTATTATTGCGTTAAACGTTAGTAAAGTTTTTCTTTTAACTTCGTTTATTCCTGGAAAATTACAGAAAGAAATAAACTTAATTACCTGCCACCTCGCTACTAAACACCATTTTCTTCTAAACTCTTTGTAATATTTGAATATCCGTCACTCAGAAATATGTAATTATTTTTCTACTGTATCATGGTCTTTTTTATGGTTATTTTATAGTTATTATGGCTTATGCTAAATTCTTCAATGTTGTTGCTCAAAACAATTAGGGGATTACGAATTTCCGCATATTTTAGGAAAGCGAGTAATATTCAGTGAGTCTTTCCTTATAAAAGAAAAATATATTAAACGTTTTAATTATATACTACCTTATATTAATAAAGTTGTATTGGATAAGTTAATAAAACTTTGCTATTTCGTTTAAAATTCAATTTTTGCTTCATTGTATTTATTAAACAAAAACCCTTAAAAAATAGAAACAAATGGTAACATATCGAAATATTATTGTTACTGTTATAATTAGTCAGTGATGCTATTTTGAAAGAACTATGTGGGCCACTTAAAATAGGGACGGATCAAAACTTGATTTTCAATTTTCAAAACTCCAATCGGATAAATCGTAAAATCTTAGAATTATAAAAATTTACGAGATAAAGATACGAGTAGAACAGAAAGTTCAGTTGTAAAGATTAAATGGGATTATATTGAAATTAAGTGAATGCAAATATTGTCGATAATATGAAACTGTTCAAATTACTTACCAACAGTAGTAAACTTTCAATTAAACTATTCACAATATAAACGCAAAGGTAAATTCAATTATAGGTATCTTTTTTTAACATCTAAACGCGTTTATAAAATATTTTCGAAGCTAACGTGATCCTCTAATTATTTTAAGTAAAATTACATGGCAAAAGAAGACGTTCTATCGTTTAGTATAACACAGGCACATATACATTGTGATGGAGTATTGCGACGGCGGTGATTTATCCAGTTTTATAAGGAAGAGGCACAAACTACCTGAACAAATTTGCCGTCAATTTCTGCAACAGCTCGCACTCGCTTTGAGGTATCTGCGCAATAATAATGTCTCTCACATGGACTTGAAACCACAGAACTTGTTACTAACGAGAAGGCCGCAATTAACATTAAAAGTTGGAGGTTCGTCTTGCGAATTGATTAGTTTTTTCTTTTTTTTCTTTCATTTCTCACGTTTCCCTGTATGTTTTTCACACAACGAATTAATTAAAGAGGTGAACAAATTGGTTATAAACTAAAAATATAAAGGAAACTAGGAAAATGATTAAGTATCTTAAATATTTAGGTACGATTAAGTAATTTAGTAATAGAAAAGATGAATCATCTAATGTGACCACTTCAATTATTTTCGTTATTAATAAACAAATTCAAATTATTCCCATTTAAAGAAAGAGGTAAAATAATCAAATGTCATCAATCACTGTGAAAGAAAATCTTGGTCGATCTACTAATAATAAACGTAATCGAGAATAATTGAAAACTTTGCAGCAAAAGTGATGCAACTCCATTTTTGCCAGTTCTGAGTAACCTAAGAAAAACTGTTTATAAAAACGATGGCATTGCTAAACATTAACAAACATAACACTAATTGAAAAGTACATGTTGCCACACGGTAACTAGTGGTTATTGAGTTGATAAGTTTTTATTTGTATTTTTGGCAATTCTTTTCAAATCCGGAGCTACATTCGACTTGCTGCAAGGTCGTCAATTCATAATAAAGGTAATCGAGTTACCAAACCTGATCACATATAAGCGTCTTATTGAGATGGTGCAGCATAGTTTCCTCAGATTGGCCGCATTTAAACTAAGCATTTCCATACATGTTACTGATCACGACTACTCATTGGTTATGTGCGAGTTGGGCCTAGCATTTCTTGAATCTGGAAGGACTGTTACAGATATTATCTTTCTCTTTAAAATTCGGAACAGTTACGTAAGTTGTCCGTAGCTCGTTTCTTGTATCAGCCTTTATGCTCCTACTAGGACTCTCAGGTTTATCTCGCACATTTCTTTCCTTATTGTGTACGCCTCGCTTTCTTTATTCAGATCTGATAACCCGTATTTTCACCGTAGCAAATTATTACTGCACCTGAATTGACCTTTTTGGTGTTCCTATTGTCGTATGCCGAAACCAAATTCGTATTGTATTATGAACTTCGCTCTTGTGTCTATTATGTTATACTAATGGGTTTTCCCGTTTATAATTAAACAAAATAAAATAATTAAAACGGTCATGTTAGGTGCTCCATCCTATATAGTAGCTAAAGAAAGGTTTCGTGCTCTATAGACTATTGATTTACATTAACAACATTGTTTTACTTAACACGACATTAAAATCTTGATGCGACTTGAGAAACTTGCTTTTCTAAACAAATTTTAATTAGTCATTATTCTGAAAAAGATATTTTCACTAAAATCTAAATGTTTTTAATGTACAAACCTTTTCTTCAGCTACGGTATTTTTTTTTTTAATTAGTCCAGCAGTTGCTCCAGTTTTTGTAGTCCAATCTGCAGTTTAGTCGTATTTAATATCTATAGAACTTGCATTTTTTTTTAACTAAAAACATTCTGTTCAATTTGTTTGACATTCATATCGTTTTAAGCTCCGTGATTCAGTAATCTCGACGACCTCTTTTTCAACTTATTTCAGATTTCGGTTTCGCTCAGTACCTTTCGAATTCAGAGCAAAAATTTGCAATCCGTGGCTCACCGCTTTACATGGCGCCGGAAATTTTATTAAAACGAAAGTACGATGCTCGCGTCGATTTATGGAGCGTTGGTGTGATCATGTACGAATGCCTTTTCGGCAAAGCTCCTTACTCTAGCAGTAGCTTTCAAGAATTAGCTGAAAAGATCAAGGACACCAGGCCTATAGAGGTGATTACGTCATTAATCTGCTTTATGTAACAAACGCATCTATTTATCAAACAAGTAAAATACCTGTCTTCGCTTTTATATTTATATCGTTATACCTTTTTCTCAAACTTTCTGTCATTTTCGTTGGTTTAGCTTTATTTTCCAAGCATTTTCTGTGTTTCATTTTAAACTACCCCTTTGCATACTCAACCTGTATTGCCCTACTTATGCCAGAACCATGAATATGGAAATTTTCACTTTTTGTCTACAAATATGGAATAAAGGAAAAGGGTGAAATTGAAAATTGTTTTACAATTTAATTTAAGTCTGAAATAGAAACGAATATTTGCAGACATTTACAAAAGAATTGTTCCAAAGAAAGAAATTTCAGAAACAAAAAAAACCAGTTGAGAATAAGAAATGTTAAAAGTAGAAAAGAAATTTCGAGCATTTTATATGAATATTTCCCGTAATTTGCGACGTCATGTGACATTAATGGTATTGGCAGAAGGTGCACAATATCATGTATGTATATGCAATATGCAAAAAAGTTCCAAGTTTAGCAAAATTTTACAAATGACGTAGAACTTGCTAAAGTAATGAAAAATGTTAAAAAGTTTCTTAATAGAAGTCTCACCGGGATTTACCCTGTGCCAGGGGTGAGCCAACCATGTCACGGAAGTCGCATGAGGCTCTTTTAGACTCTTATTGCAGTTCTCGTATACTTATAAAATTTATTTTTATAAACTTAACACATATTATATATACAATGCAATATTTCTTTTTATTTTATTATGTAGTGCGGTGTCTTTCAACCTTTTTGGGGTAGCGATATACTTTAACCTTTGCTCAGTTTAGTATCAGATAGATTCGAGCAAGCTGTCGGATATGACCCTATAAATATCATATCCTAAGTTGTATTATACATAACATAATTATTAAAATATATTACGTACGAATGGATGAAGTTACGTATTCTTTGTATCGAACAATCAGTGCATAGAAAATGTTGCAATAGAGAAGACGAACATTCTTTATATCGCTTCTCCCTCATTCTACGTCATTTTATTGCACTGTGAATGGAATAAAGCTAGTCAGGCCTTTACGGCACACCATAATTATTAGAAAAAAACCCGACCTCAATATAATAACAATGTGATATCAGTATAGGCGATGCTCTACAGGTAACCAATAATTGATTAGTGCACGAATCATATTTCCAAAAATATTTAATATTTTCACCACAAGTGAAATTTTAATGAAATTCTCGCGACACACTGGTTGAGAAACACGGATGTAGTGTGATATATACGCGACTTACAAACGTAACTTACAACTTAATCTTGCAAAGGTATCCACAAATGAGCCGTTCAGAAGCCAGATTGATTAATTACGAAAAATTAATCAAATTGATCTTTGAAAAATACGATTCTAATTATGTATGTGGATTTAATTAAAGTTGGATGTCTGTAGAAAGTGGAATGAATCAGTTAGGCTTTTAAAAATATGTGGGAATTCCAAGAGTGTTCGGGAAAAAATTCTCATCTCGACTCGATTTTATATTTTCGAATCTCCCTTAACTCCAAAATTCATGAAAGTATTCAACAAAACGAATACCGAAGTGGCCTTTGGAATCTCGAAATTCTCGGCAGCATCGAGAATCCTGAAAATGTCAGAGTTCCGTCCCTATCCAGAGAAAAGTTCCCATCCCGATCAGAATCCCGCACATCCCTAATAAATAGTGATACTAGTTGGAAAACACGGCTCTTGACTATTTATGAAAAGTGAAATATGGTTTTTATCATTACAAGGTTTGCCCACCTCTGCTATATGTAAGGGACAATTAGGTGACTTGTTCTATGTAAAGCATCTCGTATGAAGGAAATGCGTGCAAAATAGAAGGTTAAAGACATAAAGCAGATCTCGAAATTATTTGCGTTCGAGAACCCTTTCCTCATTCTCGTATGCGGAAGTTACGAAGATTAAAAAAGAATGAGATAAAACATTATCGAAAGCAGAAACTCAGAACTTTTGTACAATAACGTGAATGGTAGAAAGAGTTCTTCTGAAACGTCCTGTATTATAAAAGGATCCAAATACTTGTAAACTACCAAGTTATCGGGATGTATTATTTCTTTGAAATTGTTTTACAATCTCCAACGCAAAAATAATAATTTATACTTTGCGTGAATAAAACATTTATCATTACTAGACTGTGGATTTTAATGCATTTATGGGAAATTTAAATATGCAAAAAGGCGCGGAATGCATTTTATATGCAAAAAGATACACGATATTCAGAGCGAAGTGGAAATTATTGCTTTTTGAGGGTGCAACAACCCTCCATATAAATCTCATTCCTTTAATTTTGTTAACAATAGTAAGGATTTTCATACAGATTCGCAGTCTAATCATTACATTGTTGTTGTTTTCATTTAGGCTATCTTGGAACTTTTTTGTTACACTGCACAATCTCTCGTATCTTATCTATCACTATACAAGATACGTGCATAAGTTTATATATAGCATATGATATATTTAATTATTATACTTTTATAAACAATATGGAAAGTATATAACTAGCTTTAATATGTAATACATAATTATATAATTATAATTACCATTCGTATATTAATTGCTTTATACGAATATAAAGTAATATATATTAATATATACGATATAATTGACTATGAGAATATACGATTTGCTTAATCTCTCCTATAAATGAAAATTTTAGCTTAATTTTATATTGTGTCTTGTGCAGCGTGTAAAAAGTTTTTTAACCCTTTATGGTCCTACGGCGAGTCTAACTTGACATCGCATTTCGTTCTTGCCAGTTCCATGTCAAGGCGAACTCAACATTAATATAAATACCTAATAAATATATTATATATATCATATATTACAATAATATATTAATATAGACAAGTTGTTACATAACATTAGTTACACCCTGTAATATTAAAATAAAGGCAAATTGGTACCATCTAAAATTCCTATTCTATTTGGATTTGCATATATGACTCAGTTGCGTCCCCTATATTAATGTAATTTTTCAATTTTTAATTATCGTAGGGTCCGGCTTCTCTTATACATAATTTAGAGCACGTAAATGAATCTTTCATTACATTTCGCAAATGGTGCACTATTGCAGCTGCTACAAAATTAATATAAGATTTTATGAATTAGGGGTTTAAAACCGTGTTCCTAATTAAAACTGTAAGAAGTATTTAAATATTCCTTTATATGATTTCGTTTTGAAAAATTCATAAAGAATTTATATTTTCAAATGAAAGAGTTACAAACAAATATTGTGAAGATCATTAACCCTTTCATTACTATCAAGAAATTCACGCGTAATGCATTATTAGAGACCTTTGCCAATTCATTGTAGTAATAAAAAACAATACTTACTTAAAATTCTATGCCATCCGTAGAATAGGAAAGAATTGGAAGAGGAATATAAATTTAACGCAATGTAATTCAGCATTTTTACGACTTCTTTATACTGTTTAATTAAAATCAGCCATAGTGAAAGGGTTAAGGAACCTTTTATTACTCTTTTTCACAAAAATTCTTCTTTCACTGCTTTTTGCACGAAGTTTTCTTTACTTTAGAATTGTATTATTCGCTTCTTTACTTTAACAATGCTCACACTGTTGATACAATAAAATCACAGTTACCTAAAGGATCGCATGTGTCACCCGAGTGCAAGGATTTATTGATGTCCTTGCTGAGACACGACCCTGATAGAAGGATAACGTTTGACGAATTCTTCGCGCATGATTTTCTGGATTTGGATCACGCGCCAACAAAGGAAAATTATGACAAGGCGGTAGAATTAGTTCAGAAGGCTGTGAAAATGGATGCGGAGAAAAATTCGAAGGAAGCCTTTCATTTATACTGCGAGGCTCTTAGATACTTTATTCCTATTGTTACAAGTAAGAACAAATAATAACGTATTAGGTGTACCAATAAGTGATCCTCTTTTTTTCTGATTTTACACTTTCGCTATTATAATATCGATTGATTTTTAAGGCTAAAATAGATCAGCTCATATTTCAAATGAGGCTACAAGTTCACCCTAATAAATAAGAAAAGGATGGATTAATAATTTGAATGTAAACTACACTCGCTTATTGGAAGAATAGTGAATTACATATTGGTACACCTAATATAAGGAGGAGCGGAAAAATTTTCGGGTCATTTTCTAAAACCTATTTTTAACCTTTACCCTATAAACGTTTTTTTATTTCACTGTAAATGAGGGTCATATTGACCACATGAGTTTTTCAGTAGAACGAAAAAGCAATCCGTCGCTGAGGAATTGTATATATTATTTATGCAATTATACGACGCGCAAAACAGAAGATGTATGGTTTTGCATAGAAACACTGGAGTCAATTTAATCCCGGTTTACAATGTAAGGGTTCGCTATTTTTCCTTTTGTCTACCGTTTTTAATCTCCTTGTAGCGTAGGATGTAAATTTTATGGTTGCAGATCGTCTCCTTTTTGTTCGGGCCGAGAATTTTTCAGCTCATTCTCATAAATGATGTGAATATGAATAAATAAATTAGTCCTTTGCGGATTGAACGAAATAATATTTAATGAATTTTCGTTCAATTATTAACCCTTTGTAGATGGAACTTGCTCGGTTATTAACAGCAATGTCTATTAATGATATTCATTTGAATTTGTTGCTTTAAAAATTGACGCGTGTCCAAACAATCAAAAAAATTGGTCCGCAGAGGGTTAATATAATAATTGGTTTTATTTTAATTATATATCACTTTATTAGGTGAGACTGATCTAAAACGGAAAGAAAGTCTAAGGTCACGAATAAATGATTATATTAAGAGAGCAGAATTACTGAAAGTATCGTGTATAGATAGTAATGATAAAGATAAATGTATACAGGCGGAGGATAAAGCAAATTCATCGTTCCTTCACAGAATACCGTCCTTAAATGGAAGATCATCATTCGTATATCAAGAGCTGCGTTTGTATCCATTTTTTCATACCGTAATATTTCCAATAAAATATGAAAGTAACACAATAGCTTTATCATGGCCGTTCATTCGTATGGACGACTTCATAAAATAATATTTCTCTTATCGTAATATGAAAATTATATTACATCTGATTAAAGATGAAATGCAAGAGGGAATAAAATTTGTAATTATACCGTAATTAAAATGTTTTTTCTAAAGAGAACAGAATGTAAAGTTAATTAAAATTGATTAAAAACCCGTACAAGGTAGTTGCAGGTTATTATAATAGAATCCCAATTAGGAACAAGAAAGTTCCTGACATATTTACAATTTATTCATTATTCGTTGTTAGCAGTTCGATAAAATGTTTCTGTAGAATTCTTATAAAACAACGAAAACAAAAAGAAATATGGCCAACGGAAATGTATTAAATCTGCTCAGTCAGATGAAACAGAATATCTAGAACTTAACAACATACAAGATTCTTTGTTAGCTGAAAAACAAGCTGTAATAATTGACAGTACCTACTGCTAACTCAATATTTGTTCTATTAATACTACTCGTTAGTAAGAGGTATTATTTTATGATTATTTTTTGCGACTGTGTTATATGTAACATTAAACGCTTTTAATTGGAAGTAGAGTTTAAAATACCTTAAATCCTGAATAATAAAAATGTACAGTTTTGTCATGCTAATTATGTATAATGTTTCTAAACACTCATTTAATGAATTTTCTACATTTCTCGGATAGTTCATGTTCTTATCTCACTGGGAACCTATTATAGGGGACTTTCCATCGACCGGGAGTCTATTAATCAGTTTTTTCCTGCCAACATTTCTGTTTGAAAAAATAATAAAAAGATCAAAGTGCATTCGGTTAAAATATACTAATGCTATTTAGCGATTCTAATTCCTATTGTTACGGTTTCTTATTAATGGCAAATTTAAAAGCACTGACGAAATTGTGCATCATCCCTTCGTGTAAATTCGAGAAATTGTAAATTGATTGTAACTGTGATTATCGTAGTTATTTATTGATAGGGACGCTTAGTAGAAGTACAACCAGTATGGAGGATGCGCTCGAAATAGGGGAAGCCGGCGAACTATACTTGGCAGAGGGAAATTACGCGCTCGCAATAGAAAAATTTCAATCGTGTCTAGGTATACTGGTACCCTTGTTAGGAAAAGAACCAGCAGGTCGGAGGAGAGACTTATTACATAAACAGGTGATTAAGCGCTATAATTAATACTAGTTTCTCCTTTTAATCCCTTTTTGAGTCGATTCTTCGAGCAACTGAACATACGTGAACGAATTGGTGTACAGCTATGAAATAAAGGTTATTTTATATTGTGCCCTGTTTAGGGCAGGTATAAAATATATCTGGCTAGAGAAAAGGTTGGGGAAATAAAAGAAAAGTCGAGTATTTTTATAGCTTACTTAGTACAGGTCGTCAATAGAACAATAGCGCATTTTTAGCGTTACCACTATAAACGCGACGATTTAGTATAGAAATAGTGAAATACACAATAGAAATAAAATTTGTATTTGAATAGTAGTCTTCTTTGCTTCTAAAGTTATTCCGTTTTAATAGCTTATTGCTCTACGCGAGGTTAACAAATGTTTCTACCTCCGAGTATAATTTGAAATTAAATCAATAGATGTTCCAAATAATTTCCATTTCAATTTTGCAGAATTTGTAATGTATTATTAAAGTACCAGGGAGCATTTATTGAAATAAAAGTAATTCAATTAATTTTTCGAAGCTTTTAATATTTATATATAATATATTTGTTTCATTATTTTATAATACGTAGAATATTGACTCGCAATTATTTTACCCTTAATTACTATAGGTACTAGTTGTCCGTAAGCAAATATGAAATAACTGTGGTTTTATTTAATTAGTAGTCTGCATGATTATTAGACTGCGGATGTTTATACAAATTCATATTTTTACAAAGGCAGTTAAAGAAGTGAAATCTGAACAAAGATAAAATATTATAACGAGTGGTTTACTTTTGCTATCCTGCATATTTTTATATATTATGCGCATTTTGCATTTTCCTACATAATGTAAATAAAAATATAAATGCATAAAAGTCCGCAGTATAATAATGACTAGACTGCGGATCTTTATGCAAATTCATAATTTTATAAATATAAATAGTAGAATGGAATAATCCCATTTTGCATATTATGTCGATTCTGTATCTTTCTGAACATATCACATCTTTTATAAAAGCATAAAGATTCGCAGTCTAACAATAACTTTTTAGATACTCTAGTTATTTTTATGAAGAAATGTAGTTTTTACTAAACTACGTTACTTCAGCTCTTCTTAACCCTTTCATGATCGAATTATATTTTTAAGAATTTGTTCTTCCAAGTATCCGATTATTCTATAATTGTTTAATGGATATTAAATTGAGATTAATTATTAAATATTAATTTTATTAATCATAAAAGGGTTAATCGTTTTTAGTTCATTTAGCCAATTTTTTCTAATATACTAAATTTCAATTCATAGTTTGTTATTTGATAGTGTATGCTATTGTCATAAAGTGATAGTCGACCAAATATAGTGAAACAAAGTGTTACGAATAAAGCGAGTGCACGTGTATGCGGTTGTCTTAATTCAATGAACTATTTAATGGCCAGCATCAATGTGCTTTTATATGTGTTTTAAACAGAAGACAATCATCTTTTGCATCTTGCAATCATCAACAAACAAATGCGTCAACCATCAATCATTTTGCATATAATTTGCTACCGAAATTGATCATTAGATACCATTTAATATTTCATAGTACATCGAAATAGACTGTTATAAATAGACTGCGGAGGTTTATGCATTTATGGAAAACTTACTTATGCGAAAATGTACAGGATTCACATAATACACAAAAATACGTAAAATATACAAAATAAAGCACACGTTGTTATATTTAGAAGGTGAAATTAATCTCTACTTAGGATTCATTCCTCAGGTTGCGCATTGAAAAGTATGAAGTTGCATAAAAATTTGCAGTCTAGCTAGAAATTATAATTAATTACAATATTCGCGCAAGTATCTCTGATTTCTAGTAAATAGACTGAGGATCTTTATGCAAACTCATATTTTCGTACATGTAAATAGAGAAATGAAAGATAAATACAGACTAGTTTTACGTTTCAAATATCATAAGATACACTTGAGTTTGAATATTTTGTATATGTTTGCATACTGAATGCATTTTGGACGTTTTTGCACATTGTAAGTTTTCCATAATTGCATAAAGATCCGGAGTCTAGTAATAATTTTGCTATAGATAATACGATTTCGAAAAACAATTTATAAATCATATGTCAGTGTTACAATATTTTTTATTTAAGTACACTACAAATCTAAATAAAACATTTGTTCTGCAATATCCAACGATTGAACGATTTCAATATTATAATACAAATATAATTCGATGCAATACAACCTAATTAAATTTTACGATTACTCGAAACATTTACCGTGTAGTTTAATGTATACTTGTTCAATAGACAATATTGCATTTCCCTGCATTGTATAATGTTATGCTAATTGACAGGTACAATTTTGGATGAAAGAAGCCGAAAGCACTAAAGGGCTTTTAGCTACTAGAGATATTGAAGAGTCCGCGCAACGTGCATCTGATATGTTGGAGCAATGCACATTACAGTGATTTGGATTTTGCATTTAATATAGAATGTTATTTTCACCGTCAGCAGGCACTCAAATTTTTGCGAAACAAATATAAATGCTGTATCAATCACATCACATTGTGGAATGTATGTATATAAAATGTTCTCCGTTTATTTATGGAAAAATAAACAATTTTACATTTAATCTTCCGCTGTAAATGGTTCTACTTCATAAATATATTATTTCTTTTGCAATCCATTGTCTGTAATATTATGCAATGCATAAAAGCTGTAATGTATCACCGACTCTTTATTTATTAAAACCTTCTCTAAAAATAGGCATGGAAGATCTCGCGTGGGTAACTAGTTTTTCATTCGAATACTAAGCAAACAGAGAAAAAGGAGTAGTAAAAGGGAAATATTTCGTGTTGCTAATTAAATTTTCGTCGCTAAATCAATTCCGGTGCTCGTAATATTTTCTACGGTAATTTGTATAAATATTAACCAGCTACACATAAATTGATAAATGACATTTGTAGCATAGGCCTTAAAAAAGTGTTTCACTAAATTTCAGTAATTGAAACTTAAATATACCTTTACATACTCCCGTATTCCATGGTACTCGTAAAACTCGATAAAATTTAAAGATACACCACGCTATAAGGCTGTTCACATTTCTTTTCAAATATTTATCAAAAACATTGGATATATTTCTTCAACTTAATTATACACTATGTAAATATTTATCTCATGATCTTCAGTAAATTAAAATCACCTAAACTGTTTACATTATGTACATTAGGTTTTGTTTATATTATTGTTCGCGTGAAATACAGCAACCCTCTATGTCAAGGATACGATAATCCGTCCTTGACACTTCAAACAAAGCATAGTTGCACATTTATTTACGAATACAAAATTATGAAGATTAGGAAAAAGAAAAAGATAAAATAAAATATGGTGATGGTAAAAATAAATGAAATAATTTAATTAAATCGGAAAATGCGTTGTTTTTAGCAAGAAAACACTAAAATAAAACGGAAAAGGAGGGCGCGCGCATCGTGGCGCGTCGCCCTTATGACTTCCGGTAAGGCCACGTGACCCAGCTAACGGTCGCTGTTGCCCTGAAGCGTCATGGAAAATTCCCATTCCCGAGCAACAACCCTCCCCCCTTCTCTATGTACATACCCCTGCTCACCCCTACCCTTTCAAGTCCCCACTATGGCGTTGTCAGGTACTTATGTACATCCCCCACTCTTGTGCAAAATTCTCTTTCCCCCACCACTTGTCCAGTGGTACCGGATGTGCGGCAACGTCGCAACCGTTAAGTACATAAGGACGAGTGGAAGGGAGACGAAGGGGGGTACGAGAAAGAACTGGCAACGTGTACCACATTCAAATCTGGACGGAACCCGGTCGGCCTCTCGGTTCACCTCCGCACAAAACAGCAGAAAACGCGGGCCGCGAGAGAATTGCTTGTACATTTAGAACTGGCAACCGACACCGTTTCGTGTAATCTATCTAGGATCGTTTGTGCGTATCGCTGTGCGTCTTCATTGTCAAGTACAGGCACGAAATAGATTTGCAACGTAGAGCGCATTTCGCGGCGCCCTCGTGCGACGACCCTTTCGCTTTCCCCCGTAAGCGTGAATTTCGCGCGCGCGCGCGCACACAGTTTAATGTAAATGTCACGGGAACGTAGGGGTAGCGTGGTCGTGTGGCGGAAGTGTTGTTTCGTGCTGTGGAATTATGTGCATGGACATTCAGGTTAACGAGAAGAAGAAGAAGATGAACGACAGCAGTGTCGACGAAGACGTACAAATCGTCGAAGCCCGAATCATCAGAGGTAAGCTTTGAGGTTATGGGTGGCGGCGGTGGTCGTGGTGGCGGCGACAGCAGACTCGCGCGTATCGTCCCCCCCCTTCCCGCCCTCTTTCGCACACGTTTTATCTCTTTCGCTCTTTCTCTCATCTCTACTCTTCTCGCATTAGATACTTATTCCATCCTTTTTCATCTCGCGTTGTGTTCCTTACCCGATTTCCTACCACGTCCAATCACGTTACCTTCGCTGTGTTGTACCAGTGCCCAGTGCCTAGAAGGTCCGCATCATGCTTTGTGTTTTGTATGAGCTGCGCCTCGTGCAGACCCGGCGAAACGTGGTTCCTCGGTGTGCTGCCGCTCACTGTCAACATCTGCATCTTTCGTGTTGACAATTTACTGTTCCAACACAGCACGTGGAATCGAAACGGATACATTGTTTCCATAAAACTTTGTAATGTAATCTTTTCGCCGTGATTTCTTTTTCTACATACATCTTCCTACGATTGACGAATTTCTTTTTCTTTTAAATGATTCTTTAATCGTTTGTAAACTCGTGAGTGGTTTTATTTTGCTGAACCGAGAAACACAGTTATGTAAAACACCTGACGTTTATTCATTCCTGCACGGATCATTACAATCTAAATCTTGTTTATTTGTAAGTGGATACATGTTTGTTTTATATTCATTTTTAAAATCATTTTCTAAACAAATCGTGCTCTGTAAAATATCTGATAGAGTTTTTAATATGCTAGGGTAAACGATTGTATTTAAACAAGTCGCATCAATCGTAAACTTAAGTAAAGAATTTGCAGTTGTAAGACTGTTTATATTAGCTGATCGTTGTGCAACATAACACGTGATTATGCTTTGAAGTGTATGAAAGTATTTGAAAAGTAGTACTCAAATTTGACTGTACCTCTGGGAGTGCTATTCGCATGCAAACTAGGGTTTGAAAAAATAATTCTAATTCAGGGAAATTACGCTAATTACAATTTACTATTTATGTACACGATGAATTGTTAATAACGATTTTCACTTCCCATACATTTAATGTTAGATCAAGAAAAGGATGTTAATTCACATTTCATTTTATCCGCGTCTGCTTGCAGAGGATGACGTCACGGTTTATTTAAAGCAAACGGTAAGATGATCTTGGTAATATCATAGGTATTTTTTGTAGAAAGAAACTGTGTAATGAATACTTAAATTAGAGAACCATATAACCTCTGTAAAGATAAAATAATATGCAAAATTTAAAACAGATTGCTTTTTGTGTGGAACAGTTTTTTACATTAATACAAGAAGTAATTAAACGTTAAATATATTTCATGAATAAAAGTTTTTTTTTATATTTGTTATTAAAACTAAACTAAAATAAGTTACTAACCTAATATAGTCTTCAATTCCTTGAATTATGTACGCGATAAGGTTAGGTTAGCGGATTTAACTTATAGTACAGTTTGTGCCGCCGAATCGGATAACTATAGTGTCATTTTATTATGTCGATTTAACTGTGCGATAAAAATAGTATCCATAACCTGTTCCATGTCAGTATGAGGGAAAATACAGCTTATGCGAATGCATTAGAGTTTCCGACGGTAAAATCGATCAAAAGTTTTTTCGTCAACTAATTTAATTAATCATATTTCCTAGTTATTTCCTGACATAATTGCAACCTAATTATGATTTTCCTATAACTTAAGGCTAGCATTTCTTTCGTGTTACTGTATATAAACACAATATAGCGTTAGCAACGCCGATATAGAATATAGAAGATATGTACATATATAGAAGGACATCGATCGTAGATACTGCAAGGAATAATATAGTGATTGTCTTTTGGGACTACCGTGATCATAGAAAATGCTACATGTTACGCTTTTCATACGTGAAATATTACAGCAAAATTTGGCGCCACACACGCAGTGTAACAAAATATAAACATTATTAATGTCCGTTATCACGATAACCTTAAAACATTTTTCCAAAACTTCATTTGTTTTTAGAGATCGTGCAATAAAAGTATTTGTGTTCATATTAATCTTCCGTAATATGTAAACAAACTTTGATTTACTTAGTTTTGTTTCTTTCAAAATATGTTTCGTCAGTCAACTAATAGCTAGAGAGTATCATGTGTAACGAAAATCTTGCTTCTCTTATCGAAATTCTTTTTCCAAAAGTTTAAAATTTACATTTGTTAAATAGCAACGTTAATTGATACAAATAAAATTTCGCATTAAAGCGGTCACGTAATTATAACGACGTAGAGTAGCTAATATTGGGTCGTAAAATATATTCGTCCCGTTTTTCTGTCGCGTTTCTGAAATCACTTATTCGTATATAAATTCATAAATAAGTTTAATCAATTAGCCATGTATCATTTTGATGGATGGGCTTCGATTTTTCTCTGGGTAGCTAAAGGATTTCTCTCCTGCAACGTTCGCGGGACAAAAAAAACGTGCTGAGAAATGGGACGAATATATTGTATATGTTAAGAACCCAATAATAAATGTTTAAAGTTATTAAACATTTTGACGTGGTATGGGTGGTAATAATTCAGTTTGAAACAAGACCGCTGGAAGTCGGTGTGTTCCATTATAACTCGCAAAATTATCGATGGTAAAACACATATACTTTAGATACTCTAGTGTCCGTTTTAGTTGATTCACATCGCTACGCCTCGTGTAACGCGGAGACTAGCTCACTCCTCCGACCGCCCGTCCGTTTGCTTCGGCGGCACATATATGCAAAGGCAACTATATACAGTGTATATACGAGGGCGAGCGCTGGGAGGGAAATATGTGCACGCGCAGTACATTATGTACCTGCCCCTATGTACTACATAAGAGCCAAAGAATGATGTAACAAAGAGGCAGTTTCACGAAGTTTGCCGAGCATTCCCGAAGCGGCGACTCCGTGCAAGTCGCATGCGTGCTTGTGTACCGTGGAAACACATACCACGAACCTTGTCAGCTGCTGCAAATGTACGGCGCCATATGCAATTCTACTGAGTTGCGCAAAAAAATTACATCTACGAAAATGATAACCCATATTTAGTTAGGTCATCTTCCATTGTCGCGATGGGGATATTCACTCCTTTTTCTTTCGTTTTGCGAATCTTCATTTTTCGTCGTATAGCACAGTGACCTTCGCGTTGTTAGTCTTATCGCAATTAAAACAAGCGTATTCCGCTTAAACGTACCTAAGTGCACGATATTTCACTTTGTCGCGTAATATTTGCTCTTGCGATTTTATAATTGAACAAAACGTAATACAAAATGCATCACTATTAGGAAGAAAAAGGAGAGCGCAAGAGAAAGATAAGAAGCATTGAAGAGAGAGAAAGACAATGCAGTTATGGCAAAGAGAATGGATAGATTGGTAGAGGGCACATCCGGTTCAACGCCATATTGTTCTTTAGTAATCTCTACCCCCACCATTTTCACTATCTTCCTCCCACTCCGCAAATTGTGCCTTCGCCTGGCATAGCAACAGCAGCAATAGAGGGCTACTATAAATAGATCGCTACGACCTTCCAGTGTTGCCAAAACGACTGGCCCAGGGTATGACATAGGAGGAATCGGGCCAATCAAGGCCGCATCGATCATTTTGCAACGGCAACGTCGCATGGCCATACATATTTCAGTTTTTACAATTTTCGCGGACGTCTCTCATGAAAAATAGTATTAAAAAAAACAGCAGTAACTAGTTTTGCTATATTTTCTTAAATTTCTTTATATATCATAATTTTTTAAACATTTTTTATTTCATTTCAATGGTGCAATTTTATGTACCGTATATAAAGTCAAAGTTTGCCTTTATATATATTAGCAAAGTTTATCTGTTTATGTGTGTAAAGGTATGCTTATCGGGCTTATATAATAACCGCTCGCACATTTAGTATGTATGTCTTTTTGTTATATGTATGTTTCTTTAAGTATCGATCAAGCGACGTTGCTTTTCTCCGCATATATCTATGTATTCGTATATATGACTGAAAAGTGAAAAAAGAGAGACGAAGTGGGCGTGCCTGCAACGAGAACCGGCAACGCTGCAGCCGTAAATCATGATTAAAATAATAAGTATAATACATATGTAGTACATAGGAGGCTGTCGACTATATGTATGTAAGAGCTGCGCAGAGGCACAAACAGCGACGTCTGGTTGCGTTCTGCGCAGCTTCAGTTCCCCCACCTCTATTATTTAACCCCCACTATCACACAGAATCCCACGGGTAAGTTCCAGGAGTGATGGTGGGGATGAAACGCGGGCGTTAGAGGAGGGAAGGGCACCTGAAACCGCGACTATATACCCCGCGTACGTTTACCAATCTTGGCACTTTGCCTGAAAGAGCATATCGACCGTGCAACGTTGTCACATCGTCTGCGCGATCTTACGCGCTGGCCCTGGCCACTCTTTGAGCGGTATGTACCGAGCTGCTGCAGCCGATCCCTGACACACGATGCAAAATCCGATCGAGGATATAGTTCACCTATTTATACGACATCAGTGATGTATCTAAAGCAAATTTTTGGAAACAACACAGAAATAACCGAATGAAATACTCGGAATTCATTGAACAAGTCATATGGAACTTTACTATACACGCAAAATGTTTAGTATCTTTAATGTTAAATTGTTCATTACACTTTTGTAATGCGAGTTAATTTTAAATAGCAGTTTTGGTGATTTATTATTGTACTAGGCTTACAGATAAGTAATCCACTACTTTTTAATAGATCAACGAATTTCTTTCATCGAATGATCAAATTTTCGTTCAAGCACGAATCCATAAATTGTTTAAAAAATGCCACATAGCATTATAGAACAATATTTAATCATGTATAAACAATTATATTTAAGACAGAGTAGATATTCAATTTTGTTAAACATAAATGTTGAATTATATCAAAATTGTGAATTATTTATTGGTACACTTAATACATGCGGCAGAAAGTAAACAGCACAAAATCATGTGTAGTATATAAAATATATATATTTATAAAGGAAATTTCATATCACAAGTGTACAGGTGTATGAGTGTATTTATTTTTTGTATTACAGTGTACCATTGTGTTTATTTTTTCCTGTGTTATTATACATGTAGTGGGAATAGAAAGTTTGAAGAACCAGAGTATGGTTAATATTTATAAACATGTTCAACAATCTTGTCAAGAAATATTATTTACTACACTAATAACACAGTATGACTTTGGTAATTTAAAATATGGCGCGCGCTCTTTGTACAAGTACTCAAGAGATTTTGCTACTTATTTTTTACTGATCGTATATCATCTACACTTTAAAATTCTCTGTGTCCAATTTTAGATGTTTGCGTTTATTTTTAAAATGTTATGTAAACGATAATTTTTTTATAAACCGCATGTGATAACATACAAATAATAATAAAAACAATCGCATAACATTCTGATAGATTTTTATATATTTAAATAGTTATCCGCTACAAAATTTCAAATGTGAAACAAACTTTCTTGTTAACAAATCTAAAATTGTAACACAGAATTATATATTTGTAAATGTATAATCACAATGTTGAGGAAAGTATTTAGACAATCGTTGATTTCTTTGAGATTCGATTGCCTTTGTAACACGAAATTAAGTACATCCTTCACTTGTCACTGTTCAGCTCCAACTAAAGACTGCCGCCACGTAACGCTCTTATATACCCCTCTATATCAAAGATCAAAGTATGCGATTGTATAGTAATTGGTATAAACAGAGCCTTCTTAGCACTTTACAAAATATTATCTTATAATTAATTAAAGGATATTCCCTTACACCTGATGATTTTTATAAACTTCACAAAATTTAAAAATTCTTTTTTTTTTGTAACGATGCCTATTTTAAATTATTAGTGTTACATTTGCCGTATGTTTATTTAAATGATCGGCGCATGCGTTACGCGTATTTTATATATAGAATTAAATTTTGTGTAATTAATAATATTGACTGTAGCAGATAGATGGCGGCAGCTCTTGGGAAGACTGTCGATCCCTTTTTACCCAATACAATAAAAATCTCTGTACGATTCTAATTCAAATGTCTACAATTGACAAATTATATTATACTACGTATAATTGAACATCTTGATATTACATTAGAAACGTTATCGTTCCTCATTGTTAAATAAGGTGTTACTGAAATGGTAAAGATCGATCCTAAACACGAATGACTCTAAAACACCAGAGTATTATATACTGCTATATATCATATAGCAAAATACTCAAGCGATATATAGTGAAAACGCTATAACGTGAACAATTGTAAAAGATATCGTAACAAACAAAAACGAGCAGAAATTAGAGAAATGATTGGAAGAAGATAGTAAACATAATACAAACATTAGATAGATTCCTAAAAATGGAAAGTTAAAGTGAACTGTGGTCATGTGTAGTGAAGAACGATACTGGCACATACCTAGCACAGTACAGTCTGTACGGAAAACTAAACGTACCGCTCTGGTTGGTATGATTCGCGGTCGGCTAGACCGCGGAATGCCTAGTGTCCCGTGCAGCTGCAAGCAGACAGCTCGATGCTACGACATGGCCTACTGGACGGCCTGAAATCGGAGATTTACAGAGGCCAAGTCCCTGTAAAATGGCGCTATCCTCGAGCGAGAGCACCTTAATCCACGGCAAAGCTTCACCGGGGTCCAGAGGTACGCCCGTACAAAGAACATGTTCGTAGTCAGTGTCAACGATACCGTGCACGTACGTTTATCTACCCTTCAATGTATCTCTTGGGAATCGAATCGAGCGTGCTGAACTATCGCGCCACCTGTTATAATCGTAATCAGCAGGCAAAGTGAAACGTCGAGGGAAAGCGTGAAAACTACAAGCCGAGAGAGTCGAAACGGGATAACTTTTCCGTCTGAGCCTGTTCTCCTTCTCCTCGTCGTGTAACATGGTCGTGTGTCGTCTCATCGACAGTGCACGTCGGTGAAGGCACCGCGTATAACCTCTTCGCTGATCTGCGCCCTCCTTTACATTCATCGATATGTGATTTTGACTAAACTCGAGAATATTGTTAACCTTAGAAGATGAGGAACGATATTACGGATATGCATACAGTGAATGCTGATAGCAGTACAGACGCCATATGGCTCGAGAAAAGGAGTCCGCCGCAGACGGCGCCCGATCAAGTGTCACTCAGTACGTTCCAAATGCATCTTTCCATTACAAATGAAAGATGCGCAAAATTCATGTGTCGGATCTCGTTTGCCGTTTCCTCGCGTACCTAATACGCGCGTTTTTGATTAGCCCTTCATTTTTCGTTTGCAATCGGTGTCGATTGAAAAGAGCACGAGAGCTTTTTCTCTTAATATAGATGAAATGTACAGTGAAACATTTTAGACTCTTCCTGAAAGTAATCGATGATTGTATTAATTAACTATCAGCGTAAAAGTAATTGGATACAATTTGACAGGGCAATAAATAATCAACGCATGTCACGTGCAGTGTTTTGAAGTGCTCGCGTTTTACGAATTTCCTAGTGCTCCTCTACATCGAATTCGAATTTGATATCTCTGTGATTAGTGATAATTGCGAATTCTCAGACAGCATGAGATTCAGTACGAAATTTGAGAATCTAGCAAATGTATGTACGAATCGCATAAGTTATTAAGAGTAGTCGTATTATGTGTTATTACGTTCGATCTTGTAATTTGACAGAATCGAAATTTTCGATTGAAAATAAACTTCAACAAAAGTATGTTTCTCTCTGCGTGATTTCGTTCTACACGACAAAAGTAATCTGTATACGATTACTGTACATCGAATTAAAAACAGTGTGCATTTTTATGATACAGATAAGGAGCTATTAAAATTGATGATTGCAATTAAACCATGGTGATTCTAATGCATAGTTATGTGAAGTATCGTCAAATGAGCAGTGCTCGTGCGCGTAGGTCTCGAGCACGTGTACCGCTTCGCGTCAAGTGTCAAAATTCTATACACTTCTTTTCTATGGAACAAAACTTACCAAATTCGGTTTACTGTAAATGATATTCGTGATTGCAGCGGGTTATCATTTTTACGGAAGAGTTATAGCAGATTGATAAGAGATAGTTGCTCGAATTCATTACTGATTATATATCGTAACTATGCATTAACACGCGATACGTATTTTCCCGCGCTCTTCTCCATCGACCGTTCTCCGTAGCTTTCATAGATAATTCGAACACAATGAATTTATTTTAAATATAAATTAATCCTTTAAAACGTTGACTGTCACGTTGGTCACCTGTGACCGGAGTTTGTTTTCTTCGTGAGGTCATAATAAAATGAATATCGTCGATTAACAAATTTTGAGCAACATAGATAATTAGACAATATTATAAAATAAAAAAGTGCACTATTAAAAAATTAAACATTTTTATAGAACCATAATATTTTACACAAATTATAACATACAAAACTCGCGTGGCAGTCAACGTGTTAACAGTGTAATAATGTTACAAACGTTAGTCAAGAAAATGTCGGTATAATTTTTTAACATATTTGTGCATGCGCGAGTCTTACTCGGAATGCACTGTCAAAGGGTTAATTACATTGTTTTATTTTACGAATTATAACAATTTTCTTCTAATGATTATTTATAAAATATTATAAAATATATATCATTTAAGAAAGAAATACTATTATTTCATTATTATTGAATTCAAATAAAGGTTGATAACATTAACACCATTCATTTGTATAACATATTAATTATATATATGTACCTTATTTATATTTCGTTACTTAACAATAACTAACTAATATAGAACTGATGGTGGATTATTTGAAGTAGCCTCTGTAATTACAAATAATATAAAAATAAAATAATATATATTTTATATTAACGTTTCTATATTAAAACATAATTGTTACGGTGGTCAGTATTTATTTAAGACAGGGCCTTAATTTATAAAATTAACAAAAATAATACGAAGTGCAAAAAAATTATCAAGTACATTAAGTTATTTATTTGGAAGGTCACTGTTTACCTAGCAGTTTATGAGCATTTAAAGTAATAACAGGACATTTTTTTGTTTTTCAGGTTTTGATAAAGTCGTTGTCAAACAGGAGCTACCCGATGAAGCGGAAATCCGAGAATTGGCTGCCAAAATGGTGGAAGCAAACAAGGCGAAAATGATCAGTGGGGCGCCGCCAGGGACACAGACACAACAAAGGCCTCCACAGTGTCTTCTTCCGCAAACGAATCTTCCTGGTATTTTAGGATATTTGAATAAACGGCCGGCAGATTCGTCAACTGCCGTTGCTGTGAAACCCCCTTCCGCGGAAGGTAAAATACCTCCCGATGATGAGAGTCAAAGAGGCCGATTTGGATGGACAAGTTTCGACGATTGTCACATACCGTATATATTTCGCTCCGGCGAGAAGTATTGCGCTGTACGAATCTTAGAATCTAAGCTGCTGAACAAGTACCTGAGTTACCTGCACTCGGACATCTACAGTTGTACATGTATAAGGAGTTACTATATCACGGAAGCGGAGAGCAAGTTGTTCAATGAGATAAATGTGAAACACTGTGAGAATCAATTCGGAAGAGAACAATTTACGTGTAAAGACTTAGTGGTTCGACTTTCGGACGCGAAAGAGTTCTACACGTTTCTCGATGTGTGTTATACGAAATTAACAGCAGGCACGAATCCCAACGTATCGAATGGGCATAAAGCCGACAAATGTGGATTCATCCGAATAAATAAGGAATCCGTGGTTCCTTATACGGTAAAAGACGGTCTTCAATACGTTCCGCTATTTTACTTCGAGGGCGAGACCGAGAATCTTAAATTAAAAGCGGAGAAACTCGAAGGGTGGGACTTATCGTATTTGAAATTTTGTTGCAAAGTACAGGGTATTCGTAACGAACTTTTTGCAAGTGAGACGTGCTCTGTGATTAGTTTGAATGACATTAAAAGTTACTTTCCTCCCGGGACGGGATTCGAAGACTATTGGCCGACCAAAGTGATGGACTCACAGTTATTAGTGAATAGTAAAGGTTGTGGTAGCGGGGGTGGTTGGACGAAACAACCCCCCACACCGCCGGCGATAAAACCGCCGGTTCCCGTACAAAATAACGCGAATAAGGTGGCAGTTAATACACGTGCTGCTCCTATGCATAATATATTACCACGTGGAACTGTCGCAAATACATCGCAAGTAGAACAACAACAACAACAACAACAACAACAACAACAACAACAACAACAACAACAACAGCAGCAGCAGCAGCAGCAGCAACGTGTCAGCCAACCCAGGCCCGTTGCTACTACGCATCCGGCACACTCTTCACCGACGGCACTCTCCTCCGGTAGATCGAACATTGTCACGCAACCGATGTTGAATACCGTGCAAAGTGTTAACGGTTGGACCGGACTTGTCGGTGGTCAACCTACCTTCCAAACGGCACTTGTTTCTTCTCAGCCTAGTTCCATTATACGAATGCCCTCATCCTTAAACATGCATAGTGTAAGTTCTTTTCAACGATATTTTTGCTTTTCAATTGAAACATTCCAATTCCAAAGGAATATTTAACCCTCGAAAGTCGATGGACGCAAGAGACAAATGCAAGCTTGTTTTGATTCATAACAGAATTTCGGCCACAAAGTAGTTTTGGAAAGAAATTATATATACAGTTGTTCCTCGAACCCGCGCGGCTTTCAGCAATACCGATTTGGCTTTACGCGGTTTTCTCGCGACCTTTGAAGTCGCCGTACTTTCGCGGCGGTTTCTTTTTTCCTCTTAGGCTTGCACAACAAGAAAAGAACGAAGATGAAAACTTTTGTAATGGTCCACTTCCCATTATGTAATGAAGAATGCAATTAATTCGTATAAATATTATACATGCATATGATAATTAACATGTAGAAATATAGGGTCATATTTTTTCTTTTCCTTACGTTTTTCTTAACCGCTTTCATAATTAATTTTTTAAACTTATTTTAAAGTAAGAATATATAATAATACATATAAATACATGGTATGTATTAGAAAATAAAACTCTAGAGTAGATTGTACATTGTAGTTAGTCTTGGGTGGGATGAAAAAATTAACATGGATTTTCAACTACGCTGCTAATTGGAGAACGCATCCCCCGCGTTGTTTGAGGGACAATCGTATGCTATTTATTGCATCATCCATGCGTTATACAGTATCTTTCGGGCATGTAATACATAGTATAGCTTCACGTTCAACGAGTATATACCCAATTCCAAGTAATAAATAATAATAGACTGGGAAGGAATTATATATAAAAACGCATTTTGAACAACATATACTTATTTCTTTTTAGTTTTCTATACACCTTATACGTAAAATAATTGTCTTTTTTGTATGATTCTATACATTTCGAACCGTCTTATCGCTTATGGGTCAAAGTACGAGGGTAACACTAGATTTACGAACGTTGATTATATAATTTAACGAATCTCCTGAAAATTAGGTATATTATTCACACAAATACTCGAAATTAACGAGTCAGGGAGAGGGCAAAATGAATTACGATACGTATTCATATCGTTGTATCAATCAAGGTCGATATAAATTGATAAAAATAATATTTATGATTTCCTATAACTTTAACCCTTTGTCGGATTCCCAATTTTACTTCCATTGCACAGATTTCTCTTTAATTATACCACCAAGCTAATAAGTGTAAATTAATCTCTTTGTAGTATAAAAATCTTAACGATATAATATGATATTGCATACATTTTCAAGTAATTGTAATAACATCCTTTAAAGCATGCCTAGTTTGAATTTGCGTGGCTCGTTGCGGCCCCCATAATCCGAAGGGTTAAACAAAATATTTCAAATCCATCCGTAAATCTAGTGTTAAGAAAGAAGTTAATTTGGAATAACTAAAGAGAATGATTTATTTTACAATATAAAAATTTGTATAATCTATGTTTAACGCATATTTTTAGTTTGATTTATTATACATTAGAAGATAATATTCCAATAAGGCTTTCGCGAATAATATTATTTAATTTTATGTTAGATTGTGATTTATGTAAGATTTTTCTATTCCAGCAAATATCTACACCGCCAAAAACTTATTCACAATCTAGTAGGAGTAGAGGGGGTGGTGGCAGTGCAGCAGCTCAGTACCCTGGAGTGTATCCAGTTACAACTATGCAGAGTGTTGCTCAGTCTCAACCACCCCCTCTTGTCAGAGCAACAGTTCATTCCAGTCAACCTAATCTTGGGTAAGCCATACAAAAGATATCTTCAAATCTATGTCTATTAATACATATAAATGTGATTTTTTAAACAAAGCTTCAAATACATGCCGGGCAATCTTTTTATTTTTCGTGTTAAGCATTTCATCTTCTTACTCAATATTTATCAGTATTTTGCACTTGCTTTCAGTTTAGTGATCGAGAACAGTAAATTATATATTTTAGATGTGAGTTCTGTGTTGGAAAGCACGCTATAATATATTTTACTTAAACATATACATATATATGTTACTTTGTATTTGAAAGTTAATTATAATCCAGTTTTTTAATACATTATTATTCGAGATTTTATATAAAATAAATCTAATTGTTAACTAAATGTGATTTCACCCATCTAGTATATATATATACCTGTTTCAATATATATATTGTTTAGCGTAAAATGTTTCATTGTATTTATCACCCACTTTGTATATAGTTTATTAATTACATATTATAAAATTCAAATAGCTTTATTCGCCAAGCGATTTTAATACAACGTGTACTAGAGCAAAATGGAGCATGCAGTGTCAGATAATAGGGAATCACGTTATTTATTTCGAGTATATAAATGTCTTTTTTATCCGCGAGAAAATTATTTATGTGGAAAACCTGCACCATAGCTTTTTGCATTTGTACATACAACGTATAATTTTTTTGTATAGTTATCCAACCTATGGGAAGGATGACTGGTGAGTCCCTGTAAAATGTACTATAGTCATGATTACTACACAAAAGTAAGATAGCATGCACAAGAACATTATAATTAACAATTTTTTTATTTATATCAAATTACAATAACTTCATATTGCCTGTGATACCTCTTCATACATTACTTGTTTTATTTCTAATGGTTTTATTTCTTTTAATTCACTAAACACAAATTTGCTTTATATTTTATTATTGGATATGTCGTTACTTACGTCTTTCGTAAATTAGGTGATCTATTTGTTCTTTGAAATTTTATTGAATGAGATATTGATATATACATATATATATGAGAAAAAATGATAATTCTTTTTTATGATTATTCTGTATAATAGATAATTATTTTTTTATTTATTTATGATTTGACTTCAAAATTTAGTAACGCATTAGTTTTTAATTTAAATTTTTTTTCGTTATTCACTAAAATATTAACTGATAAAATATTAAATTTTGCGTAAATATAAATTATTATTAATGATGTTGTTAAATTTGTATGTAACTATAATCTGTATATACATTTTGTAGGGAACCTAATTATAACAACATATATCATTAATGATTAATATCTCATGTACATATTTCTTTATTCATATCCTTTCATACATATTAGTAGACACTTGAAAAGTTTTTTGAAATTCAACAATGTGTAGATTATTTTGTAAAATATGTATAATATCTTACTTAAACATTTTATAATTTCATTAAGTACTATAGTTCATGTACACCGCATAACTACAAATGAACATATAATTTCTTCAACTTTGTACGAACTTCACGATTTAATGTAGAATTTTTCTATTTTTTTAGGGTTACATCAACGTACACTACACCATCTTTAGGTGTACCTAATGCCGTTACTGCAACCACGTACCCTCAAATGCTTGGTTTAAGCGAACAAGTACAAGCTTTGATGCCATCACCTACATCAGTATCTACATTGTTGCATCCGCAAAGGCATACGCCATCCGTACACAACACATCTCATGCGAAATATCCTCCACCATTAATACCAGTTAATGGTAGCAACAACAATTCTAGGTATGAAATCATATATTTATATTTTTTAAATTTATTACGATAAAAAATTGTTAGCGGCGCGGGGGGGGGGGGGTAGAAAGAATAATGTTCACATATACCGTGGGCCCTCGAAATATAAATGGTTTGAAGTTCGAACAGTTCGAAATTCGAACAAAAATTTGACCTCTTAACCAGGTAATCCTTAGTTAGAATCTTTATACACAAAATAAAAATGAATAAAAACGAGTCGCTACTGGTTAGGGGAATTTTAATTATTACAAACGCAATAACGTGGTTCTTATGCAAATATAATGATACATTGGAAAGTTAGACATTTCTGAGAGTATAAGGTATTGCTTTTAATGGATTGATAATTTGTAGGACGTGGTAACTCGTCCTCAATTAAAGGGTTAAAGAAAAATTCAACTTCTAGATTCGAACGAAAACTCGAAGTTCGGACAGAGAGACATCAATCGCATGATCGATTCTTGTTTAGGTCTTCTCTTGTGTTTGTGATAGCGTTTTTAAACATTTCATCTATCTCATTTAATTATTATTATATTCATTTATGCATTTGTTTAATGATTCTTACTGATAATGATTTCAAGAAAGGATAATAAAATTAAAAATCCTGAAAAAAGGTAGTTGTATTTACTACAATAGAAAATAAAAAGGAAGTTGTCAATAAGTATGAATATGAATCTGGCATCGATAAACTTCGAGAGTCTAGCACGGATTACTCTAATTTACATTATTTCAAATGAAAAAACTTAATTCGAAATTCGGACAACTCATAGTTTGAATCATGCCCTGAAATGGATTCTGTTCGAATTTCGAGGGTTCACTGTAATAATACATCAAATAATTTATTTAAATACTTGTATGCTTTTAGGGATTCAAGCGGCAGGAAGCCGTTGATCCCAATATCAGAAACACATATGTCATCCTGTCAAGTTCAACCTTATCAAATTCAAAAAGCTCTCGTTGAAGATAAAATGGTGAATTGTATTAATTTCAAGCCATACGTATCTTCGGAATTATTAATGACGCTTCCTGACTTCGTTGCTCAGTATTTTCCTGCCTGTGACATTAATAGCTGTCGACAAGTTCTTACAGACGTCTTGCACGTTGATCTGTATCAAGGAAACAGGTAAGAATTTACACGCTTACTATATACGGTACCACTGATAATTATTCGAACGACAGATATTTTATTATAAAAGATAAGTAAATCTTCTATGTAACTTTTAGCACAGATCACTCCTTATTAGGATAGTTAACGCTGCTGTTTTTTATCGTTAATTGGTTACAGTTTTAGTTTTATCTTGTATTTAAATTATTCGGGATTTTATAGCCTCTTAATTTTGAAACCTTTGGTTTCTGGTGCATTCAAGTTACTAAGCTTTTGGATTTCCAATCGTTTGGGGCTTCAAACATTTCGATTTTTTAGCGTTTGAATTTCTAAGCTTTCGCATTCCAATGCCTGTTAATTTTTGAGATCATTCGAATAATTCTAAGCGGTATGTGTTCACAGAATGTTTTTTAGCAATATTAACCCTTTGCGGACGGAGCAAAGTATTATTTAACTAATTTTCGTTTAATTATTAACCTTTTGAGGACAGGACTTAAACAATTCTTGTTTAATTATTTATAGTAACGATTATTGATAATATTAAATTGAATTTCTTGCCTTAAAAATAATTGGCATGTATCGAAAAAATCGAGAAAAGTCGGCTGGCTATTTGCGGCACCCATCTGTAAACGGTTAACGAAATATTTTAAAGAAACTCAATATTAATGTCACGTTGCAAACGATATAAGAAAACTTCTAATTTTAAATACTTTTTTGTTATAGGCTACAAATGAGGATGTTAATGGAAGCCGGAAAGTGTTCATCCATAAACGAGGAGCTACCGCTAATCCACGTAAAAAGCATAATGAAATACATGCCCCAATTGAAGTACATGTTCAATCGAGGTGGTGAGATGGCAATGCCTCCACCTGCACATTCCTCCGAGGAACATCCTGCCAAAAAGCGTCAACGCACCAGCTAGGACTGGCTACAGCCTTACTGGCCTACTTATGATTACTACCACTCGGCATTTTAAGAAAAAGCCGACTACTTTGACTCACGTGTAACAAAATCAGCATTAATACATGCTTTGAGAAAACGTAAAAACAAATAAATGAAATCTATATTGACGCCATGTGCCAGAAAGAGTGCACGCAACTGAAGATTACCTTTTATAACATAAGGGATCTGTGACATACTGTGAGCTATTTCTTTCTCCAAAATGTATCTAACGACAAGAGTATGCTTGTAAATAAAAACTGAGATGTATAAAATTAGTGTTGCACAGTTGACAGTTTAGATTTGCTTTTTATACGTTAAGTTTATTAACACACTTTTCTTTAAGCTTTTCGTTCGCAACTTAAAACGTTGTTGACAAAGCGATACGCAAGGAAAAAACCATAAATATCGTAACTATCAAGACCATTCCTCGTTTTTTTTCCATTTCATTTTTCTACCTCTGATGTAGACTATCTCTTTACGTATAGTATTTCTTTGTAAATAAAAATGAAAGTTTTAATGTTAATGTGATTCGGAGAAAGAAAGTGCTGCGCGATAAATCATTGACAGATACGAAGTGCTGTTGTTGCAGGTCTGTTGTTTAAGATTCGCC
The DNA here is from genome assembly GCA_028830335.1 of Eucera pruinosa. Taxonomy (NCBI): domain Eukaryota; kingdom Metazoa; phylum Arthropoda; class Insecta; order Hymenoptera; family Apidae; genus Eucera; species Eucera pruinosa. Next base: position 14,473,680 of record JAMYCR010000001.1, read on the forward strand.
TACATCGCACGTTGAACGGATATCAAAAATGAATTTGGCATTTGTATATTTCGAAGGATGGAGGTAATGCTTCTTCAAGTTCCTAGTTATTACTAATATGTATCCTGATAACTGCTGAAAAATAATTTAAAACTGTTACTAAATCACAACACAATGGTTTAATATAAATTGTGACGTAAGTTCAGCAAGACTTACTGGGTAAAAAAAGAAACATTCTAAGTTTAGGATATTGGATAATTATATTTTCTAAAATTCGTTTATCAAGAACACCGTACACAGCGATGCAAGTAATTTTGTTCGGATATTGTCAGTGTGTAACTATCTAAGTCAATAAGAAAAAAAAATGCAGTTTAGGATACCGTTAAAAGTATGACAAGTATTAACAGTTGATGAGATATGTATTATCAGTGTTTGTAGCCTTTGTAGTTATTTAAAGTGTAAGTATAATCATTTCAGACAGTATGTAGAAGTTCCAATCGATTTCACTTTTATACTTGATTATTTTTTATTACCTTTGTTGCGTTAATATCTTTAACATAATATTTTTCATAGTGTAGAAAATTTCTGTTGAAAGTATCATTTTTATCAGTTTGTAAATTATTTTTTGTTTTGTTTTGTATTAACAGATGCCGTATATATTAATTATTTATTAGAACATATCTCCTGAATTCGTTAATATGAAATGTTAATCTAACACACTTATATAAAAAAAAAAAAAAACGTGCCAATGGTGCACGAATACTTCGGAAAAAGGAACAAAAAAAAAAGAAATTAATAGTATAATTGAGTCTGTGAAACTGCTAACAGATCATAGAACTTACAAAGCCGCCTGAGATGGTCTTCCGTTTGAATCATCATTGTAGATACGAAAATAAACTGATTTAAACTAATTATTTAATATAATAATTTTCTACGTTTACGAAAACATTTGTTAATGTTTTTGAATCTGTTGATCTGAACGAAAAGTAGTAGAGTATTTAATAACTAAGAGGAACGAAATCGTTTATCGTCAAGTGTATACAAGTACGCAAACTTCAACTGGTCCTGTTTTCGAAAAAAAAGAGGCTTAAATTAGTATTACTGACTGATTAACTTTCACATTCGCTGTTACTACTATATAAAAAGAGGAAACCTAAGTAATGTATATGCAAACAAAAAACGGCATGTATATATATGTATATGTATAAAAATAATTCTAGTGATAAAATTAATGTTGACCATCATGGATTTTTTCATATAAGAGAAAGACTTAGGCATCCTGTTACGGTGGAAATGGTATATTTTGTTATTTATAAATTACACTTAGTCGTACCATGACTTCAAAGATTCTATTGCCATTGAAAAGACTATACCACGGACTGGTGTTTACCCTTTTTTAATGTTATCGAAAAAAAATCGACAAAAGAGAAGAAAGAAAGAAACCGAAAATAACCCAAGAAATTCGTACACAGAAAGTATTCAAAAAGTCTGTGCAATAATATGTAAAATAATATTTATTGTTTACATCTTATAATGTGCCAGATTTTAATTTTTGTATTTTCGTATAAGGAAAGTTCGAAACAAGAAAAGTACCAACTCGATTATTATTATCGTTTAAGTCGCTTTAATTTCAAGCGCATGTAATATATTGTAGATATTTTATTTTATTTAATAAATGAAATGAAATATCGTTAATGTTAATTACGTTGGTATGTTATTTTTGCATTGCACGCGCGTCGTTATAAGTAACTTATGTTTCTTATGTATGACTGGATAATTACGAATAAACGGAAAACATTAGCAAAATAATACGAGATATGTGTATACTACTGGAGGGCACACGAATACCTATCGATTAATAAACACTACCGAGGTTGGAAGAATTTCTTGAATTATTTTAATCGAAAATTCAGTATATCTACATTATTTCATCTCGTTATAACGAGTACACGGAATAATACATTGCATGTATTGTATTTTAAAGAAACAGAAAAAAAGAAAAAAAAACGGAAAAAAGATTTGTGGGCCCAGTCCAAAAATTATAACTTAATTATTTTTAGTATGTTAGATTAGAGCATTTATTTGTTAACTCGTGTTAAAATAATGCGTGTATTATACTTTATCACACTATCATCTGTACATATAGAGCATAAGACCTAGGGATACTAGATATTTCAAATAAATTCATGATATAATTAACAAGTGTTAGTTATTATTTTACATTAAATCGAACAAAGGAACGATTAGCAAGCGTTTAAAATATTTCATATTGCAAAATATTAATCTTAACAAATTGAAGGTAATATATGTATTTAAAAAAACTTAATTCCAGTTCAAAATTTATTTTATTTTTAATTTTTAGCTTGCAGTACAAGCTAAGAAGTAGTATGCTACAAATTACTATTTTGATTTAAATTATGGTACTTCTTTCGAAATTTACGGCATATTATAATCAGTGTGATACTGCAGAACTAATAGTACGTACTGCGGTATTAAATTTTTAAATATAAATAGCATTGATTCTATTTCTACGAAATTTGTTAAGTAATTAAATTGGGACGTATTGCATTAAATTTCTAGCTAATATGATAAATTAACAGTTTGCGGTCCATCGACAGCATGATGCCGTCATACGCAAGAGACGAATACAGGGTTACTTTCATCCACAATAGAATTTCTATTGCAAACTAGATTTGGGAAGGAATTATGTATACGGTACCGCTTGTAATTATTCGAACGCCATAAAAAATTAGTGGAAATTTTTGCAAATTTAAAGACTGGAAAATTTGATGACTCAGAGTTCGATAGCGTGAAAATTGGAGCGCTTGGAATCGTTTGAACTTGACAATTCGGAGGCATAGAAATCCAAAGTTTTAAAACTTTAAAGGCTTAGAATTAATAATTTCGATGGCTTGAAAATTGAAACGCTTGGAAATCCAAATATTTCGCAATTCAGAGGCATAGAAATCTAAAACTTTGTTACTTTAAAAACCTAATAATTTCGACGGCTTGGAATTGCAAAAGGTTGACAATTCTTATGCTTGGAAATCCAAATACTTGATAATTTAGTAGAAAAGTATTGAATAGAAATGCTAAACAGACTGCTCACGGGTCAAAGTGAGGCTGCATTTGGGTTAAGAAGAATAAGATTCTTTACCAAAAGGGGATGTTCTTTTAAATGTCGTAATGCGTTCAATTGCACTCAGCTGTACCGGAAGGACGTCACTTGCGTTTGAATAGTTCAGTGCTGGCATCTGTGACGGGAGCGAACGAATTTGTACGACACTAGCCGAAGTAGTCAGTCGCGGTCGCCATTTTGTCGGGTAGTCATCGGGTACATCGTGTTTCTTTCGGGTTGCTGTACTTTTTGGAACAAGCACCGCCGAAAAATTTGGGGTCCGGCACTTTCGTTTGCTCCCCCAAATGGCTTGTTTGAACACCCTTAAGCAGGAGATTAAAACTCTTGAGTCCGTCTTCCCTAAGAGCCATGAGAGATTTCAGATAATGTCTGCGAGTGTGGACGAACTCAGCTGCAGGTTCGTCGGTAAAAATGGGAAGAAATACGAAATACACGCCAATATTACAGTAAGTGTAACAAGCATGGATACAATTTGAAACAGTAAGTCGATTCGGGGTTATCGACAGTATTTTCTCGTTCATATGGCACCGTATTAACTTCCATAGCTGTCTGCGACCGATCGGACAAAGAAACAATAACACTCATGTTGTTATTTGGGGCTTTTGACAAGAGCCATGCCCGAGAGCCTCTATACCCGTGTCTTTTATGCACGTTTTTCTTATCCACCGTTTCTCGTTGCTTCGTATATTTTGTTGTAGTTACGATCGATTCTTTCTCGTCTCAATCAGTCAGTTTTCGTGGAGATTTTCAGACGAATTAATATTATATTAGAGGTCAATGTATGTCACAAATAGAGGGTAAGCCCTCATAATAGTATCTTTTCTCTGTTCATTTGTATTGGCGAAAAAAATTCTTCGTTTACAACTGCTCTACCATTTACATACTTAATCACGTTTTCGCGAAATCAAACTACTTGCTAATTTCATATACAATAGATAATATCTATAGATAAACTAGATAACAACAAGTATATTCATTTATATTGCTCTTACCGTTGCCATTACCGTTCACATCGTTACGAAATTACACTCAATTTTTACTTAATATTGCGCCTTCGTTTGATATTTAAATGGTAAAAACGAATAATTCACTTTTAATTGCATCCAATGTTACTTAAAATGAAGTCGTTAATTAATTGCACATAATTGAAGATTCAAATGCAACCTGAAAATTTATTATCAGGTCGCGTATACAAAAATTAATCACGGTTGCTTAAAGAACTGCGTTGTATGATTCGTTTGTTTACTTTGTAAGACGAATTGTTATAAAGAATCAAATGCAAGTTAAAAATTATGGTATTTATTTTTTCTTTTAATCGGTTACGAGTATTATTCTGCGTTTTTTTAAATTATTCTTCGAACATAAGGAGTATTTAAATTTTTTTTTTCGTATTGTATGCATCGAGAAAATTGAATTTGGAAATATTAATCAAACACATTATTGTTTTTATTTTTTAGAAGTCGTGTATTAAAAATATAGCAATTTTTGACGTGTTCCTACTTTATAATCCAATTACGGTTTGGTATTGATAATTAATTTATGATTCGTATTACGCATATGTATGGACGTGGCGTCGACGCTGAGCCAATTGCAATTGCCGATAAATCTATATTTAAATATTATGTATGCATTCATGTTAAACATTCACCGTATAGTTGTCGTGTAACTTTTTTATTATATAAATTATTATTGTACAGTCATCGTTAGCTTATCTTTTTCGCAAATATTTTGCTATTTAAACATTTGGTCTTCCGATCTTAGTTTAAAACAAAATTTACTTTCCTTTTCATAGATACTTAAAATATTTACTGTAGTTTTTCTGTTTTGTAGATCAATTTTATATTAAACTATTGTATTTTATTTGTTTATTTATTTATTAGATTATTTATTTATTCAACGGGAGTAAGTTCCTATAATATACACATATAAAATGTCAAAGGGAGAGAACAGATAAGTGGAGATGAAAGAACATTAAGTGTATTTTGAATATTAAATAAGGTGATGCTAAATAATATATCTTATAAGACATTTAAAATATAATTTTCGTCTTATGATGAAATTTTATATTATATATTATTTACATTTAAGAACAGACTTTCTTTTCTAATAGTGTTTAGTTTTGTGCAACATTATCTACTTGAATAAATGTTAAAAATGATTGTTTCACATTTACAAATAAAGTATCAGTTATCAAGATATATCTATTTGAAACAATAAATGAATTTTATTACAGTTAGTTTTGTATATTTATTGTGAAAGAATTCTTGTACTATGCTAGATAGCTCATTTTAATATATGAAATTAAATTACAATGTCAAACTGAATTTCGAAATATTAAGCTTATGGATTGTAATGAATATAAATATTCGACATTGTTATTCAGTATTATTTTGTGTATATATATGTATATATATAAATGTGAAAATATATTTAACAATATATATATGTGATATTAATAATTATGTTCGTAATATATATTCATATATTTATATTCATGTATTTATTTATAATTATATTACTAATAATAAAATATATATATATACATTATGTAAAAGATTAATTATTCTTCTTTCGTTTAATAAAGCGATTATATAAATTTTACTGGATGTCACAGGAAACCTATCCTTCTACACCACCAGTATGGTTTGCAGACTCAGAGGAGACAAGTGTTACGAATGCGGTACAAATTTTAAGTACTACCACAGGCCGTGACAACCATGTCATTAATCAAGTTGGGATTCTCTTGAAAGAATTATGTAGACTCCACTCTTTACCTGAACCGCCTGATGTTGAACGGCTGAGGACAGCTTTGGATCCATTGCGTTTAGGAGGTTCCAATGAAGCTGCAGCACAAAGGATGGAAGCTGAAGATGCAGAAGATATCGATGAAGATGAAGAAAGCGATGCAGAAGAAGACCTCCACTTAGATATGGATGAAGGAGATGCCAATGCAAAGAGTAAGGTAAATAGGGCAACATAATAAATACAGAAATTATAGTAGTATTTAGTTTATACTCATATTTAATATGTAACACGTTCACAGTCCCGGACGAAATTGTAGGACTCCCGTTGTAAGTCCAAATAAATCGCCGTCTATCGCGAGCCGTTCCTAATGGCCTGTGAACTGCCGACCGCTTTGTATTACGAAGGATTTCAGTTATACTAATATTAACAGATCGTATACTTCGTCTCGTTTTGATAGAATTTTGTTTGGTTTTGAAGCGGCCTTCAGTCTTTAACATTTCGCGGAACATCAATTTCATATATTTCGTTTATCTAATTCATTAATTGTTTGTTCTTTTTTTTTTCATGTAAAAAAGATCCTCGTTATTTAACACTTTGTTGACCAATCACGAGTATACTCGTGTTTTCATGCCCAAACATTGTTGACCAGTCATGAGTTACTTCGTGTTTTGCACTTTCATTAGTTATGTAGTTTTCAACTCTGAATGCAATACAGATCTTTATAAGAGCATTCCGGAATGTACCCTTAATTACCATATTTTAGAAAAGATAATTACTAGAGGAAATCAAACACCCATTGGCAAATAAAGTGTATCGAAGTTTATTAAATAGAAGAATCGGAAAAATAACTGGTTCCACAGAATAGTTTTCGCTTGAAGTTGCCAGCCAGCTAAGTATTAATATTCCGTAAATTATTACTTGTAATCTGTAAAAGTATCTGACCCACGAGTGGTTTGACGAACGTGTAAATCAAGAAAACACTGAGCGACGGGTGGTTCGACGTATATATACGACGTATGAGTCGGAAGAACACTGAACCATATATGGCTCAGAGGGACTGTGAATATGTTAATTATTTACATCAAGACTCCTTTTTATTAATATAAATTTCATTTCTAAGGGAGAAGAAATAGAATTGGAACATCTTGCGACGTTAGAAAGGCTGAGACAAAATCAAAGACAAGATTACTTAAAAGGATCTGTCTGTGGCAGTGTGCAAGCCACAGACAGACTCATGAAAGAATTGCGCGACATTTATCGAAGTGACAGTTTCAAAAAAGGTATTACATAACTTCCTTTAAATTTGTAATTATTAGAATGCGAATTTTCATACAAATTCATTTCTTTATAAACAAAAATTAAGTGGAAGCTAAATTGAGGATATAGTTTCATCATCTAAGTATCACACTTGTCTAATTTAACTATATACACTGCGTATATTCTGTACTTTTTTGCCTATTTAATTTTCCCATAAATGCATAAAAATGTGCAGTCTAGTAATTATATTAAAATACTTTATTAATCGAATTATAATTCAGATTTGTCGATATATACTCAAATGTTTACTTAAATTTGTTGCAGGAATGTACAGCATAGAATTAGTAAATGACAGTTTGTATGAATGGAATGTCAGGCTGATGTGTGTTGATCCTGATTCACCTTTACACAGCGATCTCATACTTCTAAAAGAAAAGGAAGGCAAAGACAGTATTCTCCTTAACATGCTTTTTAAGGTGTGTAATCAATTTGCAACTACTTCTGTAGTATAAATCCGAAAATGTTTGAAAATTAAATTTTGTTGGGAATGGGGCAGGTTCTCGAAAGTTTCAGGATTCTCGAAAGAATCGAGATTTTTGGTCGATTTTATATTCTCGAGTATGTTGCTTTTCCCGAAAGTTCGACTACGGTTTCCAGACTTGATTTAATGAGATCTACCTGGGTTTCGAATTTTCGATTTTTCATGCCTTTTTGAAAACTACATTATCGTAGTATTTGTAACTATCGGGTTCTCGACATTTTCGGGTTCTCCCACACCTCTAGTTAAGTTGTTAATTTTATAAACTGAAAGAAAAATTCTCCATTTTTATGTTGCAGGAAACTTACCCATTCGAACCTCCATTTGTCAGAGTTGTGCATCCGATGATCTCTGGTGGATACGTCCTTATAGGAGGCGCAATTTGCATGGAACTCTTAACAAAACAAGGTTGGAGTTCAGCCTACACAGTGGAAGCAGTCATCATGCAGATTTCGGCAACATTAGTGAAGGGAAAAGCACGCATACAATTTCAAGGACCAGGTAGTGCTAGCAAAGTGTGTGGACAAGGTCAATACAGTCTAGCACGTGCACAACAGTCATTCAAGTCTCTTGTACAAATACATGAAAAAAATGGTAAGACGTTAATTTTATTTCTTACATTATAGAAATAAAATTGTCAAGTTTTTCTAATAATGGGAAAAATATTTGATGAGAAGGTAATGAATATAATATTTTACGTTTCAATGTTATTTAAATGATGGATAGTATATTATCAGAATTTCACTATAAATTAGTATATTTTTTTTATTATTTATTGTTGTTGATAATATTTAAGATAAGTGAGGAGGGGGTAATCCATGAAATGTGTTTTCCTTTTTTTTTATATATATATAAATACAATATCGATATTTTAGACATACATAATTATTTGCTTTCTTTATATCGGTTTTAATATAGTTTAATATGACTCTGCAAAATAAGTAGATCTTTTACATTTAGCAAGAGTACTTAGCTGTTGATATATGAGTTTCCATTTCCTTCATAAGAGAATTTAGTGTACAGAGCAGCACCAAAAGTGTTGTTTGCAAAATAATAATATAGATAGTATTACGCATTTAAATATTCTTATAGGTTGGTTTACCCCTCCAAAAGAGGATGGCTAATGAACATAAGTCATGGAGAAAGAAAAGTTTGACGCGTGCTTACAGCTGAGACTTTAATTCGGTGTGTGCCCAACAAATAATTGTTACGATAATGATTTGATACACAAAACACAACATTAACTAGGTAACTTAAGATACTGAATTAATCTAACGCGTAATTCCTTTGATGGTTGAAGAAGGCTGCCGCGCAAACAGTGAAGTGTTTGATTCTGTATGCATAGATTTTTCAGTAATTAGTGATTAGATCGCCAATCGCATTTGTGAATGTGAGATATAATAATTTTTATCTGGATTTGATTCTTACGTTCGGAATTACTAAGAATCATAATTATTCCAAATAACATTAATCTTAGTTCTCTTTTGTGAGTACACATGTTGTACGTACGTACGAAACAGTGTAAACATTCTGTGAAATGCGTTTGCGCAGTCCGTGCTTCCTGTCTTTCAGCAATGGGAACACAACGGTTGGCAACTTAGATAGTTATATTAAAACATTTTTTCTAAGTGTTTCCCTTTATTTTTATTTTTTATTTTTTTTTTTTTTTTCGTTGTGAGAGCTTTCATTCGTTTCATTCTATTTTATTGTATTTTAATTCTTTCATTCATTGTGCAATTCATAAGTAAGTTGTTTGGGTATATACATTTGTTAAAAAGTAAGCCGTAAACGAATCTAATGTGAGAATAGCGATGTTTCTGGGGGTAAAGCGAGTTTTGCTATTACTTTTTGTATTTATTCGATACTTTCGTTCATTGACAAACATAATTCAACAATGTGAACGAGCACACAACTAAATCGTTACCTACTGAAGTACCTTGGTGTAACACATGCGTTTAAGGAAATTCAAATTGCGTACAATGTGGCTTTAGAGGGTATATAGTATCAATCGTAATCCTTTTTTATACATTGGAATCGAGAATATCTTGTTCGGTACTGATTTGTCGGAATAATGAGAGATGGTAAAAATTGTCCTAGTAATAAATAATATTTTCTACGTTTTTTGCATGGTTAGATATCGTAATAGTAGATGTACATATTTCTAATGCTTTCTGTTACCTATTTCCTAACTATTGTTTATATTTAATTTTTAATTAGGCTTTATCTGACATTGCATTCTAAACAAGAATTTTTACAACTTACACTTAAATTTTCTGATATTCTTATAAATAAAGAGATCGTATAGCAATACTAGGTAGTATGTATTCCCTTAATATAACTGATTAAAGTAGTTAAGGGTTGTATAGATGTACATATACACGTTCGTGTGTCGACTTCTTCAAGATAAATGCTCTTTGGAGTTCGTTTTTTTCTATCCTTTCTTAAATTGAACAATAAATGAAAGTACGCAAGATAGCCGAGAGAGATTAAGGTTTAGTTGTGTGACTCGTTTGATACGACCCACTTTTTGTTATATCGTTTACAAAGCGGTTGAAGTGCTTGAGGATTGATATGAAAGTTTGGTCTGTATGTTGGGCGTACGCTCAAGCGAACTTTTAGTGGTATTCTATATACATACATACATATATAAATATATATCGTGACATTTATTTGCAATCGAAGCTCTATTTACATGACGTATCGAACATGAAATTACGCGAGTATATCGTCGAAATTTCTTTGTGCCACAGTAGAGTTTACACTGGCCAGTTAAAGGAATGGATAAGACATAATAAGTGAACACGCGTACATTAAAGGCACCATTAGGATCGCGAAAACGATTACCGCTTAAAAGAAAAAAAGAAAAAAAAATTATATACACATGTATTATTGCACATGTATTTGAAATTTAATGAGACTTATGATATCTTCGTGCGTCTTTCTTCGTGCAAATATTTTCTTCTAACCGAGAACGAGTCTCGTTCCTTTGTCTATAAAAGAACAAAAAAAAAAAAAGAAAAAAACGTTACGGACTTCCGTTCTTTTTTCACGATAACTTAAATGATCCCTAGTTACGATAGTAATCTATAAATTATCGTCGCTGTATGGCAAAATCGATGGCCAAACTATTGCGTATATGTTTATTAACAAACGGATTTCTACATTTTTAAAGACGATTGCTTTCATATACTCGAGATATCTTGATTCCACTCCCAGAACGTCTATGCGATATGTTTCGTACATACATACATACATACATACATACATGCATGCATGCATACATAAATAAATGAACACATGAGTACATACTCACCCGAATTACATGCATACGCAAAAACACACACCTCATATTATACACATACGTACGTACATGCATATTATGCATTCATAACACATGCTCCAATTCGTGTATATAAATATACATATTCCGTTTCTTATGTTTCATCTTCGTACGTTGTACATACGTAATTTTGTATTATTCAGTGGACGAAATATATTCAAATGACATTGATCCGCAATCGTGTTTAACTCTGAAAAACTCGAAGGACTTCAATCGTACAGTCAGTTGCAGAAGTTTACGTACATTTCTAAATTTCAAATATTTAAAAATATGAAAGAGTTTCGACAAATTCGAGAACATCAATTTATTTATTATTTAAAATTGGATAGATTATGTTTTTTTCCCACTTATTTATAAAAAACATATACGTGGACTGAAAACACGATATCACGAAAATTTTCGTACGTGTATTAAAGTACACGAAAGTTATTATTATTATTATATTTATACTTTGATAAACCTTCTGGCATATCTGTGACGTTCTATAATTTGTTTAACATAAATAAAATAATACTAAATTAATTTTAAGAGCAATTTTGTTCGTGTAATCCTCCCTCTATAAATCGTAATCACTTGTAATTTTATATTTTATGAATTTTCGCATTATTTTTATTCTTCTAAAGTGTTTTCTAAAATATGTAAATATATGAAATTTAAATTGTGTACGTAGACTTTCGTGATCGACTGCACATGAGAATTTCAATGAATAAGATACCTATCGACCTCTGTATCTAACACGTCGAGTGCCGCGTGGTCAATTGATGAGCCTTGCTGAATTTTGTTCTTTTTCTATAATTTCATTGGGGTTTTGTTAATACTTCTTTATGTAATCCTAATCCACTTACGCAAATCGAGGAGATTACGCATTCCAACAAATTTTGGTGGACTACTGTAATGGTTTAATTCAATATGATGTAACTTAAAACAGAAACATTCACGTTGCGTTCCTATAATCAGATTGCTTCTGTCTTAAATAATTAATTAATGCTTCGCATGCAAAAAATTGAGGGTCCATATATCGTATGATGGAGGTCATCACTGAAAGATTAATATTATAAGATAGCCTTCAATTATATATAATAGCCGCAATAACGTAAACCACGAGTTACCGAAGCAGCGCGGTATGGAAAGTTGCAAAAATGAATAGTTCTAAATTCGGCGCGGCACTCGATGTGTTAATAACATCGTAACTAATTTCTTGACACGCGTATTGCACACCGAATCGTGCGTGAGAAACACAGCGGCTACAAAAAGTATTCGCACACTATTGTATTTATTCTCTCACTTAAGTATTAATTAATTTAGGCCAAATGTAGTAAATGTTTAATTACTAAATAGTACTCTTATGCGACTACACGAATTTATCGTTTCGCGATTAAAATATAGTATCTAACGAAAAATCCTCTGGTAGAAAAATTGAAGTATGTGCGAATACTTTTTGTAGTCAACGTATGTATCTAAATATGTCTCCATAAGTTTGTCTGGGAAGCAACGATACGAAGATGAAGCGGTACATATGTTATTGGCAATAACGCATGTACGATGCATCCGTAAATATAATCATTGGAATAACCAAGCGGAGTAGTATGGGTCAGAATAGTTTCTTTTTCGTGGTGTAATTAAAGAAAAAGAAGAAAAACAAGAAGAACAACAACAAATGGTTTGTGAAATTCGTGCGAGCAGTATCTTAATAAAATTTAGATTCTTAAGTGTAGGTGTACAATCAATGAACTCATTGTCAGTGGGTATCAATGATTTGTACAGCCGTGCCTGACTGACATTGAGTGCTGGTTGTTTTCGACGTCGTTAATCGTTATGTTCTTTATCTAAATGAAGAAGAAGAAGAAAAAAAGATCTTTTCGTTTCTTTCGCATCTGTTAAGTTTTCTTTCCTTTTAAGAATTTGCGAAGCGTATATTGTAAGCAGCCACCGTGGCCTGTATATTTTTGCTACAAATATCGTTAGTAGTACCGTTTTTAAAAATTCAAACGTTCTTGTGTTTTTTCTTATTATTATTATTATTATTATTATTATAATTGATATTATAGTTATTATTATTATATTCTCTTTTTATTCATTCGACGTTCTAGAAAAGAAAAATGATGGGAAAAAAACAAGTGAAAAAATGGGCAAAATACTGATGTAATACGATCAAAAGCGGACTATACTTAATGGTTTATATTGATTAGCACACGAATCGGTGCGAATTTTTCTCAGCTGTTTAATGAAAATCAAGATCCTAGTAGATGCAAAAGTAATGAGAATTTTTGTAAAGAAATTATAAAACACAGAGTATCGAACGAGTATTTTTTATCTGATCGATCGCAATATTCAATAAAATATATGAATATTCAACAAAGACGTTCTATCCATTTCCAGAACAAAGACTCCCTTTTTTGCTTCGTAAAGTTAAAAATATCTACTGAAAGCCATAGAACTTTCAAAAGCAGGAAAGCAATTACTTCGAGAAAAAAAAAGAATTGTATCCGCGAAGTTTTATCGTTCAAAAACGATGAAAAATTGTCTTTACTATTGCATCGATGTTTCAATATAATTTTCAAGAAGAAAATAAATTGTTTCATTTGATCGACGTAGGTCGATTTTTTTTCGGGGATAATTATACGAAACAGAAGAAGAAAAGCTATAGAAGAGCGAGTACATAAAACAGTGTCGAAGGTGTAGAAAAATGTTCGATGTTCGCCTGACTCTTTTTGGTGCGTTTAGACCAACGCAGCGAATGCTCGTTTTACCTCCCACTTCATAAAATTCATGCTCGTTTATTGTAAACGATCATCGAAAAAAACTCACGAACACTTGTCAAGGATCGTGTCAGTTGAATTTTGCTGGAGTGGCGGATAAAACGAGTATTCTCTCGGTTAGCCTAAGCGCACCATTTAAGGCAACCAAAATGATTTTTCACGGATTCGCTTTTTAGATAAGGAGTGTAGTTTGTATATTTGCGATATGCTTAATGAATTTTCGACTTTCTGCACTGGTGATTTTACAAATGAACTTTCGATTCGAAGACTGTTTAGAACCAAGAACTTTCCCTCGCGTCCCTTCTTCCATTCTTAAGATTTTTGCGAATTATCGATAGGACATTTTATCTCGCCGTCTGATTGGTATGAACGATTAACATAACAAAAGCAATCGGCCTGTATCGTATTAAAGCTATTTTTTTTATGCATTTGACTTGGTGTAAAGTATTGAACAGTACTGGCGTTCCCGATTAACACATTCGAGACCAGCGTTTCTCGACAACAGTGTCTCAAGTAGCTGGTAATATTTTTACAGTTACAGTAAAGAGTAATAGTAACCTTTGTCTATTTTTTTTACTTGATCAATCAGAAATCAGTCTCGAACATTTTATTTTACACCTTATCTTATCTATCAGTTAATAAATAATTATTCTGCGGAATAAAATATCTGACTAAACGTAATTTACTTGGATAATAATATTAGATAAATGTTCATTCGAAACGATTCGAATAATGCTTAATTCTGCTAGCAATCTAGTAGAACTGACTCTTAACTGAAATTCAAGAATAAACTAATAAAGCCAATCCCTGACGTTGAATCTCCGCCTACTTGGGAAGAATATCGCGCGATACAACATCGATATCACTGGATCTCGAAGGTGTTAAAAGATATCAGAAAAGGATTCACGAACGTAGATGTGTCTAGTTTCTAAATGTATTGGCAAAAATAATGACTTCATTATTAGAGCGTTTTAAGTTTTCTTTTGTCTTTTTTTCAAATGATTCCAACACACCAGTGTGAACCAGTGGTTTTCGTTACTTTTTTTTAAATCTATTTTTTTGTTTTTTTTTCCTTTCGTGTAACAAACGGTGAAAATTTGATTTTGCAAAGAAAAAAGAAAAATGCGAATTATACCGAATGCGTATAATTAGGCGAGGAAGGATGCGAAACGAGCATAAATCGATGTATAGAAATCATTCAAACAATTCATTATGTTTCATTGCGATTCATTATTGCTGTAAAGATCGATTGTCTTCATTTTTGTTGTAATTGCTTTTGGTCATTATTGTTCATCCAGCAATTGGTTACGAGTACATAGATTCGTGTAGAATGTTATGTATATGGCATCTCTTAATTTACAAGCATTGTAATACTTTTTGACGAAGGCTTCGACAAGGAAGAGCGTTGTTCGTATGGAAAATGCTATCAAGAATTCCGTTTTTTTCTTTTTTGTTTATGCGTTTTATGTTTCTGTTTCGAAAATTTGTGAAGCCTTCACGTAGATTATATCGATAACTTTTCATGCGAACAACGTTCTTCGAGTCTAAAAAATCTATAAACATGACTTTACCTATCCACTGTATCTGCTTATGTACCTATCCAATTAATTAATCGAACAGCGTCAGTCACATTGGTCAGCCGGTCGTGTCATCTCGTCGTTATCTATCTGTAATCTTAAGGTGATTCTACGTGTCTTAAAAAAGAAAGGAAAAATGAAGACTACTCCCGTATATATATCTACTACTATTTTGCCAACTTGAGTGAACGATATTTCGATGATTCAAGCGTAAACGAACGTTATACTTTTCTCTCTTTCTCTCTTTCTTACTCTCTATCTCTTTCTCTTTCTCACGCCGCGAGTTTTGCATTAAGTTACGTTTAATTATTATTTAGGAGAACGCTACAAGACACACAGAAAATAAAGAATTTTAATAAAAAAAAAAGAAAAAAAAAAGATGACTCTTGCGTGAATTTTCGTCATTCCCCATTCCACGAGTTACGATCCTATTTCGTTTAAGTATAGAGTTTGTAGTATAGAATTTAGAAAACACTGATTTTCCTTTTTGCATTTTCTTACAAAACGGAATTCCGAAAGCGTATTTACGAAAATAATAAAATATTGTTAATTATATTTAATAGTGCCATAATTTTTTGAATTATCGAAGTTTTCCTTTTATAGTAGTCAACTTTATATTGATTAAGTATACTTTTGGTGATGTATTTCGTATGAGCAGAAAATCTGGAATCACGAAAGATATTTTTTCTAATTGATTGTGTTCAGAAACTTATATTACCGTCAATATTGAGTCCTCTTCTCTAAAAGGATTTTTGAGGACTATTAAAATATGATAATAAATATTGTTCATTTACTATAATAGCGATACAACTCTTAATTGTTTTTTTTTTTTTTTTTTTTAATTATAACTTATTTCATGTTAACCTTGTTAAGGAATTTTACACTTTTCGTATTAGGTGTTTGTTGCTTCTCTTTTAATTTATAAGTGCTTATTATGCGAACGTTTCTCGTTTAACGTATATTTAACCAGCGTTTAAGACTGTAAAACGGAGCTATTGATGACTTATCCAATTAATTTTGATAATTAATCCTTTGTCGTATAATGACGAGTTACACTGGTGATGCAAACTATAGTCTAATTACATTAAAAACAGACTGTACTTTTTAATAAATTTTAACTTCAATTCTAATTACAGCTTCAATTTGTAAGATTGAAGACTATCAAATAAAAATGACACATAATATTTTAGTGTCTTACATACGACTCAGCGTTAAAGTAGAAGATAGCGAACGTCCCAATGAATAGTCTTTGAGAAATTTCTACGGCAAGGTGTTAAAAACACGATTGGCGTCTCGAAACACTTGAAGTTCTTTGTTGTCTGAAGAATAGGAAACAATTAGAAGAAGAATATGAATTTAAATACAATTCGGTATTTTTACTTCTGCATTTTTTTTTATTAAAATCCGGCGTAGCGAAAGGGTTAAGAAATAATGAAGTAATAACAAAGGTTCGTAAAATACGGTAAATAAAAGAGTCGTCTCTTAAATTGAAGGTTTCAATTTGAAGGTACTTTTATGTAAAGTCCGTCTTCGGGAATCGATTTTCCGTGTGTGATGACCAACTGTATGGACGACTGAAACTTTTATTTCCAGAGTTTGAATCTTGTTCGTCTGGACTAGGTGAATAGAATTTAAATTTCGGAAAACATTCTTCCTTCCAGTTCCGTTTATGGAACTCTATTGAAACTGTGATCGATGAAACTTTATCAATTTAGAATTGTATTTCGTTTTTTATCGGTTAGGAGAATGGCTAAAATAATATGATACATAAAAAGCTTTTTGGAATACTAAATATTTCTGTCATAAATTCTATAATATTTTCTCTATATCGCTCGAAGAAATGAAATAGTGCATATAAAGTAGGAGATATGAGTAGCGTAGACGCGAAATGTCCATATTTTGCGATTTTGGAATATTGATCGTGTAGTAAGAAGGATTTCTGCTTTAAATTTAATTCAACTTTCAAAAATATGTTTTGAAATTGGCTATGAATTTATAAAATATCAAAAGAAACGGATTTATTACTTTTATCGATGCCTTAGAATTTCAAGCTTTCTCTTTTTATAAACCGAGAATGTAAAATAGAATAAAATTAATAGATAAAATCTTTTATTGTGTTTTGTAAGTTTAAAAGGTATTTAGTAGCTTATAGTAGATGTTACTGTTTGAAGAATGAATACAGGTTTTATTTAAATCGGTGTATATAATGAAGAAGAAAAATAGTGTTAGGGACGCGAGAATTAACTTTCGTGTCCGTAGCCATCGCATATTACGTGCCGACTGACAGGTTGCTCGAAGGACCACCCGAAGACTGATTCTCCGGGAACTATGTTTGCTGTTCGCCAGCCTGAATGCCGGTTAATAATTTCGAATCTAGCCTAAGTGCTATGACTCCTGTTGCGCTCTGACTCGCAACTGATCGCGGTGGTGTCTGATATCGATCTGACTTCTCGTCGTTTTTCTAAAATCCCCGTTTCCCCAAACTATCGTCGATTCCCTACTTCCCGTTCTAAATGTATGCTGATTGACTATGTCTAAGAATTTCTAATAACCAATCAGTGTACCTGAGTGACATCGCAACGCCCTTCTCTTGCGCCCTTAGCGCGTTACCTTGAAGAGGGGGTGGCGATGTCTTGGCTAACTGTTTTGGCGGGGAATGTTTGGCAACCGCGCGGCATTTCCTCCAGGTTTGACCTCTTCGGCATTTTAACCGTTACAAACTAATTTTTGATTTACCCTTAGGAAAGTCCATTTTTTCATGGCACGGTCTTAGCTATTGAGGACCAGAGAAGTGAATTTCAAAAACTCTAGGGTTGTAGACATAAACCTTCTCTCGCCAGGATATAATTTACTGGAAATCACATGCTAATAACTACAGAAATCCTTAGCTCAAAAATAGTCTCTTCGGCACGCCCGTGTCATAAATCGCTGCGCTAGCAAATAGCAATGCAACGTTAAATCCTAGAAGGTAAATTCTTTAAAGAAGCTGCTAATTAGGAAAGGTACAAATTAAATTCGTGCTCAAACGTTGAAGTGTCTTCCGGCGTTTACTTTCAACTTCTATTTCCTAATGACATGCCAACAAATTATAAAAGTACTTTCAAAAGTTCTGCAAATCATGACCTACCTTTCGAAGTTTTTTAATTATATTTATGATGCTTGTATTAAGTTCTTAATCGATAAGAAAATATTATTTGAAGACATTTTCGCGTTCTCCCTTCTGTAGTTATAAATTAGTTCAAAACAAAAAGTTTTGTGCATCAAATGTGTAAATTTTTAATATGAAAAATTCTATTATTCTTCGCTGTTCACTTCTATCTTGATAAATAAGTTTTTTCAGTGATTAGGTGTGAAAATCTGTTGGAGGAGTTAAAATGTGCAGGGAAAGGGTATAATTTTTAGTCGAAACAAAGTTTGAAATGATTTCCACATTTGAAAGCTTTAAAATATTGTGCAAAACCGTAGAAATGTTAAAACAATTCCATTGTGAATTAATTTCATTGAGATTGAATATAAAGTTTGCCAATATAAAGTTAAATTCATTTGTAAAATCAATTTCGACGATTCTGTAATTTAACCGCACAATGTAAAAACAGAAATATAAATGAAGTTATTGTAATCAGAGATTTAATAATAAAATACTATTATTTATTGCGTCGAAAGACTCGAATGTGTAAATTCTACGTATCATATTTAGAATTGGCCGCGTATATGCGTTCGTAGCGTTCAAAGGGTTAAACATGTGTATTGCGAATCGCCTGAACATTCTATTTCGTTCTCGGTGTAAGAAAAATATTGGTTTTTAGCAAAGGGATGCACGCGAAACAGAAAATCGTTGGTGGATGAGAAGTAATAAAGAGAGGAAAAAGCCAGCCAGTAGAGAAAGCGGGTAATGATCATACTGCTCTAGAAGGTTGTTACTTCGAGTGGGGTCAGTGCGCGAAAGTGTTCGTCTTCTCGTACTGCTAATGAGATCCTACATTTATCTTACCTCGAACAGCTCTTTAAAACCAACGATCTTCCCACTTTACCAGTACCAACCCATCGTTTTGTTAAAACCATTAATTATTTGTTGCTTCTTACTGATAAAATATTAGCTTGTCCCAAAATGTCTCTTCGGTGTTCTCGGTCTTGTTAGGAAAAATAATGCTGCGAGACTGCGAAACAATAGCATCGAGGCCATTCTAAAAAGATAACGAAAGGCGTTCAGAGCATAATGATTCTACATTCTTTAATAAATTTCACGATGCGTAAAGTTTTCTGTACTTAACCCTTTGCACTCGGTTGGCTCCGCTATGGAGACACGCGTAAATATTGAAAAGTAAGGTTTAAGTTTCTTTAATTCTATTTTCGCCAATTAAATTTTCATTCGTTCGAAATTAAAGCTAATTTCTTCTGTTCGAAATACATAGCATATTAAGTTCTCACAAGGGTCAGAAAAACGTATTGGACATGCCGTTATATTGTATTATTAAAAATGGTTTTGAGTCCAAAGGGCTAATATTTAATAAGAAAAGAAAAACTTTTGAGACAACTTGATAGAATACTGGGAAAATTTTACTTTCAATAACCTAAGCTTTATTGATTGCTTCTAATTTTGGCTAAGGTTTGGTTTAGAGTCGTTTCTAAACTTCTATGCGTTCAAACGTAGGTGGAATGTTTTAAGAATATAATAGATTCATTTGCGATATCTGTTAGGTATTGGAAAAACGTACGTGTGCTTTTTCT
The DNA here is from genome assembly GCA_028830335.1 of Eucera pruinosa. NCBI lineage: Eukaryota > Metazoa > Arthropoda > Insecta > Hymenoptera > Apidae > Eucera > Eucera pruinosa. The sequence continues at coordinate 14,493,742 of JAMYCR010000001.1, forward strand.
GTCAGAAATATTAGCTATAATAAAGAGTTCTGGGTTTTAGTAAACAAAATATATTTTATTTTAAATAAAATTGAAATAATTGCTGAAATAAAATTCGAATCGATTTTTTTGTAGCATTTCGCAGAAATAATATAACAACGGTGCGCGGTACTATTAGAAAATTTTATTCATTCAGTTGATATGCATTATTTCTTTTCCTCTTCAAAAGTTTTTCCTGTGTGCTCGGTTTGTAATGTAAAACAGCATCACAAGTCTTCGAGGAAATAGCATTACATGCTTTCACAAAAACGAGGACAGGTGTTAAGAATAGAATGGCTCTACATACTTTACTTTTACTGTTCACGAAATTTCACGTATTCAATATTTAGTAATGTTTGTAGAAGCTAATATTTTTAACCTTCGCAATTTTCGTAAAAATATTGTTAGCAATCAATGGAACTTTCACGACAACCTAATCATATAATATTCAATGCTGAAATAAAATACATACACGCCGCATCGTCAGCTGGATTTGTCAGAGCCCTTTGAAACCCTTCTTCCACAATGTCATTACGACGTATATCATAAAAAATATCAACGATTCGCGTCGCCGTAGAGATCGTTTTTCACGAAGTTATGGTAGAAAGCGGTCTACCCTTCCAGACGGCTTTTTATGTGGATTGTACATAGGTACAATGGAAAAGTGGGAAAAATAGATTTTGTTCTGTTCAGCTTTCGTTTCACGACCCTTTCGTAAATATAGAGGAATCAAACAGAAGGGGAGAAAATAACTTCGCTTGTTACATATGTATTAAATAGGGTTTTGCAATACGTGCAGTAAGGAAAGTATTCGTTTAATGCTTTAATAAAAAAAACAAATTGTAAATGGTTCGTGCGATCGTGTAGTATAAAAATTCAAGTATAAACTCAAATCTGAAATTTTGCGAAATACAGTATGCGTCCTTTAAAGCAGGCCACCTATTTAAATCACATTTAATTATAATAACACCAAAAAAATATTTCCTCCTCATTTAAATAATCTCGAATGGTGCATGCTTTTTGTAAGGAAACTTTATGAACCAAAGTAACTTCTTTTCAGGCAAGTTTTTACAGAAATGCATAACTTAACAGACAATTAGGTGGTTGTCTTTAGGTGGAATAGACTTTGCATGGGGTCATTCCACGCCAAATCGATCACTTTTTTCCTTCGATGTATTCTTTTTATGCTAATTTCTGGGCTTCTAGACTTCCGATTTGGATCATCCGTGGCTCAAATTAAAGAGAAAAGTTCAAGGAATGTTCTCGATATACCTTTAAAGCGTACCCAAGTATAGTTTTTGAGTAGCTGCAAAAAATAGAAAAGATTTGTTTATAACAAATTAACCGCAATATGTATCGGTAAATTGGCAAGAGAATAATATTCCTGGGATATTCCTCTTTAATTCAAGCCAAGGGACATTGAAATCGGATGTTTAGGCGCTGAGAAATTAATATTTTTCTTCGGATACTGACTTACAATCTACCATGGTGCGATATATTTGTTTATAACAAATGAAGTACAAGGGCTAATTGCAAGAGATTGTAGGATAATATTCTCGGGAATTTCCCCTTTAATTTAAGCCAAGGATCACCGAAATCGGTCCACTAAAAGCTGAGAAATTTTATTACAGGAGATGTTCCAACACAGACGAGGTACAGAATCAACTATCCCTCAATGAGTGCAACAAGGATATCCAAATTATTATATTGTACGCTATTAGATAGTCGTATCAAAGTAGAGGGAAGCTTATTTTATAGAGAAAACTTCAAGGAATACGGTAGTGGTCTTTTCGGATTTTTAAATTATAACCTTGAAACTTAATTTGCGACATAAGAGTTTGTTTATAATTTGCAGTATTAAAAACAAATTTCTTCAATTTAACATAAATGTATCTGAATAAGCCGTACATTTACGATTAAAACGAAAAAAAATGAAGTTTATATTTTTAATAGTTTCGGAGAGAAAAATATTTAATGAAGGCACTTTCCGTGAAACGCGCTGAAATTTGCAAACTTTAATGGCGTGCGATTTTTAAACAATTTCATTATTGGCAAAATGATGGCTTAAATCCCCTATAATTTCGCATGGACTGCAACATATTTCAATTTGAACAAAATCCCAGACATCGAGGGAAAAACGTGATCGATTTGGCGTGAAATGACCCACAATCTTATTTAACAAAGTAATTATCAGTTATTTCTATAATTCTTTTTCAACATTCTATAAACTTATGTTGGGTGAATACAAAAGTTTTGCTAGGTTTCTGATGTAATCAATATTTTGCAGAATTTGGCGAATGCAAATTCTGAATGTTTTACACAGAAAGAACTATGCAGCATGAAGTTTTATGTCGGGCAACTTTACTGTTACATAAAATGGTTTTTATTTTGGTTATTAATTTGCGGGACGTATCTCATTGGTGTGCAATAAGAAAGAAACAACAAGCAAGACAGAATTGAGCAAAGCAAAACAAAACAAGTTTAAGAATTGAGCTCTTAAAACAAAAGATCTCAATAAAGAAAATGTCTAAATCAGTGGAAAGCAAATTCGCAGTGGTGTATAGGCGACTAATCAATTCGCTTTCACGTTTAAAAACCTGACATTATAATTCGATTAAGCCAATAAAAAGGAGGGTATACGTTTGACGTTTTTATGCTGATTACGGTGTTTTTTAAATAGCACTTTGAAAATATGTCGCGTCTCAAAATTATCGATAATATGTTCCTGAACAGCGTGGTATACACCACTCGTTATGCGAGTTGTTCGCTTAAAACTTTGCGCAGCTCATTTGACGTCCATTATCGAGCTTTATCGGAAATTCCAGCTTTCTGCATTTGACGCGTACATAGCAAACTAAACTAGGCGCGTACTTATTCTGACTTTGCGCTTTCATAATTTCACATTAAATTAACCTAATGGAACCGCGTGTACTCGGTGTACGCGTTCTGCGTATCTGTGATTGTTCCTTTCATCGGAAAATCAAACATCTTTTTTTCCAATTAAACATCAATAACCAAACATTAATCAATCATTCATTTCTCTATTCGATGAAATTTCTCCGAACGAATCATTCATTATTATTCTCGATAAGCCTATTGTAAAATTAACCGAAATTCATCGACGTTTACTCGTACCTCGATTCTCGATGTTTGTTCGCAAGTTTTTGGCCATAAAATTTAACCAATTTTATTCCGCAAGCGCTGTACTCATCTATTTAAGTAACGTAAGATTTTTCCCCTATTTTCTCTGTTAACCTCTTGCCATATAACGTCGAGCTACAATTTCTGTTTCAATATACAAGATAAGAGGATCATTGAGTCCAAATTAATTCTAATATTTCAATGTCATATGTTTGACACAGTCACATCGACAGTCTTAAATCAAATTGATTTTCCTGACTATTTTTACTTACTAATATTTGAGGATCCGACAGATAAATGTTACAAGTTGAACGAATACTCTTTATAAACATTTGCCAAATTCTTTGCGATTTCCCTAAGTTCGTTATACACTGTTTAAGAAGCTCTGCATTGTACGGCATTCTGAAACTGTGAACTGCTGCAATGAAATTTGGTAACTTTTGACCAATAAACTAACGAAGAATTGAAGCGTTAAGGGGTTAATAAGAGTACCACAGAACACGCGCACGTGCATCTGTACGCCAAAAACAGCACGTTCGTACCTACTGTTTCTCTCTATGTAAGTCGAATAACCGATTGCATTGAAACTCGTCCCTAATAGTGGCCGGTTGGTACCGTTTCGAATTCATTCGCCACGTTCTCGGCAAGTCTGACAATTTACCGAGTTACCCGCCACGGAGTTGACCACTACTGCGGAAGCAATAAGGAGCAAGTTCGACTGGCTTTCGTGCGACGAAACTCTAACACCCGACCATTAAACGTCAAATCGATTCCCCGGGAAACTTTGTTCGATGATATCGATGTCATTCGATGCGGAAAACTAAATGGACAAAGAATGATTGATTTCGGTGTTCGTTAATTTCTCGGCATCTAGGGTAGATGTCCCAATTACTGCCACTTTAAGTTTATCGCTTTAAGCAACTTCATTTAATTGTTTCAGCACCGATAGGGTAAATGTATCACGTACTACCACTCTAAGGTTATCGCGTAACTTTATTGAACTATTTTAGAACGTATTTAACATAAAGATCGTTTCAGTTTGGATCATAACATTGTTCAACATCTCTTCCATTTATGAACACTTTTGTATACGTTAAATATAATGAATTAATTATCAATTAATTGAAAATGTACAACAAAATCTAATGTCCTTCGTGCTGTCACTTGAAAACTTTTCATTTAAATAGAAACACGTTTTTACATATATTAACACGTCAGTTTGTGTAAAAGATATAAAATATATAGTAAATGTATCGCCTTACTGAATTATAACACGTTCCATACTTTATAATTATATTGGTCACGTTTCAATGTTCAACAGCATATTTACCTCCCAATATTTCAGTCATTTACCCTAGATTGAAACAAAAACATTCTTCATCAAGAATAATACAATCCTAAAAAGGTTAGTCTATTAATTGAAACAAAATTGCTATGCACCAATAAATGTATCTAATGTTATATTTTAATATCATAGTTATCTAATAACGCCCAACTTGCATTAGCTAACCATCTATTTGTACGAGTCTAAAAGATGCTTACGTCTCATTTCTAAAATTCCTAAATTTCAACGAACTTAAAACGAATTATAAATATGCCTGCATATAAAAATCCTAATAAACTACGCTACGAGTAATTTGAATTTCCCTCTCCCTGTTACAATACTACCTATCCATTTATTTATGCAAAAAAAAGAAGCGTTACTATCTAATAATGGAAACGAGAAACAAGTTTTATAGAACCTTCCCATAACTATAGTTTCTCGCATACGATAAGTTGATTTTTGTGGAACTGTTGTTGCAGTATGAAAATAACGCGTAGAGGTAAACGATATTACTCGCGACTGAATCCAATAATTTGTGAAATAAATCCCAATTTTCAAAATCCACGTTTACGCACATTCAAGTCTGATGATTGTTTCCGCGTGAACAATTGCATTGAACAGGAAATTTCAACGATTCTGACAGACTAACGCAAACGCATTTGGTCACGAAGCTGTTATAGTGACTGCCTGCTCTAATAAGTACATTGCTCTTGCTGTTTATGATGCCACGTTACTATGATTCTGTGGATACATATATCAGAAGGGCTGTACGCAGTATGATTGACGAAGCATAGAATAAACTATCCATTCTTATATGAAATCATCAGGAGTCCCTTTACTAACATAAAACAACAGCATCTTTAAAACGATGGGAATTGTAAATAAAAACTGCGCGAACTAATTGTTTCCGATATAATCGATCTATAATGGCTAGATTTATAATAACGCGTATAGAAGTACATCTCGATATGTATTGAACTTTTATCATTTAATCCTTTATAACCCGAATCCCATTTACTTTTATGATACGAACAAACGTATAATTATATTTAATACATGGATAGAGGGTTAAGTTTCGCAACTTGTGATGGTCGGATTGAATGTAATTCTTAAACAAACCATTCTAAATCGCAAGGGGCGAAAAAAATCCTCTGCTTTTGTACACACGTCGAATTTTAGTTTGAAATTTATGATGTTTCCTGTAAATGGATAGTCTGTCCTGTACTTAGTCAATGATAGTATGTACGTGGGATGTCAGGAACAAACGTTGCCGATTTTCTCGTGGCCTGGGAGCTGAATGTTAATTCTCACTTATCGGTTTGCTTACAGCTTCTAACTAAATCATTAAATTGCCGATGGCATAGTTGGTTCGAGCAACGGGATCAATTAGTTTAATGACGAAGGAACCGGAAGCATCACTGCGAGCGATGTACCGCATGTGCCGCTAATTGACTGTGATTAATCCTTAATCGTAGCAAAATTGCTACAGATGAGTAGCTTAATCATGCTAGAGTTGCTTTCAGATTGAATTTTTATACCTCCTCGATTTTTAGGATGGCGGGATAGGTTTGATGATATGCAAAATTATGCTTCAACCCTATAACGATCTTTAAATCATTTTCGATCAAATTATATTTTTACTTTTGCAAAATATTTCCTAGCTTTGAAACGAATACAAAGAAATTCTAATTAACGCGTGTAATTTTAAATTTTGATCGTTATAGCGGAGGCTCTTTTTCTTAATATTACAAAGTGAAACAGTTCTCATGTTAATAGTGTTTTTGTTGCTATTTTCGCTTGGTTTAGTTAATTTGTTCGCGTTACGAGCGATACACGAGGCTATTACAGATTATCAGGATCGACAAAAGATTATTAATAATCGGATACATCGATGTTATTTTACGTTGCATACTACACCCTCGTGAATGTATTTTATATTATGTGATGCTATAGATAGATATTATATGGATTTTGTGAAGGCAACGATGCATAACGTCCGCCTGCTAACAATAGTTCACGTTGGTTAACGCACGTTGGTTTTGTGTTGACAGCGAGAATTAAGAGAATTCGTCGGATGCACTAGCCGTATATAGCCTGTTATATTAAACTATGGACAAGCACGTGTATAATTCAATTTTGTATGGCATTTACGCTTTTGATTTCGTTCCACAAAGGGCCTTGCAGTATGTATAAAAAATAGCAAAGCAAATTTCGACTAAATTTGTAAATGGACCAGATTGATTATTTAATGTGGCGTGGTAGAAGTTTATAATTTTAATCTTTGGTACAATTATTTGCAATGATTATTATCAAATTGTAACTTTATATTTAGTAATTTGAATCAACTTTTTGCAATAACTTGCGAATAAGGTAAATTTTGCTTTGAAGAATTCAGTATAATTAATTAGATTTTAATTAAACTCCTTCTAATAAACTAGTCATTTAACTCTTCCGTTGCGGCTTCTTGGAAATACAAACAATACAAATCCTTCTTTAAAAAAGAAAGGTGGCTGACATTACAAATTTATTTATATCTAACTGATATATACGATTTATATATTTTTATCTATATCCCATAAATAACACTATAGGGGTATTGAGGTCCTCACAGATCTAATTAAAAGTTAATTATTTTTATCCCTTTTACAAGCTACTCGTATCGTTAAACCTTTTATTATTATAAATGATCGCTAAGGGTTCATTATACAAAGGATTATTACGATCATGATCACTAGACTACAAATTCGTATCTTTAAAGACAATTAAAGAAACGACAGAATCATAGAAATCTGTTTCACCATTTAAACGTTATAACGTGCACCTTACTTTGATATTTTTATATTTTTACATATCGCGTGTATTCTGCAATTCTTTGCAAGCTTAAAATTCTCCTAAATGCATAGAAATTCGAAGTCTGATAATCACGATTATAATAGATAACTCAAAATAAAGTTTTATGGCTAAAAGGGTGTACTAAAATGATTTAGGCGAATCTAAGCAGTGAATTTGTTATTTGGTTATTGTTACAGCGAAAGGGTTAAAAATACAAAATTCGCCAAACAAAAAAGTACAAATAGAGACAAATAAATTTGAATAGAAAGTCTAGGAAATTTTCTCTATCGATAAAAACAGTATGTGGTCCTCCAAAGTATTCAGATTTATATTGACGTCTAACACAAGTATAGTGAGAAGTGTTTGGCTGAAAAGAGCAGGATACTTTTTTGAAGTATTCTTGATTTCAGGAAACAAGGCTTGAGGAGCGTTACCTTACACATGTACACGTTTGTGTACGTACGTGTACAGCGGCTAGGGAAATATCAACAGGTGCAGTCGGTTGGTTGTTTCGCTTAATCGGTTTCTATTCTGTGACCGAGACTTCTAAACTCCACCCCGTAATTCGTGATACGTCCTGAGGGAATCCAGTCGATGCGATTTCAGTATCTTGAAGCAGGTATGATCATCCGATTGCTTTTCCAAATCGCCTCAAGCATGCTTACTACTACTGATTGAAAGTGATTTCGTGGAAGCCATCTTTTTAGAGAATTGTTTGATAGGAAACTAAATAAAATACTAGTACCTACAAAGGTGTGAAAGTTTACTTGTAAATATTGGCAAAAAGATTGTTATATATTTAAATCGAAATTGCGATTAATTTATAGATTGCAAATCTTTCAATGGAGTATGGATGATGTACAGTGAGTCGCAAAAGTCTACATACACATTTTAAGTTTTAAATATTTACATATTTTAGTATGCATTTTAGAAGAATAAAAACAATGTGAAGATTTATAAGATATAAAATTGTAAACAGGAAAGATTTTGAGAAGACATCTTGTAAGGCAGGATGATTTAGTATACGAATAAAAGTACTCCTGAAATTAAATTAATATTAGTTTATGTATATTAAACAAGTTATAGAACGTCACAGATACAATAGGTCTAACAAAGTATAAATATAATTATAACAATAACTTTTGTGTACTTCAATACACGTATGAAAATTTACATGAAATCGTGTTTTCCAGTTCATGTATACTGTTTTATAAACAGGTGGAAAAAACGTATTTATTTTTTTAGAATCTATCAAATTTTACATAATGAATAAATCGATGGTCTCGAATTCGTCGAAACTCTTGTATATTTTCTTTCAAATTTAGAAGCGCATGTAGATTTTTACGGCTGACTGTATATTTGCCCGTATTTCTTTTTCTTATCATTTCTCCGTCTAATTCTCATACGCGTATCGTGTAGGATCGACGCATGACATCTGCATTATCATAGGACAGACATATTTCGGAAATGCGGGACAAGTCAGTCTATCGTATTGTCCACCTGATCCTTCCGCTTTGATTTCCTTCCTGCATTCAGGGCTGTAATCGAGTCAGCCATCAATCATTATGCGCAGATAGAGAAAGCTTTACGAGAAGGCTCGAAGCCACTAGAAGCTATGCTAGAAATCGAGTAAGATTTCAGGGTAATAAAAAGAAAAATAAAAGCAGAAAAAAGGGGACCAATGGCGCGTAGAAGAAGGTTGGTTGGTACCGATGTAAGTTGTTTGACATTCATTTGGCGTGCAATGCCGAGCTCATTCCAAGATTGAATCCCACAAAACTGGTTGCACCACGGTGTTATAATTAATTTATAATACCTCTAATTACGTGGGTATGTCGGATGTGGCCGTTCCGACGTTTAATTTGTTCGCTAATTAAACAGGCTACGCGTCCTACGAGTCTGTCTCGGCTCTCTGCTTTTCACTGTTTCCCTTTCTCTTCATGGCTTGCCATTTCCAGCGTACCTATCTGCCGTTAATTGTACAGGTTTTGTGTTCAGAAACGAGGAACACACGACCGCTTGTTACGGTTCAGCCCGCAACTGCATTAGTTTGTCGCTAACATTTGATAATGCTCACTTATCCAAAGGTCCATATCAATATCTGCGTTCTATCGTTTCCGTTTCAAGGATTCTAGAAATCGAGAATTTATAGCTTTATCTATTTTGAGGAAAGGAAATATGTCCTGGTATAATCATGGTAGGTAATTCATTTTCAAATTATGGGGAAACTGGATTCGATTAACCCATTTGCATCGTGGCTCGAATTATGCGATCTGGTCCGTATCACTGGAGCGAATACGACTAACTAAATACAACATTTTTGGTAGGAATAGTTACATTTATATTGTATGATATTGTTTAAAATGATCTATACACGGCGACACGATAATTTTGTACAAAAATGAACTTACACCACTTTCAAAACATACGGTCCATTTGATCGTTTCCATAAATTGGTATAAAATTCTGAATATATAAATTTAATTTTAATACCGTGAATAATGCCTGACTACGATCCTTTAAATATTTATTTTAGTCTCCCTTCAATAGCAAGCTTTTGTAGAAGAGAAAATGATTCGCTAGATCGCGTTAAGGATTTAGGGAAATTTGAAAGTATTGAAAATGCTTGAACAAGAATCACTTCCGTGTGCACGTAAATGGTTACAATTATGAATCTATCTTTAAATATGCGCAGGAAGTCACGTATACGTTTGCAAAAAAAAAAAAAAAATGTGCGCCGAGAAAACCATTTCATTTAGTTTCTTTCTCTTTGAAGTTTCGCTTTGACGTTGAACTTTAATTTCCTATGGGATTTCATGGGCACTCCGCCGGTACACTATCTATTACCCCAGTCCTGTTGGTTCATTCGTATTCTGATAAGTGTCTGTTTCGCTTTTTCGTCCTAAATTGTAAATTGCGTCATTGGTTTGCCGCGTCCATAACGATTAAAGACAGGTTCGTATGTTCCGTGAATAATTCTCCGCTTTGAACTCAATCGTTTCTAGCTAGTGGATCAATGGTTTAAAGAAGGATGGACGAAAGTTTATGATTCCTTCGACACCTGAAACCTCAACCCTTTGACGAGTACAGAATTTTGTTCTGTAATATAAAAATGTTTATATTGATTACATGTATTGATGTGGAAGTTGAAAGAACATAATAAAGATACGAATGGAAACACTGTAAAAATCGATTCCATCAAATAGAGCACAAAAATATAACTCTACTTACATAACATAATCTGTACATTAATACAGTATAATAAACTGAGTTGAAAAGTTATTCCTCCTCTGTTTATTATGAAATAGCGATGTGATATTAGGTTGTATTATATATTTGTCCCGTTTCGTTACTTCTTAAAATCATTTATATGTAAGGTCAGAAATGGGTTTAGTTAACCCCTTCGCTGTGGCACCTTTTGGGTTAAAGGCAATTTCAACGCATAAATCGATACGATTTTTATTAGTATGAAAACAATATTTACATAAGTATGCAAATACTTTGTATAATTAATTACGGTTTACTATATGTCAACGATAATAGAAAAAACACTTTATCGTACAGAACGTCTATGTATACTTTGCGATAAATGATTGTCCAATTCCTGAAAATGTATATATGCGTGGTCAGTAGACAAAGGTTAATTAGATATGTGCCATTTTTATCGATCGTCTTGTTTCATTTCTTTTGATAACCGAAGGGTTGCTCTCTTATAAAACTTTTGGGACTTGAAAACCGTTCTGGGTAAATGAGACGAATTTATGTTATAACTCAATATATTGCTAATACATAGTTAATGTTCATCAGAGTATCAGAATTACTATTACGCTTTATCATTTATCGTATTAATACCACACTCCGTATGTTGAGGAAACTCAATTTTTTACAAGAATGTTCAATTATTTTATAGATCTGATGCGTGGAGAGTGAAAGATCGCAGTAATATCGAATAGTTAGATCATAAGGATACGTTGGGTTATTTTAAAAAAGGTTGAATCTTTTAGGAAAGTTAGATGGTCACTCGGAAGCCGTTATGAGAAATGGAGTGCTTCATTTAGAATAACTTTTGACTCAGTAACTTTCGTTCTTTTCATTATTCCCATAAATTCTATTTGAATGCGCATCTACCGTTAATCGTACGTTTCTCTCAACGAGCACTGTAATTTCCGCAAACTTTTCATATAGGTATAACAGTTCCATTAATAATAGACTCTCTCATTCTTAATTGGATTACATGTCTGTAATTAGATAGGGAGCTGTCGCAACTCGAATAATGTGGCTTTACTGTTTGATAAGTACCTAATCTGCGAAAGAATTATGAACTCATAAAAGCATAGTTATTTAAAAAGAACTCCGTAATTTCTATTTACAAATGACTAGCAAGATATTTTTTTATGATTTAATTCAGGTATAACAAAGCTAGAGAAAAATAGGCTAATTAAGCTTTGAAATATTAAACGCTATTAAAAAGTTCATTACAAAGTTATAGTACCTATATGGAAAGAAAATGAAAAGTGGAAAACCAAAAATAAAGTATTAGGTGTACAAATTAATATTTAGTCTTCAGGATTTAATATTTATATTAATATTCATTCGCAACAAATCAAATACACATTTAATATTTAAAAGTTTTGGCATTTTCACATTTATGAAGCAAAAAACATGTAGCGATTTTGAACTAATAAAAATACCAAAAGTTTGAAGATGAAAGCACTGAATTAGTTTGTACATAGCCTATCAATCAAAGCGAGAATTAATTGTTATTATTATCTTCAATATTAATTTGGCGTTAATGAAAAAGTTGGTGGATTGGAAATGGAAATTTGATGTAATTCCAAACCCTTAGTATTGTATTCGAAACTTTTGGTAATGTATGTATGTACATGATTCTTTTAAACTAGTTGTCCTCTCTTTTTAAATTTAACATACTATCGAATAAAAAAAAGGAAGTACATATAACATCTGAATTGTATGTTAATATTCTTCCTTAATGAATCGTTTCCGTACTAATATTGAATTACTTCATTTAATTAAATTTAATATTCCGACATGTGTCGTATAGTAGAATTATCCTGACAATGTGTGATATGAAATTGTGTATGACACCAGTTCGTCATGTTCCAGGTTTGCAATTAAATGGTTTAACAATTCGTTCCGCGAAATTTAATTCATAGCTATATTCGAAATAAAAAATGTTAAAACTGTACAAAGATTATTGAGAATATCTGAAGAATTCAGTTTTTATTTCATTTTTCAGATTCTTCTTTTACTGATTTCATCGTGCTCTAACAAAAATATAATATTTAGATTAGAAAAATGATAGATGCGATTCGAAAAAGGTTCAACGCTTGAGAAATAATTTTAGAAATTATCTTCTATAAATTTTCGTCAAACGCTTATTGTAATTTAACTATTTTAAAGATTGTGTACGAAGCATATAATAATATTTGCAACGCTAGTATCGAAATTTCAAATGTTATTCCATTATCACGCGCAATTAATCATACTCAACGAAAATTTCATGCATTTGTAAAGTTAATATCCGTTTGGTAGCATAAAGGGAGATCGATAAACTGAAAAGTGAATGCTGACGGATTTTTGGCAGTTCTAGAGCTCCCTCATTATGGACACGAAAATACTTCCTTTTAAAAGCGATTTATCAACTTTCATATCATAGAGCCAATCAATCTCCCTTCATTCATGAAACCTAACATTTTACTGTCAAATTACAGTTTTCTAACTTAAATTAGACTAGATATTAACCTTCAATTGGTGAACTAACGAAAAAAACGCGCTAACGCGAATAATCACTTTATTTATAATGAAAGAAAATTATAGTAAGTTTTAAAATATTATAATTAGACTGTGGATGTTTATGCATTTATGGGAAATTTAAATATGTAAAAAGTAACAGAATGCCTATAATAATATCAGTAAAAATATAGAAAACATCGAAAGTACAATACATTTGAAATTAATTTCTAGCTAGATTCTATTTCTTTAGGGCCATTTATAAAAATATATATTTGCATAAATATCCGCAGTGTAATTCTAGTACATTAAAATAATATGATAAACAAAAGAGTGGGTTCAAACGTAAATGAATATGGAAACATTAAAGTAACTATTTAAATGAAATAAATGATAAAGATTAGTAATTAAATGCTAAAGACTTAGTCAATTTTTAATGACACTGAGAAAATGTTCTTAATTTTTATTTTATTGCTTAGCAACATCTTAAGAGTTTATCGTATGACCGTTAATTACAATATCACTGAAAGCAGAATTTTTTATTGTAGCGAGAGATACATACATAGATTGAGAGAAAAGAAATTTTAGTCATCGATATGTTTTACATAATATTGTATTAGTTACCATAATGTATGTAGATTTGGCAATGTTGAGAAACGTATATATTTCCAAGTAAAGATGTTAGTCGTTCGATTGCGTGTATGGCTACAAATTTAGACTGAGATATGATCAAAGTACTACTGGAGTAATCCGCGATTGCACGTTCCATATTACTTGGAAAGCTCTTTTGCTCAGCTTCCGAAAACTTTGTGGGCAAGCGAACGTTTGAAGTTCGGATTGGAGTTTGAAGTGAACTCGGGTCCATCCTGATCGCTTATCGATGACGAGTTCGAGTTCTAACTTGGAGATGTAGCGACACGTAGGAAATGTTCATCGTTTAGAGAAAATATCAGTGAATTGATTTTTCTGTACTGAAAACTTCAACGAAGCTACAAACATTCTTAAACATTGTCCGATTAACATATACCGACTTCTTTGTTAGCGATTTCCTTTAAATAGATTAGATAGATTAGATTTTACAGATACTGATAAAAATGGATTTTATTCGATTCCATAGATATTGATAAAAAAGGATTTCCTATAGTCCTATAATGATTTATAAATTCTTGTTTAACCATAGAACTACCAAAGTGATTAAGATGATTTTTTATTCTAATACATTGGCGATTTGATAAAAGATATTAAAAAGCTTTCTGACATTTTTTAGTTACAAACCGGTGCTTATTTAAATTCATTTAAAAGCACTGATTAAATTGAAACGATCGTCAATATTTCAGGCATCGCAAACAATTGGAATAAAAATGTACAACGTACAATTGCGCATTCGACAAAGTTAATATTTGCATTTAACATTATCAGTAGTGTTGCTCGAAAAGCACAAATATTTGCTTTCTGTTGTATCGTGCTTATAGCTTTCCCTATTTGAATTATTTCATGTACAGATATAAACGTAGGTCGATTTCACTTCATTTTGATTGCGCAGGAGTAAAAATTTCGTATAATATTTAGTAATCAGTGCAGTTGAGAAAAGTTGATTCTACATAAAACAATAGGACGAAACTGACGAATAAAATATTTTCATAAAAAGCTTAGTTTCCTCAAAAATTAAATAGAAAGTGGAAAAGTATGCAAAATACCTAAAGTGAAGTACACGTCATAATATTTAGAGAAAGAAACAGATAGCTATTGAATTCCCATTATTTTAATAATGCTTGTAAAAATAGCTTTAATATACATGTTTCTATGTAAATTGTGCATTGTAAGGACTGTTAAGCGTAGTAAGTGATGTTATGTTCAAAATGTCGCGGAAAATTATTTTGCGGAACTTTTAGTTCCAAATGCCACCAAATGTGGCGTTCTTATCAATATGGTGGTCGAAGTGAAATGGCACGAGTCACGTTCAAATTTTCTGGCCGTATTTTGTGTTCTTTTGTAGTGTAATATTTGTTGTTTTTTATTTAATTTACGTTCTGACCAATTATGAAACATCCATATATCAACGTGCTACCTGATACCGTAAATCATTCAGGTATTTATCCTTTAATTTACTTCTTCATATCACCTTCCGTATAGGATGCAATAGCATTTCACGACATCTGTTACGATTTGAAAGATGGTGCCGCTGTAATTGCTACCGTAATAAATTACAGCTATCAATTGTTTTAATGATACTTTTCGTTTGTATTTGTTGATTAATATGAGCGAAAGAACCAGTAAAATAAGTTGCCACGCTTATTAATCCACTACTTGACAAAGTAATATTATATTTTTCTTATTTAACTAATCGCGATTAGAACTTTCTTCCGTGACGTATTAGACGAAGTTCTATAGTTTAATAATTTTGGTGTCCCAATAAAGTTTGATGAATAGTATTGTAACTATTACAGTGTCTATGTTACAATTTAAGTAATTAGAGAAATTAGTAAAGAATTTATTATACATATTACAACTTCCACGATGAGTAATTTTAAATACATGTGCGTATAAAAATCTTACAATACACTTTATAAATAACAGAATCATCAGTAATTTTAACTATACTATTAGCCTTATTAGCAATATAATTTCTTTAACCAAATTTAAAGAAATAGGTGCAGATATATTTGATGAACGTTATGAAACTATTGTAGCTTTCGCGTGTTTCAAATTGCATAAAAGAAGGTCTTACAGGTGATAATTATCGCTGAACTTAATATGGAGCAAAGGGTCGACATGAGATTTATCATTTAAAGGAACAGTAATAGAAATACACTTCTCGCTGATTGCATCATTCTTATAAATTGTCTTCAGCATGCATGTGTTTTGTTGCCATTTTCTTCAACTGATAACAAAATCCATTAACCACCAATCTACAATCCACATTAACCTTTTAATGTATGTTGAGCACCGTGACGATTAACTCCTGTACGTGCTTCTTTTACGTCATTTGTAATATGCAAAAAGTACGATTGTTCCACAATCGATTGTAACATATTAGTTAAAACCTGGACTGTATCAAGTTATTATATTTATTATTTTTATTTATTAATTCATAATCCTTTTGCCTTGCAGCTTAAATATGACTACCGGTTGTCTTATATTATTTTTATTTTACAAAAATCCGGTTAATACATAGATAGAGGAGAACATTAATTTTTAATGTTCGTAATCTATTATTTAAACTTACAATAAATCGTTGTTTCCAATATTATTGCTTTACTAGTCTATTTAATCTTCAGTTATCACATATAAAAAGAACAACTAAAATAGTTAACCTAACACGTACAATTAGGCTCATAAAGACCAGGCCCGGTTTTATTGACTTCTTAATCAATTAATATTTAACGAATATTAAACCAATTATTAGTCTGGAATTAGTAAACTGTACTATCGTATGCAGCCAAATACCTTAACTAACATGAAATTTCAACGTGTGATTATAGATACCTTTAGCAGCGGAAGGACTATACCAACGATGAGCATTCTGTTGCTTTGCTGAGCGTATAAAGGGCGATTACATTAGGTGTTTGGACGGTGAGCGGGTTAACCCTTTCAGTATTGCCAATGCATATATGCGGTGCAATATCCCAATTGGTGCGGAACCCAAGCGAAGGGTAAATAAAACAATATGTATTTTACTTTAAATATTTGATGCATTCTTACGAATTTATGCGCTTTTCCTACATTTTTGTATATTTAAATTTCCCATAAATTCATAAAAATCTACGATCCACTTATAATTAAAATTTACATCATAATGCTATCATTCGCAGCTGAATTACATCATTCTTGCTAGCTTATCTATCTAGCATTCTCTAGCCTATTTCAGTTTCCTTACTATTTTCACCATCCTCAATTACCGTTATCTCTTTTTCTATCTAACTCTATTAACCCCTTGTACCACAATTATTTCGTTACATGCCGATGCTAGCATTAGCTAATCACTGCTTTTATATCATATTACGTACAAATTATTTGAATATTGTGAACAATTTTTATTTAACCGGGCTTCTGGATTTAATTCCACGAATGACTTGTACACATGACCTCTAATATCACTTCTGTGTTATTACAACATTTCTGAATTCATATTTCGTGAACATTTTTCACTGATTGCCCCTAGGTTTAAAAGATTCTAATTTGTAAACTCTGTGTATCACATTTCAAATTAACCGCTTATAACCAGCCATAGCACTGAACGGGTTAATAACTTCCAATATTATATCACAAAGCTAAAATTACAGTTCTAATTCAATTTCATTGTCAATAGTATCCAATTTCGTCATATCCACACCATAACTCATAGATCTAGTGCGACTTTTTATCCTAGTGTAAGGGGTTAACCACGACTCTTCCCATTTTTCTTACCTTTTCTAATACTACCCCTTTATGATAATTCACCGAATTAATAAAACGCGTGACACACATCCAAAGATCATTGTTCCATACCAGCACGATCGACAGATCCTGGTTCGAGTGAGCATCAGGGTACATCGGAAACCATCGGTATCTGTAGGTGCACGTTCCGTTCCTCGCTGGGAGGTGGCAAAGGATGAGTTCACGAGAGAGCGTAGAAAGCTCAGTGTTCATTGGTATTGGTTGGTATCGGTGCGACAAACGGGCTAAGGGGTTCTAAGGGGGTAGATGCGTCGGCGTGTTGCGCCGTAGCTTTTGCCGCGGCGCCCGGCAGTCCATAGGCGAAGTCCTAACGAACAGCCGGCGTGCGAGACGTTCCTTGAAAAACTTCCTCGCAATTAGATCGTGTCGAGATTTACGCGTCCGCCGTTTGAATATCCGGCTCTTCGATCCGCGTATTTTTTTCATCCGCGTTGTTTCGTCGCGTTCCTATCGTGTTCATTTGTTTTTTCAATTCAATATTATCATTTTCTTAAACGATAAACCTAATTCTAAAATTCATCGGAGTTTCGAATCGTAGGGCCGAAAAGATCCTGCACAGTGGATTTCATAAGAAAGATAATCGATCTGTGGATCGAACACAGTTTCTGTGTCGTGAATACCAGTGATTCCCTGGCGAACTCTACGTTCTAGGAAAGTGCATGTTTCGTTTTGGATAACGACATGTGATGAGCATCGCGGTCGATCGTGTACAAGCTGTAGAAAGAATCAATCGCGAGTCAATCATTCGAGTTATCCGCTCTTATCTGTGAACCCTCCGCTGAAAACGCGTTGTGAAAACTTAAGTGTATCGGTGAGGAACAGGAGTAGGTGTGATCGGAGGAAAGTGTGCAATGCTTTGAAACGTTCCCGCGATTTGCGTCCCTTGAAACAGTCGAGTGCTATTCAAGAATAGTGATCGAAGTTATCGAAGGAACCTCATATATCCGCGTAAGTTGAAACCGGGTTGAATGTTCTTTAAACGTTGACAGGATTCAATTTTCTATGCGAGATAATTTTGTTTAATTAAACCGTGAAATTTCTACTCAACCCGAAGGAACAATCCTTTTGGGGAACATCAGACACATTCAACAGTCGTTTGCAATTGTGCACTTTCACCAAAATTGTTTCATTACCCCAAAACTTTCTCCGACTTATTTTATTGAATTAAAACATCGACCGCCTAACTTCTAAGAAACAGCAAACATTTCTATATGTAGATTATCGCGAAAATTGTTTCGTTATCTTGACTTTTTATTTAGCCAAATTATCGAATTTGTAACGAATACACACTTCTTATTAAGAAAACGTTAAACACTTTTATAAGTCGTTTTTAATAGTGAATTATCCCAAGGTTTCTAATAATTAAACGAAGGATCTTACGAAACGTTCAACTGCTTCATCGTTCATCTTTGCAATTGAAAACGAATACCTAACGTATCGAGAAAATTTCAAGTAACTCTCTAAGTCCGATTATATATTATTTCGAGGCTTCTATAAATTAAATGAAGAATCTAAGAAAGTTCTAATTACTTTAATTGATAGATACAACGGCTAAAAGAAGTATTCCTTCACCCCTGTATTTATTTTGGTATTTTAATGATAATTAATTAGGGTCGAATATATTAATTTCTCCATAATTTAATTGTAGCATTAGGCAACTATAAAAATTCATTGTTATTGAATTGAAATGTAGAACCTGATCAAAGAACGACTCATTAAAAAATTGAGGTGTGCGCGAATACTTTTATCAAGCCACTATATAGTAATCTCTGACACAAATCATGTACAGTTTCCTGTAGAATATATTGTGCTTGCGACACGATAGATCATAGAGGCTCTGCGATTATAAATTCAGCTGCCGGTCACCGGAAAACTGGGGCACACCCAATCCAGTTCTTTGCATAGTTACCTGATTCGCTTTTCGCGTATGGGAAAATAGGGACGTAAAATAGTGGAGGGGAAAAAAAACGTGTTGGGAAAAATGGGGTAACCAGGAGGAAAATAAAAGTGCGGGGGGGGGGGGGGGGGGAAAGGGCGAGCGGATTCGGAAAACCAGGAAACACCGAACAATACCAATTGCGACAAATTACACGTTGCTTTATCCGGTAACGCCAGCTCGCGATTAAAAGGGAACACGGGATGGCGTTGCATCGAATACGTCGAACCGCGTGATTCACCCCATTTTCTCTTTCTTTTTTCTTACTTTTTATTCTTCCCTACTCTCGTACCATTTTTCTCTTTTTTCTTCATTAATTGTTTTTTTTCTAAAAGCAAAGGAGAAACTGTTGATTGAACGTCACTCGAAACTTAATCGTGGCTACCCTCAGGAAAATTTAATTAACGCGTTGTTTAGTTGCCTGTGTGGCGTTCTCTTTTTTTTCACGTGCGGGTGGTGAATTAGATAGGAGAACGTCGAGAGGCAGACACTGTTTGATACGGTATTTTTCAATCGCGGGAAAATTTGTTAACGTGACCGCCGATGTGTTTTTCATTCGTCGAAGGGAATGCTTATATTGTAGAAAGTTGGAAATTTTAAAATGTACGATTTTATTCAAATTGAGTTCTTATATTTTGTAGTTAGTTTGTGTTAGTAATTTGTGATAATCATTTTCTATGGAGAGTTTTTTCCTTTTTCAATAAAATATAATTAAATGGTTTATGTATACAGTGATGTGTAAAAGTATTAGGCCACGACTCTTATTTGTGATATACTTTAAACGTAAAGTTGTACAAGGAATTGTTTAGCGTATTATGGTAATAATTTCTGATTTCTGATTTCCTTAAATCGTGGTTAAATCGTAATATTTGCTAGATTTTCCTTCTTTCATTGCTTTATTAATGACGAACATTGTTCTTTTCCCGTGTGTTTTAATAAAAGAGGGAAATATCAGCGACGCAGATTTCAATCACGCTTATCTTCTTCTCCCTTTTTCAAATTTCCATTTCTATCAACAGATACATTTCCGCGATTCGAATACACGTGATTGTTATCCATACATGTCCTTTTCAATATTGATTGATTCTTACTTTGCTACATGAGGTATCAGTTTTACAGACAATGTTTTTATAGAAGTGCGACTCTTTCCCGCTAGTTATTGAGTACGAATTTTAACCTTGTATATTTGTTTGGAAAACATTGCATTTCGAAAACTGAAATACCTATATTCTTCATATGAATTTCTTTTTTTCATATTGTTGTTTTTTAAGATTTCGTGTCACGTTCAGTAAACTGCTGTTTGAAAATTGTGTTAGAAAATTAATCAAATGAGTCAATTCAGTAGTAGATTATTCAACAAAATTTGAATAAAGTGATTAAATGCGTCCGTGGATTATTAGTGTTGCGTTTTACGTTGTATCGTGACAAGTGGTTTCCCCGTTTTCTTAATGAAAAATTACTCGGTTAACTGGGTAAGAATTTAAAGGAATTCGCTTGTTACTGTGAAACTTCGGAGAAATGATTTCATATGCAATACCTTACGCGTATCAGTGCAAGCGTTTGCACAGCGATTCTCGTCACTTACAGTATCAGGATGCTGATTTTGTGCAGACTGGATATCTCAGACGTTGATGACTTCTTTCGTGTGAAGTAGGCAAGCAAAAGACGGAAACGAATTGCGCTATTAATATGGAGATTCGGTATCGCTCTCTTAGTTCAATATCGCACAAAATTATCATCATATGAAAAAAAGATGAGGAAGATATTTTTAACACTAGAACCATCAAAGATTAAGGTGTACTTATTTGCACTAATGAAATCATCATTAAATATATTCGGAGAAACACGTAATTCATGAGAACCAAATCTTTGTTTAATCTTTTTACAAATGACTACAGGAATTCTTTATAATTGCATGGCTATAAATTTATAGATACAATCTTCATGAAATATTACGAATGGGTCATTCTGGTAGTTCAAGTGTTAACCTTTTAAGTGCTTAGTTCGTACGTAGTACGGGCAAAATGAAATGTGCCTTAAATGTTTAGTCAGTGTGTTATACGGGTTAAAGAAAGCATGAAAATAAATAAAATATCTAAGGAAAACATATATTTTCATGTCATTTACGATAGAAGCGATTTCCTCCATAAAAAAGATAGGTGGTTTTATGATCATGTTTTGTCAGTTTAATAAGCACTTAAAGGGATAAATAGAGGTCAAACGATGAATTGTTACACAACTAGGTGAATACTGCATCGTATGAGTATTTTTTTTAAATTTTATTCCCGAACGAGTATAGTAATACGTGTATCGCGATGCACGTATTTCCATGTAAAAGAGCTAATACTTCATGAATGTACATAGGTATGAAGAATCGGTGGTTTCACGTTCGTATCAGTTTCGCGTGCTTTAATTCCACAGTGTTTCAACTATTCACGTCACGATATCGTTTACAGCGTTATGGAGATCGTGTCGACACGCGTGTCGGGATAAGTTCAGTCGTACTTGTAATCCGACAACGAAACTGACGCTTCGCGAAATTCGTATGATTCACCGAAGATTTCTCCATACTTCATAGTGTTTCGAAGTTGTTCCGTGGATGTTTCGGGACTTTGCAATAGGTGTACATATGAGGGCAAAATGAAATACAGGGGTAGATTTGTTTTTATTATCCGTGACTTTTAATATAATGGACAAACAAGATAGATATAAGTATTTGTTTGTTTGATTTGTTTGCCACATAAATACCAAAACAAGGATTTCAGTATCATGTTTCACAGTTTGAGTTACTAAGTGCAATTGGTTCAGATTGATTGAAATAAAAAATTGATCGTTACTCCAAATGTAAAATAATAGCTGTATTAAAGATGATCGTAATAACTTTTAAGTTGCTATAATAGTGTATCCAAAGAATTGATGGATTCTTTGAAAGATGATATTTTTAGATAAATGCACTGAAAAATTCACATAAATGTTGTAAAATGAGTATAAATCCGGATAAAATAAACAGTTTGATTTTAATAAGTTTTTGTACAAAAAAGTTACATTACTCTAAAGATAGAGTTTGATTATAACAAAGTTAAAGGGTAAAAGTAAGCTTATAATTTTCAATTGCTTTATTTTCATGCAAGTAAATAAAGAAGCAAATACGACAATAAAGGTTCTTCCTTTTCCAAACTCAATTTGAAAATTTGTCGCTGAAAATCTTCCCACTGTAAACATACAGCAACAGCAATACTCGTTTTAGCCGGCTGTGACCCAATTGGTTTGTTTTCTTATCGTTAGAACCAAATTCCACGAATTTTGTAAATACTCCACATACACTACATCATTTACCTTCCTAAAATTTTCGATACATTCACAGAAACAATACCAAACATCTATTCGTTGTATCGTATGCTTTCAAAGAATTTTTTAATCATTTCACCTTCCACATTCGTTCTTTCGAAATTTTGAAATGGTAACATTATTATAAGCTTGTTTTAAATATAATTTTCTTAGAACAACTAATCGTAAGATTCGAGCAAGTTTCTCGATAATAATTCTATTTGCATACAAAATATATTTGCACAATTTTATAGGTAGCAGTAATAACTTAGCATAATATAAAATAGCGTTTATGAGGATAATTAGCTCTGCTTTCCATTGTTAATTGATAGCAATGGTACATATCGACATAAATTATTGAACCAACGTCTATCGATTTTCGAACTCGTTCGAATAATTATGAACAGTAGTGTGCACGTAGGAGTACTTATCGAATTCACAAAATGATGTTCGGTTCACTAATTGTTCAAAGCTGGAGACAGGAAATCAGCCGGAATAATATATATATGATCTATCAATGAAAATATACAATAATGAAAAAAATAAAGTATAAAACAATTGATGCAAAACGTTAATTCATGTTGTCAGACGAAGCCGCACCTTACCTATTACCAATCTCTGATCGTTTTTTATTTGTTTGATCCCTTTGTAACCAGTAAGGCACATATATATTTCACGCAACAATTAATTCCAATTTACACGGACAGCAGGATGTCGTTAGATGTTAAGAAACAAATTCTAAACGTATTTATATTTCCTTTATTCGTTATGGAAACGCAAAGAATCTATACGATTTATTTCTAAGTTTTGTAACACTCAGATCCATCTGCAATTGTAACATATTGTCATTTTAATCTACAAAAAAATAGTTAATTCTCTAATACACGTTACCCACATTTCGTGTACTTGTGTACGTGTGCGTCTTTAGTATGAGTTACATTGAAGTCATCGACATTGTTTTCATTGATAAGAATTCGTCAACACCACCTTAGGACCGTTAATCGACAATAATATTGGTCGAGGTCGGGGATAACTTTAGAGTCCCTGGCTCACAGTCTGTGTTTTGCTTTCGTGCGTACTACTTCTATCCGCTCGGTGATACGTATAATAGTTAATTTCCCGACAGTTCATTTTACTAGTGATATTGTGCTAATTATACACCATTGGCTGATACTACTCGCAGCTCGTAAGTGTTTAATTGTATAGCAGTTCATTTTGCAGTGATGTAGTAGACAATGGTTACCTAAAATTATCGGTATCACGCCTTTGGCTTATATATCTATAAGAATTTTTTGGTTTTATTTCCATTCCTTTCTTTTCTTCTCTTCTTTCTTTATTTTGATTTCTTCTATTGGTCATATCGCTTTCTGACCTATCTTTTCTTTATTCATTATTTCTGCGGCTTTATTTTTACAATTAATACTTTCCGTACTTATTTGAAGATTGGAGAATAAATATTACTGTTTATATTAATTGGAACCTGAGCCATAATTTTAGGTGATAAAACGTACGGATCGGTAGAACATACATTAATCCTTTCAACGCTAAGATATTTAATCACGTGTGTTTATTATACGTTGATTACTTATTATGGAAAAGCATGCGCTGAGTTGAATAATTTTTCACTATCGACGCAAAATATATCGATTGCACTTGAGACTATTTAAAAATTAAAACGCAAAGACTTCAACAAAATTACTTATCCATAATCTAGTATCAGTTATTGTAGGCATTAAAAATATTAAATTATTCTATTCTTGATACTTAAATGTTTCCATAGTAATTTGTCTAATTGCGGTAAATCTCGAAGCAGTATTCAATACGTAACTTACGATCACTAATACACAGAGAAATATTTCGATAGAGTTGATATTAATCAAGCGTGAAACAGTTTGCTGGCAACGCTTTTGTTTTAATTTTTAGATACAAGAGCAAGGATATTATCGCATGTACATACGGGTTCATATCGCGTATTGATTGGTTATACGCGAACGCATAAATGCACACGGTAAACAACTTTTCAAAACCCGTATATAGGTTCATAGCGATGAAAGGGTTAAGTGACTATCACGTTATTAATGCTGTTATCGGTTAGTGCCGTCGTTAGTCAAAACTATAGCCGTTTAAAGCTGTTGTTGGTGAACTCCTGTCAATGAAACCAATGTCGGTGATTTCAGTGTAATTACTTTAGTACACGTTCAAAACTGTAATCTCCAATTCCCATATGCACTACTATTCATAAGTATTTGTACACTTTTACATTGCTGGAACTCAAGCAGTACTTTAAAATGTAGTTTTCGCTACTGTCCTTATTTTGTACGAGCATATAATGTTGATAACGATGAATGAAACCAATATTTAATATCAATTAGCATAAATAAGAAAAAGCAATAACTGATGTTTGACTAGTCGTTAACGAGCCGTGATTCCAAGTGTCTTTAAACTTATTTTGTTCATGTTAGATTATTAATATCGCTGAACCATTGAGATGTGTATTTTTTGCACAATTTCATGCATTTGTTGATTAGGTTATTAACATATAACGCATCTTGTTAGTTTCACTGCTCTTCAATTTGCATGTTGATTAACGTTGATCTTATTTGATGACGTTTACAATACCTTCCAAAGACATAATCCTTTTGATCGGATTGCGTCGAGTGTCCAAGTATACTTATGTACGGTAGCGTGCTTACATTATTGCATTATTGAGAGATGTCAAGTATCTGAACGAAGTTTCGCGGATTGCCACATGTGAAATTACAAGTCGCCGGTTGCGCATTGGCCAACACATCCAATCGCAATCGGTATGATTGAGTTTAGCGCGACTGAGTGCTTTAGAACGTGATGTTTCCAGGTGTCGTCATCGCGTTATCGTGCTGGAGTTAACGAGGCGTCGTTAGGCAACGTGCGGTGCGAGTGGACGCTCTTCGCGCTTCCTAATCCTCGAAATTGCTGCCGCGATTGCTAGGACCCTCTCGGTGTGTAGTGAGAACAGTGCTTCGGATTCGTGTGGACAGTCGACGACAACCTCTCGATCGCACGTCGTCAAAACGAGCAGAAATAGACGCGCGGACCGAGTTAACGTTACCGTGAATGCAGGCAAAGGCGCCTGGTAAAAAGAAGGAAAAGAGAGAAACAAGTTTTGAAAAAAAAATAGAGGGGAGCAAAAAACGAAGAAGAGTGTAAGCGGTCGTGGGTACACGAACGTGCTTTCTTAAAGCGAACTTCTCACGGGGATATGGGCTGCTAGTGAGGGAAGCTCGTGTAATCCTTCCCGGAGACGATTGGGTCGTCCTTTCGTGGCGAGAAGCTGTGAGAAAAGAGAACGAAGTTAACAGCTAGATCGGAAAAGGAAGATTGGGCAGAGACGAGAAACAACAAGAAGCTGAAAGAAGGGAGAAAAGCACAGGGGAAGGGCGGGAATAAGCTGGAGAAAGGTGAGTTGGTAATATTTTACCTTAGAGTTAGACAGAGCCAGGCATTGTAATTGCACAGCAGTGCAGAAAAAAGCTAAGTGTACACATAAAACAATATTTTATTTAAAGTAGTTCAAACAATCAGATTTTGTTTATTTACCGTGCAACGTAAATAGATCTAGATATTCCTTTTAACCATAAATTTCTTGCCTTTGTAGCATGTCTGAGTTCACTGTAAATAAAGTAACGCTATAACTCTTAGAGTATAGAAGCATGTGAACAAACATGCGAGTATTTGTAACTCGATTTGAAATAAAATCGTGTTGAGCTAGCTTGGCTCTGAGCTGTAGAATAATCTTAGGATAAATGAACGTAGCTTTGTAATGTACACACGTGGTACATTTATTAGCGGCTCCTCCGCGATTCGATAATGCTGATTTACATATTTTCCGATAATGCTGCATATTTCGACATGCTGCGTTAGCGCTGTAATCATACGTGTAATTCTCGTCCGTATGTGTAACCAACGACGCTTATAATAGTAAGGTATTACCGAAAATCCGTCTTAAATCTCTTGTAATTAAATCTTCGATGTAGCGAGCATCATCACGCCTCGACCCCGGTGCCGAGTCGATGCTCCAGATAACAGGGGTTAGTTTGCTTTTCTCGAGATAATAGGCAGGCTTTATCGAAGCCTAAAATGTGCCTTAAGTTTTGAACGTCGTCGTGTACATTATTGGCATGTTCCATTATCGACGGATATGCGGGGGTGAATTACCCTTTTGGATTAATAGCAGCTTTCTGTCTCAATTCAATACTAGTCAGTTTTTCTTTTTACTATATTTCCAGTCAGCTGTTCAGCAGGCATTGATTATAATTTTATAGAGGGGGGCTACAATAATATACGATAGTTTTATTCAGTTTATTTATGAAAAGACGAGACATTCTAGAGGAGAGATTAAAGTTATCAATGTTCATAATTTTGTACGTATATTGCTGCTCATAAGTATTTGTTGGTACACTCATATGCTATTATTTTATTTAATGGTGTGGCAAATTTAGAAACAAGAAGTATTCTTCGTCACAGTAATCTTATTTACGGTGATGTATCTTGAATCTTCTTTAAACAAAATATGTATTATATCGTAGAAGTAAAAATATATTTTAAGGGTGGTCACAAATTAAGCGTATGAATTGTAATTCATAACTTTAATTATATGCTAAAGATTTGCTTCTTTTAAAATTAACAAACTGATTGAAGGAAACGAAAGGATAATTAAGTTTGCATGCTTTGAAGACCATAGCAGGGTTAAAATGGGAAATACTTACCAGCGGTAGTGTAGTTATTGTATTTTAATTTCAATCAATGGTTAGATGTAATTGTATTTTTTTACTATCACTCGAATATCATATAAATATAAAGTAGGTTAATACAGCCATCCACTTGCTAATGGGAAATAGTTAATAAAGACATATATATTGATTTCCACAAGAAATCTTTATTTCTGAATAAGTTGATTCCCTAGACAATAATTAATAAGGCGATTCCAAACATAATTCACTAAACAGACATTCATAATTCACTTGATGGTATCCATGCAGCAAACGTGCAATCTGTTTTCGAGCCCCCGCAATCCGAACGAGGCAATTGTTTTTCTCGCTACAATTCGAATCTCTGTGACCAGAGATGCATAACAACCAGTTACATCCAATTGTAGTTGTTTATTTCGAACAATTCCAATGGTATTTCTGGTAATTGCTTTCCTCATAACACATTGCTCGTGTCTTTATTTCTCTTCGAGACTAATAGAGTGGCTAATATGTACTATTTCATCGGGTCACTTCTGTTTGACCACATTAACCGCATTCACGAGATAAATGCCATATTTTACTAGTATTTAAATAAAACATCAGCTTTCAGCTCCCTATCCCTACTTGTAGGGTATTTATAGCGTGTATCGCGATTTACAGTTTTTGCTTGATTCCTCCTATCCTTCTCAAGCGAAAAGTCTAAAACAATTTGGAAATATTTTAGCTATTGGAATACAAACCTGTAATTTTTTTCAAAATTTTTTGCTTCAAAACCGGATTTTAAAAAATGAATAAAATTTTGTTTCTCTTTACTTGTAAATAGCATGGTTCCGAATATACTGAAAATCCACTTTTTCCATTATCCTTTACGAAGTGCAAAAAAATCTTGAATCTACCTGCAGTCATAGCTTCCTTTTCTGAATATGTTAACGTGCTAGAGAAGCGAACACGTATGTTGATGTGTACACGAGAACGGTTAGAAAAGCAGCTTGGCCTCTTCTAAGAAATACCATACCACGTAAGGTGGAAACGGGTCAAGGGGTCTCTGCATAAGAAAGTTAATTCCGTGGCTGTCGCCGAGGATGCTGGGCAAAAACGAGCCACTTTTAAATGATAAATTATCCGTGACGTTGGCGCGTTCCTTGTCGTTCTTCGATGAGTTTACTTTTTCGACAGCGCCGCCTGTTCGTCGATTACGGGTGCACAGGTGCACCACCGTTCGTTGTAATTTATGTTGTCGATGAAGTAGGGCAATTAACATAAATGGTACCGTTTACGACGACGTCGATTTATTTCGGGCCCTATCGCAAACAAAAACAGCCACGGTATTGAGCGTTTGTTAGATCGAGATTTACGGTCTCACCAGCCGCGTATTGTTCTCCTAATGCGGAAATCTACACTGCTTCACGGTTGATTTACCGGAATCCTAGACATTTTGGTAAACAGAGTTGAATGTATTATATATATAGTGACGCAATAGTGTACAATGGTAATGTTTCTTAGCAATAGAGCCGAATTGTTATTACTAACGTTCCATAAACAGACTACTTAAAAATTTATTATCTTACGTTGCGCGCTTTCTTGTTTTTCTTTTTTGTAGCGTCGATTCTGAACTGTTACTGTAATTCTTTGTTTATAACTTGATTCGTTTATCAGTAAATAAATAAATAAATAAATAAATTATTAAGCTGCGGATGTTTATGCGAATTCGGGTTTTTATTAACACTAGAACTATTAAAGGAGTTAAAATGACTTGTTTGCAATTTCTCATAAAAATTAAATAAACTCAGCGATGCATTTTTGCAAATTTGTCGAGATTTTATATAAAAGGGATAAATAAAGATTTATTTCTATTGCATCATATAAGTACTTCTTCACATATCGCTTTAATTTCTTTGATATAAATAAGTACACGTTAATTGGCGGCAGTTCTATTGTTAAGAAAATTAAAGAAACGGAATTTAAATGGAGGATTGTGTTACTTACGAAATATAATAATTTGTATCTTACTTTGGACGTTTTGTTTATTTTTGCATATTACGCGCGTTCTCTGCCTTTTGTGCGTATTTAAATTTCCCATAAATGCATAAACATCCGCAGTTTAGTTATTGTATAAGATGAGATAGAATGGAATTATGGGATGAATAATTTCTTTATCGCTAGTATTATGCTGCACCTTTTCACTAAAGCAACCTATTTACTTATTTTTCTTTTTCAAGATATTTTATGATATTTACAACTCCATATGGTTTTCGCCTTTTAAAGGTAGTTGCAATATTTTATCTAACCTTAAAAACAGTAGATATAATTTATTGGTCTGAATCGTGTTACAGATAAGTTCAATAGTATAAACTTTTCGTTAGGATAATTAAGTTAAGGAGGGCAGTATGTGTGATGGGGTAAAGTTTCTTCGGTTTTAGTACTTGCTACAAGAAACGAGATGCGATACCTAATTGAAATTGCTATTCACCGTACCGTGGAGTATTTAGAGTAAATTAATTTCTGGAAGACGTTAAACCGGTTAGTTTCCATACCAAAGCAGATTTTGCAAGAATATTTTTTTACACAGTGGTTACAAAAAATATTGGCACATCACTGTATTTATCTGCAATTTAATCTGCTCCAACTATATTACATTTCCTATTAATGTCAACTTTCATGCGAATACAAAAGTTTCATATTGCAAAAATGAAATGTTTTATCGAATCTCCAACACTTCACTGGTATTGAAATGACTATTTTTTCGAGTCAAATTTTACCCCCAATAGCTTTTATGAATTAATTGAAAAGTATAAATATTCTGTTAGCAAAATTATTATTTTTATATTTAGGTTTATATTATTTATATTTGATTGTTATAAAACATTTTTATACAATAAAATACTACAAATTTAGTAGCAAATAAGAAGGAATGGTACTTCCAATGGTGCGAAAAAATGGAAATTGTTTTCTTAATTGAATAAAATCGAGAACCCTTTTAATATAGGGAGAAGATATAATGTCGAGAATTTTACGATAGCGAGGATTAAAAAGAGGAAAGCAAGAATGCATAGAATATTGCATTAGAACGAGCAAGGCTGCAAGAAAACGCGGATGATACTTAAATATTTCTCTAGTGGGAAATACCGAGAGTCGTAACACTTTCTAAATTTATTTAATTATCCTGAACTTCATAAAAAATAGATATATACCGTGTAGTAGTTTGTGTTTTGTGTCTATTATAGCTACGCATTTGAATATATACGTGGTTCGTTTTTATAATAAGAGATTTCCAAAATAGGTCTATTATCATGTTTGTTATATCAAATAATAAATATAATATGTAATATTCCGTGATATTCTAAACAAAATATTATATTATATTATATTATATGTATATAAATTTTATAAAAGAAAATTTAGTAATCGATACAAATTTTCGAATACAATCTCAATCAGATAAGTCTCATTTCACACCAAATAACTATCGATTTTCATTACAAACAACACGAACCATTTACGGTATAAAAATACGTATTACGAGACTGTGGATTTTTATGCATTTATGGGAAATTTCGTTGCGCCAAAAAGAACAAAATCCAAATAATACGTAAGAACCTATCAAATTTACAAGGCAAAGCCGAGTTTAAAATATTTAGGGGTTGAAACAAATCTCTGCTTATATTGTATATTTCTTCAGCAGTGTTTAAAAAATTATGAATTTGCATAAAGATCGGCAGTTTACGTATTATGTACATTACGTAGGAAATGATTGGCATCCTAATAGAAATACTTAATTCCAAGCAAGTTAGTTCCGTGGTACGATTTAAATCGCACCCTCATCTGTAGAAACATTTCCTTCTGTTGAATAATTTTTCTAGCGGAATAAGACCACTTCAGGATACCATCATTTATCACCTCGTGATTTGAGATAAGTTTTTAACGCGGCATAATTTCCGGGACGCTTTACCTCCTCGACGACTGCGTTTTACATTTCGACGATACTGCCGCCATCTTAGATAACGCTCAGAAATTGTGTATTCGCCATGATGTAGTCGCTGGAAGTGGTGTTATACGATAGTTGTACGTTGGAGGAGTCGCGATGTGTTTCCATGTAGCGAAAGCGGTTGTTGTATATAAAGCGGGCAGGAAAGGGAACGTCTACTTAATGGAACTGCTATCGTTCCAAACTATTCACGATAAGGCTACTTTGAAAGCTCTATACTCATTGGTTTTCTCCCGAAACTCTCCAGCATCTAATACCATTCGAATATTAGAGTACTTTGGCGGTAAGCGTTTTGAGGTATTAGGCTTTGTGCTTCGGTTACTTCTGCCGCGTTTCCAACACGGTTCCATAAGACTTTCGAAGTCACTTACTGAATATTGCATTGCTCTACCAAATCTGAGAACACGTAAAAGGTCTTTGGTGTTCTTCAACTATGAATTAACACCTTGATTAACCCTCTGCAATCGAGAGACGACTTTTAGTTACCAAAATGAACTAGTTTTGAAATCTCTTGAACGATATTGCATTTCTAAATTATGTTCCTATTTTTTCTGTAATTCGGAGACTAGTTATTTTGTTAAAAATTCATAACTAATATTAATCCTTTGTACACAATAGACTATTACCCTTAGCCGCCAAAATGAACTAGTTTTGAAAGCTCTCGAGTGCAAAGGGTTAAATCTTGTACACTGTTTGAGCAAGTGTTGCGTTAAAATTGTTGGGATCGATATTAAAATAGCAAGCATTTTTCATTCTAACTTAGTAGTGTAATACGCGTTTCTACACATTTCACTGCAACTATGTTAGTAGTATAATACGCGTTTCTATGCATTTCATTGTAGCTTAGTAGAATAGTACGCGTTTCTATGCATTTCATTCTAATTTAGTAGTTTAATATGCGTTTCTACGTATTTCATTGCAACTTATTGTTAGTAGTATAATACGCGTTTCTACGCATGGAACATAGTTCTTGGATAATCCTCAAAAAAAAAAAAATCAGGACTATCACACGCATTGCATATTTTAAAAAGAAATTAACAGTTTTGTAGATATTCGAGAGGTTCGTTTTAGATTGAGTATTATGTACATTATAGAGTTAAAGTAGCAAAGTTTAATCATACTGTACACGGTGTACATTAGTATAATGTACCAGATAATACAATATAATAGAGGAAAGTTATACAATAGGAAGATGGCAGATATTACGTGTACGATGCAACGAGGTACGACTGTGAAGATGTAATTCCGTACAAACATTATTTAGCATTCTCTGTGTAGTACCCATTCAGAAATGAAATTAATATCGGGGAATCTGCAACAATTACCTTTTCATATGGAAATTTCCAATCAAATATTACATCCTTTATTTGACGTATTATTTCTGTTCCGTATTTTACCTTTTAAATTTTAATAATGCATGGGAAACACTGTAGAGCAGGAAATTGTATTTAATAACATATTCCGAGTAATATTTTTTGCAAGTGAATAATTATTTAACCTTAACCAATCGATAACTCAGATATAAATGTAGAAATTTTCGTGTACATTTGCAACTTCGTTTTTGCAAACAACGTAATGAAAATTCAAACATATTTGAATTAATTTTTCCAGCAAACTCTAGTAACTAGCTCTCGCAGGTACACATAATTTGAAAATGTATTTACTTTCTGCTTCGTATGTAGATACCGTTCTCGCAGTTATAATTTCCGTGAAAATGTACGCGGAATTACTATTAACTTACTTTCGCGTATGTTTATTTTTTTAAATAAAAAGACACGTGGTAATAAACATCAGATCGTAATGCCGGATTCATCGTAAATAAAGCGAGAATATTACAATTTTACGAGTGATATAAACCGCTCGTAAATGGTTCTACCGAGCTAGAATCGTGAGATTTCGCATGATCGTACAAATCTTCTTTTTTTTTTTTTACTTACCCGATATACCACGGTATATCAGATAAATATTGCTGTAAAATTTTGAAGTTCCTCGTTCGTCGCTCGCAAAACCTTCGGTTTTATCATTTTCCCGGATGAAATAATATCGAGACCGTTGGTACTCGATTTCTGATAAATTTTTCTACGATAAGCTTCGCGTTTCTGGTGATTCATAGGATCCTGAGGAAAAACCGCGGATATTTCCATTGGAATTCACAGGACCATTACTTCTTTCGTGAGTTGCTGCAAGAAAGTCAAGAAGTTTGATCGCATAGCAGCGGCTGTGTCGGAAGGTTGTGCCGAAGATAAGGATCCCATGGATTTTTCCCTCGAATTGAAAGTTTCCTCTCAGCCATTGCTTCTTCTTAATTCTCTGACTTTTTTCTTTCGTTCGATTTATTCTTTTTTTCCTCTCTTCTAGTTTTCCTTCTCACGGAAAAACCGAAGGAATCGGTAAAAACAGGGAAACCTTGAATTCGTCGAATTACTAGTTACTTGTCGGGGAGGTATGAAAAGTATCCTTTTGTAAGAAGAAAGGTGAAGGAAGTTTTTGCGTCATTTTGTCTGCGATGGTGTAATAAGAAGCAGGTACGTCAAGGGTTTGTAAAGCTTGCGGAGAGTATTGCGTTTCCTTGTCGGAAGTATGCGGCGCTTCATTATGCAACCTCGTTTCTGAATTATTTTGTTGTTTGCCGAGTTTCAATTTCCGTGAATTTTCTCCACCCCTCCTACGAATATTATTCGCTTGAAAGTTTCTTGCAAGGAAATACACAGTGGCTACAAAAATACATTCGCAACCCACTGTGATTTTAAGTTTTAATGTAACTTGCAGGTTAGCTTCAATTATATTAAATTTTGTACCACTTAATGATACCATTACGTGACTACAACTATTAAATGGTAGAAAACTTAATATAGTTGAATCTAAATAAGTAGTACTTAAATGCAAAAGTAGAGTGGTGTGCCAATACTTTTTGCAGCCAATGTATATGATATACGAAGAGTTGAGATCAAGTTTCTGAATTTCTAAACATTTGAATTTCCCAGCGTTTCAATGTTCAAGCTTTGGAATTTTTAAGTATTTCAATTTTCAAGCGTTCCAATTTTCAAGCATTTCAAACATTCAAATTTCATGCGTTTTTTTGTGACGTTGGTAGGAATGTCCATCGAATTTTGAAGTCGTTCGAATAATATAGCAAGAAAGAAAAATATATTACTTATAGAATAACTTAATACTCATTTGAATTACTACATGGATAAAATTGCTCTATCTTTCACGATTTCTCGAGTCAAAAAAAAAAGAAAATTGTAATTTCATCCGCAGTGCTTGGTAAAAAGTTGTTTAATTACATACCTTTGTGGATGCGCACCAGTAATGGAAGAAAAGAATTTACGTGGAACTAAGGCGCGATTCATCGCATTGAAGGTACAATTGTGACGTAACCTGAGACCTAACAAGATAAAACGTTCGTAAGAGAAGTATGCGCGTTCCCGTCTTTGTTATATTGTGTCTTGTTAAGGGGCAATCAATTTACGATTATTGGACGTTTCCCGCGCTTAACGTGATCGAGTATTCCTTTAAATCATCCCACTCTGCAGTTTTCCACGTTGGAGCTTACCGTGCTACTTTATATACGTAGCATAAGTGTCAACCTAACGTATAACTTTTATCTTCTGCTTTAGCATTTTAATATTCGGCTAGACAGTTGGGTCTACCACTGGAGCAGTTTTCTCTCTCACCGATTTTTCACCTCGTATAATATCAAAATTTGTAGCCAATTTATTTTTATCCGAAGTAACCATACTTTTCTTCCAAACGACTGCAAAAAAAGAATTGAACGTTTCATTTTGCTCGAGTGTTTCGATTCGCGATTTATCGCTATCAATTTTTAGTACCTTTTATAGACTTCGATCTATCAAACGGATGATTTTATGTTAGGTGAAATTTATTCGTAAAGCAGCTTTATAACCATAGGATAGTTGTGGAAAGTTGGCTTTTAGTTGCGAAAATTTTGCATAAAAATCGGCAGTCTAGTAATAATAAATTGAAATCAACAATTTCTAGGAATATTATCTTATTCTTTATTAGTAAAGATTAACTTTTGAGGGTTTTTATTTATTATCTTATTCTATATTATTATTATATGAAATTAACTTCCTACTGTATTTTTTTGAGATCTAATCATCATTCATTTGCAGTTCGATGATTAGGGGTTAAGCGAATACTCATCTTTTTTCTCCATACACTTTCCTAATGAAAGTGCTGGTGCCAATTTTTAATATTTTCTTCGCGTTTATTACATTTCTCGCACGTTCATGAACAGTCGCAATATTGACTAATTAAATAATGGTTGACTGAAGAATTTATGGCAATCCATTGCGTTGAAACGTGTTGCAAACTTGGTCCTCAAGGATCTTCTCGGGGTTAACAATTTTCTCAGCATCGAATTCACATTGGCCGTGTTCCTTCCGCGTGCGAGAATCCTGCCGACAGGCTACGGGATTTCTCCTAGTCTGATTTACATTCGGCTAGCTTAATTGGAGAAACGGGAGCGTTACCAGCCTCTGCTAGTCTACACTAAATTCCAATCAGTGTTACGTTGGCGTTCTTGTGCACAATCGCGTGTCGTTCCGATCTTACTGGTGCAAGCCTTAATTAATCACTCGTCTTGCTCGCTGTGAAACCTATCGTGTGAGTATTCCATCTTCGTATCCTCGCGTTACGGCTTTGTTGGACTATGGTTTTGTAGAAGCAAGGGAGTGTAGATTTTAAGGATTACAAACAACATTTGATCACTGTCCGAAAGTTCTTTAGGTTAAAGGGTAGATCGAGGTGAATCGGATCAAAATAAGAATTCGATTCGTATTTAGAAAGTTGTCAGTCATAGTGGTGCGAGTCACATTTTCGTTGCTTTGCGTGGAACGATAATTTGCATTCGTTGTTTATTCGCTTGCTCTACGAATTTTTTATGGACCACACTTTGTAACGTTAACTATTTATTATTCTAATATTTTATTGCGATGCAAAACACTGAACTGTTTTGCGTAAGTTATACTTGTTAATCATTAACCTTGCGAACAAAAATTATTGTTGCAGTTACAATTAAAATTTATTGCAAATACGATGCATGTTTATTGCACTTAGAGCACAATATATACCACGACTGTGACTCGTTATTATAGGGCAAGGGGTTAAAACAATTCCAGATACATACTCAGATTACAAGAACATATCTACTGATATGGAAAAACGTTAAATAATGTTTGTGTATGAAAATTGGAATGCGAATGTGTAACATTGTTATTCGTGCCAATTTACTTGATGGGTTCAAGCTTAACCCATTAAAGACCAACGTTGCGTTAACGCAACATTGTATTTGAAGCTTCTTTAAATTTACTAAAATTGTGCAACCTACGTGGAAAAAGAAATGGTAATGAAAAAATTATTCACAGAGCCCTGGAATGCTTTTTTGTAAACATATTGATAAGAAACGGAATTTAGCGATATAAATTGGCTGAAAAAAAAATTGTAAATGAAATGGTGCATCAAAACGCGTTGGTCCTTAATGGGTTGACGCGAAGGATTCCCTTTCATGTGGACCATCCGGTAAAGTTCAAGGAAATCGGCAATTAACAGACGCAAACGATGTGGAAGAAAAGTAGTTGAAAGGGAAACATTTGACCTACTACGTGGTACACGATATGGAAATGGAAATGGAATAATAAAAAGTTGATGAACGTTTCAATATTCGTACGGATTTGTGGTTAGGATCGTTTGGTAGTAGAAAAAGAGATATATATATATACATATAAATTCCACCTGAAAATACAATTTGAAGTTAGTAAAATATGTATGCGTTTCCATAAAAAATTGTAACTTCATGAAGTTTAAAACTCTGATGCTGAACGTTTCATTTTATCAGATAACATTCTTGAAGTCTGTTTTTTAACTTACAGTATTTTATAATACAGTGAATCCTCTGCAAGCCGCGGCTTCCGTAACGCAGCGGTTTCGCGTATCTGTGGTTTTCGCTGTTCCGAATTGGACAAACTCTGAAAAACAAAATCGTACGGTGCTATTCTTGTATGGAACGATTATTAATGTTATATAGATGATTACAGAGGCATTGGCATCTCTGTAAAATCATTACCAGTTGAAACGCAAACAACAACTTTCAGTAACTATGCTTTTACGAAAGGTTTCTGTAAACGAATCTTTTACTACCGAGGGCTTTTAACCGCTGACATTTTCATTGCTCGA
Source organism: Eucera pruinosa (assembly GCA_028830335.1). Classification (NCBI taxonomy): domain Eukaryota; kingdom Metazoa; phylum Arthropoda; class Insecta; order Hymenoptera; family Apidae; genus Eucera; species Eucera pruinosa. Next base: position 14,531,418 of record JAMYCR010000001.1, read on the forward strand.
TGAACCAAGAACACTCGAAATACATAAATGATTCCTTTCGCGATCAAAGTGCAGTAAATATTTTAAAAAGTGCCTACATAATAATATATCCTTTCGGATTACAAGTGAAAAGAGCCTATATATATATAGTAGTATAGACTAATAATAAGTAGGCTATAGACTAAGGCGGTGCTTTTTGGGAAAAAATTCGCTTTAAATTCTTCTATACACAGTACAAAAGCACGCGATTTCAATTAATTTTACGATCGATCATTATGAATGTATTCATAATTTCATGATCTTTCACAATTTCTTTTTCTATCTTCAAAATTTGTACAACATTGAATTAAAATTGTATACATGTTTCAAGTATAGGTATATTAATTTCATTTTAATGCAGTGTTCTTGCTGTCCAGTATTAATTCCTCTTTTAACTTCGGATGTGTATTTACATATGTAAACGTTATGCAAATTGAACGTCAAATGTCGAATTTGCTAGACTCAAATAGCAAACGTCAAATATCAAATATTGGGGGGGGGGGGCTATATATCAAATACTAGTCAGTTCATGCGTTTTGATAATCAGTATTGGATGTTAAATATTGGATTAAACATGAAACAACAAATACAAAGCATCAAATGTATAATAATCAATATCAAACATCAAATATTAAATGTTCATGGTCGAATGTTATATCGCACACTAACATCACGTTTGCTTTTTTATGCTTTATTAACGCTTTGCACTCGTATGTAAATAATTTTCCGTTTCTAATATAAGAACAAAAACAAATCGTAATAAATTCGCTTATTCTTTGAACAAATTGCAAGTTAAATCCGTTCAGAAAAGTTTTGTTTGTGTAACTGTAAAAAAAAAAGGACTTACTTTTCACTCGAAATAGTTTTGAGTGCAAAGGTTTAATACTCAAATAATGTTATTCGAAAAGTGTATTCGAATAATGTGCAACTCTGCTATTAACGCGTTGCCTGCTCCGCATTTCTTATTTTTCGTCCTCCAAGCTATTTCTCGAATCCATTGTTTTCCCAGCAATATTCACCTTAACTGGAAGAAAATGTAAATACGGCAACAAGGTAATAAATAACGTAAATAAATGTAAATAAGTGTATAAATAACGGGAGCGAGGTCGGTTGACGTCGATTACACGTGTTCAAGGGAAGTTGATTGAATTTCTCGACGCTAATGAGCGTAAGTAGGTGCGATCGCGAGTAGGGTGACAAGGGTGAGCGAAGACACCGGCGACCCGATAAAAATAATGATCGGGTCTCGTAAAGCGTAGCTAATAAAAAGGGAATTATGCGGGAGGACGTGAGGAGAACTGCGGAAACAATAAACGGAGAGGAGAGGCGACGAGAAAAAAACGAAAAGAGGATGAACGATGCGCGTCGTTCGAATTAATGAAGATCGTTTGAATTGAAGTGCCGCGTCTTGTTGAAGAGACTCGCGGGCAGAGATCCACTTTGAAGCGCGAGGCTCAAAGCTGGAAAGAAAAATATAAAAGCGACGTATATATACCTATATAATAGCGAAGAAGCATCTTTTGAGGCCTTTTCTTCGTTGGCGTCGCGTAAGAAAACAAAGTACCGAGATCGAGAAAAATGCTGGTGCTGTGCACTTTATATACACGCAAACAGAACCTTTGACTGTTGGGTTAGTGCATACGAAATGCCGCTTTTCTACAGAATTTCGTCTTGCTATTAATCGCTACCGGATGTTTATGCGAATGCATATTTTGGCAGAGAATTGGTAATAAATATTATTATTTCATATATTAGGTGTACAAATGAATTCGATGTCTTTATCTTTAAAGTCTTGAAGATTTTATTGATTTCGAGCCGGTATCGTTCTTGTTAAAGCGGAATTTACGAATCGCGTACGATAGGGATTGAAAAATGGAAATTATTTTGTGCATCAAGGTGTTGTGTGTTTCAGCACTTTAAACAAATTCGTTACTTGCAAAATGGACAGGTAGTGATTTCGAATTGATAATGATACCAAGAATTTAAAGATAAAGACACTGAATTAATTTGTACAGCTAATATTTCAGGTGCTATGAAGAAATTTATTCTATCTAATAATAATTAGAAAGGAAAAATTTGCAATTCAAAACTGTAACATCCGTCTGTGTCTACTCTAATTCGTTTTTTTAAACATCTTTCATGAAAGCAGAAACCATTGCGATTGGGTTCATTACATTTTCATTTATCGTAATGTTGGAATTCTGCAATTATTATTATAATTGTGATGAATGATAAAACAATTTCACCCGGAAATGAAAAATATCCTATTACACCATTAAATTAATGATACAGCGGAATATGCAAAAGATTTGTAATTGTGTTGAAGGATATGGCTGCCATTAATAGGGAAAGGTTTTGAATGTATTACGCGTATTTACATATATTTTGTAAATTATTAATACATTCGCGAATTTATCTCCAAATTATGCCGATCGCTTCGCCGATTAAACATTTTCCACGAATAATGGGATACGCGTCGAGATGAAAATATTCGTTTTAACGTTACACTTTTGCCGTCCATGGTCCTCTTGACAATTATTAACAATGTAGTCGATGATAGATTATCACGAGAGTTTGACAACGATGAAATTGTATGCGGTTTATTCGTTTCGCTCAAGGTGTATATCCACAAGCGATAATTGCCACTGAAAATACGTTGCGAGTGTTTTATCTTCATTCTCAATTGTCTCTACTAGATGATTTGAAATAGGGATCGACTAATTTCAGAGGCCAAGGGCACGTAAATTTTCAACAAATAAAATTCTAAATAAATTTCGTGGGAATCGTGTAAATAATCTCTTTATAGATAGAAGAGAGCCATAGAAACTTTCGAATTTCAATAAAAAATCTGTTGGGAAAAAGGAGACGTTTTTTCTTTCCTTTAAAATTCTTTCAACTGTAATTGTACTTGATAATATAAAAGATGGGCAAATGTTGTAATAATATTACCATTGGTACAGTAATTTTGCGAAACGATATAAAAATTCGATTTGAATACATTTCTGATAGGGAAACCGCATGAATTTTTTCCTGTACCCAATATGGAAATCTGGGGTACGAATTTTGCGATAAATTGTCAACGTGTCACCGAACAAATTGTGTATTTTCCGCTTTGATATTTCGAGTGTCATCGGCAAACGTCAGTTTATCGGCAAATTATTATATTGTTTTTGCGTTTGGCATTGTTTTAAATCAGCATTTTATAAAGAGCAGAGTGTTGATTTCGTAAGTAGCCCGGTACACATTAACAAATGGTTTTATTAATAAGCGAAGTTGAAGCTGCCAGTTAAAACTGTTTTGAATATTCGAGTAATTGTTCCAGTTATGTTTCAAACAGTGTATCGAGCATTTCAAACGATTAAGTGTCTAAAACAATTCATCGTTTAACATGAAAACAATTTATTTTCCACTGAATCGCTTAGAGGATCTTTCTAGTTTGACGACCACAAAATTGCTCTTCGAGAATTTGTTGATCGAATATCCAAATAGCCGCATGATGTCGTCACAAATTATTCGTAATCCGGATTTCGAATATTCTGATCTTTTCCGAAAAAAACCCGGATATTCGAATATCGGTTGGATTTACATAATTATGTGTTTAAGCAAAGATATGACTATGTAAATCTTATTCAACAATATAAACTGCATGGTTTCGTACTACGACTTAAAATCATGCATTTTGTGATCTGCCGTTTTTCCTGTCTTTACAAAAATATTTCGTTTAATTACTTGAACATAATAAGAAACACAACAAAACGTAGTTTCTTTTATAGTTTTATTGGAACAGTTGTAGGCTTATTATTTTATATTCCTCTCTGAAGCGCAATATCGCAATAGATTTAAATTAAAATCGTAGTTTTGCATATTTTACTTCTTTTCTTATTATTATCCGAACCATCCAAATATTTCTATCCCACTATCCAAATTATCCATATATTTTTAACTATCCGGATTATTTTATCGCTACTCCGAATATTCGAATATCCAAATTATCCGGGTAATAAAAGAATCTGAACCGTATGCCCAGCCCTAATAAGAAGATGCAATGAAAATAAATTATTTCGACTCCTTTAAGTCGCCTGGGAATTTAGTTTTCGCGGAAAATTAGTTACGATGTGTCAATGAACTTCCCTGTTGGTTAACGATCGAAGAATACCTCTGTTTTCCTGTGGTATTCGAAGTATTTGCATATCAGAAATATTAATCACGCTTCAGGTTGAAACGGATGAAGGTTTGGGAAAATTTCGCACACGTACAGAAATTTGCCGGTGTGCCCTATTAAAGTTTGGCAAGAGCGAAATATAAGAGGAAGCCGGCAAGTCATTAAGACAACTAATTAAATATTTTATAGCGAAAGCAGCAACTTCCCCTGTAAATTTTGTAGAACCAGGGAATCCTCTGGCTTGTGAGGAAATACATGTTATAAGACGGAACCATAAATCGCAAACTATTCAAGATCGTGCCGGTCGGATAAAGTAGAATGTCGGATCCTTTTCCGGTTCCTGTAAAATGGGCATACATTTCATCTAATGAAACAGATGTTTTAACTATTCAAACTTTCTTGCGTAGTCTTTCATCACACCCTTCTCTTATAATTTCTTTTAGCGATTTTATATATTGAGGTTAGCTATTCATTATTTTATTACTGATTTATACGAAATCTTAACAGGTTCACTGTCACATGCATGCATATATGTTGCATTATAGGTGAAAAGTTCGTAAAAATTGATTACTGTCCATTATCCTATAACCATGCTGAAGGAATTACAATAAACTGTGTTTGTATAGCAAATGAAAAGCAGAATATTTGTGCTAAGTATTTGGTTTCCTTGCTGAACGTACAAATATTGAATACGCTAAATGTCTGGACAGTGAAACGTGTTAATTTTGTAACAAGACTGTGAATATTTAGGCAAATTCATGTTTTTATTCATGAAATTAGAGATGTAGAACTTATAGTGGGTCACAAAACATTGGTATACATGATCACAGATATGAAAAATGAAAATATAGCGGAAGACTGTATACTTAAACATTCAGTACTGATAAAGTTGATTCACAAAGTAGGTTGGTGGGGGAATAGTTAAATATTGAAGAAGTTGTATTCAAAATAAGTTGACGAATTATTTATTTTATCAAGAGAATAAGATTCCTTCCGAAAAATATACCAAACAACAGGAATTGTATTTAAGACTAAGTAACGATCTAATTTTGTTAAAAATTAGTGGTGAAGTAAACAAAAGAAGTGAATTATTCATTGGTACACCTAATAAATAACAACATGCAAAATGATATAGGAAGGAATGTGCCAAAAAAAAATAAAGGGGATAATTAGTAATTGTAGCAAGCTAATTACGTTCAGGAAGGGATTAATAAATAGCTAAGAATCCGAAGATCGGTCGTCGAATTACTTTTCGCAGTCGGTTTTGCCGGTTTTGAGGTGCAGTTTCGGCATCCTTCTCGTGTGTCGCTGTAAACAGAGAGTCCGTGTTCGTTTAACTCGGCAGTGTTTACCGCATTGCGAGATTATATCATGGTTTATAGTGCACTGCAGCGAATGTTTAATGGAGTGATACAATAGCGAGGATATACGCCATAAGTGTGTGTTGCGTACGCATACGTGTACATGCATATCTAACCCATCCCTTGCGTTTCACAGATCCTCGTCCTCTATATTCATCTTCCCCTTCTTCACTTGTTTCCGTCTCTATTCCTCGTTTCACTTTCGTTACTACCTCATTTTTCACCCTTCTCAACTGACCTTCGCTCGTTTATCCCTAGATTTTTCCTCTACCACCACTTTTTCCTCGTTGCCGATTTCTATTCTCCAGTGACTTCCGGGTCTAATTTCTTTTTTCTTTTCAATCTCTTCTACAGTTTATCTCCCCCCTGCAATTATTCCGTTTCTTCTTTCCATTTCTACTTTTCTCGTTTTTTAATTTGCTCTGTCACGTTCGAACTAGCTTCTTTGCTCTTTCGTCGACTTTCCATTTATTCTTTTGCCTTTTATTAACCCTTTGCACTCCGCTGGCGTTGCTATGTATATACGATATAAAAGACCAATGAGGATTTTAATAAATCAAATTAATCTCCATTATTTTATTTAAATGAGGGTTACCCATTTGTTAGGTAACTATCAAGTTTCCTTTTTCAAATAACAGTATTTTAAAGTCACGAAATTAATTTAGACATTTAATAATGGATTCTGAAAATTAGTGGTGCTTTTGTAAGGAAATATTTAGGTTAAATGATTTCAATGCAAATTTGATGTTCAATAAATTTCAGTAAATCCTCATTTAAATTGTTAAATTGCTAGGGAGCAGAAAAAGTTTGTGCGATTTTCCTGCCGGAGGTAAATTTAAATCAAATTTTTAATCATATTTCATTAAATATTATACTTTACTTTTTTGTTGAAACAGTATAACAACGATTACAAAATTTTTCCCATATTTTACTATGTTAAACGTAATTATATATATTATAATTTAAATATAAAAGTATACATATATTGTACTATAAATCCGCGCGAATTTTTTCTCGCACTTAATAATGTAATATTGAAACTAGTTTTTATATTAGGAAGTATTAAAACTCTGTCTTCGAAAAGAGATGGTAGCTTTGAGCTGAAAGGGTTATGAAGATTTTACAGATTAAAGCATCGAATTAATTTGCATACCTGATGTAATACATTATTCAATACGTAATATTTTGGTTATATTATTTTACGTTCTGTTAGAAGATTTGTTGCTTGACTTTATCCAGTTAAGTATAACATCGACTTGTTGATTTCGTCGTTTTTCGTTCTCAGCCATCTTTTTCTCTTTATTTCTGATCTTTATTCTTCTATGATTCTTCTTTAACTCCTTTTTCCTTTCTAATCTCTTCTGTCGTTTCTTTCTTTTCTGCGGTATTATTTCCTTTCCTTTCATTGTTCCCCTCTTTTTCGTTTATTCGCTTTTCTATAGTCGGTCTGTTTCTTCGATTCTTTTTTCCTGCTTTCTTCTTCCAACTTTCTATACCTTTTTAAAATTCTTTTTCTGATCTATCCTAATCTTAAATACTTTGACTTCTATGCTTCTTTGCTGGTTTATTTCCAACTAAATTTAACATTGGTCCCTTCGCGTAAATTTAACACTTATCCATGATTTTTCTGAGAGGGTGGAAGGTTATGATTTCGTTGGGATTTTGGATCTCAGGTAATAACTCGTAGCAGATAGGTGACTTGGCCTCAAAGCGTGTAGCACACGATGAAAATTGAGCCAATGTATTTAGTGATGTCGATGTTAAACTAGGCGTTTACGCTGTTTCAATGAAGTCTTTGATGTTGTCTTGAAAGTGTAGATTAGTTTAATTCTAAACGTACCTACCTGCAATCGAATTTCGAACGACTAAACTGCTCTTGAAATTATTAGTGTACGTTACCATAGGCGTTAATTTATTGGCAGGTAATAAACGTTGAAGCGAGATTGTTACGATACTGCGATAGATTAGTGAAAATAAAAGTAACACGGGTAAAGCAAATATTTTATTAAGTGTACCAATTAGCGATTCACCTTTTTTTATTAAATTGAGCATATATTTTTAACGGAATCGAATATGTAGAGTGGCTACAAAACATATTTTCACGTTGTACCTCAATTTTTCAGCGGTGGGATTTTTATTAGATTCCATATTTCAATTGCGAATAAATAAATGGCGGAAATAAATACAGCGATATGCAAATACTTTTTGTAGACGCTTTAAGTGTTATCATCATAATTTTTATTGTTCTTCAATACTTTGGCGAGCTATTATAATTCTGCTCGAAGGGAGGCTTGCGTATTTGACAAAATAAATTCATTAAACACATGTATTGAGTTGGTTTTGTCGAAAACAATGTAAGTACCAGAAATATAATTCCTTAGGAGGAAGAAAAAACATTTCTGGCTTTAGTTTATTACAAAAATTTGGTTTATTTTTATCATTATATGTAACTAACAATAAGACTACAATAACAAAAAATTATACAAAAATTGTTTATTTCTTACATTAATAATAGGTATATAAATTTGTGGAAAAAGGAATTGTTTTTATTGAAAAGCCTTAATGTCTAATCTGTAAAATTTAAATTTACAAGCACTGTAAGTGCCAAACCTATTTGTTCGCAGATTACTCAAGAATATCAGAATGTAGAAAATATAAAAAAGACCAAAAATATATTTCCTTAATATGACCTTTTCATTTTCTGTAAGGAGCTATTGCAAGAATTTATTTTATTATATATCAAGTAAATCGTTGTAAAATCCCTAATATTTAATATCGATATCTATACACATATCCAATTGAGTGATGTTTGCATCGATACTTACATTGTTTAGTACAAAACTTCCTCAATCGGATTTCAGTGATAGATTCTAATTAATGATCTGTATGCAACTATAGTTACTTATCATGCTACTATTTCACGTCAATTATGATACTTAAAATTCTTTGTTAGTATCGATCGTATTAATAAATATCAATATAAATATAAAATCATAGTTCGACCAGAAACTTTGGCAACTACTGTATATCAACAGTTCTTTATCTTTCGAAGAAGAAATGTTTCGTGTCGTTCAAGTTTAACCTAAGGAATAAGTGTAATCCGTATGTAGCTATCCAAGTTTTCCGTGCAGCTTTAGTTCTGGCTTCTGTGACTCTGCGGTTTGCAAAATAAAAATTTCACTCAGAACCAGCGTCTCTTTTTAGTCTCTTCCTTTGAGAAGAAAAACTTTATAACTCGACGTTACCAAGCCACCAAGTAAATGAGAGACCTGTGCATGTTTTCGTTACTCTTGGACTGGTCGTCTTATAATCTTCGCCTTTGTCAATGGCAAGCTTTCTTGCCGTCGTCGTCGTCGTCGTCGTCGTCGTCGTCGTAGTTGAGAATTTCTCTCATCGCGACGCGACGTCTCCACTTTGTTTTTCGTATTTGCGAGCGCGTCGAAGGCAAGGAAAATTACATTGCACGTATGGACGTGGTCTCTGAATGTCGTTGCACTAAATTAAGTCTATTCATTACGTTCGTAAAGAGGGAATGGTTTACGTTGGTCGTTAATGAAGCTTGGTTGGAAATCTTTTCCTTAGTCTAGATGCGTTAATTATTGAAAATGGTGTGAAATAGTTCAGTGGAATTAGGGAAGTTTAACGTATTACATTTGATTTTTTTATTTTTTGAACGCTTTCACTATTAATAGTAGTTTTCATTTTTTATTTTAGATTACTTTACGAGTGTCCCATATTTGGACCATACTTTCAAAAATAAAATATTGTCACTGTTACTTTAAATTTGTCATTTGTAGCAAATGTTATTTTTGTCCAATATATTTCAATTCTACATCAGAAAGATAATACGGTGTATATATATATATATACATTGATATAAAAACGATTAGGTATCTTTAATAGTTTAGGCAATAAACGCTAAAATAAGTGGTAGCCCATATTTGAACCACTTCCTATATTTGCACATATCCACATTTTTCTGTTAAACGATTTTTAATTACACTTTATATTCCAATTCTGCAACGATCAATTTTTATAGTCATGTAAGACTATTATTACACGATGAGAAATTTAATTTAGTTAGGTCTAATTAATTAGTTCCTAAATAAGAAAATAAATTCGTTGGCGTAATAAACACTTTTCATAGTCACTGTAGTATATTAATACTTACGTAATTTTTAAGTGGAAAAGTAGCACGTGGACCACCCTGTACTCTCATAATTTACGTAGCTGGAAGCACCATTGAAAACAGTTCAATGCGTTTCATTTTTTGTACTCTCGTTCATGATTATTGATTCATTTCATATTTTCGTTTTAATCAAGGAACCTCTATGATGAATAAGTAATGCGAGTTTTGAATGTTTATTTTCGGAACAGATGTGGTTAAGAAGGTTGAAGCAGAAAAATTTAAAAGTTCGCGTTAGATGTTTGAAGATGCACAAACAGGAAAAGCTTGCTCTTTTAAGCTGCCACAGGGAAAAGCTAAATAGGTTGGCCCGTTGCAAACATTCGTATTTTGCTCTTGTCTCGATATACCAAATTTCTGGCAATTTAAATCTTACCTTAAAAACTAGTCTACATCAAAAGCGATTGTTTGTCGTTTATTTTGTAAGCGTTCATTAAAAATATCTGGTTCCACTTTTTAACTTCATTTACTTAATTAAGAGGGTTTTATAAAGCTTGCAAGAGAAGAAGTTTTAAAGTATTAATTTTCTAGATAACTTTGAAATGAAGGTAAAAGTTCCTAAAAAATATATACGTGAGAAAGTTGTGCAAAGCGTAAACTTCAATCTATTGTTAATCGAAAACATTAATAGTATGTTATATCAGGTGTACCATTTAATCGTGTTACTTTATATTAATCTTGACAATTTCACCAACTTAAAATCGCCATATATTTTCAGATAGGAAATCTATTACATGTCCAATAAATGGGAACAAATTTCATTCAAAACAATAGAAATTATACTAAGAATATTACACTATACATTGCAACTAGATTGTGAATCTTTGTGCAATTATACTATATCTTTAACAATAAATCCAGGCAATAATAAATTGAAGAACATTTGCAATGCAAAGCCGATTTTTCTTTAGCTTCTAATTCTTTATTTGCTTTTCTTTTGAAAAGATTTGCATAAACATTTGAAGTCCAATTATAACCTAGCAACTTTTAGTTAAATATTCACTTATTGTTTTATCGTGCTATCTTTATTCGTTATCACTTGCACTATTATCTATAGTATTGCCTTACAAATGGTAAAAAATTTCCATTTCTATCATCTTTGTTCATTTTTACCGTTCCCCGTGTTCTCTAATTAAACGTATCATTTTATTATTTCATCCTGCACAACTAGACTGAAAATTCATTTCAGCCAACTCGAAACTTGACTGGTCTTACAATACTTTATGTTTCCGTAGGACAAGCATTCATTGCTGAATCGTTGTTCGATAACAGTTTCAGAAAGCTTTGCAGCGAGCTCGCGAGCTCGTCTTCGAAGTCATACGATTCTGATGTCCAATTAGGGTCGCTGACTCGACTCCGGTGCAGGCAAGGAAAGACGATAGAAATAAAGACGAGAAGCAAACGGTAGCATCTCGACGAAAGTTTAAAGCTGAGTTTAAGCTCGGAAGATCATGCTCTGCCGTGCTAACATAACTTTCGCGCCTTCTTGCGAATCCGCGGATACGCTGAGCACGGAACTGATTTCTCTGTTCGTGTTTGCTTCAACGAGATCGCAAACGCGGAATAAATTGATTCAGCACGCACCAGCTGCGGTGTAATAATGAGAAAATTGTAGAAGTCTCGTTACGTTACGGACTTATTTACGTTCGACCATAAATAAAGTAACAAATGTGACGTGAACCCATTTAGCGCTAAAATCGACCAAATAAATATAAAACTGATCGGGAACTCCGTTGCCCACTTTTTTTTCGATTCCTCTAGCAACGTGGAAATCCTGATTAGCAGTTTCATTTAAAGTTGTCGCGATGGAGTCTGGAATTTAGGTAACCAATCGAGGGGTTGGATTTATCGAAACAATAAGTGTATCTTGATAACTGTCGCGAGCCGCAGTATTGAACGCGATGCGAAAGTTTAGAGAGTAGATCAACTTGACGAATCTGCGCAGCGAACTAAGCGGTGTCGAGGTGAAACTTCGTTAAGAGGTATTTGGTGGATTGAAGATTACCTTACACTCTTAGTTCCTGGGCGTACAGTAAGCCAGATTCCGAATTTAGGGCGTAGAACAGAAAGCAAACAAGTTCGAATGAGTTAATTTGATTTATTTTATTTGCGGGCAGAAATCCTTTAATATTTAACGGCTATATGAATAGAGGAAGCAAACATTGAATTATAATAAGTTATTAATGAATCCACAATTGTGTACAGGAATTAAAATAGAAGATCTAGATAAAGACAAAGATCCATGAAAGAAATCTGTATTTCTGTTAAAGCTATTTGCAAGCGAACTTAATTAATTAATATAATCTAGTTCGCCTAACGTTGTACAATAAGAAGTAATTTATGTGGATACATTGGTCTGATAGTCATTAGTGATCACTTTGGATTACTAAATATTCTTCTACAATATATTTTATCGATAATCCTGTATTGCAACTATTGCATTGTGTTTATTCAATTTTTAACATTAGGTATTGATAAATCAATTTAGTATATCCTATTCTTAGTCTTGTTAAAATAAATTGTTTACGTGTTCTTATTCCGTAGACTCTTCCTAAGAATATTAAAGTCCATAGCTTTGTTAGTTATATGAATTCAGACTTATGATCTTACAGATCATTTTTCGAAACTCTATTCTCTACCCTTAACACTAGAAACATTAACGAAATCAAAACGATGGATATGTAAAGGGATATTTAGTGCAATAGAAATAATTATTTATTCATTCTGCTTATAGGAAATTACAACAAAATTGCAGAAATGCATTAGGGTAAAATACAAGTTTTGTAGGAAATTGCGAATGAGTTATTTTGACCACTTTGTTCGAAATTCTACAGTTCTCCCTTAACAGAAGGTCCAATATCATTTTTCCTTTTTCATAATCCGTATTAAATTAAGGTATTAGATTTCGATTGCACCTGAATCTCAATCAGTTCCTCGGTCGCTCATAAAACGATCAGACTTTCTCGAAGACGCTGCTCCAAATAAAGTGCTAGGCCAGGTCGTGCTTAAAACACAATTACCACGACTAGTTAATGGATCGTTTAATACTTGCCTCTTTTACGGGGTCCCACTAGTGCAACGTTTAATGTAACGAGCGGAAACCTGAAACAAATTGGAACGTAATCCTTTTTTCAAGTACGCTTGCTCCCTTGCCGCGAACCTTTCCCCTCTGTGGCTTCGCGAATTTTTCAGCGCGATCGAATGCAGCTCTCCCTTCTCGGTGAAACGAACCACGTGTAAAGGAAAATCGTGCTACACATTCCATTAAACTTTGCGACAAAAATTGAAACGCTCGATCGCTGGAATGCGACGGTAACATATGCGAAAACATACGAACGTTGCAGCATCGCGAGCTACCAACCACAGGGATTAATGCTTAATGTCTCTTAAATGTTTGATGAGTCCAAGCTTTTCCAGTGGACGCGTGGATAAGGTGAATTACTTGCATGCTCATTGAGTTGAGTCATAAGTACACCGTGGAGCTTTATGCAAATATATATTTTTACAAATGCAAATGAAGAGGTGGAGTCCAAATACGAATAGATTTTCCTAAATATTATTACATACTCTTTCGTCTTGATATTTTGCGTATTTTTGTGTATTACGTGCATTTGATGCTTTTTGCATACTTAACCCTTTCAATTCGCCGACTATATTCGACATCCACGCGACGTTCCGTGGGTACGTGTTTCGACTATAGCCAGTGCTTAGGTAACGGTTAGACTGAGGATATTTATGCAAATTTAATTAGCAAAATTGAAGAAATAGAATCTTAATGCAGAGTTGTATTTTCCTTCAAATATAATAATATTTTGTTTAGAATGCAAATGGTATTGAAATATACAGAAAATATCGAAAGTAAAATACAAATTATAGTATTTAGGATGTAATACAACCCCGTATTTAGATCTCGTTTCTTTAGTCTTACTTGTAGGGACCTGAATTTACAAATTTGTGTACTTATCATCCAATGTAACATGTTTCTTCCTCTCTTGTCTTTCTTCTACTCTGCAAGTCACATTTCTGTTTTCATTCACTTCGATAGTTGCCTTCGTCCTTGTTTCATTGTGTGTACCTCATTTGTAACGTAGTGATTCAAATGTAGCACCTATGAAAATAGAAGATTAATGGACCGCGACTCGGACTTCTAGCTTTTGTACTTGGTAGACTAAATCGTCTTCGCAGAAGTAACTATTGTTCTTCTTGCTTCGAACAAGTGCAGTTTGATGGATGCAGAGAAACAGAGAAGTTTTTTCTAATTCTTGAAAATTACGATCAGAAACGATGGCTTGAAAGAAGTAGTTCTTATACGGTAGTGTTAAAATATAATTTTACCACACCTGTGTGCGGCGTGACTAAAATCATGTTGTACAAATTTACGTACTAATTGATGCCTTTAAGAGATAAAATAGTTGTGCTATATTTTTTAGAGTGTTAAAATTAAAAATGTAATCGTAAGAATGACGAAATGTAACGATAGTAATATACTAAATAACAGTTAAACGAATATTAACAATAAATTAAATGAATGAAGTAGGTGTAATATTGGATCTACCAATGAAGAATCCACCTTTTCAGTTATATTCAACATTTATTTTTAACAATGTCAAACACTTTTTCTATCTCGTTTATTTCGTCTCCCTTATGCAAACCAATTTTAGTTTTTTTAATTGGAAGCTGGGAAAAGTTGAACATAATATGGAACTCAATGTTGTACCTTCTACACGTGCTACTATTTCATTGAAAATATCTTCTATTCGTAACATGAACATATTAGCAAAACAATTAAAAGTAGCGAGACATTTATACCAAAAAGCAAAACCACGTACAAAAGTTATAGCAATAGCATTGAGTTCTTTGATCAGACTACCCCATTTTATCTAACTTTCCTCTATTTGTATCGATCTTGACTATATCGTGACCTATTTACATAGTTCCAATTTCGGAAACCGCTGGCTGCCGACTTGGTAGGACTTTATCTTTGACTGTTAAATCAACCGAATACGATTAGACTTACTTCAGCATAACTGTACTGTGTTAACTAAACTTGGTCAATCCATGTTACATTCTCATCTTAATTGTTTACGTTAGTTCCGGTGTATTTTCAATGTCCTTATTGGATTCTAGCAAAGTTCCAGCATATTTAGTAGATTCATACTAGATCCCCTTCGAGTTCACTGACCTCCCTTGCCTTTAGTTAGGTTTTATTATTTTATTTATTTATTTAATCCTTGTACATATGGCTAATGAGAAATTTCTATTGTAAGGCGTTAATAAGACTTGTCGATCCTAATAGTTTCACTTACTTTTGGTCAGACATAAAGGAAGTAGTTTTATCACTTTTAGATCAGACCACTTAGTCTCATAATATGCAAGATGTAACTGAACAGGCCAGCCATCTTTGTGGTTTCACTTTGATCCAACTTATGTAAATGTGTTTGCGGAAGTTCCCGAAGTCTCTAATTATATTTTACCCCTAACTTGATCCAATTACGCTTAGCTAATCTTGGTTAATTGTGAAATTTTGCATTCAGCACATTTCTAACAATATTACTGTATTCAAGTACTTTGTTCTAAATGTTAGGCGTACAAATTCTGTGCCTTTATGTTTATGTTAAAGTCTTAAACTTAAGTTAATGTTAAGGTTTTCTTGACTTAAAGCCGTCATCAGTTTTGTTAACATGGAATCCATAAATCGCGTAAGATGAAAATTAAATGATGGAAATTATTTTGTGTATCAAAATTGTATTTAATTTCCTATGAATATGAGTTAAATATTGTCAAGTGGCACCAAATTAATTTGTAGACCTAATATTTAAAACAAAGTGCTTAAAAATCATAATATTGTTAGAAATTTGATGAATGAAATTTATCTGACTTCTGTTCCATGAAATTGAAAATCTATTAAAATTATAAAATCGTACAAATGTTCGTGCAGATTTATATTGGGCATAAAAGCAGGTTTTACGCTTTAATCTGTCATAATTTCAAGTAACGCGTATCTGAAGTACAGCTTCGTAAAACCGAAAGGAACTCCGGTGAAACGATTTTAGTTACATTTCGTGAGTTGAAATATAATTCAATGGTTTTTAGCTATTCAATGTCGGTCATTATCAAGGAATAAAGAAAGAAAAGAAAAACATCGAGTCCACTTCTACCTTTTTTTAGCGCTCGCTTCTGTCCACTGTAACTCATTTCTGGGTTTTAACATTTAAATTGAGCATGTAATTTGAATAATCGATTTCCGGGTCTGATTCAGCTTGGTCGATTAAAATCAAGTAGTAATAGTGGTAAAAAGTTCTGCAAGTACTTTCAACGAGGTGACTTCTCGTGACGCACGGGTAAGATTGAAATGTAACGAGAAGTTTTAATATTCGTTTTGCAGGATGTCATATTTGAGAAAAAGCAGTGGTTGATTAATCGGTCAATTGTTATTAACGAGTGACAAATTTTTATTTTTTTCTTCTCGTTCTTTGTACCACTTTTTAAATTGATCAGCTTTGTGCAAAAAACGGCCAGCTTCATTGATCGAACTGTTGTGACATTAAAAAAGAAGCTTGAGAACTAATTAGGTCTTGCAATTAAAATGGCTGAAAAATCATTTAATTACATTCGTTACATCAATAACCAATTAATGTCGATTTTTGCCAAAAGTGGAGCTGATAGGTTTCTGTATAGAAAATAAGTAATAAAATAAAAAAATAGGTAGAAAATAAAATAGGAAAGGAAAAGATTTGGAGTATAAAAAATAGGATCAATTTACAAAATTAATTGTTTGTTTTAGTTCAGATTTTATTAATTTAAAACATTGACTACCGATATGAATTTCTCGAATGTGACCAGAAAGGTCAAATCGTATAATTTGTGTGCGTGAGTTTCTAGTTTTCTATTAAAAATTCGGTACAAAAATTAGTACTTCTATTATTTGTGACGCCAATACATTATTGTACGAACCTTATAGAAACATTCAACATGGTACCTTTCATTACACCCATTGCAAGAAAATTCGTAGAAGTCGACAAACAAAACAGTGCCAAATACGAGATAACTTGTATTTGGCAGTAAATGTGTTACACACCATCATAAAAGAGAACTTTTGCTCGCTATTAGAAGTCATGGATAACGAAAAAAGTAAAAATTCTGCCTCCACAATTCATTTCATTTTAATATACGCAACTGATAGTGCACTAAACAGTTATTACACAGTAAATATGTATATATTGTAGGTATACGTAGTAAAATTTATAGCGATAGCTAGTATGTACGTGCATCTATATACCCCGAATAGGTATATTAAACTATACTCTGTGTAACTCTTGAGTTAACGATTTTTGCGAGCGAAGAGTAGAGAAAATTGATACAGAGTGATATTAGATTTAATGGATCTTATTTTTCTATCATGCAACGTGCATCTGCATTTATTTTTAATGGAATCTCTATACTTTTCTTCGTTACTCTACGTAAGCTGCATCATTGTTGAATGAATATATTCTCGATGCAAAAATGAGTATTATTTTGACTACTGCTTAAACGGTGCAAGTATAAATACTTGGATACTTTTCATAATTAATTGTAGTGGAATATACATAAATCATAATAAAAGTAGTACTGCATTTTAAAGAACGAATTCGTACACTTTTAGTAAATGGTTGTCCAATTTTTGTAGACGTATATATACGTCTTTCGTATCGAAAGGGTGAAAAACAATTTACCAAAAAGGAGCCTATAGATCTATCAATCAGCTTTGTACAATTTAATTAATTAACAAACGATAAGCGTGCGTAGATTTTTATGAGACCGAATTTTCAGTTTTTTTATGTTTTTTTACAAACATATTGAAGAAACGTTGCCATTGTTTAAACATCTCTATAATTCCAACTGATAAATAAATTAATGGCCATAGAATGACACTACAATTCAAAATATGTGTATTCTTTTAAATATTTTAATATTTATCACTAGAACTACCAATAAAAATAAGATCAGTTTATTTATATCAAAACAATTAAAGCAATAAATATTTAAGGAAATACATAATGCAGTGGAAGTAAATCTTTATTCATCCCCTTTATATGGAATCGTGGCTTTACAAAAACGAATCGCTGCAAGTATATAGAATTTATGTAAGAAATTGCAAACAAGTCAACTTTACTCTTTTGGTACTTTTGGTGTTAACTTCTTGCCCTACGCATTTTTCAGAAACTACATCTCGTGACATTAGCTAGCTATTACTTTAATACTGTATCAAATATGTGACATTGAAATATTAGAATTAATTTGGATTCGATAATCTTTTATCCTATATTTTAAATCAGAAATTGCAATTGAAACTGAGCTTCATTACAAATACAGTGTGCTTCCGTTCTATTTGGATTATAATAATCATCACGAGTGTAGCTCATCGTTATATGGCAAAGGGTTAAACGGGGTGTGAAAAAATATTTTAAAGTGTATACGAAGAGTTTCGCGGGTGACTGTACATTAAATCCGAGAAAAAGAATGTGGAACACGATTTCTCTTTAAACAGTAATGAGAACGATCCAAATGGACAAATTTCCACAAGGTCTGCGCTCGAAGGTGGCTTTGCCCCTGTTACTTATCCAAAGACGAGCTGAAGAGTGAAAGGATTAATCTTGCTAGAGGAGAAAAACACAAAGGGGAAAAAGGGTGAGGCATTAGAGGAATGATCGACCGCTCGGAGACAAAAGGCCAGCAAAGAAGCGAAACTACCGTCCGTTCTTGTTTTTGCTCTTTGGATCCAATGGAGAAACTTGCGCGCTCGATCTAATTCCATTTGTTTGCCGAACTACCGAACGCTTCCGGAATTAGTATAATGTGAGATTATGGCCGATCCGATCGATCCTTCGATTTCCCGGGTCCGTGCAAATAATTTATGAAATCCCTCGTGAAAAAAGGGGAACGGATAGATGAATATCATTTGTTCTGGCAAGTGGTAGGACGCAAGATTCGATAGGATCTTTGTTTTTTTGGACGATAAGAATGGAATCAAAGCGGGGTCGACAGTTTTTTTTAAGAATTCCTTTGGGTCGCCGCGTGGTATAAAGTTTGAAATTATCGCTATTGATGTCCCGAAACCTCCGGATAGCCGTGGTCCCTTGGAGAGTACTTTTGATGCCAATTGATTAGGATCATAAATAGTTGGTTTCTTTTAGGGTTGGAAATATGTGGCCATCAATCTTTTATCTTTGTTTCTCGTTTTACACTAGAACTACCAAGGCAGTCAAAATGACGAGTTACAGAATTACCATAAAAATTATACCTATAAATTTGCAATGGTGGAGTTAGATGGACTTTGCAAATATCTATTATTTTTATTTCTTTTAGTACGAATAAGTATATTTTAGTCGTTGGTACTTTTAGTATTAGGTTAAAATTATTGGGATCAGTGTTAGAATTTTTCATCATGACATAACAGTATAATATGTGATTTTACGTAAGGAACATATTTTTTAAATAATCTTTAAACGATTCATGATTTTTATATGCATTGTATAGTTGAAAAAGAAATCATTTAATGTCCATTTTTCATTCCAGATTCAATTGTGCACAAGAGTTAATTACAAAGTTGTTAGGAAATTATTTTCTATTCTGAAGCAAATGGAGTAATTTTATTTGACTTAGTATATACAGTAAAAATTTCCTTTAGAACATATCATATAGTTTCTTCTACGGAAGCATTCAACAGTTTTGTAAAGAAGGTAACGTAGTATGAAAGCATATGTACTATAAATTTTCATGCTGTTAATAAAAAAAATAAAGTATTTATCTGTGCAATAAATATTTTTATGTCACACGGTAAATATCTAAGGAAAAATCTAAAAGGAAAGCTATTCGAATCTTTCTTTTCCTATTCATTCAACATTTAGGTCGACTCACATATTTCACCGTGCAAAGACGAAGTTTTTTTCACTTGTTCCGATGAAACTCTGAAGGTGTTACCTCGTCGCCTCGATTTACAGCCCTTTTTAGAACATTTAAGCTCTCAAAGATTCCTTTCGCAGAAGTTTCTTTAGTTCCGGGAACAGATGTCTCGCTCAAAGGATCAGATTTTTAAGATAGATCAAGTGCGAACTCAATTTCCAAGAAATCATTTATGGAACTTATTCTTCTAAAAATTGCAACCATGAAAATTAATGCTCGCAACTTTTAATCATGAATACAGGTAGTAATATCTAACGTATTTCACGTGAAACTGGCCGCTTAAGTTTTTTATTTATCTAATTACTTATTTATTTAAATACACAAGCAGTTATTATATTATTTATATAAGACGCAAAAAATAAAATTCCATATTTCATAAAACTAACTTAAAACTAATAAGAAGTAAATGAAGGAAAAAGTAAAAGGGAAGAGAAAAATGAGTGACTCAATTTAAATTTAATTATAATTATAAAATACAGTGAGAGTAGGAAAGACTAAAAACAGTATTGAATGTCATTAAAACATCCTAGTTAGTTTCTATACTATATGAAAATAAAAAAAAGATGATCATAGAGTAAGAATGTTCCGTTCAAATTTTCATTCAAGTTTTAGTATATGTAATTCAAATCACGTACGAAATATTTTTAGTCTTCACGATTAAAGGAAATAATTCAGTGCAATTTTGTAATATTCAAAAGCCTCAATTTTGTATTAAAGTTTTCAGGTGACTGCGTTTATAAAACTAGCTATAAAAATGTTAGGTGCACCAATGAATAATACACTTCTCTCGTTAGATGCAATAATTATTTTTAATAAAATCAAATACCAAATCGGTCTTAAATACATTGCTATTGAGTTATAATTTATACACCGTAATATCATTCCTGTTTGACAGCTAAATTTTTGGATAAATTAAATTCATTGATCCATTTAAAAATTGTGGATTGCTTGATGATACACCTAATATTTTTATAGCATTTTATCTCAAATGCTTTTTTTAAACTAAACTTCAAAGCTATATTAAGATTCATTGGCCCGTAATAGTTGAATATTTAAAAAATATTGTGAGAACGTAGTATTAACATATTACGGCATGAATTTAAGGGATGACCTAATTAGGTCGTAATATATGGCCGAACTGAATTAAGCAGCTTACAAATGCCAAATATATATATATATACGGTGGTACTTTTTATAACTACTATATATATATACACTATATGTACATAATAAGGCGATAAGCTTCTCTTAAATATTTCACACTGTTCCACTTACAAAGGGTAACAAACCTACTTCGAATAATAATTTTTAAATAAATGTCAATCTAGATGTTAATACGCTATTTAATTATTATTCAAACCGTGTAAATTTCAAACATAAAACCATTCTACGCCACTTCCAAAACCTTTTATTGGCGTGCTACTTTTCGGGAAATAAATGCAAAACTTACTTCGTGCGTAATTAAGTATTTTATGCTCTCGATAAACGGGGCTATCGCGGTAAAAATCGAAGTATCCGTATGCTCGAGCACGTCGTCGTGTAAAGAAGAAGTTTCGTGCAACTAAGAATAAAATATAACGAACGAGAAATGTGCGTGAATTCTACATCCTTAGGCTAGTGCACGAGCGCGCACTTGCTATGTTTACCGTGCAACGAGTGCAGTTTTAATAAACCGGTAAATGCTCGCTGGTCGGGAATTAGAACGTTCACGTTCCATATTCCACAAAAGCCTCTAATCGCAAGTTTCTGCGAAGTCGGCATTTCATAATGGAATATTATGAATTTTCCTGCGATCCTGCAAGAAATACGACATCGAAATAACCATTTTGAAGCTTGAATATTAATTTGTCCTGTATTATTTAAATTCTACGTATTTATTTATTTACGGAGTAAACCCTTTATGTATAGTAAAGAATTATAAATTATAGGGAGCTTAGTTGCAAAGTAGATCACATCATAAATAAAATTTTAATACAGTGTTATAGAATGTTATAAATTTCGTCTGTCGAGTGTTTTAGATGTCGTTATTCTGAGACTACAACCTCATATATAATATTTGCATAAATATTCGCAGTCTGTTTGCATTAGTGATGTTTATATAATGTATGACGTATATAGTAATTAGATTTTCTAATAACTGATTTTCCGGTTATTTTTGTGCTAGATATCTTGTCTTTGTGCTAGATGCTCCGACTCAATTAATTGCAATACACGTACTTCTATTGGTAATATACAACAATAAGTAAAAATATTTCTTTCTAACTCTAATGCTTATAATTAGATTGCGAAACTTTATATAAATTCATATTTTTATAAATGAAACTGAAGAAATGGAACTTAATCGTTTGACTATTTATAATACTTATAACGCATTAAAAATGTAATTCGCTGATTATCGAATATTAATAACCGATTACCGCATAAGAATAGATCTGGTCAAATAACCGGATAATCGGTTTTGGAAATAATCGGTCTGATATCTAATTCACATGTAACCATGTATATTAGTATATGCTTGTTCTCTATATACTTCATATATGTATATACCCGTAATCCTATTTCTGTCGATCTCAAAGCTGCTTTAGACGTCTATACCAGCGTAATATTTTTTGGTCTCCCCAATCGAGAGCCTTACTTCAGTTCCCGCGAATTTACCAACGGCAAGGTTTATATTTCCAAATCGAATATTGCCCCATTGAGAAATTGATGCGAGAACGCGACCTGTAGACAGGACACTCGCCAGTTTCTCGATTTTAGCTTCTCCGTACTCCGTAGCTTCTGCCTCCCGATGTTAACCGGATTTCACGCGTCCCTTGGTTGCGTTAATGTAAGTGGATTAACTCGTCTTGGTCTCGAGGTCGCTTTTAAGAGAACGTTTAAAGGATCTACCGAGGAAATGCGACCGGGGTGAAGAGCATCGATCAAGACCAAACGATGATTATGGATAATGTGACTGCACTCGACGTCACGTGCTTAAGGGCCCCTACAAATGATGAGATTTGCGATGTCAAGTGATGGGTTTGAAACTATTTAGAATTATTATGAACCACTAAGCATGTACGAAATAAGAAGAGACTCGGATTAATCTTAAATGATCTCAAACTCATCTCTTATCGCGAGGCATGCCACGGGATCAGTTTCATCATCTATAGACTACTTAACCCTTTATTTATAAATATTTGCGTGCATTCCATTCCTAAAATAAAAAAATTTCTTATCTATACATTAGAAACGCTTTCCAATTTTATCGTGCTGTAACGAAAAATTATGAAACGTTACCTTTAAGCGTGCAACATAAATAACATAAATAATAAATAGGTATAGCTTTTAGTCTAGCTGCATAAGTACCCATAGCAGTTAAAGTGTTAAATGAAGTTGCTTCGTAAAGATTCGCTGACTATTTATTAAATAGCATTTCACTTGCTTTTTGTATTGATTAGATACAAGTTACAGACGATATATAGAGTGAAGTTTCAGACTTATTAGATGACTGAACTGATTTATTCATATCCAAGGAGGGCTTCTTGGAATTCAGTTCCCTACAATGGTGAATCCATTCTGGTACCTGTGCTCGTTACAATAGGGAATAGAATTCATTATGAAAACATAAGAACGAGAAGAACAAGACGAAGAAGACGATGTACAGACATAAACTGTCATAAAACTAAAAATTTCAAAATATTCTTGGCCGAGAGACGCAGGTGTGGAGAAGCCGCAAAGTGCAGAATTTTTCTAACAGCGTCTTTTCCTTCTCAACCTGGAGAAAATCCTTAGCTTCGTTTCCTTACATAACTTTTCTATCCACTGAGAAACTTTTTATCAGATCAAGTAAAACCACTTAGCGGTTCGTATCAAATAAGTAATCTACATATATTATACACATTTATTGCATGTAAAATTAACAATGCAAGAGATTACGAATCTCTAAAGGTCGGTGAAAACAGTTAGTCACAGGTGAAAGTCACCTTTTTAAATTAACCGGTTGTGACAGTGTTGACGTGAAGTAGGTGTAACACTTTGCAAGTCGAAAAGATTATGCGTAATACGTAGAAACCGAGGAGAAAGATAAGGAAGACGAAGAAGTCAAAAAAAGACGAAGAAGGTGAAGAAGAAAGAGATCTACCTTAGGGAATGAGGTCGAGCGACAAAAGTGCGAGAATCAAGCGAGTTGCTCGAGGCGTTTCCAGGATAATTTGCATTATTCGCGCGGAAAGTTTCCTCCTGGCGCGTTAATGGGTCTCTGGGACCTGAGATTCGGCTGTGTTCTATTTTCTTTTTCTTTTTACTTCCCTCCGTATTCCTTCTCCTCTATCTTGGTCCAGAAGACCAAGGCTTTAAGAAAACGCTATATCGGCCAATGGCTTTGTTTCCCTGTAACTGGAAACGAAACCAACACAATGGTCTCCTTGGATAGCGATCCTTGCTGCAACAGACAAATACCAGATTGTCAGGGAGAGATAGTATGCTCGCTATTTAGTAACATTAATGGGATTAATGTTTTTGTCGGTGAAAAGTTTGCGATAGGGGGCTTACACTAGATTAACAGTGCTGCATGTCAAAATGGTCGTTGCTTTGGGAGTTTTTAGTTGGAAATGTTAGGTAATTTGGTGATTGATGAAAAAAGAAATCTTTGTGGCCTTTGGTCAGCGACGTTACTTGGTTTGGCTATCTTATTAACATCTCTGCAACGACAATAGTTGTACAGTAAATGCATTGAAATTATTAGGACCATTAATTAATTTGCGCTCAGTTTCGTATTGAAAGGATATAGTCTATTATTAACACTAAAACAGTCGAAATAGGTAAAATGATTTTAAATTTATTACTTAAAAGTAATTTGCAAGAAATATTGTGAATGGTTTCCATTTAAGAATGACGAAGTAAGTGTGAAGTATTAAAAATTGTAATTGAAGATTAGTTTTATTAATTATTTAAAATATTAAAGAAAATGTAGTAACAAATAAAGTTTTAATCTTTACATATCTATAATATCGATAATAATTTATATATCTGTAAAAAGTATAATATCTGCAACACTTCATACATCTATAAGAATTCTACCCTCTGTTATATAATTTAATGCGTCTTATTAATATTAGTACCAGTAATTTGTTACTCGTGACTTGTACAATTTTCACTTATAACTTGGTTCAATTTCGCGCAAACGGGTCCTGATGCTCTAATTAGTTCAGACAATGCGTTCAACTTAATTTTTCCTCATGCAGCTCTTGCTCGCCGGGATAAATCATCCGGAACA
Organism: Eucera pruinosa; assembly: GCA_028830335.1. NCBI lineage: Eukaryota > Metazoa > Arthropoda > Insecta > Hymenoptera > Apidae > Eucera > Eucera pruinosa. The sequence goes on from JAMYCR010000001.1 coordinate 14,556,344, forward strand.
AATAATGTTAAATGACGCAGTCAGCTTTCTGACAGCAGATTTTTCGCCAAGATATAAGTACAATGGACATGGACCGATGAGGATGCTACATTGCTTGTCGTTTAATAATACTAATGGGGTTTTTATCTGTAATTAGATTACAGTCGTACCGAAATTCAGAACGTGCGATATGTTATTAGAATATTAACTTCTGATTGCTGTAATTGGGTCATAGTTGACACAGGTCACGTAATTTACGGTATGATTAGTTCCAAACTTTCAGAACGGAAAAAAGACCGAAGAGACCTGAATTTCGATAAGTTTTTCACGTTATAATTCCCATTCAGGCAATTCCTTCTCAAAATGTTTTAATACTAAACGCACACAATGTTCCAAAAGTTATTGCGTAGTAAATTATTACTAGACTTATGTTATATAGGATGACTTAAGTAAAAGAGATTACTTAATTATCTTCTTTAATTATAATGGTACATGAATGAATACATCTTGTGTAATTGATATGGTATCAAAAAGAAAACATGCTGTAGAGAATTTTTGTTAACATTATTCATTTCCAAATTTCTAAATTTTTATATAAATATACAAAGTGTTTCACCTAAAACAGGCCATCTAATTATCTGTCATATTATATAGAATGACTTGAATAAAAGAGATTACTTAATTACCTTCTTTAATTATAAAGATACAGGAATACGTTTCGTATAATTTAAATGGTATCAAAAAGAACATATTCTGCAGAGAATTTTTGTTAATATCATTCCTTTCTAGATTTCTAAGTTTTTATACAAATATACAGGATATCCCACCTAAAACAGGCTACCTAATTATCTTTCATATTATGCGCTTGCCTAGAAAATGGAAAACTTCAAAGAAATGCTTCTTATAGAGAATTCATTCTTTGATACAATTTAAATTGCGTATGAAATATTTGTTTCACTGCCGCAATTAAAAAAGACAGTTAAGTGGCCCCTTTTAAGTGAGACAACCTTTATAATCATTACTCGTGATTACATTTGTAACCATTTGCAAATAATAAAAAAATTGCAAAAAGTATTTTATCCAACAGTATTCGTTAGCTTAAATAAAATATTATTAATACTTATACTAATAATAATTATAATTTGGATTGGAATTAAAACAAAAAAATGAAAGATAAGTATGTCGTATTGAATCTTAGAAGTTCATTTAAAAAGTTCAATATATTTTAGCGTATTTCAGTGGTGAGAAACATTTGAACCACTTTATATTTCATTGCTGTTTATTCTTCGTGTTTAATTGCGGTCAGTAATGAAGAAGTTCAACGTTTCTGAGTTTAATATCTATTTTTTACGCATTTCTGGAAGCTGATTTGACCATTATCCCAACGTAGCAGAGGTATACATAAATTAATACTAAAAGTGATGGCCGATTTTGTGATGTAATCAGCGAGAATTCGACTGTGAAGTGTCGCGTAAAATTTCTCATTTCTGCGTAACGGTAACGAGAAACGAACGAAAATTGTAATTAAGTGTTAATGAATCGTTAGAATCGGGGGATTAAACTCGAAGAAATGTTTAGACTTTCCGTGTTGAGCGTTCACAAATGCGTTTTGTGATCAAAGTACGATCAAATGAAGTTTGTCCAACTGCGTTGGATAATTGCGGTATTATCAAATTTTGTTTCGTAAAACTAAAATTATCAAATTTGTTTGATAATTGCAGTATTGTCAAATTTGTTTGACACTTGTGGTATTATCAAATTTGATAATTTTCATTTTTATATTATAGTTGATATGACTAAAATCTATTTATTATTCTGTATTAATATTCTATTATTCTATTATTTAATATTTTATTTTATAAAAGGCGCATTATAATAATCAGAACTTACTCAACTGAGGAATACTAGGAAATGAAAGGATTATTTGTATTTGACAAAGAAACGCTAGATATTATTTTTACTTTTCTACTAACTGAAAAACTGAAAACTAACTAAAAATTAAAAGGGACTAACAGAACAAATACGGAAAATAAATCCAATTAAAACAAACAATAATTCATAGCGGATAATAAGTTGTATTAGTACCAAAAAATTAGTATTATCGGTAGACTGTGGATTTTTATGCATTTATGAGAAACGTAATTTTGCAGAATATTGTGCGTTGCACGTAGCATGCAAAAATATATAAAATAACTATAATAAATCACACAATGTTACATTTAGAAACTAAAACAAATCCCTATTAATTCCAATTCCTTTAACCTTTTTGCGATTAACCAAAATATTCATCATTGTTTCAAGCTTGAATATAAAACATATGTAGCATAGATGTTTACTTTTAAAGCATAAATCGTTGCAGAAATATTCAAATAATGAAAATCTGGAACGATGTTGACATGGTTTTGCAAGAACGAAAAGAGTTGTTAAACGCAGTTATAAAAATTGCTATCTGAATATCTGGTTGCTTACACAAAGGTTAATTGGATTTGCAAAAATACGAAGCTGTATAAAAATCTGTAATCCAATTATCCGATTTTAAGCTTTTCAACAGTATTATTAGAAATATTTATATCGAAAGAGATTTCCTCCTTTTAAAAATTAATTCAAATGGATAAGGAAGAGCACGAAATAACATTTTAAGTAAATAAAACTAATTGACGTAACGAAAGCAGGTTCAAGAATGGAGAGAAAATAATCATAAGGAAAGGAATTGGTTACTTATTACTATTACATCTGCGTTATTAAGTTGGAGCAAGTTTTAATCTCTGGATCTCCTTTATGAAAAGAATTGAACTTACCTGAAGTACAATCCTTTTGACATAAAGTTAGTTCACTTTCGAACATTTCCGTTTCTTAACCCGGTTTCTGAGAACTTATAAGTTCTTCGAAAGTTTCTATCCCCTTTTTGTCGAGATTTTTCCCTCATTTAAAATTATTTTAAAGGTTCATTAAGCGTTACTTATTATATTATTTTGCACTATGTGGATTATTTAAAAAGATAATTTTGATCCTTTGCACTCCGTTGGCGTAGTTAAATTTTTTCCATAAATTAAGGTTTAAGTTTCTCCACATATTTTCATAAATTTTATTTCTACTTCATTTAAAGCGAGGCAAATTTTCCACTTATCAAAATACGTAACGCTTCAAATTTTCATAAGGGTCAGGAAAGTGTGTTGAAATTATTAATAGCTCGTATTATTAAACAAATTTTGGAGGTCAAAGGGTTAATAGCATATTAAACTTACAGTATTGCATGACAAAATGATTCTAAAACTATATAATAAAGGTAAAGAAATAATTAAAGTACATTTACACTTTTTGCTGCGATTCGAATGCAATCAGTTTCTATTAAAGATTTCGCAAACGAGTTGAGCTATAATTGTTGCATAATTTTTTATAATTAACATTTGAGACTTATGAAGTAAAACTTGGATCCGTTTTCGTGAATTTCGTTTTACAAGTGTAGCTGGAATTTGACCTAAATCTGCACGGTCAGTCACCGGACAATACTTTACTTTTGATTGCAAACTCGTATCTGGAAAATAAAATCTTGCTGCGATTTGGATTCAACGCCATTTGAATTCAGGAAATGTCTGTGGAATTTCTTGTCCTTCATCCAAATCATAAAAATGCAACACAGTCCGCTTTTATTAAGTTTCCTGGGTCTTGTACCCTTTTTGATGGAACATAATAAAACTATTTTAAATATTTATGCCATCACAATAGAGACATAATCGTTTGGCCAGAGGAATTTGCAATTATTGTAATATACATCGTTTATCATACTTTCAGAACGAATAGCGCAAGTAATATTAACAGAAGACAAATTGCAATATAAATATAAAACGTTTGTTTTCATTTGATTGAGAAAAGAAGTAAAATTAAAATTTAACTCTTATGCAAATTAAAAATTCCAACTGTGTACAAAAATTCTAGTGTCTGTTCGAAATTAACTAATACAAATTTCCTGTTCCTGTTTCAGGTGAGTGTTTCGAACGTTTCAAAAAAAGGTGTCGGGAACAATTTCAATGTAAGGCACTAGGTGATAAACTTCAATTTCGAACTGTAAGTGGATAATCTACAAATATCGTAAAATAAATGCATGGGAAAACATATTAATACACATCCATTACGATTACTAAAATTGTCATATTTATAAAATTCTTTATTTTATAAAGTATCGAAAAATTCATACTTTTATTTCAAATCAAGTACTCGATATATATTATTCAAATAATAGAACATTTAGATAGTAGAATCTTCTATTAGTAAAATGCTTGAATGACAAGTGTTTCTATTGTATTAGTATAATTTTTCCTGCAAATAATTTAATATCGTGATATTTCACAACATACAATATTTATTGTGTGTTTGTCCAGTCATACCTTTATACTCAAGTATTCTCAGTAGTAATATAATATAATAGCATTATAAATTGTTCCAACGGAACATCTTTTTTTCCATTTTGTACATCTCTGTACATTTCAAATTTCCAAAACTTCATAAAGATCCGCAGTCTTCAAATAATATTGGGCGGGTTTACAATACTATGTACCTAGTCACAAGTTTCATCAAAATCGGTGATTATCAATTCGGAATAAATTACTTACTAGTTCTTAGTATACTCAATACACTTGCCACGAGATTCGATATCTTCCGGCTTTGTCCGTGAAGAGACCCGTGTTCCACGGTTCCCATCCACGGAACGTGGACTGCCATCGGTCTGAATTACGAGACCGCGCCAGAGCAATTCGTTTCCCCATCGATGCTGATGCCCCATCGTGCATCGAACCTCGATTCGTCACGTCACATCAACTCACGTCAGAATCACTGCACGCCAATGGACCACGGAGCCGCCATTAATTTAGCCATCATTGTCGTTGTCGTCTGTTGGACAACGGGACCACGCTGTTACGACCGTTGCCATCGTCATTATTAGCAGTCGTATATATGTACAAAGCACGATGGCAATGGGACATACGGCGTCCTTCCATAACCGCATAAAATATGATCCTTTCTCTCTGTGTTTCCCTTGTTTCTTCATACTCTCTCTCTCTCTCTCTCTCTCTCTCTCTCTCTCTCTCTCTCTCTCTCTCTCTCTCTCTCTCTCTCTCTCTCTCTCTCTCTCTCTCTCTCTCTCTCTCTCTCTCTCTCTCTCTCTCTCTCTCTCTCTCTCTCTCTCTCTCTCTCTCTCTCTCTCTCTCTCTCTCTCTCTCTCTCTCTCTCTCTCTCTCTCTCTCTCTCTCTCTCTCTCTCTCTCTCTCTCTCTCTCTCTCTCTCTCTCTCTCTCTCTCTCTCTCTCTCTCTCTCTCTCTCTCTCTCTCTCTCTCTCTCTCTCTCTCTCTCTCTCTCTCTCTCTCTCTCTCTCTCTCTCTCTCTCTCTCTCTCTCTCTCTCTCTCTCTCTCTCTCTCTCTCTCTCTCTCTCTCTCTCTCTCTCTCTCTCTCTCTCTCTCTCTCTCTCTCTCTCTCTCTCTCTCTGTCGATTCTCCTACGATAGCCGTTGATCGGACCATTCATTAACGACGTAATTAGGCGCTTGGCCTAATTGCTGCCGGCCCAGGAGGAAGCAAGTTTTCCTGCTAAGCGACGACGCTCGATTCGGCTGCTCGTCGTAGTTAACGAACTCGGATGAATACGGCGCACCGAGTGCCACCGGGAGTCGAAGAAGAAACCGAATTGCGCCACTCTGGTCGTGTCCTTTCCCATGCCATCCCCCTATTTCTCTGTCCTCTTCATCCTTTTCCTTCTCATTTCAGCTCCACAGCCTTTTCCCTTCCTCTGGCTCTGATATTTCATTATCAGGCAAGCTTTCTCGTTGACGTTTTGCTCCTACGTCTTCGATATTTCATTATTGGGAAATCTACTTCGCCGTGATTAAGGTCACTCCTCTTTGCTTGCTCCGCGATAGAAGCTGCTTCGTTTTGCGGATATATCGTTTCCTTCGTGTGGATCGTTTTAACTAGATCATTTTATTGCGCCGTTGAAGCATATTGGTCCGTAAGGCTGGTTAATTATAGATGCAGACTTCGCAGAGTTAACCCGTATGCACTGTTCGAATAAACAGTATGTTTAAACCGTTGGGAGTAATATTAAAGTAACACATATTTTTCATCATTACCAAATGGCATAACATGTGATTTTATATGTATATGGAATTATAAGTATTATATAACATATAAGTGTTATGTTTAAACCGTTTTAATATTAAAATTACACACGTTTTTCATCATTGCTTAATGGTGTAATATGTACTTTTATATATGGAATTTATTCTTCAAATAATGTTTAAAAGAACCAATACATTTTACATGCATTATACGTTTTAGAAAGAACCTGTTTAATATCCATTTTTAATTTCTGGTCAAACGGACAAGTAATAGTGTACAAGGCTTAAAGGATTATACTAAATATGTTATTGGGAAAATTTAGGTTTCGCAGTGAATGAATGCGGTTTGTGGTATTCTTTCATATCATACCTTGTTTCTCTTGTTCATATTAGAAATTAAAGTATAGTAGGACCTCAATTATCCGAACTAATTACCCATCGATTGGTCTAATATAATTGAACGTTTGAAATTATAATCACGTTCATATTAGAAGTAATAATTTGTTATTTATTATCAGACTGCGATTTTTTATGCATCTACGAGAAATTTAACTGTGGTAAAAACTATAGAATGAACCCACTGGACAAAAATATATGACATATCTAAAGTAAAATGTACATTATTTTATTTAGACGAATTTAGACATTATTTAATTTCTATTTAAACTCCACTCCCTTCTATGTATTTTTAAAAATATGAATTTGTATAAGCATCTGTAGTCTAATGATAAATTACAAAATTAGTGTTTAATGTGTACTACGATAGATGCATAAGTAAATTAATTACGGAAATCAGTATAGTAGGTTATTAAAAGAAAAAGAAACGAAAGGTAAATAAATTTTTCTATGCAAAAATACGTATTCATCCGTTAATTAAAAGTTTTTCTATTCATTGGTATTCAGTGGCTAAAAATGTTCGTTCATTGATGCATCTACTCTAATTCTAGTTAAAAGTCTCATATCGAAGACCTACAACAACAAAAGTAACAAAAAAATTGGCCAACGTATTGAATGCTAGAAGATACAAGTAACAAACTTATCCTGCGATTAAAAATACTCTTAAATAAGGTCTGCTTCGTTTTTTTTTTTACATTTTATCTGGAAAATTTTTTTCTGGAACGGGTGTTGTGCGCGTGGAGTCGGTGTGGAATTGAAGAATAATTTCGTTGCGAGCGCGGAACGGTAATTGAAAATGAAACGATGGTAGAACAATACTCGAGCTTGGTTCCCCATGTGCTGTAGTATAAAAATAAGAGAAAAGCGAGAAAATAGACGGTTGATGAAAGCGTGTAAAATTTTTTGTCGAAGTCATGCGAAAAGTGTAATATCCGTACACAGTCGCCGTTAACATACGTATGTGCTATTCGCATATTATTTTTGTTTCATTATACTTCGTGCGATGCAACAATGAGAATTAAAATTTATTGACAGGCGCGTGTGTAGTCGCCGTGGTTATTATTGATATTTAGTTGAAAAAGAGATACGGTCGTAGCTGTGCTTATTTCATATCAATAAAAATGTCAGTACATACTTAGATATTAAACTTACAGACAAATGTTAAGAAACAAAGTAATCTGTTGCGAGTTTTCGTGTATATTCTTTAACCCTTTGATGATTGAATCTGTGCTTTGGAAAATTTCGGCTTTATGGATAGAAGCAGCTAATTATTTCGAGAAAATGAAAAGTTATATGGTAGACTTGGATTTTTACGTCCTAGATAGTTATCGCTGTTTATGTGAACAGGTGGGCAGTATAAAAAACAACTGCATAGTTCTGTATTTTGTAATAGCACGGCAACAATGGCAACATGCAAATGTAGAATTCGTACGAAATACGAAAGTGGTCGTGGAGGGGTCAACTTCTGAGATACGTAGCTTGGAATTAAAAATAGTATGAAAAGGTAATATTAGTTGCATCAAAAAACAATAAGTTACCTTAGTTACAATTCTAATGCATATATTTCAGATGATAAAGAGTATACAAAAATTAACATAGTGGCTACAAAACGTATTTACATTATAGATAGCAAATTTGGAAGCACTATGGTTCTTAAAAATTGGTTTGTAAAAAAAATAAGGAAGGTAAAGTTGAACAAAACAGGGTAGTTTGACAAAATCGGATACTCAATCCTATGTCTAGCTTTTGCACGTGCTGCTATTTATTGTTAGTCAATCGAAATATTTGCTATATGCAACACAAACATATTGGAAACGATTGAAGATGGTTAAATATTCCTACCAAAAAGCAAAAACAAACGTACGTGCAAAAATTGTCACATTCGCAATCCAATTTTGTCCAACTTCCCTCTATGTATGTAAATAATATTGTTATATACGATACGATATCGACGCAAGGAAATGCAATACAGTGGATTCAGTTTTAGCACCATCTGCGTGTATTACTTGCCATTAATAATAAATTTACATAGGGGAATAGATGTAGCCAAATATCACCTGACTCGCTGATATTAAATTTATAGAATGTACCAATTGTAATTCTTGTAAATATTTATAGAATGTTCTGAATGGAAATGCGAACAAAAGCAGGTCACGGAATGACTGGCAATTTATTCGTAGAATGCCTAGAACTTTGTACTATAAATTAAAACGTAAAAGTATAATTTTACCTGCATAGTGGACGAATAAATATTTAACCCCTTAACGCAAAAATCTATGTGTGATACGAGTTCGTTATTTCTTTCTGTTTTTAATACTATCGTTATTAATAATTTATATCTCTGCTTTATTTTGTTCTCACCACTCTCTATTTTCATGAGCTTCTTTCGTATGCAATGAAATTTGGTTACTTTTGGCCCATAGGATAAAGAATAATTTGAGCGTTATGGGGTTAATTTGTAATACTGAGCTTGCCACTACTTGTAGCTATTAACCGGAACTTTTGTATAACATTACCTAATTTATGTTACAAGAAAGGAATGTAATATCTTAATAGTGATGAAATAATAGTGCTTGATTTTACTCCTTAAGCTTCTCTTTAATCTTTAAAAATTAAGGTAACAAATACACATAACATATAATATTTCAGTATCTTGCATCTGACATGAAGTTGAAGCAGTGAGTAGGTTTCGTTAATAAGCGTAGCTACAGAAAGAATAATAAGACAAGAGGTTACCTAATATTTAAGTGCAAAAATAGATACGGTGATGTGCAAATACTTTTTGTAGCCACTGTATATTCCATTCGGAGTAGAATTATTTAAAATTTGTAATACCACGGATAAACATCTTCGCGTACCGTGAGATATGTACGAGGAGAGATGTCAGCTTGTTACAGTTAATTGCTAATCATGCCACATTTACATAGGAAGAACGAAGGAACGGCCGAGGATATGATATGTTTGCAAAGGGAAACGGGCCAGATAGTAATAATACATGCGGCTTGCTATTACAGCGAATTTCCATCACACACCTAGGCATGTTTTCGTTCATGGAACAAGAGATCTAGTATCATTGCAGACGAATAAGTCATTACATTAGATTCCGCACTATACATTGTAATATTTGTACTATTTTCAACTTGTTTCTAATATACTAGTTGTACCAAGACATAACTCATTATGTCTATAATAAGTTCAACATGCAATTTAAATTCAAGATATATTACTGAGATACAAAAATGATAGTGGATATAACAGATGATTGATGTTTTTTTGTCAATTTTGTAATAGTTTTACCGAGGCTTTCGAAGAGATTAATATTAGTTATTTTTATTTTCGATTTTTTTTTTCAATTTTTTCTTTCATCATCGATTTCCAATTTAGTTATCAATGTTTCGATGAACTACTTTTTGAAGTAACAAGACTTTGTGGAGATATTATAAATGTTTACACAACCCAATATAAATAGAGCGCATTATAATAATAGCAGAATATTATTAATGAAACGAAATAAAGGGGCAAGCCGAAATTCACACCAAAATTTATCGCATCGCTCATGCAAAATATTTCTTTGATACTGCGCTGTCCAATTCAAAATTCAACTATCGCTGCAGTCTCAAACCGTAAAAAAGAGAAAGCGGGGGAAAAAAAATCCTTGATTTATTCGCTGCCATTACAGGGGAAAAAAAAAAACACGAGAGGCAGGAAAATTCTGCGCCTTGTGCTACCGTGGAAAAGGTGAATCGAAGCTCACTTTTCAACTCGATTGACGTTGAAAAATTTATCGCGCGATTCCGCAGCTTTGGACTTTTAGGTTTTATACAATCGATCCGGATAAACGATAAGCTTCTATTTATAGAACTCAAAGTTGCAAACGCCTGGTATATCTCCACATCAATACCTACCATCTCGACCTACATATTCTTCGTCTTATCTTGCGCAATAGGTCGCAATTTTTTAATACTTCTATTTTCTATAACGTAAACTAATTTCTGCGAAACGAAACGTAGACCGTTCTAAACGCATGGGTCGCTCAGCGCCTTTATTTTCTGTTCCCCTAAAGAATTTTTTCCATTTTTAAATGCTGCAAATGCTCGTTCTCCGTTTTTCCTCAAGTTTCAATGCCGCTTTATGCTAACAAGAAGGTCGATGCAGGTTTAACTGGAGGATCTTGAAACGATGAAAACACAGGGTTGCTAAGATCAGAAGCTTACGTAGGATTGGTGCAAAAGAGGAATTCTGAATTCATTTTCCGAGTCCTGGGTTCGCGAGCCGTTCCGGTAATTTCAGAAATTGCTCTGCAATTTAATTCAATCGATGTCTCCGCGAGCCGGTGTAGCTGCTAATTACGGGTAGTTAAATCGAAGACCTGGCGGTTTTTACATCGTCACTGGACCATTTGCGTGCTGCACGTTTCTCGTCCTTGTATTACCTGATAAATCATTATCGCCCCCTTAATTAAAAAGTTTAATCTGTCTTGGAATGGCTGTATTACCAATGGAATTCGTTTGGATAATTTTAAAGTTCGCGAGATCGTGAAGCTATGAAGCCGTATCCTTCGGAATGGCATAGAAACGTCGAGTTCTTCGTTTAACGGTATTTTCACGTGCGATAGACGTGACTCCCCGGTATTGCCAGGAAATTTCGTGACATGTGATAATTCGGCCGCTCGTTCGAAGGGTGGTTTCATAATTGACGAGCAAACGACGTGGAATTGCTCTTACGATTAACTTGTTAACCCGATCATTTTTTTAGTCCACATCATCTTCATACGTGGACCTAAAAATTAATAAAAAGGGATTAGCATTGGTTAAGGGAATTTTAACTCTTTGACGCCGATATTAGTATTTCGTACTAACCCTTAGGTTTACGCATAGTAATACTTACTATGTGTCTAGCTAATTTCATGATTTATTAATCTATTAGGTGTGCAAATTAATTCGGTGCCCTTTTATATATTTTTATTTAATTCATTTATTTACGATGCTCCTTAAATGTAGTTGTGAAACAACAAAATATTGTGAAACAACAATTTGTTGGTAGTTGGTCATTTATTCAGGTCATTTTGAGGCTTTCGAAGCACAATGTAGAAACAATAGAAACAATATTAGGAATTCCAAAATAAACGCGTTCTGGCAGAGACTACCTTTTTGTAGATTATCAGTGTTGTTTGTGTTTTGCACTATGCATTTCGTAAATATCTCAGACACGCTCTTGTTAGATGGTCGTATATTGTATTACCCGAATATTCAGCTCTGCTATACTATTACTTTTCTAGTACACCGTTTCCTGTTACATTCCATTCAAACAATCGTGTGTCAGCATGTACGAACAGCGTGTACAGCAATCACTTAACATCTTCGCAAGATCAATTGCCGCCATAAATATAATTGTATAAAAGAACTGTTACCATTATACCGGTATCGTTCACGCTGTACCAACGATCCGTGCCAATTGTTCAGCCGAGGGAAGCAATAAAGTGCGGCCGTCAAATTTAATCGCCGTCCATACATTTTCAAGGAAGCAGCAACAATCGCCAAACCGGTCTATTATTACATCCCGACTGTCTGCTCCCCTTCGGAACGGAATCGCGTTATCAACGAGCTAATAACGTGTCAATGGAAAAAAAAGGAACAGGCAACGATAGAAACCTAAAAACGGTCATTATGAACGTAAACAGCCCTCGGGAAAACGACTACCGGTATCGTCTCTTTTCCACGAAGAAAAAGAACCTCGGTTCAGGGTTATCAAGCTACGAAGAAGGCAGAGAGAAACAGAGAAACTGAGATCGCTTCTCGCTATTAGCCAGAGAAGAACAAAAAGATTTTACAGGAGGAAGACGACTGTGCTTTTGAAGGGGGGGAGGGAAAGAGACAGGCAACGCATTGGAGTATCGCAAAAGTGGCGATTACCTTCACCGAAATGCCTTGTCAGGGCAATTTCCACGGGCCGCAATCCGCGATCTAAAAGCAAGGCAGTTTCAATCGTCGAAGCGGTGATGCGGCGCAAGTTTCTCATTGACCTAAATTCTTTTTCACCAAGCATCCACTTTGTTCCCTGTTGCTCCTGTTCTCTGACACGCTAGACTGTTCCCCGACCCCTATACGCATTCCAATACGTGCGCACACGTTTCGCCTTAACCCCTCGCTACTCGCTGCTGCTGCTCCTCTCGCGAGAATGTCGATGAAAATGTCGGAAATTTCTTAGATATTACCTTTCGCCGATGCGAACCGCCGCTAAGCGAATTCTGGATTCCGTGGTGAAAAATATATTGCTGCGAAAAATCGATGGTACTATCCTCCACCCAACCCTACGTTCGATGCTCTTTTAATACATTCCCTTTCAAACACGAGGAGGATCTTCTACTTGCAACTGCTGCTATGTTGTACTTAGAACAATGGAAAAATTGATTCGGGGCGTGAACGAACAAAAGAGGGTCGAGGTTTCCAACATTGTTTATTTTCAGCGTAAATACTGCAACGCTGCGCGCTGGATCTCTGGAAATTTGTTACGAAATATTCACAAGATAATTTATACTTTTTACAGGGATTTAGAACAGTGTTCGTACACTACGAATTCTTAACTTTTATTAGAGATATCATATCTAGAGCAATGCCTGGTTAACTGTTTGAGTGCGAAGTTCTTCAGATCCGAATACTCTCTATAAACTGCATGAAGTTTGCAGTAGCGATCGTTGCAAGTAATGAATAAGATCCTGTTTATTGTCGTCACTGTAGCAATTATAGGAAAATACTAAGTATATGCGTCCATCTCAAGCACCCATAATTTGCACTTTTATTGGCAGTATAAATTGAAGCATAAACTAACTTGCTAGACGCATGTATGTGTCCATAGCACTTAAATGTTTAGAACCTGCTTATACCGTAATAATCTACAAGATCAAAGTACAAGAATTTCTTCTCGCTCGGCGTCACTTAATAAAATATCGTTAATAGAAAGGTGTGTGAATACTTTTTTCAGTCACTGTATGTATACTTGCCAATAAAATAAAAATATGTAAATTATAATGTTGGCATTATTTCAGGGAAATATTTGAAATATAATTGTTTAAATAATATTCTATTTGATTTAAGTAGATATTCATTCCAATCATGAGTTTGATACAGAAAACAGTATAAAACATTCATTATCCATCTTTCTTCTATGATAAGTTCTTCTACTTTTAGTGCTTCTTTATACTGTTTGCAAATGATGCAAACCTTAACCCTTTCGATAGGAAGGGCGTATATACATATCCTCAAACATCGGGCAATCATTTGTTAAGAGTCTACGTATTGTTCCTCTATGATAGCTTTCATTTGTAAAACAAAATTAGGATCACAATTGATAATAAAAAGCATCCAACTATTTATATTTATCTTACTTTCGTACCAATAAAAGGTGTTTCTTATCTATGGTTTCAGTTTTGAGTTACACAAAAAGCCGTAGCGTTCAAATTAGAATTATGTAATAGAAGCAGTTCCATTTAACCAAATCGATCGAAAACTTTCCGCCTATATGCAACATATTCAGCATTGTAATAAAAAGCACACTGAGAGAAGTACATTTCAAATGTACACATCGTTTCCAACAAAGTTATTTTATCCATTTCACCGCATGCATACTGACACTTCGCGCCTCGAGACTTTAAAATGAAAACCATAAAAAGAGAGACACAAATCTTTTCGAATATATTCAGCTTCCGCTATATATCTTGGTACCGTTCTCAAGCAGCTGAAAAAATCTGAAAAACGATACAGACGAAACAGTCACCGGCACGTTTGGTAGTGACAATGAATAGATGCAGCCACGCTGCTGGAAAAGGGAAAGAAGCTTTTCCGTATGGCCAGGACATAACAGGGTCTCGTAAACTTTATGACGCTCTCTGGTAACGTATCGTCGGTAGTCTATACTATGTAGAAGACGCTGCAACCGAAAGGATACAGGGATTCGTGGGTGAGCCTGGATTAGGTTTATTTTATCGTCCGTGAAATACCGAAGCGTACGAGTTTCCTCGTTACGTTCTTCCAATAAAGGAAGGGTTATATTCGTTATCAACAAGGTTGTACGTAAGCGGAATTAGACTGGATAATGGGTCGATCAAGGCACTCGTAAATGAATCCAAGTAATTTGGAGGCACTTCGACGCGCGTAATTGTAAGCGTTAGCACTGTTTACTATGGTACATTTCAGTTTAACCCCTTGACGCCGGGTTCGGTATCTCATTCTAACTGTGCATTTATGAATAATGAATTACATTACACCCTGGACTCCTTTCACACGGGTTACATTAATACGATTTATTCACGGTTACACTATTACTCTTTTTTCGCGTTGCTTTAATTTATTAACTTTTTGCACATCACTTTACTATTTACATATTTTCCCTTCATTCTATTTCTATTTCTTCTATTTTATTTTCTATTTCACTCTATTATCTATGTTATACTTATTCGATAATATATACATACCACGTATGATCGATGATCTATTTTCTATTCTTCTGGTAGCTGAAGCATTTCTCCCTTGTAAAATTTGTGGTGCTCAAAAAATGTCCTGGGAAACCCCAACGAATTTATGTTAAAACCTAATACAAAGTTAAGATAAATATCAAAAGTGAAAATAAATACTGAGATTTAGTAGCGCTGGTAAGTTTACCCCAATTATAGGTTTTGATGGATGTCGAGAGTACCAGAGAAACCAAGGTCAGTCAAAGGTTTTAGGAGAGAATCTGAGACTTTCTGGAGGCTTCTGCGTCCTCGAGGGAATCAATGAGAGAGAGAGAGAGAGAGAGAGAGAGAGTCGACCAAGAGATTCTAAGGGTGTTACAAAATTCAGAGATATTTTGTAGTGTAAAAACAGTCCCAGGTGTACAATAATGTCGAAGGCATTAAATTCTGTCGATATACTCATTCCCTGAATTCTTCAACAGCTTGGAAATTTCTGGAAGGATCCAGATTCCTCAGAAGCCCAAGTTGTTAGACACTCTCGAAATCTTTGGATGACGCTGGATTCTTAGAAAACCTTCAACTCCAGTCATAGGCATTCTCGAAACTTTTAGATGGTCCTGAATTTCTCGAAGAGCTCAAAGTCTTCGAAAAACCGCGAATTCTTTGACACCTTTAGAGTGTCTGGAAGACGATAGATCCTTCGAGACCGCCAACTAGTCACGAATTCTTTGATTCTTCGAAACTTTTCAATGACTCTATATCACTCTAAGCCCCAAAAACTTTTGGAAGGTCCCAGATTCCTTCACGCTTACTCTGGAACCTCTAAATTGTCCTAGACTCGCAGAGAAAGTCGAAATCTATGAAAAACACTAATTTTTCTGACATCTTGGGATCTCTAGAACAATGATGAACCTGTATTCTTTTGTAGGCCAAAATTATATAATATTAAATACTTAACCCTTTGCACTCGGCAGCTTTTTCGTGAATGTTGAGTTCTACCAACGTGGCAATTAAAAACCGAATTTTCGATGTTAAAATTATAATCATTTACTTGCAACGGATACGAAACATTATAGTACTATTTATACATTGACATATTACGGTAAATGTACATTTTGTAACGTTTTAACGAGCAATTAAGATTCCACAAGTAGAAGAAGGTTGACCAAAACCATAACTTAACATTACAAGCTTATAACTTTCTAATGTATGAAACAAATGATATAATTCAAACTGTAATAATTAAAGGCATTTATTGTATACATAAAATAAGTAAAATATAATTGAAAACTTTAAATTAGCTAGAGAAGTGCGGAGACCATTGCAGATGCACTTCAGACGTTTTTTTTCACGCAACAGCAACTGATATGTTTTTACATATACGTCGATATGAATTCCTTAATTTGATTTCCTTTGTCTTACCATTTTAATGGACAACTTCAAAGAAGCATACAAAACTAAAAGAAAAAACCTCTCGCCTAAGTTAATACTGTGTAATCACTAATAAACTCTAATGTCCCCTATGCAAAAGGTGAAATATATTAAGCACAAAATTGTCATTTGTAAAGTCGCATTTGGTTTGTAGTATGTAACCGTGTAGTATTGGACATTGAATTTAACATCTTCAGTTCACTTGATATTGAATACGATGGTATTAGAGTCCTTTAGTTAGTCGTATAGTTTCAAAGTATCAAGTTTCAATGCTCTATGTCGAGTACATATCTACCAGATTCCGTAGACTCAGTCAATGATTTTGGTAACAGGTCCCATAACTTCAAAGACTTTGAATTCCAGCTTCTCGTTTATAATGTCTTCGATATTTGATCTTCCTGTTCTTATACGTCATATACGTTACTTCCCTCAAACTATACCGTATTATGTTTTATAGAGGTGGATCGAAACCTAATTTTTAGACTCGCGGAACTCGAATCCGAAACTTATTGTTAGCGAGTACTCGAAGCCCTCGAAACTCTGGAAACTCGTAACATTCGAGATCCTAAACGTATACTTATTTTCTCCCGTTTGTTTTTAAGCAGTATTCGCGTTGTCGAAACCAACTAGAAAATATTTTCGTTTATGTGCACCAAAATGCAATGAAGATACCTGTTGAACGAACAAATTAACGATTGCAATTCCTTTCGTGTTTTTTTTTATTCATCCTGTATTATAGTAAATCTCTAACGAAATAACGTTGTGCGCGATTACGTTTCAAAATCAAATACCGTTATGTTTTATTGCATTTTTGACGTTTTCAGCGGATTTGCGAAAACGGTATCGTTGCATTTATTGCTCTGCGTCCAATCGATTTCAAAGTATCATCTCCGATTACCGACTATTATGTGTTTGATCGTGCCGTGTAGGGACAGAACGGGCCTTTTGATTAAATCGAATTTGTTATATGTTCGAGGGCGGATTTGTCGTCCATTTAAGTTTAACCCCGGTCCGAATGATAGCGGTATAGACGGTGCAATTAGAAATCCGACAATACACGTTGAGATCGTTTGACTGCGGACAGCTAATACAGGTTGGCATGGTCGGAAGCCACCGTTAGTGCCGGAAGTGGCCGTGAAAGGGGTAGAAGCTTACTTAGCTCGAGCACCTCTCCTCTACCTTTAACCTGCTACTTATACCGGGACTACCAACTTTCTCATTAATCTTTAATCAATGGTGCAGCCCATCGGAGGGCTGCTAAACAAAATTTAATCCTTCGTTGCGTGGTTCTTTAATCTTGAACAAAAGTACCCTTTTGGATCTTCACAAGTGATGGCAGTACGAAAATACGTATGAAAAGATAACTTCTTTTTTCTTAAATTGTTATTTAGTTTAACTATTATTTAACCCTTTGCACTACGATAACGTGTTACACTCGTGCTGTGAATTAGGGTACCAATTCATGAAAAATGCATAGTAGTAAGAATATTCAAATGATTTGTGCATGTTATGATATGAAATCAGTGATCAACTAATGCTAGCATACGTGAGTTATAGAATAATCGTAGGGCAAGGGATTAATTATATTTATTTAAAATTAACTTCTACTTCTATACACTTTCTATAATTTTTTATTGTATTTAAATTTAAAAATCTGCAGTTTAGTATAAATAAGGAGTAGGTAACATTTATTTTCCTTTTTTCCCAATATTTAGATACGAATTTAAACATCATTGATGATTTAGTTCTAAACAAAACCGATTGTAAATTTGTAGAACTGCAAATGTTTAATGTGTATTTAATAAGTTTCCTGGTACGAACTCTCAACATATGCATTTCAAGCGTGCGTTAAAGCAAATACGTGTAAAGCTTCATTTCCGCGAACTCTCTGTATGAATTTCAACTCGAACATAAATCGAAACTACTAGAATTCACTCGTACGTAACTAAAAACATATTACGTTAACAAGTATTAGTTGCTTGTTAAAAAACGAAGAGCAAAAGTCATTTAATGAAATTACTAGCAGGTTTTACTTAATAAGGTACCTACGATTTCTTCTTGGAAATTCTAATTAAATTTTATAAGGACTTGTTTAAAACTTCAATTAAGATTTAAATGGAGAGCCAGATTTTTCTTCAGATTTTATTCTTTTCGTTTAAGAAGAGTTTGGTAGACTTTCATCTTCAAATAATATTCAGCATGAAACGAGAATGTTAAATCTTCTTTTAAAAAGTTCGGACATTCATTAGCTTGGGTAGCAGAATCTCTGTCACCCATTTAAGAATATAAAGGCTGCTTTGTGATATTTTCTTATCCTCGGTATTTTTCATGTTCTTTGGGCTCGTTACCATTTTCTTATCATAATTGTTGACCTTGTTTTTAAATATTACCTAAAATACCTTTTTCTATATTACAATTGTTTCGCGATCCTAAAAGTAACATCAGTCGACTATTATAACTACTAAAATGATTAAAATACTTCTTAAGATTCTTCTGTGCTTTATATAAAAAGGATATAGCACGCTTTTCAGTCAAAGTAGCAAGATAGCTTCCTTAAATTAAATTTACCTAACTACGCAATACATCAATATCAAACTTATAGGTCATACATAAAATGCATGTAACTTCAAGATGTGTAAATAAAATTCGAACAAAAATGCCAACATCCACTTGTGGATGTGGCCGTGAATTTTTCAAATGACACTCGCATCTTTTTATCAAGAAAGTTTTCGAGAAATCTTCCCAAACGTGTCATCGATGCGGAGATAATTACGTTTTCGATGAAACAACAAGAATAAGGGTTCACGCTCTATCGAGGGAACCGTAAGCACGGATAAGCCTGTTAGTTGTTACATCTCGTTGAATAATAAACGCTCTTTTGCATAATAAACTTCACCCAGATTTCCAAGCTCCTCCGATCGTATTACCTTCTCCTTCTTTGAGACGTATAAAGTGTGAGTTCATAACGTCGGCCGAGCCCATTAAATTTACATAAAAATTTGCCGTCGCCCAAGATAGAGGCGACGATCAGGGACGAAATGATTCTGGAAAACAGAGTTTATCTCACGAAGATGATCTTGTAGCAGCATATTACCAGGGATGTTAGATTACTTTTAAGCTGAAACTGAATCTCAAGCAAGGGATGTTTCTTATCTGAGAAAATGTTACGTTCCCAATGGAAATGTAAATCCCCTTCCATTGATGTAGAATATCCGCGGATAAGTTTCACATTGTGCATTAGAAATTTCTCCAAGTTTTCCTCAGAAAACTTATCCAGTTATGCGAGACTTCAAGCTTCGGCTGTAGCTTATTATTTTCTTTATTCTCTGCCTGTCTTTCTTTTCTGTATAACTATGCATAATATAGAAAATAATTAGGCAACTTGTTTTAGGTGAGACACCCTGTATTTAGATAATTATAATTAAAATCTGTTTTCATTGTGGTACATAATATTTTTAAATTCCAATAGCTCTCGACGCATTTTGTTGTAAAATTACAAGCGTATGAATTTAATTTAATTTAATTTTATAAGCTCGTATCGTTGATATTCGATGATTGCACAAAATAGCGATGTGTATAGCTATATAGAACTTCATGAATTTATATGGAATCTTGTTGTATTATCGGAGTCCCGGATACGTTACCGACTGTAAACGCGTGTGAAATTGCAGGTTGTGAATCACGTAGATATAACGGTGCATCCAGCATCCCCCAATGACGTGACACGATTTTCTAAGGCAGCAGTATAATTGCACTACGTGTCCTTGCGTATGGCAATACGGGATCGACTTCCTACACCCGCTTATCCTAGGAAATTTATGCTGGAAATAGACTACTAGTTATTTCCTATTAAATGTTCCACACCAAAACTTCTCCATCTTGATTTATGTGTAAATTAACTGTCTCATTCCCAAATTGTTTAACAGTTCAGGATTTCGTAACAAAGATAATCCTTGTTAAATGCAGATACCATAACCATTACATCTGACAAACAGACTGTACGATTTGTTTGTTATATTTGATAATATATACTATTATACTACACGGCAGCGTTTCTTATTGAATATTATCTTGTATTATTTTATTCAAGTATAACTGAATAACTATTTTAGTAAATTCTGATCATTTATCCTTCTTCAATAACTACTTTAGTAAGTTTTAATTATTTATTCTGATTTGGTAACTATTTTAGTAAATTTTAATTACTTATTTTTAGTTATTCCTTCTAATTCGATAACTATTTGAATAAGTTTAGTATTCGAATGTAACAGCTTCTCACACTTTATATAGTAAGATTTTCACATCATTTTACACCAAATTTTTGTATCATAAACATTTGATACGCGTTACCAAACGCTGCTATATAGTAATTTTTAAACTTGTATTTGATAAATTAACCACATTCAATGGGGAATTACTGTTACTTAATACAAAACACGTTTTACACATTAATTATCTAGTTACATCAACGTTAATACAGTCGATAATGCAGTCTTCAAGTAGTTACATACTGCTAATAGCTTGTCTTTCACGCGTGTCAATACGTCAATCTTTTCGAACTACGGGAAACTTGGAAGTTCTCGTCTCCTTATTATAATTAATAAATGTATGTAGTTAAGTTACATGCTGTCATCTTCCTAATGAATATATCGAGAGGTGTTACGCTAAAATTCTAATAAAAATTTATTTTTAAGATGCATGAATAGAAATAGGAATTTGATATAGTTTGCCTAGTAGGAGAAATAATAACATGTTCATTAGGAAATTTTCACCTATTGAAAATTGTCGAGTGCAATCGACCTTCCTTTTAAGATATACGTTATATTATATTATAGACATTATATTGTATACATATAGGAATACAAAAACTATTCGTACACTACTGTGTCTTTGCGTTTAAGTACCACTTACGATTAGTTGGATTTAACTGTACCAATTTTTTATCATTAAACGTAAATGTGGTCATATAAGGTAACATTAAACGACAGAAAATTTACCACAATTAAATGTGATTAAGCAGTAGGTACTTAAATGTAAAGATATGGTGGTGTACAAATACGTTTTGTAACCACAATATATATATAAATAATAAAATATCCAATATATATAATAATATATAATAAAATTACTAAATATATACTGTATATAAAGACATTATACTCGAATGGGCCGCGAAAAATTTCATTTACTTTCGAAAATGTATCGTAGGTCCAAAAAGTTTCGCAATCACTTATCAAATGCATATAATTTTCTTAGCTAAAAGTACATATTTAACTGTTAGTATGTTACTAAAACATACATATGTTAATATATTAAATAGAAATTATTCATACCGAAGCATATAACGAAATTTCTGAACCCAATAATAAGCCAATACTCCACATTTAATAAAGGTGCTCTTATCTTATCTACAAGAGTCTCTTCCTATACGATCCTACACCTGTCCTCGTTTCCCTGTAGTCTTCGTCACAGATCCCTCGATGATCCGTTTAATAACTTAATTCAGCGTCGTTAATGGCTGTACATATCCGTAAATATAAATTTTTGATCGCCTGGTGTACGAAGGGATGTCGCGTTAATGCTCGCTAGCGATAAGAGAGGCGAAAATTGGGTAATGCCGAAGAGCTCTTGGCGATAACGACATCGAATGGCAGGCTCGTTTGATCCTTGGCTTAGACATCGATCCCTTCTCCCGCGCCCCACGCAATCGCGTTAGTTTCACACCACGTGCTTTACAAGGTCTGTCGATCGACACCAGAATGAAGGAGGTTCGATGTTCCAACGTGAAACGATAGACTCGAACGAACGAACGAACGTCTGTGACTATCGATTTTCGCATCGCGCCGTTTTAGCCCTCGATTCCCGATATTTCTTCTGTCTCTTTGTTCCGTGTCTGTCTCATCGTCTCTTGCCACGTTCTCCTCGTTTTGATGGTATGCTCGTCCTATTATAGTCAATTGGTGACGCTTCAAAGTGCCCTCTGAAGCGGGTATATTTATTCAAACCACAATGCAATATCGTTTTTATTGGTGATCGTCGAGCATTCTCATTCAGAGATAGGATCATCGAATCGCTTTGAGGTTAAAGGTTGCAGATTAAATTTCAACCGTGCGTCTGCCACATTAAAGTTCGGACCAATCCTGTGGGAGACCACGGATGAATAGCCCGGCGTGCTTAGTTATCGGGTCCTGCTTCCACTTACACGTTCCAATGCCAATTCTGTTTCTTTTCGCTTAGTCGTCATTCCGTTTCAACTACAATTGAGGAGCTTTCGGATAAAGGGTTCATAAGACAAAATAGTGGATTGAATAAATTGCGATGGAAGTTAGTGTGCTCCGCAAGCCAACGATAAAAAATACTGTGCTAAATTTAAATGGACGGTATATTAAAACGAAATTGTAGGGGAATGTTGTGGTTGTGGAAGTATGACTATTGTTGACCCAAATATGTTTCTACTTTTCTAAGACATTTCTCAGCTTTGAGACAAATATAAAAAAAATTGTTATTAATATTCCTAAATGTAAGTATCAGTCTATATGTTGAAGATGCTTTTTTCCAGAATTATAAAACTTGTATAAAGGAAGAAGGATGTGATTGAATTGAATAAAATCTTAACCCTTTAACTACTATTGTTGGTCTGTGAGGCCGCTAATAATTACTTATTCATCTCTAGTTTGCTTTCTGTATAATTTACGAGCTTGTCACTGTGGATACTTTTCAATTATAGTATAATGTTCGATTAATGTAATCGTACCTCGAAAATAGAGATAAATGAGTACGTGTTAGCGGTCTTACAGACGTAAGTTTTAATAGGTGTAATTGTTAAGGGTTAAAGACGCTTAACTGAAAAAGGATTTGTAAATCTATGCACATTTTTTCAGAAAGCTTCTCAATCATAAAGATATATTATGAAGAACGCGTGATTATTCATGACTTAGATTGATTGGCTTCTAAATCCTCCATATAGAAGTTTGACATGACTGGTGTATATCTTTATATATTACATTCAAGTATCTTCAACAACATTGCAAATTATTGCACGGCTATTGAGAAGTTGAGTGTTACGAGAAGTACCGTGAATCTATAAGAGATTTCGTTTTTTTTTTTAATTAACTGAACAATTATGTCCCCCTTTATTCGTTGAAGTAATCAAGATTTTAATTGCCACTGACGATCATTTCAGTTGGAAATCGACATCATATATTCGCTCTAATTAGGCATTAATTATTAACTGTACTCCAAGCGTTCGGGTGTTTCGACAATGATTAACAGGATTATTTGACATTTATTAGTGTATTCATAACAGATAAGTGATTAGTGATTAATTAATTTGTTCTTTGAAATTGAATGGAAATGGAGAAATGAATAGAGAGAATTTGTCAGCCGTTGCTCCATTAATACTTATTCACCATTAATTCGCCAGCTTTCGATGTACCCATTCCCAATGACTATTTCAAATTTCACTGTATTCTCTTTTCTCACGAAAAAATAGTTACGATATGTTTAAAGTTATAAAAACAAACTTGAAGACCACTTTGACAATTTAGATTATTACGTAATGCCCAAATAAAATTCAAAATTTGTTTAGAAGGCATGAAATCGATATACGTGCTGAATAAAAGTAGAACATTTTCTCTTCTATTACGAAAAAGTAGACACGAATGTTACAGAAAATACTGGAGACTGTTTTGACGATTTAGTTTATGTTAGGTGATCCACAAATAAAATTCGAAATTTGTTTAAGCGTCATTAAATGGATGTAGGCACTTAATGAAAGTGGAAAATTGATACTGTTATGCGATATATAGTATAGCGATTATTAGAGATGGATGTACGATATAAGTTAACTTTCATAAGTAAGTTCCGTGGTCGACGATGCGATACTATTAACTGGCAAAAGTTAAAAGTTTTTAATCTACTTTTTCAGTTATAGCTTTTCATAAGCTGAAACTGCAAGTATTTTATGTGGTGCCGTTTTTTTTAATGCGCCTTTTATCGCAGAAAATAAAGAGTAAAATTAAATTCAGATTTTTTTTTATATAAGGTGTCTTAGCTTTCCCCGCTAAACTTTGTTAGTATGTTCCATGGGTATAAATAACAAAAAAAATGGTTATACAAACATAAATTGTTTGAAGTTTCATTGAAAAGTTGTTCCATTAAAAATAAACTCGCCGTGGTGAAACAAAATGAAAATTTGTTGAGTGAAATTCAATCCTTTATGCGTCGGCAAGAACAATGAATATTTTGAAATAAAGTATCGATAATTAAAGATTACACCGACTGCCATTGTATTCTTATGTTCTATTAAAACCACAGCAATATGTTTATCCTTTTCTTCGATTTCCGTACTTTTTTCAAAACATCAAACAACTTTTTCCTTCTCTCTGTTTAAACAACCTTTCTTCTTATTTATAGCTATAGAATACATTCAAAAAGTTTAGTGGAAAAAAACTGGAGTATTCAATATATAAATATACATACGGTAATTAAACGGTTCAGTGCAAAAATCGATCAGCTCCATTTTTTTTTCTTAAAAGGAACATCGTTTTAATTAATTTCTGAACGTGATGTCCTTCGTGTAGTTTAGTAGATGAAATCAGTAGCTGTAATAATTCAATATTAATGTAATAAAGTTAACGAGGGAGATTTTCAATGCTTTTAGATTCAGAAAAAAATATTGCGTCACAACAAGTTAATCTTTAATACTATAAAATTACTGACGATTAAAGTGTACTTATTTGTACCATAGAAAAGATATACTATAAAATACTATAAAACCACTGGCGGCTAAAGTATACTTATTTGTACCATTGAAAAGATGCAATATTAGATTAGAAGATGTAGCAGGGAAATATAATACAATATATAATAAATAATAAACATAATAAAAATATAATATATATTGTTAACTGTCTGATCATAGTAGAAATGGAAAGAAGTAAAAAAGCAATCAAAAAGAACAGTAGAAAATTTGAGTGGAGAGGATGAGTGTGTTTAAGGCAATATTGTAAAGCAAATCTATTTCATGGCTGAGAAAGCTGAAATTAATAAATTATATATAATAAGAAATACTTATTTGTACCAAAGAAATTAATGTGGTAGACATTTGCAAAGCCTATATGATTAAAGTAGAATAAAACTTCACTCATATTTTGTAAATACAGAAAAGCAAAGAATATACTAAAAAGTGTGCCGTTGCGAATATATTAATACCTATACAATTTTTATGGTAAATTTGTAACCAACCATTTCGACTGCCTTGGTAGTTCTAGTGTTAATAGCTTAATCTCCATACAAATGAGAATAATTATTCTCAATATCGTGATGCTACTTGTTTACCCTGCGTTTTAAAAAGAATCTTACGAGATGAGAAGTTGTTCTTGGTCTGCTCACGATTTTCGTGCTTCTGGCAACGTAATATTAATTTCGCGAGATTTTGAATGGAATATAATGGAAACGGGGAAGGATCAGAAAAAGCTTCGCTCTCTTTACATAATAAGTGCATCGTACTGCTCTTTCCATTGCAAGCGTTCTTTTGCAACGGTGTCCCTGCTTCTCCTCGTCATCGTAGATTCGTCCTTCCTGCTATCGTGAGTTTTTTCCCTCTTCCGTTGTCTTTTTGTCGTTGCACTGCTCATGTCGCGAATAAAACGTTGGTGGAAAGAGAAAGAACGTGATAGCAGGGTGTTGTTACGGAACTTATCTGTAAAATAGGAATTTACGAGGAAAAAGTAGGTGAAGAGGGACAGGCAGAAATGGAGGAGATCGATGTAAATGGTGGTGGAAAAAAATAAAAATATAAACGACGTCGGAATTTCGGTTATCACGAACTACCTCTAATTTCGTTTCTCGTTTTGGTTTTTTGTTCGTAACCTGCTTTTGTCCCAACGAATTCTGCTTTTCATCGTTGAAACGGTCTATTTGTAGCTAATGGTGAGATTTCGATATTCGTGGGTAGGTTTTTGTTACAAGTATTGTTTTGTTAATAGGATTTGTCTTCGTTACTTTTCATCTTAAATGACAATAAGAAATAACAGTAAGAGGGCTATTTAATAAGTTCCTAAAGAACCAAACACCTGGTGTTTCAATAATGTTTAATTTACAAAATTCGTAATT
Source organism: Eucera pruinosa (assembly GCA_028830335.1). Taxonomy (NCBI): domain Eukaryota; kingdom Metazoa; phylum Arthropoda; class Insecta; order Hymenoptera; family Apidae; genus Eucera; species Eucera pruinosa. The sequence goes on from JAMYCR010000001.1 coordinate 14,582,822, forward strand.
TGGCTATTTTTTTACATAATCTTCTTGTGTAATTATACACTTGTTCCATTTTTCTCCTGACTTTTAACACTAGATTTACGGAACACGTTAATTTGATGGATTCCAAATGTCCTGCTTAATGTTACAGAGATGATAAATATTATCTTTCAGCAACTTATGTTCAATTTAATTCATTTAACGATTTAATTCCTCCTCAATCTTCTAGCTTCCAATATTTATGTACAGTATACCTATTTTTCCAGAAGCCTGTCAAATTGTACAATCAATGCCCGTAAACCTAGTGTTAATATACACAAGTAGCAAACAAGTCATTGTTTCATTGCCTATTTTACACATGAATTTTCTTATTGATCATTGCACACGAGTCATTTTGGAACTGATCAATCATGGAACTTGTAGTATGCATATTAGTTAACCCTTTCCCTAAGGCAGCTTAAAATTGAAAAGCATTTTTGATGCGTAGATAAGGATAATTTTTATTATTCTAGGAATGGCATGCATGCAAATATTTCGATATTTTGAACCACCAGTTAAGGTGCAATATACACTAACAATAATAGACGTATTATTGTGATTTAAAAAAGAGTATAGAAGAATTTTAACAAATGATTGGCCAAGTTTTCAAGACGTCTATGTACGCCCTTCATAACGAAAGGGTTAAGCATTCTAATGTAAATTTTTGTTAATTATACACCCTGGAAAACCAGAAATCTTATCACTGGAATTCAGCTTCCGGTATACAAGTACGAATTTGCATAAAAATCCGCAGTCTAGCGATTAAGTTTCAATTACCCGACTCGATAAATTGATTTATTAAAGGAATAGGGTTGCGTTATCTCGCGTTGAACAAAGTATCAGCAAGTCTATTGGTTTTCGATCAACAAACTAATTAACGCTCCTCGAGAAGGATTTCTCGCTTGACACGTAAACAGTACTAAATATCGCGGCGATTTATCATCGTGAATGCAACGTTCCTCGAGGATTGTTTTGCGCGTAATGAAACTCCGCTGCTTCTCTCTTTTCCGCGATGAGTACTCGTTTCGTGCCTTTATGCCGATTACAAATGAAACGTCTGAAATAATTGCAATTTAAGCAAATCGCGAGTTGCGATACAACGAGTGTTTTTTCAACTCGAGGATACGTTATTGTAATCTAGAGAAGAACCATCGATACAATTGCACCACTGTATATCAAATAAACTAGTTTAACTTCGTGTACAGTATTGTTTTGTTGCACAAATAAATACTGTATTTTTTTTTTTTTAGTAGCATTTGTCATTCTTCGCGGAAAAATTTTATTGCACGTTTTATACTGGTTTGCGTTTTAGATAATTAAGTTTGAAATATAGTGTTTATTTTAAAGCTTTGCGACAGTTTGTTAACCGAGCATTTATTTTTAAGCGTAACAAAAAAAGGAAATGCTAAGAAAACATTGATATCAACACGTTTGTTATTAGCATCGCATACAGTGGCTATAAAAAGTGTTTGCATATTCCCACATTCTTCAGTGCAGTGTTTTTAAATAGGAATTACGCATATTAGCAGCGATTTCTTTATAATCGTCTTAAAATTAAGAAACATTTTAAAGAAAACGAAACACGGTTAGGTGAAAAAATAACCCAAAGACGGTAACAGGGTTAAGCCTTAATCACAGATGCGTTCCTAATTTTTTCCATAATATTTTTCCGAATTTCCCCTGTGATAGTTTCAAGCATTTACTTTTGGGGTTTTCATCTTTAAAAATTTCGATTCCTGGGTTGGTTAACCCTTTCACTAACAAAGGGCGTATATATACACCCTCAAAAATTGTACAATCATTTGCAAAAATTATACGTATTAATTCTCCGTGATATAGCATTATTTCTATTACGAATGATACATGGTCTATCGTAGTTAATTATGCAAAGTATGTAAGCATTTGTACTCACACTGTTTTCATATTATTAAAAATTGCTCCCACGTATGTGCTAAGAATGCTTTCAATTTCAAAGTGTCGTAGCGAAAGGGTTAATAATTTCTATAAATATTTTGTACAATTTTATCTATTAACGCTTTTAGTATAATTTTACCGCTAATTGAGTCTGCTATTTTGCAGATTTAATATGAGATAAATTTGAAAATTATTTTCCGAAATTCGCAGTTTCACGGATGCTTTAAAAACTATGAAATTTGAACTGGTTGAAGCTGAGGCATGTGAAATGTTGCTTGAAAGTTACACTGCTAGGTTATAGAGGGTTCAACTTTAATCTAGTTTCGTGATTTACTGCATTTACCTTCACTCGGCAGCGACAGAGCATAAAACTGAGTTAACAGTCTCGGTCCATCAATTTTAATTTCACCTTTTGTAACTTCACGTACATAGTACTTCTCAATCTCTGTTGAAACGATGCAACGGAAACGATGGTAAGAAGTATTTGCCTTTATGCTCGTAATTCACACGAAAGTTTCACACCGCTCTAAGCTGTTGTCCGAGTTTTCAGCTACATTTTTTACTTTAGCTAACAAGTCTCGCGTGAATGATGAGAATTTAACAGAACTGCACCGTGGAAATCTCTGTGGTATAGCTATAAATTTTCAGCGAGTTGAATGATTATGGTTACCATAAAGTAGTTTCATTATGGTTTGTATAAAACTAAAGAAAACACCATGGGGGACAGTTAAAAGATTCCACATAAACTTAGTCTAATAAATCTGTGTATATTTGTAAAAATTCATATGTTTATATTAATCCCTAGCACTTCGAACATTTTTTGATACTATCTACTAGTACTAACTTTGGCTCAATTTTCCAGTGAAGCTTAATTTATTCTTCCATGAATCATCTAAATCTAAGAAATTAGGGAATAGACCTTGTTTGTATCAGTCCTAACATTATTTTACAATTTCGTCACACTTTTGGTGTTTAGGGTCATTTGAATCTGACATTTTAGATATACCCAAATGTATTTCTTCATTCGCTTTAAGATACAATAGAAAAGATCACCCACGCGCTTTCTTGATAAAAGAAAGACGTTGAGCATGAAACAACTAAAAATAAATGGTTGTTCCCTGCTTCGTATAATTCAGAATTAAATTCTTCTTCAGTTTCACTCACTTCCAAATTTTTGTGCTATCTTTCTCCTTCTCCTATTCGTTATCATCGAAAAGAGAACCGAATAATGATTTGCACTAAAGATAGCTGAAGTAACAAATGTCAATTACGTATGTCTCCCTAACGTAGCCAACGGAGTTAAGAAATATGTTATGAGTACCAACTTTCGTAAATGTCGCGTCCACTTCTTTTACAGCCAAGTATTTGCTTAAGTATCCTAATCCGAAGCAATTACACGAATTTACACTGCAGACTTCGCGTGATGTTGCTCTCGCGTAAAACCGAACAGGCTGATTAAAAATCACGAGTAGACTCTGTGATAAAAACGTGGAACATTCTCCCTTTACGCGGCGTAACACGAGTTCGTTTCAGGATGTGCCGGGGAACATTTAAGCGGCGTGAAATTTAAGAGGGACACGAAGTAGTACTTAACACCGACAGGGTGTCGTAAGTTTTTATCGGGTCGAGTCGGTGTGTAACGTCGAAATCCTGCGATACGGCGAATCCAAGTCTCGATTTGCCAGCTGCCGTTTTACCATCGACGTTTTATAGGATGCAAGGTTACCCCGTTCCTTTTTTTTTTCTTGTCAATTCTTTTCCACCTTTTCACCTTCGTTTTCTTTTTTACTTTCTTTGCTCGCTTATGAGCGGCCGTATATCGCGAACACTGGCCCAGGGAAAAGCTTATATTGATGAATCAACGTCGCGCAGGAACGTACGGAAAAGAGGAGACAGTATCTGATTTACTGGACCATAAATATCTCTAATCTGTAGCAGACCCGGTGCATCCTTCCGCCTCTCTTTCTCCGGCTAACACATCTAGCCGTTCGGTCTCGCTATATCTGTAGAAAAGGTGACGTTTATCGTGCTCCCTCTTGAAATGGTCCGGCTTCCCTTCCGTACTCCATCCCTCATTCGTTTAGGCACGGAAAATGCACTAAATTACTAATCGGTGAACGGTGAATTGAAACAATCCGAAATTGGTTTCTAAAATGGGTCTGGAAAGTGTGACCTGTTAGAAGTTACCAAGGGAGGATATTGTCTTGGATAAGTTGTGGCAAGAGATTAGTTTTTGGTTACTGATGACATTTCAAGGTTGAAACAACCTTAGAAATTCAGTAAATAAAGTTAAAGTTTAGTTAGCTATACGCTGAGAGTGAAAAGTAAGTATAGATTTTACAAGAATGAAATTATACTGTAATTTGTTCGGTGTAAATAATATCACATATTATATTATAATTTACTTATCGTAAGTAATGATACAATTGTATTCCATAGTAATAGTAATTCGTAGTGTCATCCATATTTTTCTTTCGGTTCTTTTCCATTTAATGTCAATTTCATAGTGCTTTTGGTAACTGAAATTAATCAGTAGAAAACGTTAATAAGACGCCATGCGTGAATTTCTTAAACACTTATCGACGCTGATAACAGCGAACGGGATCATGCTCGTATAAAAAAACTTCCGAGGGAACTTAATTTTGCGATAATTTTCAAACATAACATTTGACGAAGCACGGTATAATAATGAAATCACGGTTTACCGTAGTACACCCCCGAACTGGTTCAAGACAATACGCTTTCAACGAGCGCTTAACTAGCCCGGGACATTCTCAAAGATCCTTACGCGTGCACTTTAGTTATTCTTCCGAGGAAATTAATCTTTAGCGTAATAAAGGGGTTTCTATGTACATAGCTAAGTCGAACGAAACTCTCTTCCCGTAAGCATAGCCTCGATACACGGACGGTAATTGTCGCGTAATTACGAAACTTGAATTTCGCAACGAAACCTCGTTTATTAACATTAACGACCTCCGACCCGAGCGAGAATATTCTCCGTCCTTGGGATATTTCTTCGTTGTTGGGGCTGCCGCCTTGGTCGTGTTTTCCATGACATTGTTCATCGATTCCCTGACTCATCTTTGTTATTCTCCATTTCATGCACAACAGCGATCGCGTAGCTTCGAAACGATTCCGTAGGGAGATTGGTAGGTTCACGTGAACTACATCTTCCACCGAACGTTTTCGTGTCCCTTATTTTCCGAGCAACACAACCGCCTGTCGTCCTTAACGAGTTCGAGCCACGTAGCTTTAGCCGTGGCCTGATACTCGATTCGCTGCTTTCCCGTGACATCGAGTTTTAGTGAAGTTTCTCCGCGAGACATCTCGTTTGAAACTGCCAGAGGCCTAATAGATGCTTCTTAGGTCGATGCTGAGCGATAATTATCCTCCAGTGTATGGAGTACTTGTACAATTAATGGAGAAAATTGCTGTTTGTGATGGTTATTCGAATACGAGTTGGAATTCTTTTAGGAATTATTAATCTTAAAACGCAATCATTGTTCAATAAAAAATATTCTAATCTCCAAACAATGCGAGTTGAAATTTTTTTAGAAGTTGTTTCGCTTGTTTATGAATTAATTCTAGAATACAAACGTCGCATCGTCCAATGAAATATTCGCGAGTCTCCAAATTTTGTGTTTCCTTTGCTCACAATTTACAAATTTTATTTTAGATTTCATTCCTGAAACTTGATCGATAAAATATAGATATTTATATCAATAATCATATTCATAGAAATTAAACATTTATTGACAGAATATAGGTATTTATAGCAGTATTCATATTTTGTACAAAAAATCGTGGAATACTTTGAAAAATGTGCCACTGTAAATTTATATCATTTTTGTGGTAAATTAGTGACGCGTCATTTTGACGGGTGTTAAATGCTCCAATTCTACCACTGAAAATAACAAGGGAACCTAAATGAGTAAACATCTGACAATATCTCGCCCCGAGTTCCATTTCATCGCGAAACACAAAGTGTTCCAACAACTTCCCATAACAGAATTCATTTCTCATGCAACGCAAACGAACAACCATTTGTCCGACGAAGCATCCTTCAATTCCAAACTTACTTATCGCAAACAATCGCCGTTTATTTCACAAATATTAGACGGTAAACAAAGTTCATGCGGATTTATACCACAAAATTTAAGTCAACTAAAATTCCGTCACTAAAATTCAGTTTTATTAGTAGTTTTGCAAAGTTTTACCAAATTTAGTAATTTTGTAAATACTATAAAAGTCTGATTCGCATTAATAAATACAGGGTTGTTCGAAAAATTCGTAGCCTTCGAATTTCCAAGCTTACAAATTTCCAGGCATTTGTGTCTCAACTCGTTTCAATTTCCAAACGTTTAAAATTCCAATCTTTAGATTTCCAACCGATTGCATATGAAGCCTTCCAATTTCAAAGACTTTGAATTTTGAACATTTCCCTATTTCTATTTACAAAAATATAAACTTGTATCAATCATCATAGAATGCGTTAAAGATTTTAACTTCGAAAGACAAAGAAAGTAAACTTTGAAACTGCTGGTACCAGAAAACAGAGAATCGTCCCATTGTAAGGATAAATAACGGTACTAAAATAGCAGACGAATGACATTACGCGAGATATTCGTCTTAAACATTAGTCGATCTCTGGCGATAGATATTTTTCACGTAAATCCTCGCAACAGGATGATACATGAGATCCTTTAGTGGCATCCCTGAAACTCAGAGTTGTAAGACTCCCGTAGGACTGCGAGTATCATTTACTCGTCAAGAATAGAGAAAGAAAGGCGGTAAGGGTGACGAACGAAACCATCCGCTTAAACGCATCCAAACGGAAAAGGAAACTCTCCCTTGATCCTGATATATGTACAATGAATACGCGTATGCTCGCGTCTACAAACCTCCATTGTATATTTATCCCGTCTATCAAACGCTTTTCGCGTAACTTTTCATTCGCATCCTTGATTCAGCTAACCTCTTGCCATATAATCACGAGTCCCATTCGCGATAAATTTGTGGTCCAAATCAGAGATAAACCTCTTTACTTTACCTTAATTTTGTCGGAGGGAAAATTGTAAGTTTAACCGTTTGCACTCGAAGTACTCATCACAGGCGCTGCCAAATGGCGTTGTACTCGAAGTATGCCTCTCACTGCTCCTTTACAAAATGTTCACAATATGATAATAATAAAATAACGTTAAAAATATTTTGGAAATTCAAGGATAATTTGAACAATTGTATACCGAAAATATATCTTATAGTCGCCTAAAAGAAACGATTGACAATGATAAACTAAAAATGTTACTTAAATCTGATATTCATCGATGTTTTCGAACTACTGTACAGAAATTAGAAACACACTTTTTAATTGATTAATGAGTAAGAGCATTTTGGGCAACATAAAATCGGCCATTTCATATGCAACCTAACATAATCTTTTATTCATTCAGTATTCAGTATGCAACTCCACTTAAATTAATCGTATCACAGAAGAGATACGAAGAAAAACAACTATCAGCTACAACAAGGAAATTGGAGGTTCGATTGATCCTCTTCTTATCATAGTTATCACACCAGAAGTTTACTTTATACGCGATACGCGGCGGCCTCAGCCATCGACCAAGAGCAAATTTATATTTTCGTAGGGCAAACAGTTAAGTTTTCGCGAAGATTTCCAATATTTTCCTTTCAAGATTTTAATACAGGCAAACATCGGTAAACGCTTTTACGCGGTGACAGTGGCGAGCGGTTTTCTGTATGGTCGCCTTGCCTTTCACAGCCGGCAAATAATCTTGACTCTGATGACGCCGGGCATAAAAAGATGTCTGGAAGCTTTCGTCACGTCGCGAAACTTATAAAACGGCGCTGAAGTGAATGGGTTAACCCCTTGGCTTACAATGACGAGTCACATTCGTGGCACGAATTATAAATAAGTTTATTAAACGTAACTTCTGTTTGCTATACAGTGCTATTTTTATCCTAGTTTCAGTTTCGCCTCAGAAGATTAAGGATCGCTAAATACAAATTGTGTAGCATATTTTAATATTTCGAAGAAATATGAAAACTGCGATCTGTTAATGTTAACTTATGGAAGTACAGTAGTCTAAAAATTGTAAGGCAAGGGGTTAAGAGGAACGTTGCAGTTTAAGAAGATCAAAATATAACAATTTCTGTCACTAAAAAAAAAAGAAAAAAAATATCTCTTTACTAAGAACATCTTTGCTGGACCTTTTATATAAATCACACCTCTTTTTTCGATAAGTCTAACTGCGTCAGAAGTAAATTCACGTGTAACAGCATGAATAGGGTAGATGTCCCAATTACTATCCCTATAATCAATGCTTTAATTATTTTATTTAATAGCAAAGTAATGTACGAAGAATCGTAAATATACAAATTTTTATACCAAATTTGGACTTCGGTTTACGTAACAACACATAGACATTGTATATTTGTGTATTCTTGATATTTAAATATAAATACTAGAAGGTAAATCTGTTGCTGATCATTGAAACGTGATCAATGTAATTAGAAAGTATGGGAATTTGTTAAATTATGTTAAGTTAGTTACTCAAAGTTTGCTTTGCAATTTTTAAAAAGTAAAATAGTAAAACCGTAGATAAAGATACTCAATAGATATAGCGATAGTAAGGAAAAATAAGGAATAAAAATGTTGTGTCTGTTTCGTGAGAAGTTCGATACGGACTCCCAAGTCATGAGAATCGAAGCATGCAATACCGTAATTGTGCTTTTTTCCTTTAAAAGAGGAAGGCGTCCATCGTCTTCTAGTTTTGTTCGCCGGTTAACTTGTCGGTCAACAAACCGGATGTTGGATTCTGTTGGACCGTATCGACTTGGTTGTCGTTGAAAAAGACCGATTGCTCGCGACTCTCGTTAGTTACTGTCGCCGAAAAGTAGAAAATCACAAATCGTCGTCCAATCGAGACGCCACTATGACTAATCGTTCTTTTCTCTCACGGGACTGCCCACCGATGTATATACGACTGTAAATACAATGGATTCGATTCCGGAGAAGTCACTTTTAGATTTGTCTTAGTGTACTCTGGTAATTGAGGAACACGCGAAGGCTACTTCGGCAAGTTCTCTCAACGCTTAGAGAAACGAATCCTTCGATTGGTTTTCTTAACTCTTTGCAGCACAACGGTATGGAAAATGTTCCACCTTTTTTTTTATAACCAACTTACATGGTGCATTTTTTTTAAATCCATTTACAAATTTTAACCCTTTGCACTCGGTAGCTTTTTCGAGAATGTCGAATTCTACCAACGTGGTAATTAAAAACCGAATTTTCGATGCCATAGGCTATAGTCATAGAAACCTTTTTTTAACTCTTACATTACTTAAAATGCATAGTGATTCCAAATGAAGCTAGAATTTAATAATAATTGTATAACTATTTGGTATTACGATACAATGATAAATAAATAAAATACAGTAGTACAGAAGACATGCAAATAACATAAAATTCAACAAATTTAAATATACGGTTATGTAACTATTAGGTAATTTAAACTACATTATAACTTACAATATACTATAACTTAAAAGTTACATCGGCTTATAGAGGGTTAAAATATATTTAAGACGTATCATCACTTTTTATCATTCCGTCAAAAAGTATTCTCAATAGAATTTCAAAGTCCACGGTGTACGAATTCCTTTTTCATCCGCTGTAAATAAGAACAAGCCGCAGTGGAAGTGCTTAATCCTTTCGAAGCAGAAGTTACTGGCTAAGCACATTTATGGTCTATGCAAACAGCAAAAAAAGAAGGGCGAAGAAAAATTGCCTCTAAAACCTGTTCGAATCGATTTTGGAAGATTCTTATAGGTAGCTGCCAGGTTGGCTACGATCTCAGTTACGCTACGAGGAATTCTCGAGTTATATTTCCACGGCTAACGGAAACGTCGCCATAACTCCCGCACATTCACATCGTATCGAGAAACGCTAAAGTGGCTCATCCCGAAATTACGATTTTTATTCGATTTATGAATCACGCCTACGATCACGATCATAGTTCGGGGATAGAATACATTAACCCGGAAATATCATTTCTGTCAAGATGTTTCTTCTACCGAGACCTCTGTGCGACTATATCGCGTTCTCTCCGCTCTTGTGTCTCTCGTTGAGTTGTACAAAGAGAACTTCATCCCGGAAGAACATGGGATGAAAAATCATAAGAATGGGGATCCGTATGAGATTGACCCTAAGCCTGGAATAAAATCACGACGGGCTGACAATACTCCAGAATGCTTCCGAGATGTTTACGACTGCGTTTCGGCCACCCTTATATTGGTCCGATATTTTCTTTTCTTCTACGAAATTAAGTGGACATGGTAGAATAGTACACTAAACCTTCGTATAACATGGGGGATTCATTTCGCGTTATACGAATCGCATAGGTTATACAAATGTGGATTCTATATGCATTGTTATTAAATTATATTGTTGTTTTTATTCTGTTTACTTTATTTTTCTTCTATTATATTTAATATATTTATTAATAGCAATAACAGTAGTTTTGAACAAAGATTAAGAATAAGTGAAGAATTAGAGATTAAGTCTCCCTCACAGGGATGGTTGAATCGTTTCTTCGAAAGCATCCTATATCCTATGCGTCGTTTTATGTGTAGACAGCTTACGATAGAGCTTCATGAGGGTAGGCTTTAAAGGTAATTTCTCGTGGTCGTTTAACCCGGAAATTGGCGATCTCTGCGATCCGAATAATCAAATTTTTGCTGGTCTCTTTGGCCCCGTGCTGTGCCAAACCGCAGGAAATTGGCTATCGGCAAAGATAAAGAGATGAAAACGTAGGCTTGTAAGAGGTGTAAAGCGCTTGAAGAAAATTTGAATATTTTAAGCAAACGCATGGTGAAAAATGATTGAAAGTACTTTACTTTATATAAAGAGTAACAAGTACCTTTAATTAAAATAATATTTATATAATCATTTAATACAGACAAAAGGAATTATAATAACAAATGTCGTACAACTAAACAAATACATTAAACGTAACACAAGAAGGTACAATGATTGGATTAAAATGAAATATTTTGTTACTTAATTTTTCATTTGGAAAGTCATCTACAATATGATTATCATTATATTTTCATGTTGCCCTTCGTAATTATATCACTATACTATAAAAAAATAAATGTATTTGGGATTGCTTGGCTGTAGGGCAACGTTAAACTAGAAATTGTTCATGCTATTTAATTTTTCTTATTTAACACGTAACGTAAATGACTCTCTACTACTACGATAAAAAGTAGAAAATATAATAACATGATATATACCATATAATAATATGAAAGGGTTAATAGTCGTCACGTAAGTTTTAACAGGGTTAAGAATCATAAATACCATTTGCTTGTCCTTAAACTATCCATTAAATTGTTACATATGTCACAATAGGTGTCCTTTGTGAAGCAGTGTAATTAACAAACTTTCGTTCTGCCATTGTGTACAAAGATATCAATTATTTCCAAAGACAATATCAGCCTGTTCGAGAAGGTATTTACCCTTTGCCGAATTCCCGAGGTTCCCTTTGTGTAGAAAGACAAACAAGCTCGTCTAGGAATCGTCCGCGGATATGTATCCACGTACTTCCTGTCTAAACAAGCAGAGCCAATAAACGTGTGCGTGCAAGCTGCACATGTGCAGCCGTACACCGGCCATGCTGTTTAACACGCTCGTGTCATCGCGCATCGTCGACGACGACACAGTCGCATTAGCCGTGTACGCGAGCCGATTCGCGTGAAATTTCGTAGCCGCTGTCAAGTTTCCGGCATCTAGAAGGTGCCGGAGTCCCGTGGTAAACCTCCTATAGAGTCTCAATACGGTGAATTCCGTGCGGCAGCCGCGAGGGCGCATTTCCTCGAGCGTAATACGATTTCACGCGCGCGCACCACTTCTTGCGCGCGGTTCGCCGCATCTGTAATGGAAGAACCGATTAAGCGAAGCACTGCGCGCCGCGTTTTCAACGCCAGCTGCTGCGAATACTTTCGCAGACGCGCTAGATTTCCAACGCGACTGACAACCGCGCGAAACGTTTATGACGATGGCAGCTTCAATTCGTGAAATCCGCCTTGAATTGTAGGTGGTGGTATTCGAGACATTTGCGAGGTAATAGAAAGAACAGCGAGAAATACGCTATGTGAAATTGATTCCTAAATTGCTCGGGGTTATATTGAATGTTTTATTCGACGTAATTATAATTCTAACGTTTAGTTGTACATTATATTAACTATTGTATATTATACATTGGGCTGTTGGCCCGTTATTAAATAAATAAATAAATAAAATAGGTGACAAGTTCAAGATGGAATATTTGCAGAAATTCATTGGAAATAATTAAAAGAAGGCGAAAAAGTCTGTCTTATCAATGTAAATGCTAACGATAAAACTACTGACGAGTAAAGTATACCTATTTGTATCAAAGAAATAAAAACAGTAGACACTTGAAGAAAATATGTGTTGCAAGTGACGTTGATAAATCTGTATTAGTATATTTATTAATATTAATATATTACTAAATATTAATTTAATGTTCAATATAACTTAACATATAGCTATAACTTTGAGTTATAGCGGCAGCAACCATAAAAGTCTGACTTATAGAAAGGTAAACTTCCACCTGTAAAGATTTACCTATTCTAAATTCGAGTTAGAGTGGTAAAAATGCATCTACATACGTGGCAAATAATTCGAGTTAAAATAAATTATATTTCGATTTATGGAGGTTTTCACAGGGAAGCAGAGAAACAAAATTTCTGTCGTCTAGAGGTTTTTGATTTACTGCGATTCGACTGTAGTAAGCATGTAAGATGTCACGGATTCTGCAGTGAATTGCTTAAACGACAGGTATAATCGTTCAGTCCCTTTGGTGCTTGAGCAGGTTTACATAAGGATACAGGAACGTCAGGGCAAGTGCATCGTGGTTGTATATGCACAATGAAGCCAAAGTGGCCAGGTATCCAGGGTTTGCTCGTACACCTATCTGTCTCTTGATCCAGAGGGCATTTGGATGGATAGTCGATTGCAAATCGTGGAATTCTGCGGTTTCCATTAAGGGAGTTTGAGCTACAGTTCCGCGTTTGTAGCTACATCCATCCCGTCTTTCATGTTAAACGAGCAGTTCCCCACCCCTTTCACCACCTTCGTTGTCGTTAACGATTACCATCGGTTCTTGCGATCGTGCTCTTTAATTAACGATACTTGCTAACCGCCGTTATCATTCGTATTTACCGACCAAATTTCGTCTCTCTCAGATTATTAAGCGCCTAATAGGTCCTTCAATAGCTTGGTGAACCGAAATCATTTTGATGCCAGATAGTTCTACTCCAAAGCGATCTCTCTTAATGGAACGTCAGATTTTTATGTTCATCCAGACGATTGGATTTTGGGTATCTTAGTTTGGCGTATCAAGACTATGACTTATTTAAAAAAGCCTGTAACTTATCTGTTTGTAAAAGTGAAATACCTATCAAACTGTGACAATTCAACACCTAGCTATAAGTACATCATATATTCAAGTAAAATATTTATACTGTGAATATATGTATATATAATATATATGTATTGTATTGTACACTATTGTATAACACGTTGATGAGACCTGAAATAAGTAAATATAATAATAATAATAATTTTCGTTCAAAGTAAAACTAGTTTTCATAAAAAAGCTAGGCTTTTAACCATAGATGTATTATATTTTAATCTAATTGTAGAAGTTATGATAAACAACTGAAAGTATCCATTAAAATTTTTATTTTTATATGAATTGAATATTCAAGCTGTATATTAAAACCTTAGGGTCTATTCAAAATTAATTAATACGAACTTTCTGTTTCTATTCCAGGTGAGTCGTACAGATATTTAAAAAAAAAACGTCGGAAATAATGTCAACGCAAAGAAGTGGATAATAAACTTTAATTCCAAACAGTAAGTAACTACGTTCATAAAGACATAAAACGTAAAAATCCGCACTCTATTCATTATACTTTTCTCTGTAGCAAAGTTATTTATATTTCATTTTCATACCCATCTTCGTACGTACAGAGTTCGTTTACATTTACTATTCCACAAAATTCGTCGTAAAGACACTGCATTACAGTTTCAAAATTTCTTTCTTCAAGTTTCAAACTACCTTTTCAAGAGCAAAACGTCAGCTAATGCATAATAAATAACTGCAAAAGAATTTACATTCAAAGATAGAACAAACTTTCTTCTTTTCACCAATTACACCCTTCTTTTACCTACCTACAAGGAATTCTTTCACCCTGGTAACGCAATATTGTTACTTCGTTCTCAACTGGAGCTCTCCTAGACTCCCACGATTCGAATAAGACCTCGAAAGCCAAAGGTGGTTAACTTAACTTGAAAATACAAGGAGTCAGAGAATAGATCTCGTTTTACGGAATAGAATCGTCTTTGAGCACGCATGAAAAAAGTCCACTAGATCCCCCTCCTCCAGTCTTGGTCCCTTTCGTTCAGTATTATCCATTACGTTCACCCTTATATTTTCGTCTTGGCTCGAGATTTTTGCAGACGGTTCCGCTTTACGATATCGTTTGTAGTATCAATAGAGAGGAAAGATGTGTCCCGCTGTCTCCACTCTTTTTCCTCATTTTCTTCAGGGGCCAACTCTTTCGTTTCGTGTTCGATCGACGCTGCTGGTACTCTAGTTGGAGATATTTTCGTTTCACGATTCAAAGATCGGAGCGCGTGTGTCGATACTTATCTCGCTGCGTGTATTTTCCGATCAACAGAACGGAAGCTCAATAACGACGCACAATGAAGTCGACACCATGAGATCGTACATACTTGTTATTCGCGCTAGGATGAAACGAAACGCGATGCATTTGAATATAGAGCATCGGAAGGGAATGCGTGCTCGTTATTTGGACGATAGGATTCCAGTGGATGTTATTTTCTTGGCTCAGTATGGCACCATATGAAGATCATGATTTTTTTTTTAGTGTTATCGTTGACTAAGTACAGAGGATAGATCATCCACTTATAGAAAGCATCATAAGATAGATAGATAGATAATCTTTATTATCTACGGCCAAGAAAAGTGAACTTTTTCAGTTTTATTTGAAGAGATACGAATCTGCATAAAGATGCGCAGTCTAGTTATAATTAACCTTTGTAACAAGCTGAATCATCAATTTAGAAGGAAGCTGAACAAGACAGATTCAATTTTCCATGGTTAAAATGTTGCAACAAAATTTCATTCCGCAATATTTTATCTCGCTTTAGCACGATTTTATTTTTCATATACATTTCTCGTGTTTTTTCTATTAAAAATATGTGACTTTGTTTTCCAAGAAATTAATTTTTCAATTTCTGTTACCTACACGCGTACGTTTCTTTTATTCTTTACAACAATGCGATTTCAATTTACACGGCGTCAATTAACCATTAAAATCGGGAACCGGGTGTATTATGTTTGAAATGTTTAAAATCCTTGATTTACCATTCTTTTTATGAAGGAAAATATTTCGGGTAAATCACAATGGTTGGTTTAAATTAACGAATATTTTATATAAAACAATCAAATTAACATTGAACAGTAAGTTTAACGTTTGTAAAGCAGATAATAATGATGCCTTGCATATTCTGAATCGTAAAAACATAGTAGTTAGTTGGTGGTCGCTCACGTATAATTATGTATATATAAAATAAAAAAAAATCGTAACATATGAATGGACAATCGTATCACTCAAATGCAACTCAAATTACTCCTTCAATTGCTTCGTTAAAAATTATGTTTATGAAATCATGTCATGCTGAGGTTATTACGTAATTTAGATCTTTTCACAGACATCCACATTCGTATTCACTTATCGTTAGTTTCTGTAGTCAAATGAAGGAAATATTCCTGTAATCGACACAATCTACTAATTAGATAAAAAGCACACGTTTACGTATTAGGTGTACAAATTAATTTTGAGCCTTCGGGATTTCATAAGATTCAATATTTATTCACAGAAAATTAGATTTTATTATTCAAAATTTTCACATTTATTGTTTTAATGTTTAAAATTCTCAGCAGATTTACATTCATGAAATAAAGTCTTTATTTAAACAATAGTAAACTGGCAATTTTTAATTAATAAAGGTACCACGAGTATTTATTTTTTTATTTAACTTATGCAGATACTTTTACAAAAAAAGTAAATTATGAACAATTTGAGAAAATTAAGTACGCAAGGATTCGCGAAATAGCTTAATATTACAAGTAAGCTAAAAATTGTAATCAAGTGGTTATTGATTCAAATTTATGGTTCAAGTATAGAGCGTATAAAATTCATATTAAAGAGTTAAGTTGAAACCTTTGTATGATACATTTACCTACGTTTCAGCCTTCATAAGATGCAATTGCGTTCTGACCTCGTTAGCAATGGTTACGTCTCGACCTTATCAACGATACGTACATTCCGGTCTTCATAAGCTACAGTTACACACGCGTTTTCATCATCTATGGTTTCATTCCTTATTTCGAATCCAGTATACAACATATATCAACAAGTAGTGTATCTTTTCCTACCTTCATAATTTCTTGCGTCGTTTTAACGTGTCCGTGTTGCATTAACACTTTCGCAGTTTAGTACGAGAGTATTTTTACAAACACAATTAAAGAGAGGGAATTTTAGTAATGACTTGTTTCGCTCTTTAACACTTTGGCCTACAAACACTCGAGGAATTCTTGCATAATGCGTTATTAACGTCTGCGACCGATTAATTTGCTTATCAAAAACACAACTGGGACCTCAAGACACGTAAAATTCTTTACCACTTGAAGTTTGCCCCACGATTATTTTATTATCTATGTATACTATAGTTAGCTGATCACTGCTTTCTTATCATGTCACGTACGTATCATTTAAATATTATAGGTAATATTTATTCAATAATCAATTGAACAATATTCAATAATATATGAATACCAGACGTTTCCGGTGAATCTGTGCCATAATTCATAGCACGAGTGTGACTCGTTATTGTAACGCAAGGAGTTAATTTAATGCGATGCAATTTTAATGACTTCTGTATATTCTTCGATTAAAATCCGCGGTAGCGAAATGGTTAAACATAACACGTGGTTTACTTTGGATATTTCATATATTTTTGCACATTATATTTATTCTGCAATTTTCTGCAAACCTAAATTCTCTATAAACGCGTAAATATCCGCAGTCTACGCATCGGTATTGTACAATCATTCAAAAATCTAATTAGACCTCAAACAGAGAGATACGCACAGTAGCAAGATCAGTTGGTCCCTGTTTACAAGCCTTTGTTCTACGGTTCATGTAATTCGCCTCTCGGAAATTGCATTACATCAGACAAGTTACATCGGATCAATTCCGCTCGAACAGCTTTATTCTGTGCGCAAACTTGAGCTTCCAGTTGCATATTGAAAGTTACCGGTTACTAGGCTAATTAGTTAGCGTGTATTATTATAACAAATACTGGCTGATTCCGGTGAAACGGAAACTAATATACCCTATTCCCGTAGTGTTACTCTCGGATAGCACGCATCTATAGCACTATTGTATTATTGTACATGTTTATCGGTGCGTTAGTTCAGCCTATATACCTGTGCAATTGCAGAGTTTGAAACTGCGAGTTGCATCGAGTAACCGTTCGCTCGGCGATTCGTTGCCCGGATTTCTCTCGATCCCGCTATTATATCCTGGTTTTATGAGTCACTTGCCGTGGGAGCCGTAATGCCAGCTGCAGAAGATTCCTCATTGTAAATAATCATTTGAATAATAAGACGGGCGCATGGTTGCCGCGCTTTACAGGCTTAGCCGAAAGCCGATTTGAATTTTCAATGAACGAACGCTCCGGCGATAAATTGGCCTCGTTGATGGGAGTTCTAGTATCCGGTTGGGAAATTTCATGATTCTAATTATTGCAGAGATGCACCGAGCATAGTTTTGTGGATAGTGCTGATTTATACAGATGAATTCTAACTATCGTTTTAATAAGACTTCTTTTGGAATATATATTCCTCCTTTTTTTTTTTTTTTTTATCGGGAAATTATCGTTACGCTTATTTGGATAAAAACTGCAATATAAATTATTTTTTAAAAATATAAATTTGCTTTGAAGTTTAATGAATATATATATTTTATTTCCTCGTTTCACATTTTACGGAAATTATTGCATAATAGTAGCAATAGTAATCAATAGTTTGGCATAAAGCCACAGCCATAGCAGACATCAGCGTAAATTGTGGAAGAAGATCACAATAATAATAATACCAATAGGTAATGCTAGGTAATAATAATAGGCATTGTGGTACTTGAAATAATAATGAAAATTCTGCAATGAATTTTCACGTGAGTATTCTTATTAAAAGATTTAACGAATCAATGATAGTACGGTAATAAAATGGATGAAGTAGGAAAGTAGATCTATAGAAGCGCAAATAATTAATGTATCAATATTTCAGCGAAAAGATTTAAAGAATCTAATGCTACTGCTATTTAATCATTTATTTCGAAAAGAATATTTTACCGGCTAAGGCATTATTATTTGACTACGGATTTTTATGCATTTATGAGGAATTTAAATGTCCAGAACGCACATAGTATGCAGAAAGAAACAAAATATATAAAATATATAAAGTACAGTAAAAATTGTCATATTAGGTCATCCCATAAATAATGTCGTTTCCTTACATAATTTTAAATGTAAAAGTACTACTAGTACTTACATTTATTTTTCAATTGCACCTTCGACAAATGTTGAATAAATTTTTAAAGAAATCTAGCAAACGACATTACTTATGGGATTACCTAATAATTTAAGAATTTCCAATTCCGTACATGGATGAATTTCTGATTATTAAATGAACCAGTTAATAGATTAAAAAGGACAGCTTCTCGTATTGTTAAAGAACTGTTAAATTCGACAGGCGTGATCGAAGCCTCGCTCGGATTAATCAAATTACTTGGATTCAAGCGATTTGAATAAAAGTAACCTGAAACTATTTTACGACCGCGAACCTATTATTTAACTTGAGATATCCTTTCAAGCTTCTGCGCTCGTGCTCGTTAATCAAGTTACTCGGCTTAAAATAATTTGACTAATCTGATCAGAGCTTTAAACACAATTTAAACTTTTCTTCTGGCTTAATTCATTATTGCCTTTAATAGTTAATACTTCATCCCCATTACAAAACCAGCAATTGCGACTAAAGTACTATAAAACGATGCATTAAAAGTTCTTGAACAGAGGACTACCTTACAATATACCACTGTAACGTAGATAGACAGTATTTTACCAGAAAAAGCAACAATTACTAGGTAACTTATTCGTATCCACATTTCCATTGCAGCTTCAAGATAATCCATACTCATGTATTAATGGTATATCACGTTCTCTTGGTCGTACAGTGATCCATGCGGATCAAAATTGCACGCATTAATCTCGTTACTCTCTGCTACAAGTATTAGGTTGTTCGGAAAATTCGTTGCGTCCCTAATGGTATTAATTTCTGTTATGTACTTAATACTACAGCAGCTACAACGCTATAATTCTATAGATTGACAATTGTATCGAAATCCTCTCGATTTCTTTTAATGATCTGAGAAGCGTTATTAATCATATTGCATATGTATGATTAGGAACTCGAAATATAGGAAACTAAAAAAACGAAGTATATAATTTGTAGGATTAGGACTATTTTTTATGAACCTTTAAGCCACGAAAAATCCAGTTATTGATGAATAATAGTTAGACGAGCAGACATCTTTTTCATTAGATTTAGACAACCTGATGCTTCAATAAATAGCCTACAAAAATGATTAGATATTGCGTAGGATATTTTACTATCATCATTTATTCCAACGTTTATAAAGCTCTGCTATATAACAAGAAATTCACCATATTAGAAATATAAAAAAGTTACTTCGAAGGAAGGAAGTTTAAAAATGCCTGCTTTTCTTGGAAAAAGGGATTGTGAAATTGCCTGATAGTCATAACATTACAGAAAGTAAATACTGTGTGCATGAATTATTCAATTAAATGGTAATTGCACACACGTTACTTATGAACGTTCTTCAAATATGGCTACTAACTTTCCGAAAGTTCTAATATATCTATATAATATAAGTCTTAGTATATGCAAATCTATTTAGTGTATTCGTTGATACACACAGTACCAAATAAAAGAGATAAGTCACAACTTCTCTCTGTCCCCAATTTTATAGCTGCAACTCTTCCAAAAAGATCCAATTTTACTCGATCAAGGTGTACTTAAATATCTCTATTGGCATAGGGTTTCACAGAAATTCATAATGCGTTTCTAGTCATGCATCAAAGTTGCATCACGTTCCTGGTCGTACAATGATCCACGTGGATCAAAGTTACACGCGTTCGTTGCTTTAGCTTCAATTACAAGTATATTTAGTATGCGCGTTGCCACGTGCATCGTCGAAGGAGTATAGTTAGTGGAGCAAATATAGCTTGGTAATTAAGTGCATTTTTAACTCTATGCGAACGGTGTAAGCAAATAACCGCTTAATCGTTACTAGACCTCTGAGCTGATATCGATATTTAAACAAAGAAATCGTAATTACTATCATAAACACATTGACTACCACGTGGACCATCAATGAACTTTCTATTCGGATTGTTTTATTTCTTTTAAGTTTTTTTAAGCCTTCTTCCTAATGCTTATTTCCTTAGTTTTATTAACCCCTTGCCCTATAATTATTTATTACCTACGTATGCTAGTGGTAGCAGATTGCTGCCTTTATATTACCCCACGTAAGAAAACATTGAAATATTGTCGGCAATTTTTATTTAACAATCCCCAATCTTATAAGGCAAAGCCAAGATTAGAGTTCAAATCAAATTTCACTCCCAGTAAAGCCTGTTTTTGCTGAATCTAAGCCATGATTTAGAGAACAAGTGTGACTCGTTATTGTAGGGCAATCATCCTTCGAACATATATAATATTCACAATAACGTGAACCATTAGCGATCCATGCGGCGTGAATTGAAAACCACGAAAACGAAGAAAGTAAAATATTTGGTGCGGCAGTGAATGTGTCAACAGACACTATAGTTAATAACTGGATCAGAATTCGTTAACTTCTATTCGCAAGGAGTTAAGAATTGGGTGACAATTCGTTCAGCGTTGTTAAGTTTCTTTCGCAAAGGGTTAACATATTACCGATGCGAAGGTTTAACCCCTGTGCAAAGGAAAAACCAATCCTAACGTACTTACGAGAGTCGAGCCCTTTATTTTGGCTAAAATCTTCTCAATTTACCCAGAGGCACTTACATCTTGGCCCCATACAACTTTTACGACTTTGCTGTATTCGTTACACCAAATATACCTGGACCTGAGGACTCATACTTCTCGTAGAGAAAAAGAGCACACGCGTTACTACTGCTTGACCGAGCATAATTGAAGCTCCGAACGCGCATGTCTAACTAAGTAAGTGGAAAGAATGCGGATATGTCAGACCTCACCATTCCTAGGATCTCGCATAAAATTTTCAATTAGGACATTCTCCTCTGTTTTCCCTCATTGACCTAATTGGCCGTCTCGCACTGCTGTGCAGAGCTAGAAGTTTGATTGGCGGAGGGGGTGCAGATCTGATTGGTTACAATATAATGAAGGTCCGTTTTCTCCGACAGTATAATGTAGTAAAATTCGAACTGTTATAACATAGACTGCGGATCTTTATGCAAATTCAAATCTTTAGAACCACGACGAAGAATCAATGTGAATATTTGTTTTACCCTCTAAATATTAAAACGAGTTCCCTAGTTTGAATATTTGGTGTATTTTTACGCGTCTTGTACTTTGTGCTCTTTCATGCAGCTTCAGGTTTCCCATGAATGCATAAACATGCGCAGTCTACTTATAACTCCTTATTATTGTATTAATACCTTAATACTATTTTGTAGAGATTAGATGACTGCATTGGAAAATGTAATCAAAACTACAGAGTTCTATTTAGAAAAAGGATGTAGCTACATTCTTTAGATGCATCGATGCATAAAAATGCATAAGATTGCAGTCAGATTACGTATCATTTGACCTATTCGGGGGATCAGTGTTACTGAATCTTAAATTATACACCCTCGGCCTAAAGATAAGTGAGGCCATGAGGTAACGAATAGGAGCGTCAAAATGCACAAGAGCTGGAATAGAAGGATTCTTAGTTTGGCCACGAATGATCCTGCAAAGAAAACATAGATCGGCTATAGTTCTCGTTTCCAATGGCGAAATTACGAGGGTTTTGATAACTCTCGAGTGCAAAGGGTTATTCTTGTCACCCGAAATCATCTGCGATTTCACGTAACACTTGACGTGACAATAGTCTGTGCCTGTGTTTAAAGATCGACGGAAATCGCAAGGGAATCAAGCAGGAAAGCCTGATAATCGTAGTAGAATTCTGATATTTTCGCCACAGAAGCGATCGGTAATCACCGCATGGGGACAATATGGAGGGCATAACTGAAACGGTAATTGTTATTACCCTCGTTAACACATCCACATGTAGCGGTTCTGCGTTGCACACGCGAGCGCACGAAAATACCAATGCCCAGTTTGGTAAGCGCAGCGGTCGGCTAGAGGATTAACAATTCCATTGGCGTTAAGAGCGGGTCACAAGGCTTCCCGTTGGCCGAGCTGCTGCCGATTCAATGGGGTGGCTAATGAATTTAAGCTAGTATCTTCGTGTCGGACCTCCACCTGCACGATGCTTAGATCCCGACTGAACCTAGCCCAGATATAGATCCTTCTATATGCATCCACCGCGGAAGTGCACTTGCTCTGTGAGTTCGTTCGCTCTAGTTTTACGTTCTCCGTTCTCCGCGTTTGCTTGGCGACTTCTAGTTTTAAGAGTTGACTTTCTAGCTTCTATGCCAGTGGATCTCCCTCTACATAGCGACGTTTGTTTCTCGTTGAGATTTGAAAAAAACGAGCGCTTCCGGAAAGCACGATATCGTTCGCTCTCGGAGGAGTTAATACGATGTTAATCTCCGTAGATTTGGAATTACTACTCTTGGAAAGTACGATTCTAATCCCTTGCGAAGGAGTGGGGTTAGTGTTTACGGTTCCCTAAGACCGAGTTTATTACGGGCCATGGTAGAATAGTTTACTATACGCGCTTTTTGAGAGTTGCTAAAATTTGCGAGACGATGCATTAGCTTTAGAGGGTTCAACGAGGAACGAAGGTATTAGGAATCATTGTGAACAGCCGGAGAAGTTTATGGAAATTTGTGTTTTTGTAAATCGAAATGATCGGTTGCTTTGCCCTCTAAATATTTATCATTTTTATTGTATTGCGTTTACCAAAAAGTAATTCATTATTTCTGTGATAAGTGCAATATGTAATTTAAATTCAAAATGTAATACCGAGACACAAAAATGAATTGATGAATTTATCTTATTGTGCGTAAACCCCTTAAAGGGTTAATAATTGGGCGAAAATTTTAGAAATATTACTTTATTCCGTTTGCAAGGGGTTAAAATTCTATTCAATTTTCGTGTAGATAAACATTGAATTTTGTGTGCAAAAGGCATCGAATTTGTTACATCTAATACAACAGATTCATTTTTTATAGTATTTTATTCCCGATAAATGTGCAATAAATTTCAATGTTGAAACAATCTTTTTTCTATTAGTTACAAGAAAGCGATTTACGTTACTCCATTATTATTTAATCCGTAGTAAAAACGGACGAGTTATTCCTGAGCTGAATATCTGTAACCGTACAAAAGAGTAATAAAATTCAGAAAGCACCGGCCGTCCTCGTTGAATTAATTACCAGGACAAAGCTGGTACTCTGCATTCTTTTACTGGTACGCGTTTACACTGGTGTAAAAAAGATTTTTTAATAACGTTTACGCGAGAATTCTTAATCCTGGTGCACGCGAAGACACATTTGTAATGTATAACCTTAAGTATTTACAAATGGAAGGATTTGTAATAAAAATGCTTAAGAAAGACAGAGATATAAAAGTACACGAAGCTGGTAACTCGCTGTCAAAAGGTTGAATTTGTTATTTCGCGACACATGTATTTGCGTTTGTAGAAAAGCAATGTCGATTCTGAAACGTGAAAGCAAATGGGCTTATCATACTGCCATTATTTTATTTAATCGATTGCATAGCGTTCAACTTTTTGTACAGCTGAATAAAACTTTATCAACACAACAATTCATTTCAGTTTCTCTGATAGTTTAATACTAATTACGTTGTTATTTCGACGGTTTCGAAGGCCATCTATTTCGTTAACAAGCGAATCACCGTTCTCTTTATACAATCGAATTATACAAACCTTTGTTTTCGTTAATTAAGCGGTCTCTGACGAGGTGGCTCATAACCAGAAGCAGTGAAACGCGCTAGGGAAATAAAGCAAGCGTTTTGCATGTTGCTAGTTGATGATTTGATTACGCCAGTAGACAAAACCCAGAATGAGAGAGAGAGAGGGAGAGAAAGAGAAATATAGAGTGTCCCACCAAAAACATGCCGTCTAATTAAATTCTCTTTAATTATTAATAACTCGAAAAGTATTTCACTCACAATTCGAATAATATTAAAGAGCTCACACTCCCCTAATAACAGGGTATAATAACATTTTATTCTTACCTAGAAATAGAATATTATTCTTGACTAGGAATAGAATATTAATCTTGACTAGGAATAGAATATTATTCTTGACTAGGAATAGAATATTAATCTTGACTAGAAATATAGTATTATTACCAATAAATATACCAGTAAATGGTAATAATAGAATTGTCTAAGTTAGTGTCTCCCAACCGGTGTGTCGTGAGAATTTCATTAAAATTTTACTTGTGATAAAAATGTGCAATATTTCAAGAAATATGATTCGCGTGCTAGTCATCAGTGTTGGTTACCTGCACTGCGTTGCCTCTACTGATATTACATAGTTATTACATTGAGTGCAGAGCTTATTTCTAATAATTATGGCGTGTTGCGAATACCTAACTAGCATTAAAGTGTGTCGCTACTTCAAAAAGTTTGGAAAACACTGATCTAGGTAATGTCTAACAATTTTTGTTAGTACCTTATCGAAACATAAACTTTGTCTTTGTCTAACAAGAAATCGTTGCCTTTTCTCTAAATCTAGCCAAAGCATTGTTTTTCAATTGGTCCACTAGAGTGGTCCAGCCCTCTTCTAATTCTACCAATTACACAGCAGTACTTAATATTATCAAAATCGCTACAAACTTTCCGAATAACCCAATACTTCCGCGAAACGTTAGCATTCCATACGACGACGAATTAAAAATACTGAAAGATCGCGAATCTTGTCGAGTGACTATACTTGTCTCTAATCTACGTTTAACGTGGGACTATAGGCACCTACAGTAATGAAAGGGTTAATCGACCTGTAATTTCGAACCACCCTATAGAAGCTAGACCAAGTCTAATTTAGCCGTGCTGGAGGGTAGATCGGCCATGAAGGAAAATGTTGGAAAACAGCGTTGGTGGCCTGTTAACTGGGACTCGTTAACATGTGCTAAGGCGTAACGTATGTTTTGCATTTGATGAAAATGTGTTCACGTGCACCGGCAAAATAGACGTTGCCTCTCGTCCCGTTGCTTGCGTTACCTCCTGTGTGTGTGTGTCGACCGGACGAAACGAAAATCAGAATTTATCGCGAGCCGTTTGCGAACACGGCCACCAACTAATCTGGTTTCTCCGCTTATTATCCACCATTAGCGCGCGAAACTGAGGGGTACCATGCCGGGAAGCACGTCTGCGAAATTCAGCAAACTCTTCTTAACTGCTAGGCTCCGGCAAAAAATGGCGGAAGTTTCGCAAATTTTTTGCCCCGAACAACTTCTTGGCGTTTGTCCCCCCTTTTTTTGCAAGAGATTCTCTTATGAGGAGATGCGTTTTTTTTAGGTCTTCTGTTCCTCCTTTATCTTGCTTATTTTCGAGTTACGTTGCGGTGGTGGTAAGTTCATCTTTTACACTGCAATAGTAGTGCACGCATACGTAATATGATGGGTAGACTGCGAATTTTTATGCAGATTCGTATTTTTTTAGAAACGTGAAAGGTGGACTGGAATCTAAATAAATATTAGTTTCATCCCTTCGAAGTAGATAATAATGCGTAATTTAGTTTGCATATTAGGTGCATTCTGCACTTTTTAACGTAGATAAATTTCCAGTAAATGTATGGGAATTTGCAATCTAATGATTAGCGAATGGAAATGCAATATAAACAGTGTCTTATTAATGAGAAATATAAATAATTATTTATAACGTGATTACTTCTTAGATAATATTAATATTTCGTATCTTAGAATGTCTCAGATATTTATATCAGGTATTTGGGATTCTATTCTATTGAATTATATCCTTTATTCTTTAGAAAAGTTTTATACTTGTGAGAGGAAGATTATTCAATGTGGAAATCAAAACATAAGTTTACAAATATTGAGAGTGACTTTAGATTTTAAAATGCGAAAATCGTAGCAGGATTGACTTGAATTCTTATTTGCTATAACTAGGCTACAGATCTTTATGCAAATTCAATTTTTTACATACAAAGATAAACCAATAGAATCTAAATAAGAATTGCTTTCAACTATACCTATGGGTACACTGTTCACGATAATTTGCTAAATTTTCGTGACGCTCACCACATTAAACTTAATAATTTAATAATTCCTCACATTTTAGTGGAAATAGTCTACAAACTTTTCGAGATGCTTAACAATTTTTCGCACCATTAGTTTCCATAATTCGAGTTGAATACCCACGGAAAAAGTACACGTTTATATACCAGCCATTCTTTGTTACTTCCAACAGGATTCATTTAGATTTTCGTATATACGAGAATACGTGCGGCTGAGTGCG
The DNA here is from genome assembly GCA_028830335.1 of Eucera pruinosa. Classification (NCBI taxonomy): domain Eukaryota; kingdom Metazoa; phylum Arthropoda; class Insecta; order Hymenoptera; family Apidae; genus Eucera; species Eucera pruinosa. Next base: position 14,609,650 of record JAMYCR010000001.1, read on the forward strand.
CACTTGGTCCGAATGGACGAGTGCATAGTTCAGAATGAATCGACGATGAGTGGGGCAGAGTGTTTGAGAAAATTGATCTACGCGGTCGTGTCCGTCGCGAAAACGAAGTGCACTTTTATTTCGCTTTCAATTTGCTCGTAAAAACCATACTGCTATTCGGCACATTAAAACATTTCCTAATATTCCGTTCTCTTTTACTATCTCTCTAGTATACTCCCCTAACATGTTTGCCCCACTAACAAACGTTTATTCACTATTATATGATGATGACGGTATCATTAGGAAGACAGTAACGACACCTAACGATGTAATTAGAAAAAGAATTCTGGACAAATTCGAGATAGAACATAAGATCACCGATCTACGGATTATAAAAAAAAAAAACATTGCTACTCCTCAGCTTGTCCAAAGTGTGTCTCATATTCAGTTACATGAAAGTAGAGTCCGTGACAAAAAGAAATATATGTACAAAGGTTTCAGTTACTAGCATAATATATATTTATACCGTATTAAAGTGTGTATTCATTTCTAACAATAAGTCCACTGCTCAACAAAATACAACATAACAAATGGATACCACTTCTTAAAGCAGAAAATTAGACGAAATAGAGTAGTCTGACAAAACGGAGTATTAGATGTAATACGTGTTGCACATGCTTTAGCTTTTGTTTCTGGTTTTTGATAGAAATGTCGTACTGTCTTCTATTATTTCCAATATGTTTTAAACATACTACCGACTAGCTGAAAGGACACAAGCGGAGGAGGAATCATCCAATTGCAACGCTACATTTTGTCCAACAAGACGAGACAATAAATACGAAAATCTCCGTCTTTATTCGTTAATTGTGAACGTTATATTTACTATTCAGAGCTGAAGAGAGGCTAAGCAATGCAGGTCCGATTAGTTGCAATCTTCCCTTGTACGCAATTTCGGCTATTGCATGCTGTTAAAAACTAATAAGTGTCTAATCGCGTCATCTATGGTAGCCCTGTGTTATTAAAACGATTAGTTTTATTTTTGGATGTCGCATGCGACCTGCTCTTCGTTTGCATTATCGTTCTTCTCGTTGCGAGCCTCATAGAGTATAGGATAGATGTATCAATTACTGCCACTTTAAGCTGATCGCCTAACTTTGTTTATCTAATTTCGAAAGTATTTAACCTAAAAATTGTTCCAGTTTGGACGATAATATTGTTTATCGTCTCTCTTATTTATGAACATTTTTTTATATGTTGAATATAATGAATCAATTACGAATTAATTGAAAATGTACAACAAAGTTAAATGTCTCTGTTACTGTCACTTGAAAAGTTCTCATTTACATATATAACAATTTTGACATACAGGTGTATTAGCACATCAGTTTGTGTTGACAGATATAAGATGTATAGTAAGCGTATCGCCTTTACTGAATTATACATTGTATTGTACATTGAATATATACATTGGTCACGTTTTAATGTTCAACATCACATTTACCTCCTAATATTTCATATTAAATATTAAGTGTAACCGAATATACAATGTCTATGTGTTGTATATTTTTTAATTTAAAAAATTTTAATAAATTAATTTAATATAAAAATTTGTTTATTTACGATTCTTCGTACATTACTTTGCTATTAAATAAAATAATTAAAGTGTCGGTTATAGGGACACTGACAGTAATTGGGACATCTACCCTAGACGTGTTTTTCTGTATGATCATACTGTGCGAAATACAACAGTATAACTGAGGAAACCGAAGTTACAGCTTTATTACACTGGCTTTCCATTGCCCTTCAACAGGATTTCAATACATGCTATTGGTTAAAGCGGTCAACGCTTTACTAGTATCTACTAGTACTTACTCCATTACTAGCATCTACTAATGGACAGTGAAAGAAAGTACAGTGTTGCCTTGGATATTGGCCGAGGTTCGGGACCGAATCTGGTCAAAGTTGAAGGGAGGTAGATCTTTCAGGAAATCCTGAGTGTCTCCTTGTTCATATAGAGCGAGTGAGATAGAGATACATAGCAGGGCTCATCGACATTTCGTGGTAGGTGTGAAAACATATGTATATACTTGGCCACCGGATCAGTTCCGAAGCCAGTTCCAAGAACTGGTGGGGATAGCGACCGGCCAATATCCAAGGCAAAATCCCGGCCAATATCCGAGGCAGTACTGTACATATAACGTGGGACAAGGAGACAAAGTGTCAAAAGACACGTTCGTCATCTTTCCAGCTCTGAATAGCACACGTATTTACTTCATCGCTTGGGCGTTTGTTTTTCTCGACTGTCGCGTTGGGCAGGCTATAGACTGACAACGAATGACAGTAACATAATACCTATCCCGTCACTTATTGTTAAACACATGCTATTATTATTATTATCTGGATCGATCACGCGCGTCACCTATTATACACTAGAACCGAAACTCAGGATTTCTTAGAAAACAAATACTTGGTGGGGCGAGCGAAAGATTCTCTTTTCCCTTGTGCCGCTTCGATTTGTTGGTAGTGTAATTTCTTCTCGTGCGCGAACAACATGTATGTATTACCATTGGCGAAGCATAGAATAGACTATTAATTGTCTACTTGGCCCACTTACTAAAATAAAACAACAGTGTCTTTAAAACGATGAGAATTGTAAATAAATACTGGGCGAATTAATTGTTTCCGATGTAATCGATTTATAATAGCTAGATCTATAATAACGTTTATAGAAGTTATGTCTTCGTATATATTGCACTTCTATCGTTTAATCTTCTACAAACTGAATTTCGTTTACCTTTATGATACGAGCAAACGTATAATTGTATTTAATGCATGGATAGAAGGTTAATTTGAATTGAATATAATTCTTGAAATAATCATTCTAGATCGCAAGGGGCGTAAAGACCATTTGCTGTTTTACACAATCCGAATTTCAGTATGAAATTTACGATGTTTCCTATGAATGGATAGTCTATCCTGTACTTAGTCAATGGTATTACTTTTGCGTCCGCGAGAAATCGGTTAAACGAAAAGAATGCGGGTCTGATTGGTTAGCGTCCATCTGCCAACTATTATTGCTATTGACTGAAATGGTGATGCATTGAACGACAAAGATTGTGAGTACTCCTTTGTTATTAATAGAATTGGGATCCTTACGCATTTATAGTAAATCTGTTGCGCAAAAAACTACAAAATACACGCGAGGAGCAAAACTATACAAAATATCTAGAGTAATATATTTACACTGTGTAGCATTTAACTCGTAAAACCGATTCGTAGTTAGCTTCTTTTCTTTATTTCTTTGCATAAAGATCCACAGTCTATTAGGTTGTTGTTGCAAGTGGCCGATTTTACGTAGCTCAAAGTTTTGTAGTCACTAATTAATTAAAAGTAACATTAAATGACATCTACTGTGCACAAATATAAAGCTTAAAGCTTGCTGAATATAACGCTTTAAAAGGGAATAGCAACTAATTAAATAGAATGAACTATGCATACAAGTCAAATTCGAATGTACTTCTTAAAATAAAAATGAAGCGCTTGCGCATTATCGTAACACAAAATAAACGACAGATTAAATTCTTCAAATCTGAACTTAGGTCGTTCTCTTAATCGCCGGCACACAATGAAACAAGTGAACAAGCAATAAAAGGAAATACGAGGAGAGAAAAAATTGAAGGAGAAACGACAGAAAAGGAACGTAATAGCTTGCCATTTGCAAGAATTCTATTTACGATGTTTCACATCGCAATGTTCCATGTTTCATTTCGCGAAAGATGTAGTTATTGTCTCATTATTGCACCCACGTTGCTTTAATTCAGCTGCCGTTTACTTTCGCCGGGCCGTTTTAAGCGGGTTTAAAAAGCGTGCGCAATTATTTCGACGCTACAAGCCGCGGGACTTAGCCCCGTCGCAAAAACACTGCTACAAATTGTTCCGGAAGATAATTTAACAAGTGAAACGGTCGCGATGTAACCGGTACACGTTGTTGTTGCAGCATTACGACGGCTGTTCGCATTTCACTAACAGCTGCACTCCTAAAAGCCACAAGTTGAACCTCTACGATACTTGTACACGATTAATCTACTTCACCGGTGTACCTAGAAATCGTTTGAACTTCGCTGTTTGAAGTTCTCCGACCAATCAATCGTTTACGGCAAGTCGTTTCTCTACTCATTCGTTCACATTTTTAACTTTAATCCTTTTCGGTATCGTGGAACTAAAAACTAAGAGCATAGATAAGGTTAGCATTTATTAATATGGAAATAATATAAGTATAAATATTTACATACCCTATGTAATTAATTGTACTATAATATTGGTATGCAAATAGTACCAGAAATTATATTACGTCACAGAAAGAAATTATGTAGGTGAGACAAAAGTAACATAGTGTAATTGTAACATGTAAAATGATTAAAAATCTGCTGTATCGATTAAAGCAAATTTCGGATATATGATGAGAAAAATACAATTGCAGTACTTTCACCGCTTCCTAATTAGACTGAGGATTTTTATGAATTTATGAGACACGCTAAATTTCGATATACTAAAAACAACGAAAATCCACATACTACATTGTAAATGTATACAAAATGTACAATGTAAAGTGCATTTGAAAATACTTAAGGGATGCAATAAATCTCTGCTTCTGTTTTATTCCTTTAGTAGTGTTTATAAAGTTATGAATTTGCATAAAGATTCGCAGTCTAATAATAATGAAACAGCTAGAAGTATGATTCAGATAATTGCTTACGTTTTAATATTTGTACAACTTTACCTTTAATTAAAAAAAAAAAAACGATTGAACAATTTAAAATTAATACCCAGACGATAAACCAATTGATGGTTATCTTGGGATTAAATGAAAAGTAACGAACCGCAACATTTATTAAGGATCTTTAATCAAAGTGAAATAATATTTCCAGTTTTAAATAAACTCCGCCAGACTAAACTCTGTATTTATAAAATAAAAAGTAATAAGTTGAAAGCTTAAAAAAGCTTAATATTTTACATTTTAATACTTTCCATTAAATGGATCGGTAGAAATACGCGGCTTACATAAATTCGATAGGATTATTAGAGTAAAAGGCTGGTTGAACGGTGTTACGATAAATTTTATATTTTCATTCAAATATCGCTTCCTGAAATAAGCTAATTTATAGGTAGCGCTCGGATTATCCGCGTTCGATAAAACTTCCATGGAGTATCGCATTTCTGGAGCAGCTACGTTGTAAAGGGTTTAAAGAAACTTTGTACTTCAAACGTATTATTGCTTGCAGTTGAATCGCAGTGCAAACTAATCAAATGAACAAAACTCAGAATGCGTTCCGTTGAATGTAAATAAATGTTGTTTGTACATTACATTACTATCTATTCTTTATTTTTGCAGATCTAAAACGAATTAATACAAAAGGGAACGAACCACTTTACATTTCTAAACAGTTTTTTTTTTGATAAATTAATTATATAATTACTATAATAATTAATATAATTTCTTAAGTATTACATTAGACACCCATTTCTCTAGTTGCCGAATTTTACGTTTGTTAATTATTTCACTATAGGGTAGATGTCCCAATTACCGTCAATATCCGTATAATCGTTACTTTAATTATGTTATTCAACAGCGAACGAATGTATGAAGAATCGAGAGTAAGAAAAATTTCAACACTAAATTTGGACTTCATTCTTGTGTAGAAACACGTGGGCATTGCATATATGTTTATATTTCATATTTAAAAATAAATATTAGGTGATGAATGTGTCGTTTAAGCATAAAAACGCGACTAATTGTATTGTAAGTAGAAAGTACGGAAATTGTTATAATACAGTAATAGCGATGATTGTTACAATTTATCTTCTATGAATTGGTAATATATGCAAGGATTATTTCCATTTAAGTGACAACTTCTCAAATGACAGTACGAGGGACATTGAACTTTGTTATATATTTTCAATGAATTAGTAATTAGCACATCATATTTAATATGCAAAGAAAATCATCATAAATAAAAGAGATGTTAATTAATATGTTCCAAAGTGGAACGATTATCAAGTTAAATAACTTCTAAAATAATTAAATGAAGTTGCGCAATAAACTTAAAGTGGCAGTAATTGGGTCATCTACCGTAATTTCAAATCGCTTGAACTGTATCACACTTAACTAATTAAATATGATTATGTATTAGTATTTTTGTCCCATCGTGTTGATTTTGTTAAAAATGACAAATGCCTCTATTTTCGGCAATGTTTCAAAATCAGGCGTTCCATATTACCAACGTTTTACCATAAAAGTAAATTCAAGGATCCTGAAATTGCTTGCCAAAATTGAAAGGGTTAAATTTGGTAGAATTTCTATAGGGACGTGGGGGATGGTGAAAGGTGAACAACATCGTTTCGCGAAGCAGAGAAGCGAGTTGTTCGCGAACAATAAACGAGTTCTCGTACGATTGATCGCGGCCACGTGTGTAGGGAGATATCAGGAAGAGGCTTACAGGGTTGCGCGGTGTGACATGTATTTTATGGTTGTGTAGAACACGCCCTAGCTACTATGTAACGCAGTTGTTCACCGCGCTTGTTACCGCTAACTAATGTGCTTCCCGCCCATTCGATACTGTGATCCAATGATCAAGGGTTCCGCTAAAAAACGAAACAAGTGGGGGATTCGAGTGGTAACGGGGAAATGATAAAAAGGGGCGGACAAATTGGGCTTTGTGAACATGCGAGGACTTGGAGCGGGCGACACGATTGCTTGGAATTTAGTGTACTGAGTTGTTTAGTAGTCCTGTAAACATTGGGTACAATTTGCAGGTTGTGGATTGTAATTTCTGTGGTCGAATGGCAAAATACGCTATGTTTAACTTTTCTTAAAATTGAGATAGGTAGGATGTGTTTTTCATTGGTGTAAATGTGCTTAAGCAACCATACGAGTGAGATAACTAATAAGCTTGAATTAACCCTTTCGCTACCGGCACATTGGAACCGAAACCTAAAAGCGTAGATTAGGGCAGCATTTATTAATATAGAAACAATATAGGTATAAACAGTTGGATACTCTATATAACTAATTGTATCGTAATATTGATGTACCAATAATACCTGAAATTATATTGTATTATAGAAAAAGCATACGCATGGTTTTAACAAATGTCAGTTCAATTCTTGAAGCCGTATATATACGTTCATGATAGCGAAAGAATTAATAACTAATTTCTATTATGAAAAGGGAGATATTGCAGTTTTAAGAATATAGTGATTTTTGCTAGTTAAACAGCTTTTAAAATTGCTATGTCGTAAAATTAGAAAATTACACGTATTACATTTCGCCATCTGACCACAGATTTAATATTTGGAAGTTTGTGAATTAGTTCAGAGTGTGAATTATACAATACTCAGTGAATCGATAGTAATTGCAACCATAATTCTTTCGAGAGCTGTGGTGGAATTTTTGTGTTTTCTTGGTGATTGATTTATTAATTGACGATTTTATAAGTTTTGATTATTATTAGGTCATCTCATAAACAGTGTTGTTTCTTGATTAATTTTACTTGCATTAGTTTTTAATCGTTGATTTATTCAATATTAATTTTTATGATTTTTCCGATTTCTTAAACAATATTTGCGTTTCTTCTTTAAAAACATTTTGTATAAGCTTCTTTGAAAAATGTAACAAACTTATAGGATGATTTAATATATGATTATTTTCAATTATCTGCTACATATAAATATTCCTTTAATAACATAGGAATTATATTTTTCGTATCACTAAAAGCGTGAAATGGAAAACATAGAAAAGAGAAACTAGGTTTCACTATATTTTCATTGTAAATGATGCTCTTAAAAAAGATGAATAGTTCTAGAATCGTGGAAGTAAAAAAAACATTTCACAAGGATTGTACTGCAAGAAAAAAAATGTATTTTGTATTCATGAGTTTTATTTAATAATATTGGTGCATTTAGAAAAATAATATGATACAAATATTTTTCGCAATACTATAGAAATATTTCATGCTAACCAGTAACTATTATTTTTGTTTAAAGAAAAATATCCTAAGCGTATTTTCTGTGTGACTTCCTCTTTCGCAAAGTTTCGGCATTGACTGTGTCATATGTTACGAAAAAAGTAGTCTCCGTCCAGGAAAATTTCGGAAAAGAAGTTGGTCTGAAAAATGTAACAGCCTTGACAGCTGTGACAGCTACGTAGACTCATATCTCAACTTTATACCCTGAAATCGTCATGCAAGGTCTCACGGTTTTAAGTCGACGTGCGATGCGTGGATTATTCCGATTTTCGTGACATAAAGAAAGCACGGAAAGAGTTTAGGAGAGAAAAAGAATAGATGGAATAGGAAAAATTTGTCGCGAAAAACGAGAACGAAAATTGTAGGAAACGATGAGACAAACGAGAAAATCAGAGCAACGGTAAAAATTAAAATGATAAAAGATGTAGCTACAGCGAGAATAAAGTACAGGATACATAAAATCTACGCCAAAAATTATTTCAATCTTGGGAATTTAAAATATTCCCGTTATTATCAACAGTGCAAAGCAAAATACTTTAGAAATAAATTATGTTTACAATTTAGAGAGGCAACATTTTTCGCATGTCCATATAAATCACACTGGCATAACTTTTAATTTTATTATTTAATTTTATTTGTCATTTTCCGTTTTATATCTGTCATTTTATTATATTTGCATTATGGAACTGACGCGTCCCACTTATGTAAAACAGGTCACTTAACCATCTTCTGTATCGTATATCAATGTATAAACACAATTGGCGACTTTAAAAATTCCAACGAAAATGGTATATTATAGAAGCAACGATTTTATTCAATTCGTTCGCCATCAAAATTAAATTTGCAATTAGTAAATACCTATTATTTGTATTATTAAGAACACTATTAATAATTAGGTGGTCTGTTTCAGACGAGACTGTTTCTATATAATATTTTAATTACAAATTTCGTAACAGATATCGTATCTATTAACACTAGAATTACCGATAATTAAAGTAAACTTATACGAACGAAATTGAAACTATAGATATTTGGAAAGTTATATAATGCAGTGAAAATAAATGTTCATTCATTTTCATTATAAAGATATTACACATATTACAATTTTATTGGAATAAAATTTATTATAATATTATAAAAGTATTACAACAAATATCCGCGACCTCAAAGTACCGAACTAATTCACGTATCTAACACCAAACCGAATTTTTTACGTACTCGCTTCAACAAAGTCTTCCCCAAACGACTAAAAATCAACCTGCAAAAAAGTGAAAAAGAACCATAGAAAGAAACAGCGAGGCGAACGTTAAAAAGGGCTTGCAAGTTAACGAATGAAGAAAATAGCGCAACAGAAGCGAGTAGACGAAAAAGAAGGGAGGAAGGAAGAGGGCAGCTAAACAAAAAGGACGTTGCAAGATGAACAGGCACGGAAATAAAAGCGAACAGAGGAATCGAGTAAATTACAACGCGTAGAGGATGTCCCCCGGAAGCAAAAGGCGCACGGTGTATCGTGGCCACTGAGAAGTTGTTCGTTTTGCCTTGTATAGTGAAACGAATGTCCGCCGTCATAGGTGCACGGCCGCATTTATTTTGTCCCAGCGAACGGGTTTTCGATTTGTCTATTGACAATCGATCCGCTCGACGCCGCGAGATCGTTTGTCGAATAGACCACAGCGCGTGCTTTTCCTCTACCGGTTATTTGTGGGCAAAAAGAACGCGCGAACGCCGCCAGAAACAAGGTCAACAAGTGTAATCGAAGGTGTAGGTGTGTAGGTTCCGAGGGTTTCAAGGGAGGTTGACCTCACTATGCGCTACGTTCGCATGCGACAGTTTTCTTTTTTCGGGGACAGGCGTTATTCATGACGTCTTTAACCATTTATGGACAAGGAATAGTAACACTGGTTTTGAATTCTCAAGGTTTTAAATTTCCGGGCTTTCGAATTGGAAGCCTTTAAATTTCCAAAGTATCGAATTCTAAGCTATCATGTTTCCTAGATATTAGTTAAAACTTTTTGCTTTAAAAATTCTTTAATATAACCCTTTTAATATAATATAACCTTCTTTTTGCTTTAAAAATATTTTGATAAATACAAATTTTAGAAACGTAGCATCGAGATCGAAATGGGTGGTGATATAGAAACAGAAGCAGAAATAGATTCTTTGCAAGTTAACAATAAGCGTATATTCATAATAACCGTTTGCAACGTTCTGTGTTCACAGCTATCGGTATATAATTATGCTAATTAACATAACTACGCGATAATATATTAGGAATAAATCAATAAGCGTTCCCTCATACGTTTAATACCAGTGCTGTTTAAATTTTCTACGTTGTCTACACTTTAACACGCTGAACACTGACGACGCGTTTATGCGTCACAAAAATGGCTTCAAAGAGACTGCTGACCCGTGTTCGTGCATCGTCGATATTTAACATTTTTGTGTACTAGAAAATAGGTTGTAGGAAGGCGTTTATGTTTTCGTCAAGCTTTTGGAAAGGTCTTACTTCTAGCAAGCAATTTTGAGTTTGCAATTTGATGTTTACTTTTTCCTAAAAAGAGAAAAACAGACAGCAAAATAGAGATGGATTTCATCTTCTAAATATTACAACAAATAGCTTGTTTTGGATATTTGCCACACTTTCACATATGTATTGTTGAAGATAAGTTTAGAGTTCGACGATGATATTCGACTATTAATCCTTTCGCTACGGGACTTTGAAATTAAAAGATTCGTAATTCTAAAATGAAGTTCGTTTCTTATTAGAATGAGACTAGCATAAGCCCAAACATTTAATTACTTTGTATTCTTACATTTTAATCAGCATATAAGAATGATAATAGAAATTGTATTGCGTTATAGAAGAAATGTATGTACACATTTAACAAACGATTGCTCAAATTTTGAGAGCGTATATATACGTCCTTCGTAACGAAAGGGTTAAACAAACTTAGACTTTGAACCTCTTAAATGTTGGAATATTTGGGTGCATTAAAGTTCAGAGGCAAGGTGGCATTCGAACATTTAAATGGGTTCGCGTATTTTACCGAAGAGTTTAATTCAGATTATAAAAGTTTACAAATTCGGCAAGGTTTACGATGTTCGTGTGTTTGGAAGCTACGGGGTTGAAAAGTTGGAGTTTGAAGCCGTAAAGTTCGGAAATATCCGAGTGGTCTCCTTATTCACGACTCCGGGAGTTCGAATTCCTGGATTCCATTAGGTCCCGGTCCAACATTTATAAAATTGGAACTAGAATCAAATTAAGTTGAAGCCTGATATCTGGAACTTTCAAACACGTACTGAGGTCTTCAACGTCGCAAATTCTTCTATTCCACATATTTTTACAACGTTACGTTGGAAAACGATAGTCTGGAAATTTTAAAGAACCTTTTTCGCGAAATTCTTAAGGCTAGAACTTCCGGCGTCTAAACTATAGTGTTTATACCAAATTATTTGTACCGTTTGCATAAAGATCCGCAAATGTCTACTGACAAGTATCTCAAATTTTTCCCAGATTTCTTTGAAGTCTATAACGTAAATTAAATTTGCATAAATATCCGCAGTTCACTAATAAGTATCTCATAATTTTCCCGCATTTCGTCAAAATCCACGACATGGAAAAATTAGAGTCGGAATTGAACTACCCGTTGAAGAGACATCGTTAGTAAAAATACATGATGAGGATGGAAGATTAAATTCAACGTGATTCAACGTAATACTGTAAAAACAGTAGAAAAAAATGCAAGGTACTGAACATTCCAATGGCATTGTGGTTCAATGAAGTAGTTGCTTAATCTTTGACCTCTGAATAGCCAAGGGTCAAAAGTGGAACAGAATAGCTACTTCCTAAACTAAAAAAAGTTACTCTCCTCGGTTCCACTCGGTCTTTTGTGCGAATATCGCTTCTATTCATTGAACTTATCCATTAGAAATAGAGATAGAAAGAAAATGAGGGGCGGAAGAAACGTGATTCGCGTAGCTGGTGCGCCGATTGCGGTATCGGTTACCTAAAATGCAACCTGGCTTCAGTGTAGCGAGGCCGACATTCGAATAAAGGAAAACCGCTCCACTGAATTTCGCTCGATGTTTCTTCCATTAAATCTGTGCTGTGTTCCTATGCTTTTCTTTAAATTATCTATCTGGGTTGGCAATTGATTGATGAAACGGTTGGTTGCAGTGATAGTTCGATTAGGATATAAATTTCCGGTAAACAGTTCGAGACTAGTATGCATTTTAAGTAACGTAAAAATTCACTTAGGCATTAAATAATCTGTAATCTAAATTCTATTTGCTTGGAAGAAAGGAAGAATGATAATCAATCTCGATTATTCCTTTATCTTGATCCGAAAACAAGCCTATTATAATAATCATTATTATTATACATAGTTCATTTGCTATTAAGGGGTTAAGATGAGCTTTATATTAGGTTGGCCAAAAGTCTCGTCGTTTTTCTACAGTGTGACTCTTGAATTGCGACACATAAGTAAATATATAAAAAAGATCTATTAATAGACGCTTCAGTTTATCATTTGGAAGAAGATCTTGACGATTGATTGTAAGGTTAACAAAATTTGATTTCTACACATGCTTAAAATACGACAAAACTTTTCTGCCAACCCACTAGTAAACAATACCAATATTTTTCCACCTAATGGCGCTTTTACATTTATCAATTCTAGCCAATTCATCTCGTGGCATAGAGCATGCAAATGGCATTCAATTGTTGGTCACAGTGGGAATATTATCTAAACGATTGTGATCAAAGTGTTTGTTAGCGACACTGGGCAAAATTTGTCAGTTTCTACCGACTGTGACTACGTTTTCCCGTGGCTGGCTACCACCAGGAATCGATCGATTTTGGCAGTAGGTCTCAGCAATTGTAGTTTCGACCAATGTTTGCTCAATAAACCTCTGTGGACCCGACAAACTAACCGCTATTAGCCGCGGGCTCTCGAGCTGGAAGTTATTAATTGCATTGGTAGCACGGACCTTCGTGTAAACCATTGGGCACACGAGGAATTAGGGTGTTCCTCGTGAAACGCTGAATAACTGAATCGTGCCACTTGCGCGCCCGCACTTCGACGACGTATTGCCTGTCGGTTCGTTTCCGATTATTAAATTTCCCATACGTTACCCATCAGAGATGCGTTTCCTATTAATAGATCATAACGTTGACGTTTCTGTGCGGTTGTTATTAATTACTGTTATTTTGTTTGCTGCAAATATGCATTGCTGACGGTGTTTAGTTTGGAGAATAATAGAGTGGCGTTTATTAGTCCTCTATAAGGCCCTCAAATCTTTTTGGGCCTCCTATTTACATATATTAACCTTTCGGGGTCGGCGCGGTTTTCTTTCTCACCCAAATAGAAAAGATTTTTGTATTTTGATAATACCCTATTATACTACTACTTTAGTTTACTATTTATACAATATGGAGATTAACTATGCGTTCCGTGATCGCTTATAAATAACTCTCTGTTTTACATTAATGTTTATCGTTTTATACTAATCGTAAGAAGAAACTAGAGTCCGTACATCGTACGAATGCCGTTTCTGAAGGGTTAAGTAACCAAGAAAGTTTACTGCATACTCCACAAATCTGTTTTGTACTGTGTTGTATTACTAAGGGTTTTATCCCGTTAATAAAATTAAATTACATTAGATTAATGTTTGTGAAAGTAGTCCCAGTTTATACAGCAAAATTTGTCATATCAAATTATGGTGACGATTGGGAAGTATGACGATTGGATTGTAATTTGGATTTGTTACATTGATGGTAGTTCTTTATTTGGTTTAGAGATTGGTCGAAATAAACTCTTTCAGTGAAAAGTTCGGGAAAATCGACGCGTTTCTAGATTTACAGTGGCTACGAAAAGTATTTGTACAAATTTACGCTTCTTAAACAGTCGTTTTATATTTATTATATTTCAATTATATTATATTATATGTATAATATTATATAATATAATATTATATAATATTATATGTATAATATAATATAATATAATATAATATAATATAATATAATTGAAATATATATTTATATATATTATATATATATATATATATATATATATATATTTTAATTATAGAATATTATATTATATTATATATATTTTAACTATATTTCATTTTCATGGCACTAAATTTTTATAGTCGCATAAGGGTGCTGTTATATTATAGGAATCTTAATACAATTGGGCCAAATTAATTAGAACATAAAATCAGATTAAATACGACGATGCACAAATACTTTTTGTAGCCACTGTATTTTTCAAAGAACTTGTATATTGTTTCTTTAGTATAAATAGGTATCGTTTGCATTTGATTAATTGTTTGACTCATTATATATATAACTTATCAAGAGTGTTATTTATTTCTTTCAATACTTGTTAAATATTGTTTATACCTTTATAAAATAGGTATGCTAGCACGGTTAACATCAGTTTAAATGAAACAAGCACATCACTGTAACAATATTGCATTTGTAAAATTTTCCTACGAAAGGTACTAAAATTTTGCGTATGTAATCCGAATGCATTAAAATAAAATTACCAGCCACAAGTATTTGAACATTTAAAAAAACATGTAGCTTCCTAATATGTTTTGTGTAACATATTACAAGGGAAAAAGTATTTCGTTTGATGTAATAACACGCCAGATGGAATTTTATTTTATATATGCATATCATGTTGCAAAATATGAATATTATATTGCAACTGAACGTGGCATGCAAGAATAACTTATGTCTAGTTTTAGGGATCCAGTTCTTAATCACTTCATTATACAAATAAATGTGATAAGTTTGTCGTGATCAAAATTTAGTACGAAAAAATCCATAAAGACTTATTAGCTATTTTCGAACTTATACAAACAATTTAACTATAAAGACGTAACTTAGCCCATCAGAAATTGTTTCCTTTGCATCTTTTACTTTCGATGATAAATCATAATTTAGTTACAATTAGACTGCAGATTTTTATGCATTTATGGAAATGTTGAATATGCAAATGTTAGGGAAAGCATATAATATGCAGGAATATGCAAGATATCCCAAGTAAAACGCATTTTATTTTATTTGGCGGGTGAAATAACCCTTCGCATAGATTCCATTCATTTAATCTTGTTAACAAAGCCACAAATTTGCATAAAAATCCGCAGTCTAGTTATAATTAATTTTACACCTTCTTTTACACCGAATTAATGATAAAACACGAATTCCTCGAATAACGAAAGATTTGTGTATTCGCTCCGATTAATTTTTTCATTTATACGTTGTAAAGACCTTTCAAAGAATGGTGGAACACCGTTTTAATTTCCTTCACGCTATCATAAATCCCGAAACCCAAAATTCGAAAAATTCGCTTACATTCGCTCAATTAATTTGAAATTGAAATAATTTAGCGCGCGCAAAGCGTGCTACTTTTAACATTGCCCGTTTTTCTACCAGCGCTGAGTAATGGCGCAATTAATGTAATGAGATAATGAAATTTTTTAAGCGGGTAATTCGACAATTACCGTGGCGGGAATAAATTATAGTCTCCGTTTAAGTGAAGAGGAATAGCGTGTTGATTGTGCCGTGTTGTAACGTGTAAGCTGTGTAGTGTGGTAACCGTGCGTGTACTGTAAGCTTGTACTATCGCGAACGATGGACTATCTGTAGTATAATATGCATTGTAAGCTGTACACTACGCGTAGCATAAATTTTCTCACAAAACAACGTTGCCAGTATTTGTATATGGCAAACAGAATACGGAAGTTAACTGTTTATTTTACACAGCTGCTCGGAGTTATATGAAGTTTTCATTCAACATTCCGAGTTGTTTACTTGATGGTAAAATGTGGCTTGCGTAATGAGACTAACACGCGTACAGTCGTATTAACCCTTTGAGTGATAAGTAATTTTGAGAGATTGGCAGGCTTCTAGATTTAATTTCACGAATCACGTGTACACACTGAGAAATTCAAGAAAGTATGAAAAATGAATCTGATAAAAATATGTATAAATAATAAATGATTCCTGCAATTTGAAGATGGAATTTATTTTCATTATAATATTATGCCAGTGTTAATAATTGCTGCGCGATGGCTCGATATCGATACAACGGTAAAGAAATAAAATATAATAGTAGAATAATAGGCAGATAAAATAAAGTTGAACAAATTTAATGGCGCTCAAACGTAAATTTTACGTTGCATGTTATTACTTTGCTATTTGCAGCAAGCGAAGGCTAATGGGAAAAATAATAGAAAGTACTTTACAAATCATTCGTGACACAGAGGTAGTTTTTCTGGAGTGTACTAACGTTAAGCTCCTTTAGCAGCGATCTTGTCGAATGATTAATCCGTATAGATTAAAAAAGCTTCGTCGCGTGTTGGTAATGAAAACGAATGCTGCGCTTCGCTCGCAAGCAGATTACACGATACGCTCGCGTGTTAGCCTCGCGCGATCTTGTTTCTCGTCGACCATCGGAAACTGCACTAGCAACTAGACGGTGTAATCCACTGTTAGAGGACAGTTCGCAACGATATCACCCTGAGTTCGTTTACTTGTACCGTTTTTGCTTCCGCTTCGGTTACGTGCGGCTGCGCGTAAAATAATAAGGCTATTCCCCTAATTTCTCCTTTAACGCTAAACCTACCAGCGACTACATTATATTTATTTGTATCAAAGAAATAAAGAAATATATAATGATCATCCGAACCATAATATGACATGATTATTCGGATAATCAATGTTTTCCGATGATCGAATAATTGTTTTCGTGTGTAAGAAATTAATTTATTCTGAAATACGTGTGTCACATAAATATGTACGTGTTGCATAACTGATTTTTACAAATACAAAAAACCTTTAAAAAATTGATCGATCTATTTCGATTTTTAATCTTGTTTATCAACCTTTCTTATTATTTCACTCATTCTTTGTAACATTTTTATTTAATCCTTTGACTGCGATATTAGAGTGATTATCGGTGCTACGAAAAATCGGTATAATTAGAAATGCACGCATAGTTTACATCTACAAAATAGCTAAGGCGAAGTGTAAAACAAAATTCCGTAACTTTGTACATATTTAAATTTCCTATAAATGCATAAACATCCGAAGTCTAATTGTATGTAACAAAAGGTTATGTCCCGTTAACCCGTTAAAAAGGATTATGTCCCGTTAATCAATAAATTAGTTGATTAAAATAATTTTCACCAAATCGACGTTTACGCATTTGAACCATTTACAATTTATTTATAGTATCGCGTCCTCGTACAAGTCTTACAGAAATTGAAGAGCTACATTTCACTTAATAAATGGGTTCCATCTCGAGAGTAGTATAGAATTGTTGTCAAATGCTGGAAGCATTAAAGGAAAAAGGAATTTACGGGACTACTTTTCTTTTTAATTGAATTTTCCCTGATACTTAATAGACCATTGGAAGAAAGAATCGCGGAATCGGTAAAAGAAGTCGCACGGATTTTATGAATTAACAGTTAAATGGAAGAAGATAATTTTGCGTTCCTTTAAGATTTAGTTCTTCGTAAATGGAGTAAATGAACGGGAGATACTTTTAATATTTTTTTCCTTTCGTCAAATAAGCAAAACGTCAGGAATCAATATCCATTACGAAATTCTTTGGTTTCTCATAGAATTAAAAGAAAGATTCACTTGGAAGGAGTTATTTAATTAAGTACAAATCACTTTGGTTGGTTCTTTTCGATCTCTTTTGAGAAAAGTTTCGATGAAAGAGAAATCATCTTTAAAGCTCTTTCAATTTAAGCTTTATTCTGTACATTCAATTGAAAAATGTATATTGGGTGTCCCATTTAAAACAGGTCAATGCATTTTCTTTTATAGTTGCGATTAATGAAAGATATTTTATATGTGATCGGAATGGTATCATAACACGTCACATAAAATAAGTGTCTTTTGTCGCTAAGTGTATATTGACATTATTGTTGCAACAAATGCGACCAAGATCAAGATAAAGATACGATCGAGATTATTCACCACTCAAAGGATTGAAACCACTTATCTACATACTCTTCTTTCATTTCTTCTCTCTTTTTCGTTGCATTCCATCCTAGATCGCCCAAATTTCGTTAGACACAAGGGCGAAATCTTTCCATTCGCGCTTGTACCCATCGCGGGACCTGCAGCACCTGCATGAGACACCGAAATAATTCGGAAGTTGCTCGGAGAAACGACAGCTGTTAAGATAGTTGCGCGAGACGTGGAAGAAATTGCTTGTAACCCTCTTGCTCTTTCCCTTACGCGTTGGAATTGGACGTTAGAAACGAACGATGGAAGGCGACCCGATGAAAGGGTTGCAAGGCCCCAACGTTCAGGGGGTGGGAGTGGGAGTTCAAGAGTTGCCGATAGATTCATTAGGACAGCACCGGAGAACTTGAGGGAGAAGCGTGTTTTCGGTCGAACTTCCGGCCAAATTGAATCACGCGGAATTTCGTGGTAACAATCTTCTATTTGACTTCGACCGACCGTCTGATTTACCGTGGCCTTTGAGTCTACATACGTATACGTCGTTCAAAGTGATTGACTTGATGGGAGACTAGCTTTGTCTGCTTGACGAGCTTCATTCTTGCTACGAATTCTTTGGAAATGACCCCGGGCAAATTGGTCCTCCGGGATCTACTGTCGGTAAATTGCGTGTTTTTTTAAACGTTTTCCGATACCGTCCGTTGGATTTCAAATTGTTTACACGGAGCTTTTTGCTGCGACTGCTTTTGTTATTTGATTAGGGTAGATGTGCCAATTGCTGTCAGTATTCCTAAAATCGTCGCTTGAATTATTTTATTTAATGGCGAAGTAACGTACGAAGAATGGAGACTACAAAAATTTAACGGCAGTATAAAAGAACATTTAAACAAAAAGAAACAGTAAAAAATATGGAGGACTAGAAAATAAATAAAGTGAAGCAATAAATCATTTTTATCTTGTTCCCATTAAACGCTTCGCTCATATTTCAAATTTTTATTAATTTAAAATCCTATCCACTATCAATATTGTATAGGTTTCCTACGTTTTTTCTATCCATATTTCATCTCGAATATTAAATGTAGAAATAGTTGATTAACATTCGATACTAATGTAGAACCAAATCGTATAAAAAAGAAAAAATATAGATATATCACAAATTAAATAAAATCTGGAAAAATTCCAATGAAGGAATTCCAATTGATTCACTCTTTTAACCATTTTTCCTCGAAACGCATTAATCGCATGCCAACTTTTTATTTCTATTTTCAAATATAAATTGTAAAAATTTCAAATATAAATTAATTAACTGCAGTACAGAAGATCTTATAAAAAAATATAGACTGCTAAGAAGTAAGTAAAATTAAACACTAAAAAATTTCCACTCATTCATTGAATGCATTTAAGATCTCCAACATTCTTCCACCTAACGTTTCTCTCGTAATCCGAATTTTTATTAATATTAAATTCCATCTTCTACCAATACCTAGGTATAGATTCTCTATTCTCACTCCTGCACGCACGTGAACATGTTCATTAGATCGTACCTCACTGTCTTTGTTTCATTGAAAATCACAAAATAAGCTGAAGTAAATTTCACTTCAATATGCAAAGAATGATAATAATCAAAGAATGACTTTCATTAGCGAGTTACACAAACTATATTTCTGTCTCTCATTATCGTATTATGCTTTACTCATCAATTCCACGACGGCGATTTGTAATGTCATCTACTCATACATAAAAAATTGTTATTTAGCAATCTAAGACAAACACATACGAATTTATATCTTGTACCTTATTATACAATGTACATCGTACTATGTAGCAACGCAAAATAATCTCAATAGAGATTAAAATTGCGTCAGTAAGATAAAACTATGTTCTCCGTCCCAAACCAAAAATGTTTATTAAACGAAGGAACAGCAACGAAGAATAATGGCTGAATGGAATTATAATCTTCATAATTGTTCATTTCCAATCACCATTAACGTGTTGACATTAAAACATTCAAATCAACTAAATAATCACACTTTTAGAAATTTCACTGATTTTTATGTTACAGCAGCAATATATACTATCGGAAGAATCGTAGAAAAGTTAAATAACCACATTTTTTAATCAAATAAATGTAACACATGCATAATTATTATATCCTGTTGAAACAAGTAAAATCGCTGTGACAGTCAGCATGTTAAAAATGTCAGTACCTTGTACAGATCAAAATCGTGATATCTGATATTCCTACCTTTTCCCATAGTCTTTGTAGCCACTGTAAGTTATCAAAAAAATTGAGGAATCGTTGGAAATTCATTAAGATGATACTTGCAAAAAAGTGGGACATTGGAGAGTGTCGGTTGCGGGTGTGTGTAAAACTGTTAATCCGCCCCCAAAAGGGTCGATCCTTTTTCTGGGGCACATACATAGTTCAGCCGAGTAACGCATTGATCTCTGCCTAGGGGAGGCTTTGTGTCTCGTGAACCCGATTGGGTCAGCCCCAGGCAACTGGAGGTGTTATTTGGAAGTCCAGGGGGATTTCGGGAGGCTTGCTAGGATCGTTTGACATTATGCAGTGGGGGAGCCGGCTATAATTAACGATCACATTCGTCTTCTCCCGTGCTTTATCTTTAATTATCACGCGATAAGATTCAATTGTGGACGTCAATTTGCTGATATAAACGATCTCTTAGATATCTGCACTTTTCCTCGGAGATGGATATTTTTGGATTAAATACAGAAAAGGGATCGGGTCGATAAGTTTTTCTAACGTTTCACGAAAATATATAATAACAGAGGTATTATTAGAAATACTTAAATATTTAATTAGGACTTACTGCTTTTATTCTAAGCTCGTGAAAGTTCAGTTGGTATTAATTAACCCTGTTACGATATTTGAGTTATTTTTTACTTAATCATGTTTTTACTTTCTTAAAAATTTTCTTAATTGGTGGAGGAATACAAGAAAATTGTTATTAATACGTGTAACTTTTATCTCCAATTTTATACTAAAAATTTGCTTTGCTCAAGATGGGGAAATATTTTTCAAGAAATTATAATTCGGTCTGCAAATTTCGAAGACCGTAGCAAGTTTAAGAGTTGCACGCAATTATGTTTATTGTTAACAAAAACAACTTCTTCTAATTCGAGGATTGATTGTTTCAATAAAAATAATTTTTCTGGTGTTAAGAAAGAGTATGTGTAAACTTTTCATATTCTTTCTCCCTTCTTTGTAATGGAGAGAATTATTTGTATTTGGAGACAAACTTAAGACTATTAAATGTTTTTAAATATGCTGTTACAGTATTATAAATGAAAGTGTTGTAATGTTGTCGGAGTTACTATACACATTGACTGAAATTCTGCATGAGCGACAAATGAGCTGCCTGACACGTGATTTAATTATGAATAATTTTCGACAGGTGTGCCGAGTAATTATGTTTCATTAACAAAAATAGTATATTCTAATGATTAATGCATATGATACAATGCATTGTAATGAATGTAATGTATCGCAATTATAAATGAAAATTGCATTACTGCGTTACGTAATTATAATTTACCAAGCAATTATTGTACAATTTATAATAAGAAATGTATTATTTCAGAATTATAAGATCTACTACTAAATAGTGCGTAAGAGAACTGTAATAAAAAATAATGTTTCATATACTTTACAGTAGCATTCAAAGAAACGGAACCTTAATAGAGATTTGTTTCATCATTTAGAAATTATAACATTTATTGTACTTTCGATATTTTCTATATTTTTGCATATTATAAATATTCCACAACTGTTTCAATTTTCAATAAATGTTCCCAAAAAATCTGCAGTCTATTAATACCGAAACTATCAGTAACTGAATTATACACATACTTATTTCTATCGAAGAAATAAAAATATATGTCGCGAATGAAGCAAATCTTTATTTATCTTTTGTGTAAAAAATTGTGGCATATTCTTAAAAATTCATTGTAGTTGTAGTGTTAAATGATATTAACCCTAAAATAAATTCTTTCATTGGAAAATCTACGTTTGTATTTATAAACTTTAAACTCGATAACGTGCGTGTTTTCTCATTCTTCTCGCAGTACAAAAAGCACAAAAAACAAACAGAAGAAACGTGGTAGATTTACCACGCGAGTAGAAAATGTACGTCGTACAATATAATAATGTAAACACGGAAAGAATGCTTGAAAATCTTCGTTGACTTATGATCCACATATGTTAGTTCTGCATTGAGATAGTAGAAAGACACATCGAACATCTTTTGCAAATATTGAAATATAATTTGATACAATTTTATGTGGAATATTTTCAATTTGCCTGTTACGGATATCACGTGCGTTCGCCGCATGCGTACACAGAACGCGCAAGAGGCGGACAAGTTTTGTTTCTTCAGTAGTATTATGTCGACCATGACCGACAACGCGCGTGATTTGTATCTCGTGCGCATTTGTAATACGCGTCGTGTTTCTAGTCGCGTAAATAGCTCGTATTGTGTTCTAGCCACCGTCTCGCGTTTTCCATCGATAGAATTGTTAATTCGACATTTCTTTCTTTTCTCGGCGAGTACTTTACGTTGCTAGTGGGGCAAAATCATAAAATTGTACAAGATTCTTTAAGCAAATATTTGATCAAGCTCCAAAAGCAACAGAGCTTTTATATCGTAGATTTTAGAAAACGAAAGTGTATAATATGATACAATAAGAAGGGGCGTGTTTTCGTTGGACTCGAGGGTTTTGCGTGTCATTGAACCTTGAGTGTTGTACTTTACCCCACTCTATCCAAGTGCTATGAAAGAAAACAATATTGACAGCTCTGGTCATTGTTGCCTTACATTTCGTAGCTTTGTTGTTTCTTTGCCTATTCTAATGATTTTCTGATTCAGTGTATGATTTTCAATTTTATTTGATTACCATTCTATATAATTTACTTATATTTTATTACTATTCTGTACATTTTATTTATATTTATTACTGTTCTATACAATTAATTTATACTTTATTAATATTCTATATACTTTATTTATATTCATCATTAACTATTAAATGAATTAAACTAAAACAAAATTACTAAATAGAAAAATATAAACTATATTAACTAAGTTAATAATTTTCAATTTACGAATCGTAATCAATTTCAATCAATTCCATTCTGATTAGTGAACAAAATTTGAGTTATAAAGGGTTGTATGCATGATTGAGAAAGGTATTAATTGTTATTTCTTCTCTGAATTTTCAGATCAAAGGGAGAACAGAGTCGCTGCGTCCCAACTTTCGAAACAGAAATGAGTTGAGAATCGGCTACGATGTTGAGTCGTCTTTCGGCCGTGGTGGCCTCCATTATGGTTCACCAGCTGCACGTTTTGTGTGCCGCCACCTCATTAGGTAAGCGAATGTAAATTCCCAACAGCTAAATGCTCCACGTAAATTAGCTCTTTCAATTCTGTTACAATCATAACTCCATTTTGCCAATTGCGACAAAGATGTGAAGATTTCCTTCGAAATTCATATTCTCCACTATTTTACGTTTCATGGCTAAATCACGATATGTAATTGTTTAAAAATTAGTATATAATTGTACACAAATAGAATAAAGACATGTCTATAGGACGAAAAAAATTTACAATAGATCAAAGTAATTGTGTTTCGTATTAAATACAAGAAATGGCAGACCATATTATTTTTCATTTTGTTTTATTCTATAAATCATTTGTATTGGAAGTGATACCAAACTTATAAGCTATAGTGTATATATTAATGCAAATTATAAGTTTAGTATATCTACTTCTGCATATAAGTAGGGAAAAGCTGGAAAAAGGGGGTAGTTTGACAAAGCGTTGCACTCAATTCTGTAGATTTTGCACTATTGCTACTATTTTATTGATAGCAGCATAAATGTCTCCTATACGTAACATAATAGCAGCAGTAGGAAACAGAAAGAGATTTCTACCAAAAAGCAAAAGCAAAGCCACTTTAAAAATTTATGACTCGTCCGCCGATTTTAATGCAAATTGATTTCTTTGTAAACAAAAGCAAAGAAGTGGAAATTAAACAGAGGAGAATTTGATCCTCCAAGTATTAAAATATGTTCTCCAATTTGGCTGTTTCAACAACCTAATATATACACCGTAATTTTCGATAGTTTCAACGTTAGATAAAATTTTGCGGATCAATCGCGTTTCACCAGCAGCTGACAAAAATTCTTCTAGACTTCAGTTCATCGCTTCGATAACTGATGGTCCAATCGCAGGGTAGCGAATACCCTTATCGAGACAGAAAATATCGTGGCGCGGTTGTGAAAGTCGACTACCAGTTACGTCCAGAGTATACGCGTTGAATAACGACCTGTGGGTTGAACGGTTGGTTCCCAGACATTGTCCTATAATTTTCCAATTAAGGCATTGGATTCGCATAAATCCCATGGGCCATGGATAGAATCCATAAATTCGACGTTGTACTGAGCGACAAGTTACGCTCGATCCAATGCAGTTTTCAATCCGAGATCAGTCCCTTACATTGCCAATTTGAAATCGTTAAAGAAAAGGTGAATCTGTTCTATTTATTAGGTCGTTGCATACGAAATGGCCGATTTTATGTAGCTCAAAGTTTTGTAGTGATTAATTAATTAAAAGTAACATTAAATGACATTTGCTGTACATAAATATAAAGCTCGAAGTTTCTTGAATTTAACACTACTGATGGATCGTTAATTGGTTTAAAAGGGAATAGCAAATAATGCAAAATCAATTTTTGAAAATTTTTGGCTTGTAAGGGTTTGATACTCGAAGACAATTTTGTATGCATTAATTCAAGCAGCTTATGTTCTACGCATGGAACATTGAATAAAATCCTGTAGGATGATTTATTTTTTTGTAATTTGTTAAGAAGAAGAAGATACGTGTTTTTAATAAGCTTCACGTTTGACAAAAATCTTGTTTTTCGTAAAGGTAAGTCTCGTTTGCCGGAAGATATACTGTCTTTCCATGAAACGGGAAACTAAATACGACGCACTTTAGGATTTTTTTTCTTTCTTTCCAGTCCGAATTTCTTAATATAAATTTTCAAAAGGCTCATCCGTTCACAGAAAACCTGAAAACGTGTTTTCTTCCGAGTATCTTGTAATAAATGCAAGAACCCGTTGAAAATATTCTGTTTCTCGGTTTTGTAAACTTGTTATTAGTCCGTGGATTTTTATACGGATACATTGTTTTAAAAACGCAATCAGAGGAGTGAAATTTAATACGAGGTTTTTTCCACCTTCTGTATATAATAAAATGTGCTTTATTTTCGATATTCTATATTTTCTACGTACTGCGCGTATCGTATATCTCTTTCCACGATTTTTACCTCAAATGAATAAAACTGCACAGTCCAGTTATTACAAAGTATGCCACAAGAATACTATGCTCATTCTCTTCGAATATTATATTTCCTGTTAGTTATCAAAACATTCAATTTCAATACGCGTTCCTATTACCTTTTTAAAATATCTAATTTATATTCAGTCAAAATTTAATATTAGCTGGAATTCCTAAAAATTCATTCAGTAGAAGGAAATTTATTTATACAAAGCTTACAAAATATTTATTGCAAACGACCATTTCTTAGAGATCACAAATATAATCAAACAGTTCCTTATAATATTAACCCCTAATTCCTACATCTATTAAAACTTACGTAACCACGATTAGTTGTCTGTGAGACAGCTAATGTTTATTGCATCACAGTATATGTATTCGTTTTCTGTAGCACAATACTATTTCCATTATAATTTATACTCATACTACAGAATATTCAAGTTTATTCCAATACACCACATTTCATTATAAGAATTTCCCAATGTTTTCCAGTATATTCCAAAATATTTCATTATACGAATTTTCGATTGCCTTCCAGTGTATTCCAAAGTATTTCAGTATAAGAATTTCCTAGTGTCTTCCAGTGTATTCCAAGATACTTAAATATAAGAATTTTCCATTTTTTTTCAGTGTAATCCAAAATAGTTCCGTATAAGAATTTTCTAGTGCTTTGCAGTGTATTTCAACATATTTCATTATAAGAATTTCCCAGTGCCTTCCAGTGTATTCCAATATATTTCAGTATAACAATTTTCCATTCCAATATATTTCATTATAAGAATTACCCAGTGTTTTCCAGTGTATTGCTATATATTTCAGTATAACAATTTTCCCTTCGAATATATTTCATTATAAGAATTACCCAGTGTTTTCCAGTGTATTCCAATATATTCCAGTATAACAACTTTCCATTCCAATGTATTTTATTATAAGAATTATCCAATGCCCTCCAGTGTATTCCAATTGTACATATTTCAGTATAACAATTTTCCATTCCAATATATTTCATTATAACAATTTCAAAGTGCTTTCTAATGTATTCCAATACATTCCTATATACTCGAATTTTTTAAACATTTCGTGTATCCATCTTGCCTTTATCATTCTCCATCCACCGTGTACTTAGCATTCCCCAAGCTCGCCAATATCATTTCTCAACAGATTTCAAATTCCATTATATCCGAGTCGAAAAAAGGATTAACAATAAAGCGCATCATCGAAGCAATTTAAACGTGTAGTTGGTAGGTTGGCATTCGCAAACAATTTCCTTTGTACGTTCTAGTTCGATACGGAGCCTCGGAGTAATCCCGCGGGCGACATTCCCGGGACGTATTTCGAAATCCTGACCGGTAACCGGGTTTATCCTTCCGGGGAGATTATGTGCTCCGTCTTTCTAGCAGATATTAGAAGTCCCTTCGTTCCTTTTCCCGGAGTGGCTGTGTGTAGCCAGTGAATTCAGTTCGCGAGATTGGTCCTGCCAGAAAGGACCACCTCTCTTCTCCTTTCTCGCTTAGAGCTGATAAATTTCTTCAGGATTATCCCGTCGTCCTTTTGCGAAATACTTAGAAACGTAGCAAAGGGGACCATCTGGTAAAATCGGTGCTCTAGCAAGGTTCAAAGAAAAACTTGTTCCAAGCCTAAATGTATATAGAAAAGCTTGAAAATTCGAGGAAAAAGACCTAGTTTAGTTGTGTGTGCGTAGTTTGGGTTAAGATCGTTCGGGAAAATAATTTTCAGGGCGTTAAGTCGGTCGGCGTTTTCTTCGCGAAGGAAATGAAAGGAACCGGAGCTGTTCGTGTTCTAAGTCCTTCCGGAAGAACGGTTCGACGCCGTTTGAGCCGCCAAATTTGATGGAGGGATATTGCGCTGCTTCCTTGCGGTCTTTCGAATTCTACTTTCCTTACTTTATTTTCCTCGGCTGGTGGCTGTGTCTCTTTCAGCCACCACCGCGGCCTTTATAACCGGCGAGATTGCTCAGTTTCTCTGGTTTCGACTCAAAGGAGCAGAGACACGCCGGGAACCGACTTTATTACTTCTTCCGACTTCTCGATCGCGCGTAACGCAACTAAACCGTTGCAAAGGGAACCTCGCGTTGTTACATTTCGCGGTTGTTTCCGTTTTAATATTACACGGAGAAAATTAGTGTTGGCAGAACTCTAAAACATCTAAATATTGCTTCGGAATATTTCACAGATTCTATGGACAAGAAAAAGGTAAATGTTTTGGGAGAAATTCAATTTTGAGTCATGTTAATATTTTTCATAAGACCTTAACATTTTTGCTTCTATTTAGATTCGTTTTCTCGTAATCAATGATAGAACGTAGACTAGAATTTATTTGTTAAAATATCGTTGATGCGATCGAAAGTTCGAAATGGTTTCGAAGTTAGGAAAGTGTGACGTAGGTTGTAGTTTATGGAAGTTTTCAATGTTGTTCGAAGTTTTTCGATCTTTAAAGCTGACGTTTTTTCCGTAACCGGTAACACTTTTCGCGTGAAGTTTACGGTATAAAGTGTTTTGTATGGAGTTTAGTAGCTACCGTAACCCCCCAATCCCGGTATACACGTGGGAGGAGGTTTTACAACTTCAAATTACTTTTACGTTATGAAAGTTGCCGGTTGCCATGTTTAGACGTTCAGATTTCACATTTTATGACTGTGCTTGGGTAAAGTTATTAGCATATATTAATAATTTTGATTCAGAAATTTCCGTCTGCTTCTGTTCCTCGTTATTCGAACAACACTTTTGCTCCAATTCAACTTTTCATGTTTATTAATTTGCAATGTTTATGTTCATGTTTATTTCACAGTTATTAACTTTTCTCGGCAAAGCACTTTTACTATTGTTTCTGTAGGTCAGGGAAAATATTACTTTTTATAAGCACAAAATAATCCATGTAAGTGGAATGAATTTATTCAAGTACAATTTATACGTTTTTAAAGTAATAATTGATAGCCTACAACTACTGATATGTAAACGTATTTTTATAACCGTGAAACGTAGCAAAAATATTGCAATCGCAATGAATTAAAGGAGCACATGATACATTTGTGTGGACAACTATGACGCGAACATAATTTCATCGATGAAATATTACGATAAAATTTCCAGTAATCGATACTAACCCAGCCATTAACACTTTTTATGGTTTTAATTATTAATAAGTTAAATTATTGTTATCCCAGATACTAAACAGACCACAATTGTCTGTAGGTTGTAAGAAAAATCATAGCTGACATTAACTTCAAACTGGAACCTTAATTTATAATTAAAATTGTAGAAAGTGTCGATGACTGGGTACGTTATCTTATAGAAGTTAAATTTTATAATATTTTATTAGTATTGATGGAAAAGAATTTTACTTTAACGCCTTTCACAGTATCTTTTATAGTAACATTGTTTAATAATATAATTTTGTATGAAAAATTAAGTATAAAGTTCGTCGACAGTATTGATTAAAGTTAACATAAAGTACTGAAAAGAACTATTTATGGTCTCTATAATTTTAGGTATGAAATCTGAAATGCGTCAACGTGACGACTTCCGTAAACATAGTGTTAAAAGGGTTAACAGACACAACAAACGTTCAACGCTAGGCGACTATAGTTGTCGTTAGTATTAAAAGGGTTAACTTCACGGTCTGTATTTTATCTAATATTTTACCCTTTCTCTTCCCGTCTATCGTTTCTTCTGTTCGTTACGTGTTTCTTTGTTTCTCGAAATGTCAGATTCAAACGGATATATTAAAGTGAGGGAGTAAATTAACAAGCCGGTGGGTTTCTGTCCGGCCAAATATTGTATAAGTGGAAGAGCACGCGCTTGTTGCAATTTCGTCGGCGACAAATGGCTCCGCTATCGCTGCGGGAATTATGCAAGAATTGTATCGATATATGCATGGGCACACACTGATCCATAACCAGGTATCGTGGTGAAACGACGCAAGAAACACACAGTTGCGAGCTGAAGGCGATTAAATTAACGCGCAATCCTCGACGCGACGGTTCTCCAGTGAAATTCGACGGCTATGAAAAAACGATTAAAAGAAGTTATTATTATTTGAACGGTCAATTACATGTTTCTCGTGGAACAATAACAAAATTAGGTGAAACGTAGGTAGGAGTGGGAGATATTGGATTTCAATTAACCCTTTCATTGATATTAGCGCATTATTGGTGACTCTTGCTAATTAACCTTTTGCCCCACGATTATTTTATTAGCTACTTTTCTATTTATTATATTAGGCACTCTTTATAATAGTTTTAGTCAAACATTATATTACAACTATATTATACAATATAAACATTATATCAGATCATATGTTTTCAGATTTTAAATACATTCATACCTTAGAGAAACACAATAAGATTTCACTGAGTTAAATATTTAACATCGTGGCTATAAAAATTGCCAAATATTTACCTTGTTACCTGCTAGTTTTTTCAAAGTTATAGTCTACAAATTAAATATGATATTAAACGTAAAACTACCATGTTTTTAAAGCTGCTAGAAGTGCCTGTTTACGTATAGGAAGATTACTATTAGGATCATTGAATTGTTCATTATCTGATTATACTTATAGACACATTGATAATCATTAGTTTGTATGTCGTGGCATTTCAGTTGATGTAACATGCCACAGATGTCCTCTGTGTAATGAGACTCGATATCAGCGACCCGGCGTCGTAACATGCGACACAAACAACCTCGACACTTGATACTGAACAGTCTGATCATGAGGATTGCAGTACACGTGATTCGAAGGTAGAGTTTAACAAACACAATCGTATCTTGAACTCTACAGTCTATAATAATAGGTGTCTAGTATTTGCTGATGAAATCTCTTACATGATTTTATTTGTACTTTATTAACCCCTTTGTCCTACGACCATTTTATTACCCATTTATGCTAGTGTTAGCTGATGGCTATTTTTTTATCATGTCACATAGACAATTTTTATTTAATAACCTTCAATCTTATAATACAAAACCAAAATTACAGTCCAAATTAAACTTCATTCTTAATAGTAGGCGCTTTTTTATGAATCTGTGGGATAATATATAGAACGAGTATAATTCGTTATTGTAGGGCAAAGGGTTAATAGATACAAATACAAAAGACACCACATACTCATAGACTCTTTTAATTGAATCAGTGAAGTCGAAAGTAATATAAGTCGCTTTCTTTTATCAGCAGTCGTGTTGTTTCTGGTCCCATTTTCTTATATTTATTGTATAAAATTGCACTATATGATGATGGATAACATAGTTTCTTCTGTGAGTTGGATATATATACACAACTAAGTTGGAAAAAATAAAGAAGTGATTTACTTACTCGATGGAAATAGTTAAACAACTAAGAAAATCAGGAATTCAAATGTTTGAGAACTCTAAGGTTGACAGTTTAAAAAGTTTGGAAACTGGAACATTTTAAAATTTTAGGAATTTAAGAATATGAAAATTCATTATACACTCCATCAGAAAAATATTCGGGTACTAGTGTCTCATTTTTGTTCTATCATTTACGCACCTTGTTTTTTTCTTTAAACAATTGTAAACTTGTCGCGGGGATACATAAAAAATTACGTAAACAACAGTTTGCAACAACTAAAGACTTCGGCGTCTTTGTTACATAAATACTTTGTCAACAATGTATTCACCTCTATAATAACATAGTATTTCGTTCATTGCATTGTATGTTTATTTAAAATACGGATCAAATATATATTGGCGTCCATATATTTTTATGACAGACTATAAATATTTTAAACTGTTTTTAGATACATATTTTTGAACGACTGGTGTTGGAATTTATTGAAATGAAATTCAGGGTTGTAGCAAGTAGCTTCGATGTCGTTAATCCTGTTCCATGACTTCGGAATCCTTAGTGCTATGAATCCTATACCCTTGATACCGGTGGTATACCCCATAACCTCAAAACACTCGATATCAAGTTCAGCGATCTAGTGGTTAAACTATGTTTGTGATTGAAGCCCTTGGAGTTCCGGATTCTAGGATCCTATAGTTGTCAACATTGACTTCCGTGTCTCTAGAGTCGTCAGCGTTCAGTTGGATACAATATGTGTTACAGTTATAAAACATATATTTACTACAGTTACCAATACATTATTATATACTTTTACTGTTGAATATTTTCTGTAATTATCAGAACAGTATTAGTTACTCTTACTATTGCGTATTTACTACAATTATCAGAACAGTATTAGTTACTCTTACTATTGCGTATTTACTACAGTTATCAGAACAGTATTAGTTACTTTTACTATTGAGTATTTATTACAGTTATCAGTACAGTATTAGTTACTTTTACTATTGTAAGATATGTATTCGGTTTTGAAAAGTATTTTTACTTTTACCAGCGCAAGATATCCGGTTTTAGAAAGTATTTTGCAATATAATTTTGCAAACAGTCGTCTGTACAATATTGAATGAATATCGTTCTTTCTACATTAGCCTTTCTATAATTCCACAAAAATTTACATCTTACATTTTTCATACATTTTGCTGCTTACATTCATCATTCGCTAATTGTTTAAATTTAACTTTCGAACATTCTATAATCTGTCCCTAAATCTCTATAATCTTGCCCTTAAATGATTCTCAAATTTTGTTACGAACTTTAATGAAATTGAATTCTCACGAATTTTTACTATTTGCTAATTATTACACGAAACGCAGAGAGCAGCTATTATTCATTATTCTTATTTTTCCGAACAAACTACTTGCTTTAGCGAATCACAAAAGTTTATTCTTGTTCTCTGGTATCCGGTGCGGCGTGTAACCTTGCGAAGGGAATACATTTATGTGTATCGTCTTGGAAACTCGCGTACCGCGTGTGCTCGCTGCTGATAAGGCCATTCTATCCGTCGACAGCCGAACGAGTTTCCTTCTACTCGCTGGAAAGTGAAAAACTTTTCCACTGCAGTGCACTCGTTCTCCAACTTCGCGATTGTTTCCATAGTAATTCGATTTTCTGCATTTATTACGCTAACGACGTGGTTGTTGCTGTTTATTAGGAAAACCTCCACCCCTCCTCTCCTCCTTTTTTAACCGGATTGACGAACATTTTATTTCTCGTCGCGAAACAAGATCAAGGGAGCGAGCTACGTTTCGGCATTGATCTCGGCTTAACTTGGTGATTTATAACGACGATGTCGGAAACTTTTATTTCCAACGTGTCGGCTTATTTCGTTCGCGTCTTGTTTCTTCGTTGTGATTTGAATTCGCTTGTTTACGTTACAAAATATTACAACAGGGTATTAATCATTCGCTGTCGGAAGATTTTTCTGCAGCGTTACGTTTCTCGTATTCGATGATTAACCCTTTCGCTACTAAAGACGTATATATACGTCCTGAAAACTTGGGCAATCGTTAGGTAAAAATATACGTATTCGTTTTCTGTAACACGACACTATTTTTACTATAATTTGTACTTAGTCCGCTGTAATTAATTATTCGAAATATAATTTGCAAATAAATAATCTTGAAAATATTAATAAAACGGGACGAATATATGTTACAACTTAATACCTTACTTTACAACAATGTACCATTATCTATGGACGAAGCTCGAGCAACTACACGTTCGATATTACTAACTAAAGTACAATAAAATTCTGCTCTCGTTTAATTACACTACACGCAACTGCTCGTAATTAAATTTCAATTCAATCAGAGTATTATACGTTTCTCCAAGTCGTAGTAAAATTTTCATTATCCCGTAGTAATGAACCTTAAATCGATTAATCAAGTTATTCCAGTGATATTCGTTTGTATAATTACGAGTATCTTGCATTTATTATAAAGGGAACTGTGTGGATAGGTAAAAGAGGGGGGCAGGGAGGGATCGTTAGTAAATTTACGAGCAAGTTTAATTATATCGTTGTATCTCTGTAATGAAGTTTAGACGGCGGAACGTATAATCTGGTTCTAAATTGTTTCAGGTGCTAAGCCGTTTCCTGGACTGGAAAACCTGCCGAGGTCTTTTTGGCATGAGCTCAGTTCGCCTTTCACCGAGGTAAGTCGGCTACATAATTGGAATGAACAGTTAAAATGTCTTTTCAAAAAGGCAACTGCTATACTTTTTACTGCTTCCATCGCCTCTTGTTGCACAAAGTAGAAATCTCTTTGTGGTGGCGTTGTGAAAGGGAACATCGCGCCGAGTTTCTCAAATATTTACGTAACCTTTAGATAACGAAGTATCCAACCTCTTTTGTCACGAGTTTAATAATTTTTAATCCCATGGACAAGATTCCGTCGTCCTTTACAAAATGCATCTACCACTTGCAATTACTTTTAATTATTTAACGACTGAAATACATTAACCCTTTCACGGTGTAATAAAATAAATTTCCTTTATTGTAACATTTTCGACATTTTGAATGCCAGATACAGAAATTACATAATCTCAGCTATTTATATGCAATACATTTTAATAATGATATCGAAATTAAAGTGCCATATTCGATAATTTACTCGAGTCTCTTTCGTACTAAACGTGAAAGGATGAAGCTACATAAAATAGGACATTTGATAATATAATTAAAGAAATCAAATTAAGGAAAACAAACTTTCGCAAGGATTATTTTAATCGTACAAACACAAGGCATGAGACAATGTTTGCATTGAACTTAAATTGAACCGATAGGTGCACTTATCGTAAGAGTATAACGTTAACATATCGTTAGATCCTTTTTGAGAATCTTAACACATTCTAACAAGTACGTATTATCAAAATTTCTTTTCGAGTCTATTGATTATCATTTGCTTGTTGCATGCCCATTAATGATTACAAAAATTTGATAACCCATAGTTCTCAAAAATTTAAAATATAGATACCTTTTTTTTATTTCTTTGATGAGCGTTTTGCACTCACGTTTCTTTTAAGCCTATCAATCCAATTATTTTCGAACCTCTTCATTTGATTCACAGGTATACGAGGTGGAAAGTTTCGCGACGGAAACTAGTGGCACTCCGGAGCCCAGGCCCTTTTTCGAAGATCCAGAAAGCAACATTACCGTGCAACTCGGTGCTCAAGTATACTTGCACTGTAGAGTACAAAACCTACAGGATTCTCTCAAGGTAAGTTATCACTTTCTCTTTCTTTCATTTTTATTTTGTTGACGTTTCTCCTAATGGTCCCGTACCATGTATTTCGATACTCACCCGCCGAGAAGATGCTTCAATTGTATGTCTCGGAATTGTATGTATAATCTCGGAGTGAATCCCGCATACGGACGTTTCTTAAAGGATTTCAAAAATGCTGTTATTCACGGCTCCTCGCGCGATTATGCTCACGCTTTTAGCAAACTGCATATTTTGCCACGCAATCTTTTTCCGTTTTCATGACACTTTTGTGTGTCTCGAAAAATTTCACGTGAAACATCCTTGGCTGTCCGAAAAATTAAACACTGCATACAAATGTGGAGGCTGTATGCATCACAGAGTTTATAATATTTTAGTATTTTTAATATTTAACTTTTATTTCCTTATTATTATACTTCTTATTTAGTTTTAATACTATAGTTAATGCTTCTATTAACCAGTTATCTGTGTTGCCCTCTTTTAAAAGTGTGTTTTATTTATAATATTGAATTAACCATGCTGAACTCCTCGGGTTATTTTCGACCTAATCTCGTCCTTATTTCTCTAAAATATTTTGTTGTCTGGAAATAAATATAAAAAAGTTGTTCTCAACGTTTGTAAATTATTTTTTATTCAGAATTATAAAACTTTCCTTCCTAAGCAAAAATTGATTTGATTGAATTTAATTCAATTTCGAAGACTTCATCAGGGTTAAGTTATGATGAAATGACTATTTTATTTTTTCAGTAAAAGCATAAATTTCATTACTCACATTTATTTATTTACTAAACTTGAACGTATTAAAGAAAAGAACAAAAATACGAAGTTAGAAATTTGATCTGCTGTTGCAGAATGATATTGAGTATAGTAAGATATAATACTTCCTTAGATCACACTGCATACAGCTTTTTTCATAATAACTTCTTATATTTTTTTATTTGTTCATTTTATTTCGCCTTCATCTCCAAATATTTAAAGTTCTTGAAATTTACGAACATAGGTATTTTAGTTTTCACCAAAATTGTAATTTAAATAGCAAACGGTAGCTAATTTCTACGCATGACGAGTATACTCGTCGTAACGCTAAAAATTGTCATTTCTTCGTGACGAGTATACTTGTCGAACACAGCTAACTAATTAATTAACCTTTCGAGGACGATGCAAATTTTCCTATTTTTTCCGTTGCATTTGACTGACGTTTGTATAATTGTATCAAGCTTGTGAAATTAAATCGTATAAGTATACGAAGAGCAACACGCGGCACGGTGTCGAAATTTGGCCACCATTGTAATACTCTGTAATTTATACTGTCACACATCAGATTAATATTCCGTGGATAATGTTTTACGAGGGTATTAGACCTGTAGTTATGACGACGCTCGACTAATTTCAGCTTAAATTAAAGGGTTTTATTAACCGAAAGTTTATAACAGGTGTAGTGCTCGTTATACTCGTATATTAGCGAATATCTAATTTTCTCTTGTAAGTTTCATGGAATCAAAATTTTGCTCGTAAAATTCTTTATCATTACGATGGTTCATTGAATAATGGTTATGTGTGATTCTTAATTTTTCTTATCTTCTAACTATACTTGTAATTCTGTGTTGAGATGACAAAAGACGACGTTGATAAGTATTAGGTGTATAAATTAATTCAGAGCCTTTATGTTTAAACTCTTCGTATCTGTATTAATTCGAAATGGCTATTTTTCTATTTTTCAAGTGACATATTTGCTTCATTAATGTGAAAATGCTGACAATTTTTAATATTAAAAGTGTATTTGATTTTTTGTTAATAAATATTAAATTTTATGGAATTCTGACGGCTCAGAATTAATTTCTGCAGCTAGTAATAGATGAAACGTGTCGCGTTTTGCCATTTGATTCCAGAATTAGAATACGGATTTTTATGGGAATTCATACCTTTAATAAAAAAATGAAAGAAACGCAATGGTAAAGTTTTTTAAGCTATCACATTTTCCAATTCTTATGTTCCCTATAATATATAAAAATTCTAAGCTAGTAGTGTATGTCATAAATTTTAATATTATGACATATTATATTCAAATGCATATACCAAATCTATATTAATAAATATAACATTTGTAAGAATTATATATACCATAAAAGGTATTAATTGCGGATGAATTATTCGATTAATTCATATAAATGGTGCACCATTTTATTTTGTTTCAATACATATACATATTAGGCGAATTTTATATTATCATTCAGTTAAATTAACTCATGTTTCAATAATTGGAATTGCAATTTTATTTTTATCAATTTTAATTTGATTGCATACACTACTAACTGCGTTCCCAATTTATAACAATTAGAATTATTGAATGCAAGTTGCAAATAGTATTTCCGTATACTGCACGAACAGCACACGTTAAAAGGATCGTTAAACAACGGTTGAATGACGTGTACTATTAAAACGGAATAAACGTTTGGGATATTTCACGTGGGCACATCGGTACCTGTAAATTTAAGATTGCGGTACAATAAAACTAAATAGTGATGAGTACTTTGTATCAAGTGGAACGCGAAATTTGATTCTTCCAAGTGAATCCCTCCTGCACGTAACTTTCTCTTTATGGGTACTGTGTTTTATCAAGGCTATAGAATCGTTTTTTTTTTTTTTATACTGTGGCAGTATAGCAGTTAGGGTCAATTTAGTACGTGTTTATTCGACTTGTACCCAACATGACCTCCCGTTACGGGAACCTATTACTTTAGTAATATACCTTGGCTGATTTCATGAGAAAATTGAGCAAGATTACTAGGTACGTCAGTCCTGAAATTTGTACGGAACATGTTATAGAAATAATGAACATTGATTGTTTATTATTTTGTACACAGCTTTCAGCTTTATCATTTCTTGAAATCTTTTTCTTTATCGAAATTCTTTGATCAGTAGTATATTATACGGCATATAATCTAGGAGGAAAAGCTTTCGAGTTTTATTCGATGAAAGTAAATTTTATTTAAAATCTCTTAAGACAAATCGAAGGATTACTTAATTTTTAAATTATCAATGGTATCAATTGGGATAATAAACGTATGATAATTATAATCCATAATAATTTCTTATTGTTGGTAATATTTTCAAATTAAGTAGCTTTCATTGTTACACTTTTATGTTATTTTTTTCTGTTGGGTATTTTACTTAAAAATTCTCATGGTACTATATTATTTAAAGGCATTGCTGATTATAGCGATTGTGAAATATTATTATCCATAAAATATACAATAGATAAAAGGTATTTTTTCAACAATAAAAGGTTTTATGTAGTGAAATAAAAATTGTCAAAAATTTCCATTATACAATACTGTAGTGAAAATATTGCATAACATACGGTATATCGAATTTGTTTATGAACATATCTGTATCCTTAAATAAATTTGACGGTAAACTAATTTGTTATTTGTCAGGATCCAAATAGTATCATTCATATTTTGCAGTATACTATACTTACTATATTTCAAAGTTAATTGATGTATGGATGCAGGTAGTGCAAGAACTAATATTGTCGCCAGCAACACTAATCTCAATATTCTCTCTACTAGCAATATTTCCCCACTATCCATTGATTTCTCTTAAGAGCACGTTCACTTCTACATTCTCACTGATTATCGTTTAGATCATCTGAAACGTATATATTACATACAGCGGCTGCCATAAGTTTCCAGTCAAGCTACAGTACTGTTTCAATTGAAATCAAGCATTAATGCAATTCTGTTCGCAATTATTTTAATAAGATGATCATATATTCATATAATAGGCCTTTATTATTAAGTATTCTTCATTTTATTAATATAATAAGGTTATCTTTTGATTGCAAATTTATGGCAGCCACTGTATATTTAGATTTGTAGGGTTTTTATTTCCAATAGCTAATACCTGATACGTCACTTGTTTGTAAAAGTTGAAGTATATATTTATCCATATGTATATAAATGAGATCAATATTAATTTATACAGGATGATATCTCTTTATCATATATTTAAAGAAAAACTTCACAGACCATCACACATTCAAATTGCTATACTGGAAAATTACGAAAACATGACATCTGGATTTGCCATCTGACCACAGAAATAATAAACAACAATTAACCACTTCACAGAAAAAGCTGATTAACGTAGTATATATTAAAAAAAAACAATTATGGCAATTATCTGAGTGCACAAAAATCTAGACGAGGCTACGTGTAGTCTAGAATGTCGTTCCAATGAATCTCGTGCAAAAATAAGCTGGTAAATTTCAATTCTCCGCCAGTTGCCAGTTTGAGATTGTCTTCTTTCCTTTCTGTTTCTCTAGTTTCCTTGCTACTAAAAGCTTTGCGTCGTTACATCTACTTTTCGCGTCGATATCTCGCCTCGTCTACCTTTTTCTCTCCCATCCACTCTAAACTCGTGGCGTGCTAACTTACACACAAAGAAAATCCCGTGAATGGGGACCAAATATTTTCCTCTTAATTTCGTGGCCGTTCGACTAGAAAAGCCTTTATCGGTGTAACATGGACGCGTGCCTTTTGTTAGGCTGATGTAAGCCACTAAAGTTTTATTTTGCAGCTCGCTTCGTTTCTTGTTCGTTCTCAGAAACGAAGTCAAATC
The DNA here is from genome assembly GCA_028830335.1 of Eucera pruinosa. NCBI lineage: Eukaryota > Metazoa > Arthropoda > Insecta > Hymenoptera > Apidae > Eucera > Eucera pruinosa. Next base: position 14,648,726 of record JAMYCR010000001.1, read on the forward strand.
GCCCGTGAGGACGATCGCTTTCGCATCAGACTGGTTTTATTCACAGAGTTCATGTGAGCTTTAAAGCAAACGTTAAAGATAAAAGAAAAGTTGTAGTAGATTTATCTAGTCGATAATTTTTATTCGTATTTGTTTAACACTGGATTTACGGACACTGATTGCATAATGTTAATAATAATAAACTACTTGCTTAATTAATTTTCTGACTTAGCAATCTAAACTTGAGCTGGAAAAATATTTCATATGTTCCTTCATTTATACCATTAATCAAGCAAATTGTCATTCTCTTATTAATGATATAATAGCCACCATAAGTGGCCGTGTCCATTTAAGATGTTAAATTAGAATAACTATTCATATCATTACACCAACTAAGGTCACTGTAAAATGTTTAAAAATAATATTTACAATTCCTGTAACTTTAAGCACGAAACAAAAAATCTCTCAAATTGACGAATTTTGTAAATATAGTGTTAATAAAACGCGTGAGATTTATCGAGATATGTATATTAAATTATACCTACTAATTACTTTTCTAAGCTGTAATATTATAATATAATTTTTGTAGTGTTCTAAAATAATAGCCTATGGTATCTATGAAATTTTAACGTACATCTTGAAAGTTTATTTTACAAAAAATATCTTAGTAGGTCGCTAAAGCTTGAAAGTAGTTTTAGAATACCGTTGAAATTCTTTCCCGGACGTACAAAGATTTTCTAGATAATATTAACGGGGGGGAAATGTTATATGCTATTTCACTTTGTGTAGTTTTTAGCGGCCGGGCATGTTTCCTGTGTTCCTTTGAGTCGTACCAAGTCCTGCAGTTTTCGATTAGTAAAAACCATATCACGTGGTCTTTTGAGTGGAAACATTTAGTAGAGTACTCTTTTGAAACGACGTACAGCTGCGTATCATAAAGTTTGTATCCAAGTGTTTGATAAACAGTAACACATTCTCGCTCAAAAATTCGCTTTACGGTTGAGTATCACTCAGGTCTCCTGAGATAGACGACACATATTTTAATATGTTAGGCAAAAACGATGCAAAAAAGCATTCTAATAAATTCTAATGATATGCACAGAAAATGATTGTAGATAATATATTTAATTTAATTATTCTTTACTATTTTAATTGCCTGTATTCGAAATTATTTCATATTATCGTTTTAATAGAATTTTATTCGCTTGCTGACAAAAATTAGGAAACAATGTAATCGTTTGCGAATTTCTGTGTATCATTTACCTTTTGAGATACATATCTTAGAATTAAAAATGACATGAGAAAATAACATTACATACATCAGTAAATGATAAGTTATCCCAATTTTAATTCTAATCCATGTAACTTAAAAAATACAGAATACAACAAAATAATATAAATAGTAAATGTATGTTTTGCTAAACGATGGATTGCTTGAAATTCTGATAATAATATTTTAATAGATAACGGCTTAAATCAAAAATATAATTAATGAATACAATACGGTGATGCAAACTGCAATCATTAACCCTTTAATCGTTTATGCCGTGTACATGCGTCATGATCAAAATCAACACGTCTGAAGTATCAATTAAATGTTTTCTCTTCCGGTTCTATTTATAGAGTTACTTCAATTGTAATGGTTGGAAAAATCTTAAATCTTCTATTCCTAATTCTCAGTTCGCGTGGTCACTAATGAAATGTTTTCTTAAGATTGTTTTTCCTACTTTGCAGAGTGCACGCCTTATTCTGGTTTTCTTCTCCTTAATATCACTTCTTTGCCCTTAATTTCTTCTTACCAGACGAAAACTAGGATTATTGAATTACCTAGAACATATACATACGAAGATAATACATTTGTGCACATTACTTCACACCTGGATTTTAAAGATCAATTACTATATTTAGTTATTGTTGGTTTTCTGGAGAATAAATTCCAAATACAGGATTCGGTACATGCGTAGCGAGTATTCTAGAAAATATATAGTTAGTACTAATTAGCCAGTCACAGATGTGTAACAATGAACAAGTAATTAGACTGTGTTCTTCATTATCGACACCTTTAAGTAGGTATCTCATATACGTATTACATACACGCAACAGCAACACAAACTATTTTTGCTATCTCTCTTTTCCACTCTACGATTGTCAACTGAAATTCTGCGTTTCGCGTAACGTGACAATAACGTGTTCCTGTCAGAATTTTCTCGAATACTCTCATATACGAGGTCTCATATAACAAAGTTTTACTACATATTTTTGATTTATTTTTTCGTGTAAAATTACCCTCTTGTATAATTGAATATGCATGAATAATATATCGAAGTGTACTTTCTTGTATTAAAATTAATATTGCTAATATCGGTTCAAGTATATTTCTAATGAATGTGAGTTGAGGGCAAGATACATACATGCAACAATTATAATTTCCATCGTTTTAAAAACGTTGTTGCCTTATTCTATTCTAAACTAGTAATGTCGAAAGTGACACTAAAATGGAAAGGGGACCAGATAGCCTCCGGATGATTCTATATCAGAATGGGTAGTCTATCTTATGCTTCGTCGTGTTATAATCCATAATGCTCACTTTATAATTTTCCACCACAAGCCAAAACAATTCTCTCGAGAATCAATCTCTCCTCGCAACAATCTGTACTCCTCCAAGCTTACCATAAACCACTCTGCGTCTCGTTTCCGTAACAATAGAAGGAAACAAACGCGATTTCACAGCAACGTAACGTTCCCATCCGCGAAGAAGAAGTTGCCTTGTTCGCGTAAAAACCATCCGGGCCTATAAATCCGTCGAAGAGTTCGCGATAAATTTGCGTTCGCGTAAAGACGACTTCTCTTTCCTTCGATCGCGTTATTCGATAGCTGAACAACGAGTTCCGGCTGTACGGTAAATGTCAGCGACGATAAAGAGAACGTCGCGCGTTAGGAAATAACGGCAAACGTTTCCGTTGCGCTTATTGTGCGTCTTGCGACCGATAAATCGTTGTCGAAGCCGGCAATCTTGCGCGCAAACCTTGTGCATCTCGTAGCGAACGCGTGGTCTTCCTAGGGATTCAATCTTTCTAAGTGGAGGAGCGCTAGATCGAGTGAAACAAGTTGTTTCCGTGCGATCGAGTAGCGGAATTGCGTGCACGCGTTCTCGAAATCCTCTGGGCAAGGATAACAGATCACGGAAATTCCAGAGAATCGTTGTGGAATCTTAATGGAATACCAGTCGGCTTAATGGAATATCAAGTATCCCCTTGGAACGATACTTTGATAGGTCGAAGTATTGAATAGGATAGATTGATTGGTGAAGTCGTTTGGAGAATGATTGGAAAGATAGAGGGGAGAAAGAAAAGGAATAAAGTAGCTATTCGATGGTGGAGATTTTAATGGAATCTTGCTAAGAAGCTTTGTTTGCAGTGCATTTTTGATATTGCGTATTTTAACTCTAGGATCATCGACTCTTGAGTAAAGCACCAGTAAGTTTTTACGTAACACTTTAGTCATAAATTTTTACTGTCACGACACAAGATGTCATGACTTTGATCGTCGTGAAAACTAAAAATTGGCATTGGAATTTTTTTTTACCGTAGAATGTTCAAAATGAGAACACTTGTTATCATTTATATCTGTAGGATTAATTAATTAATGTAGAAGAGTCACGTTTGATTTAGTAAAGATATCGCTCGACAAACATTTGTTTTGTCGTTTGCAGCTCGGTTCTTCTAGAGTTAAAAGATTGAATGCAAAATATGCTAAACATTGTAGTGAACAGTAATAATGTCATTGTTTATGTTAATATGAGAGCAATGTATTTATTATGGTAAAGTAATCATTGCAATAGGCAGGCCAAAATGAACCGGCATTGATTATGCGAGGATTAACAAGAGAATTATAGAATTCGTAGAAGAATTGTAATTAGACTGCAGATTTTTATGCGTTTATGGGAATGTTAGATTTGTAAAAAGGTGCAGAATGCACGTAATATGTAAACACATTCAAGACATTCAAAATACATTGGAAATTATAATGTTTAGAGGATGAAACAGTCCTTTATTTAGGGGCAATTTCTTCAATTTTATTTACGAATTTGCATAAAAATTCGCAGTCTAATTGTAACAATTGAGGCTTACTATTCTTTTTGAAACAGTTTAACATTTTTTCACATCATGCAATCGTTTATTAGAACTCCTTCATATTTCACGGTAAATTGTTTATGAACACGAATAATATTATTAGTGACGTTGTTGATCGTACATCGACGTTTCGCAGATTAAAACCGCAGATTAAAAGTTCAGTTTCGCGTGTACTTTAAATTACGACGAAACAGAAGTTCAACCGATTTGCTTGGGGCGGTTAATAACTTCCCGAGTTGTTTGTGGAGGAAATCGAATTAACGTAATTATTCACGGTGTTACGGATTATGCGAAGGAACCATAGGCGCTACAGAGGCTCCTCGACCAGTTAAGAAGTTAATAAATCCAAAATTCCTTCTTATTCATTTTTCCTCCTATCTTAACGCGCCAAGAAACCAAGCAAACAGTTCTATCATACCGTGGAAGGTATTTTCAGTTAAAAAGCTTGGAAGAAATTTAAGTTTGCAATTATTAAATCCTTCTGTATCTAGACGTTACGGAGGATAGTTGAGCAAACAAGTATATTTTTATTTATTATTTAGTATTAATTCTTTGCTTACAACAAGCTACAAGAACGGGCTTGGAGTTTTATCCAATTTGGTTACATATGATACTTAACCTAATTTGGCTTTTCTTCACTCACATTCATCCTTTACATATAACCTACTTGAGTAAACAATTATATTACATAGAATTTATTCTATGTACGTAAAGGACGGTTTTAGTTAAATAGTTAATATATTCAAAACTATACTTTCTTACTTTTTGCTGGAATAAAGAATTTTAAAAGTAGTATTTAATTTTTAGGTTATTTTAAATTAGTCAGATAATATTAAAATCGGAATAGAAATTCTAATATAATTTGTAGCAGATATGTTGGGAATAATTGAGTTATGAATAGGGAAAAACAATGCAGGGAATTAAATTTCATTTACATTTATAGGTAACGCATAACTATGTCTGTAGTTTCTTAATCTATGAAATAAGTGGTTTGAAGTGGTATATTATAGAATCAAATAAATTGGTTGAATTTAACCCTTCAACGACGACATGTGGATCCTAATTCCGTTTTACGAGAACCGATTAATGAACATTTAAGATATGTAAAGCTATTTGATAACGATTATGAAAACATGTAATTAATCTGTATGGTTTAGATATTTAATTAAATTACGCACATAATGTAATACGTAAATATCTTCTTTTTATCCGAGCGATAAAGAAAACAACGCAGCTGTTGAAGTATTAAAAGCAGTTTCCTATTTACATAGTCGCAAATCGAAAACTTCGCTAATCTTCGTCTACTCGAAACCCTTTAAAATCCATTGTCTATCTAATCGTATTCCACTAAAGTAGGAACAGCGATACGATCTAATTTACTGTGTTTCCAAAGAATTTCGCATCTAGAACGCGTTCTTTACACTCGAGAGACTAAAAGCCCTTAAAGCTCCTAATTATCCACCGCATGAAAACTTCTCGAGTGTCTAAAATCGCGTCCGAAGTCTTGGGGCCGTCGGTACTTCGTAGAGATACATCCAACCACGTTGAAACTTCTTCCATGGAAGGCTGTCAGTTGTCTTAAGAGTTTGGTAGCCGGGCGCAACCTGAAACTTCATTAACAGCAACAAAGGAACCGTTTCTACCACGGTATCGATCGATAATTTTAATATTATCATATTTTCGCCTGCTCGTTTCTTCGTTAACATTTAAAGCAACGCTTCGTATGCTTTGATGAACCTTATTATTTACCGATAACGTTACATTGCGAAATTATTGGCAAATTTATATCTTTACACATAAGTTTAAAGAAGATGGATCTAAATTGGGGGTTGTTTTATCCTCTAAATATCATTAATATTATAATTTCGGCTACACTATGGATATTTCGTATAGTTTTGTGAATTACTAAATAAATGATAATTTAATAATCTTGCAGAGTATGAGGAAATATTGCAGGAATTATTCCTCATATTTACATTTCCAATAAAAAGGCGATATAGAAGCTAATTTGATCTTTTCGCAGTTTAATATGAGAAAAACTCGGGCAAGTTGTCCGATATGGCAACATTAAACTTAATATTTTAAATGTGAAACATGTAATAACATACACATAGTATTGATCAACCTTTCATCCTCTACTGTCGACTATAGCATTCCTATCATACTTATTATTTATATTCGAATCATCTGATCTTTTCGAAAATGAATTCATAGATTCGTGTTGCTGCGAATGAGAAAAATATTTTATTTAGTTAAACAATTACAGCAAGTCATACAATTGATCACCACTGATATAGGTACACTTTCCTTTGTCTTATCGATATCTCCATGAATACCATGTAATTGTTTTCGATCGATACTGCACGAGACGACGTCAGACACATTATACCAATACCAATACAGTTACAAATTATTTTGATACGCGTTTGGTGACGTATCAGGCTATTCTGGAATCGATACGTATTCGTAAGTATGGCTCTGAATTTGTCCCACCACTATACGCACCTAATATTAGCTTCGTTCGGCGCTTAGAATGCCGAGTAACCTTACTTGTTAGTATGCTAAGAGTTAAATACCCCTTTGTGGGTGGCGAAGTCGGTCAAACAGTGGCGAAGGGTCTGCGTTGGGGGTGATGTTCAGGTTTCCCGTAAACCGTAGCACGGTCCCTAAGTCACCGACGCGGTTCACTACTTTTCCCACTTATAACGACCAGGAATGGGAACTTTTGACGGTCCTCTCGTCTAACAGCTACCGGAAGTTTGTACACGTGTAATTAGCTTAACGAGTAAGCGGGCGCAGGCACTAATTGCTCGCGAGCAAATCGCGACGATACGAAGGATGGGACTAGTGAAATTGTTACGTGTCACGCTAACTGGTTGGGAACATTAGAGGGAATTCCGTTTCAGTCTCGTTTACCCTTCGCTCATTAATTCTGCCAGCGAACCCTTGGAAAAATATTTTTCGAACGTGTAACGGGCTTTGGCAGATAAAGATGTACGATAGGTAGTTCTTTTTTTTTTTGGTGAATTGTGGAAGCAAATCCGATAGAGTAAATTATTGGAGTAATTTATGGTAGACGTGGTCGTATTTTTATCGGTAAATTCTGGTTTATGTTGTCCGGGTTGTAGTTTATTTGATCACGGTGATATTTGTATTCCTTCATTTTTCACGTCGCAGTTTTTCAAATATTTGCTCATCTATATTGTTAAGTGCGGTCAAATTGGCGATATGAAAATACTTTTTTTACTTGTCGTTATTTGCTTTCGGAAGCAGGAATAATTTGTGTTCGTTATTTAATACTTTTATATACGATATACATTAATAATTCGGTTGCTGAAATGCAGCAGAATCCCGAAGAAATTCAGAGTGCGACAAATGCTACTTAAATTACATAATGTAAAGCTTGGAATTATCATTTAGAAACGATAATTTGAACATTTTCAACGATCTTCACGCATCGAGTATCCAATATGTAAGAGCAGACAATATTTGCCTATAATACTTTATAATGAAACGTTTACAAGCAACCTTTACAGAACATTCTTTTATTATTTTCATTTGTAGATTACACTTCTACAATTTGGTCGTACAAATAGCTTTAATTTGAATTATTTAGCAGAGTGCCAAATTTTGTCAATATCGGTGTATTTCAGGTGGGCGATATTTTTTTCCCAATATATATTAACGTCGCATCAACGGATGGGTTATTAGCAACGGCGATGTTTAATCATTAGCGTTATTACATTATTAGACCAATGATTTTTGAATCGTTGATGAAATCAAGTCAAACCACCTTTAAAAAAAAGAAGAAAAACGCCTGAATATAGTCTGAGCCTAATAGAAGAAAAGGAAAAATAAAACTATTATAAACCAAGTACAAAGCAGGAAATCGATGTCAAAACGTAACGATATAATTGAGACGATTGCAACGCGCCGATAGTAATCGCAGTGCAGCAAAACGTCTACTAGCACGAACGGCAACGTTATTATCGCGTGAAAGTGACGTTGCTGTGCGCAGCCAGCCATTTCCCGTCGAATCTTTCCCTCTCGCGGAATCTGTATTTCACTTTGATTATTCTGCTCGTGCCAAGAACGCCGCGTGAGTAGTTCTCGGTGGGTATAAATATCGCGCCGCCAGTCGAACGACATCGGGCAACGGTGTTCTCTTCTTTCCCAGCTCTATCCTTCAGCCTCCTTCTTCTCTTTTCTAACCATTCTTTCTTTCTCTTTCTCGTCTCCTTTTTACGCTTTAACTGCGACGGAAGCGTTGGTTCAGAAAGCAAAAGCGGTTCACTCGAGGGTCCTCGAAAGGAAAGATATGAGACTGTGATGCTTGGGGAGGAGAGACGGTAAGAAAGAAGGAGAAAGAGAGGGTGGCAGTTGAAAGAGGGTCGCGTCATCGCGTCTCGCTTAAGGATTCCCTATCTTTGTTTGGTAGCGGATTAATCCGAGCTCGAGGCCACTTTTACGCAGAGCCATCTTTGATCCTGTTTCATCCGCATAGGGACTCCGTGTCTCGGGTTTTTTTTTTCATATCCACCTCCCTTCGTCCTTTCGAACGTCCTGAAGGATTTTCGAGGACTTCGTACACTTATCCTTGGTAAATTCCAGGAGTGTCCTGGGTCTCATATTAAATTATTCCTTTAGGATATGATTCAGTGTCTAGGGTCGAGGGTAATGGGATTGGAAATGATTTATGTTTGCTTGCTTCTTTACTTTTATTTCGAATTTCGAAATTAAAGTCGTCTTCTGCTTTGAGCTGCTCGTCGCTGGATATTTTAATCGATTCGCTCTTGTAATTATTCGAACATCTTGAAAAGTCGAGGAATATCCTTAGTAATTCGAGGATACGAAATTTGAATATTTGAAAATTGAAACGTTTGAAAATCCGAAAGCTTGAACATTCGAACGCTTGAGAATCCAAAAGCTTGACAATTTAGACGCTTGGAAATTCAGAAACTTGAAAATCCAAACGCTTAAATATTCGAACGCTTGGAAAGCCAATAATTTGAAAACTCGAACGCTTAAAAATCCAGAGGTTCGAAAATTCAAAAGATTGGAAATCTCTAATAATTTCAACTTAGGATACACAAAACAACAATTCTATTCTAGGAAAACGTAACTTGTGCTAAAAAGAGTAACACAGAAAATGTACTTAAATAAAAGGTATCATTTATATAGTAAAATCTCTATCGTTCGCCAATTATGTTTAATATTTATATACTTAATATTTGCACAATTAAAATTCGCCACACTATCAAAATTACTAATAAAAAATTGCATATTTATACGAAAAATAGAGTTTATGTTAGGATGTTCTCTATCCTTTTTGTTACGTATCACGAATATAGGAATGCATTGTACACCGTGGGTGTAATTACGGTTAATTACACGTAATTGTCAGCAAGCGCGCCTCTTCACGGTCGCAAATATCTCAAAGTCAAATGGAAGTGTATTTTAGGCCACGACAATGTGATTATCGTAAGTCCTGCTGCTCTACCTAATCTTCTTGAGAGTTTGCTGAGATGGGAGTACCTTAAGGCGGTCTGTATCTGAACTACTACTCGGTCTCGTAGCTTGATTAGAACTTTATAGGCTCATTATGCAAAGATTATCTTCATTCTTCCACTTAAAGGCTTTTGGCGTCTCTGTAATCGATGAAGTTGATTCATTAAACGTCTAAAAAGTTAACGTTTTCAGTGGTGAACTCGACTATAGATGTGATTTCTCTTCTAAATATTATAAATGATTATTTAAACATTTATATAAACTTAAGGATTTGGTATGTTTTTACATATTATTTGAACTGTGTGCCTTTTTGCATATTTCAAACGCTCATGATATGCGTATAGATTGGTATTCTAGTTATAATTTATTGATCTAGAAAGTGGCTTTTTATATTTTGTTACTTTTTCTTTTACAACAATTTCAAATTCTATCGACTCCGAGCAGACATAAATACGATAAACGTAATATCGTGGAACGACCAGTAACGTTCAATATTTATTATCATTTTCCATGGTTTTTATTGGTTTCTTCCTTTAGTCGATTGATGCCGTACGAGACACAAGGGTGCTCTTCGTTCAAGTGCAGTGATTTTTCGCGTTCCTCGATTCCAAAGGGAACCATCCGTTGCTTCGCTCTTCCACTTCTATGGTCAGAAATATTTGATTCCTTCCGATGAATTGAGGAAACAGTTCGTAATGCAACCACCCAGGCTGAATAATGTTCCGTGTAATTGGGTTGAATTAAAAATAGAGGCGGATGAGGATATTAAGTCTAGATTTCAATTTAGCAATCATAATTGACGGGTCACTGGAAGAATAGTGCAAATGAATAATTCGTTCCAGAAACGAAATAAATACAAGAAACGACGCATGCGATTCATGGATATCGCTTAAAAGTTTCAGACCATTTTTAGTCACTGTTGGGCACCATTCTGATTAAATTGTATTTGAATATGAATGACGAATAAATATGCAATTGTTAGTCGATTATTTATTATTCGAATTATTTGTTATCCCAATCATTCGCTATTCGTTTTGGGGAACTTTTATTCATTATTTATTCTTCAGCACTTCTTATTCATTATTTAGAATGAAAGTTGCCCAGCGCTGCTTCAAATATTTACAATTTAGGATGTAAAATAAAATAAAGCATACACATTTTGTCGTTTCTTGTGTTGAGTAAATTTATTAGGCATTTTTTTCATCGTGTGATCGTGTTTTTCTTTTATTTTTTTTATTATAAATAATTTACTTTACAGTTACGTTTTGTTTTTCACCACTCATCACTACCGGGAAATTGCAGAAATCCAGAAATCGATGATGCTTTACGAGACAGCGAAATATTTAGAAATATTCATGATGGGCTACATGGGTACATCATGATGGGCTTAGCCAGCGATAATCATAATCGTAAATGACGCGAGCCAATCTCGAATTTCCAGTAACTTTGCTATTAAATCTAATACACGCACCAGCGTCGATATTCCCAAATTGCTTCACCAAGACCCTCGAAATGTTGTATCCCGAGTGGAATATGAACGTTTCATAATGCAAACTCGAGAAATCGCAGCACGTCCAATATAAAAAATTCATAATGTAAGCTAATGTTGAATTACGTTACGACTTAATAACATTTTAAAAGTAGTATAACTCTACGACTCTTATTTGTAGTTCGATTGATTTTTAACTAGTTGTATACAAAAAATAAAATGAGTATTATAATAAATAATGAAACACAATAATAGTAGTAATTAAGAGAAAAGGAATTGGCAGTGGAAATAAAATAAAACGCGAGAATAATTCTTGCTATTTTATTATTTACCACAAAAGGCAAGTTGCATTGTTGTATTAATGTAATAAAAAACTTCGATAGATGACGAATTCATCATATTACTAACGGTAATGTCGATTTGCTGTTCAGATCTTTCCTCGACATTTACTGGCGCAAAGTAATAGAGTACACAAAGTTTTTGACGAACGATTGCGATCAAATGGTTCATTCTTGGGGTTAATAGTCTACTCTCTCAGACAAGGGCTAATCCCCTAACGACTCAATAAAGCCTATCAGATGTTAAGTTTATCATAGCGAATGTCACGCGGAGCTCTTAACCGCAAGACACAATGGCGGTGCTATTAAATCCCAACTTTTGCCATAAACTTTCCTTTCGAGAAGAAAAACGCCGCATCTATGTTCCTGGTCAATTACCTCCAAATAAATAGAAACCAGGACGAAAGTTAAAAATCCGCCAATAAATACAGTATCTTCTCCTCTTTTGAAACTTCCCACCGCTCTAAATCTCGAAGTAGTACAAGTAAAGCATCCAAGCAACTCTTACGTTAAATTCATGTTCTCTCTAAATTTCATTAGAAATTATTAGAGAAATTTTGAATCTTTTGTGCTTTTGGACTCTTTAAAATACGAGTAAAGTGTAGAAAGGTTGATAAATATTTTCTGAGTAATTTCTGAACAGAATTGCGTTCTGTCTGACTTTATATAACGTCAAGCATATAAACATGGAAAAACTTGTGATTTCAACTGCTTTATACTATTCTAAATTTTCTATCTATTTCTTTTTACGATACATCGTTTAAAGTTTCTTTTTCATAGATTCAGAAACTGTAAACATTTTATTTTGCACTTTTCTTGTTGCTGTTTATATCAAATTTAATAAGGAAGTGATTATCTCTATTTAAATATACACATGCTTGCCACTGTATGCCTTTATCAATCCAAATATCTAGAATTAGACTAGTACAATGTATTACATATTTTCCTCTATTGTGAAATACTTTTCATGTCTCCTTTTTACCATTATTCGTCACCTTATTACATTGTGAAATGGTTAATACTAAATAGGAAACAAAATGTTAATGAGTATCGCGAAGTCTCCATAAAGCGACAGACGAGACAGAGAAAATACAGTTCGACAAAATATTTTATATCGACGAACATTCGCGTCAGAAAAGTTATATCCTGGACGCTGTTTACGCTTATCGGGCCCAAAGATCTCGGTGGCGGTATAATTTTAACGTAAGCTTAGCCAGTCCGTGTCACGTTTGCTCCGTAGATTGTTTAACTTTACGCCTCCCAAAGCGAATGCTTGCACTTCACCATCTCATATTTTGGTCGGGCGATATGTACGCCTCTCGCCGCGTCATCAAATTTTTCGTCCCTCGCACTATCGACGCGACGCGTCGCGCGAACGAAACTGACACCGAAAAAAAAGGAGCTCATTCACATATCCCTGGTGATAACGACCGCGATTCCATTACACCGAAGTGCTGTAGACACTTTTGACGACGGTGAGATTCGCAGCAAAGATAGAAGCCACGATAAGAATATGTTTTTACTATTAAGGTTGGCCTTAGTAAGCTGGGATTACGAGACGCGAATTTCTGCAATTTTTTAAATGAAGGTTTCACAGACTCCTTTTGATCTTTGAATTAATCAACTGAAATATAGGGGTCTTTTTGATAGAAGATTTCGTGAAGAACAATTAGGGATGGGACATTCGACACCTCGAAACTTTGTGCTAAATTACTTTCATAATTCGAGTCTCTCGAAATTCTAAGTAAATAATTATTTGCTTAAGTAACGAGAACATTATCATGATACGAGTTTAGTTAGTTGACAATTCGATTGTATTTGTGTTTACATTTTAGACTCATTTTGATTGAAATGCTTTCATCTATTCATTACAGTCGCAAGAGAAAGTAAAACATTAAGAAATTAATATTTCGCGAAGCCTCCCTTCTTATTCATTTATTTAAATTAAAAGTAAATTGAAGTTTAGTGTACGTCTTACAAGTATTCATAAAATTTCTAATAAAACTTTCAATTTACCTTTCATATTTGATTTCTTCCATACGTAATACTTCGCTGAAATTTCATTTATAAATAATATATCTGCCACTGTTCGTCGTGAATTCTGCCACCAAAATAGATCGTTACATTTAGGAAGGATCGGTTAACCGACAAAATAGTTATTCGACATTACTTGAACGTAGTATCTTAGTCTCGACGAATCAATAGTTTGTTTCCATAGTCTTCTAATATTTCTCAAGCGTATAGGTTAAATTATTAAGCAAGAGATAACGGTGCTTGGCTATTATATTCAGGCGAGCTATGCCGGGTTACAGCTTATGGCAGCGAGCTACAGCTGCAGAAGCCGATATGCATACATACTGCACACCACCGCATGCGTCTTGAGCTTACGCTTTCGTAATTGCTCGTCCGTGTACGGTCGTCAGCGACGCATTAATTATTTTGACGAGTTACCTAAGGAAACGGGGTGGCTTTGTTGAGATTTCGAACGTTGTTGAAATTCTGACGTGGATCCAGTAATTGTGTTTGTTTCTACAAAATTCATATCCAGAGTTGCCGACTGACCGAAGACAAGCATTTCGAGTGGAATTAAGATTGGATGATGTCATCTTATTAACCATTTACAATCTAGAATTGCTGATATCCATGACCGAGATTCTGGTTTCCGGGCAATTCAATATTTTCTACCTGATTAACAAATCAGAAGACGATTATAATAAGAAGGTGCCAACATTGATAAAGAGAAAAAGAAAATAATAGATATAATTGCTACACATAATAAACACTATACATACTACATACACATATTAAAATGAACAATAAAAAGTCTGCGTTGCAGTGTAACTTACTATATAGTTGAAAAGTACGATATTAATTTCGAAACGCAGCCAGCAACGATCTTCTAAAAAATTTGAAGCTACCATAGAAAACATCAGTGTTCTCATGATACTGAATAAGAATGTCTGATGAAATTTATGAAGTTGATAAATTTCGTAAACGGCCTTCCATTATTTTTCGTTATTCGTCGTTGTCTTTCTTTCGCTTAATTGTCTTTCATCTGCATTTTCGTACCTGTGTTAGGTGCTATGTTCCTTTCACAACTATTCTCGTCGTCGGGTCACCATTGCTCCATTTCTGCAAGGACGGAGTTTCGCTGTAGTTCGTCAATAAGACCCGAAAGCTAATTAAAGTTTTCTGAACACCGTTCGATGAGTTGAGCATCTCGCTGGAATTCATTCCAAGTCGTTTTCAGGTGTAGGTTTCCATATACTGATCACTGGACTGCGGATATTTATGCAAATTAGTGTTTGCATAAATACAAATACAGAAATGGAACTTAACGCTAAAACTACCACATAAGTAAAAACAGATTCGTTTGCAATTTCTCATATTAATGGTATAAATTTACTGCGTTGCATTTTTGCGAAACCGTGATTTTATATAAAGGGGGTGAATAATGATTTATTTCCATTGGGTTATAATTATACTTTTTAAATATTTATTACTTTAATTTCGTTGATACAAATAGGTACAATTTACTTGTTGGTAGTTTGAGTGTTAAATACAACTTGGCTTTAGTTTTCAAATATTATAACTAGACTGCGGATTCTTATGCATTTATTGGAAATATTAACGATAAGATGGAAGAAAGGGTAGAATGCCTGTAATCTCTAAAATTATAAAAAATGTTCAAAGTGTAGTAGAAATTGTGATAATTGTAGATGAAACAACTCCAAATCTGGATTCTGTTTCGTCAAAACAAAATATCTGTTTGCTTTCTGAGGTCTTTCTAATATGCACAACCACTAGACTGCGGATTTTTATGTATTTATGGGAAAGTTAAATGTGCAAAAATGTACATAATGTGCAAACATATTCAAAATATGTAAGGTAAAGTATATTAATTTAAATTTAGAAGATGAATCCATCGTTTAATTATATTCCACTTCCTTTGCCTAGCCAATAAAAACATGAATTCGCATAAAAATCACCTCTAATCAGTCTACTAAACACCAAGTACGAGAAATTTCACTTGTATATCAGCATGTCAGTTTCCAGCAATCCAATTTTCGCCCAACTTCTTTGTTTACCTCGTCAATGTTTCCTCGCCACTGGAATCAGTTTCCACAGCCACCGAAAAACACCTACACGATAACAGAGCATCATGCATGGAAGTCGATAACTCTTCTTTTTTCCAGTTCGCTTAGCAGACGTGAGAGTACTGCTTATTTCTCGAAACAGGCTAGATTTCGTTTATAACCGATGGCAGAGATCGATACGATTGATTCACTCGAATTTTAACGAAGTATCGTGTCCGTATCGGATCTGTATTCTCCTTAGCAGATCGTTCAATGATCCGTCGAGCGTGAGAGTACGTTCAACTTTCCGTCGATCTGGCATTTTAAATTGCTGATTCAACGAACGACGATTTATCTCGGACAGTGCAGCGACAGGCAAACATTATTACGCCTTGTTATCGGAAGTTGCAGCGCTACGTGCCACGTACCTTTCGCGTTCGATTCTGTCTTTACCACTCGTTGTTTCTCTGTCGTTCGCGCCTAATGTCAACGATCCTTTCCTCTTTACGTACAGTGATTCCCCGTTCAATGGGGGTGAAAGCAATCCCGTTCAATGAGGGTGAAAGCAGCACGAAAGAGCTTCTGTCTCATTGGTGTCGTTGATCCATCTTCCGCTTTTGTTTTTCAGGTAATTTACCGGGGGATCGATTCTCGGCTATTGTATGGAACAAGTGTTTGTTGTTCAGTGTTATTCCGAGACACTGTTTTCGATAGGGTGCGATATATATTCTCTTTCATTCATTTGTTTTTATCTTTATTTATTCGTACCGAAGTAGGAGTGAAAGAAATAGAGGCGTGAGTGGTGGTATACAGTGTTTTGGATGGTCAATAGTAATTAAGAAATTGATGTAAGGGACTACTTTAAATTATAGTTGAGTATATTTTATGTTCATATTTATGATTACAGTTTCTGTAAGGAGAAAGTTTGTATATCTTAGCGGGTAATGATGTTGTTATGTTTTTGTCGTTGAAGAGTATAGTTTTTGGAATTTTAAAATGTTTTGCACAAATTCCAAAAGGTGCTGTGCGATGGGATTTTTCTTTACAACGTTGAAACGCAGCGTTAAAGTTGAAATGTTGAAATGAGTTTATGGTTGTAAACTTGCTGTTACAAGTTTATTTAAAATTAATATTTCTACTGAATAATTCTAGTATCTTTTAACATATTATCATAATTTTATTTTAGTTTTTATTTTATGAATCAGCGAGTTAGTATTGAACCGAATGAGTGGAGCGTTGTAAGTAGTATGAGTCAGGCATTGGTCAGACAACAGAGGCAATGCTATATGTATCGTAAGTAGTATGAGTCAAGTTGTGTTCAGGCAATACAGGGAATTCTACAATGTATTTTAAAATGCTAAATTCTTTGTCGCATTATGTGATTAGCTAATACTATTAATATTAATTATTACTGTTATAAAATAGTAAATAGTAATAATTAGTAACATTATAAAATAGTAGCATTTTCATTTAGTTAGTCATTTAATCCTAAAAGATAATTTAAGTTAGTGTTAAATACCAAAAAAATTAGCATTAAATAGACTACGAATCTTTTTGAATTAGTGGTAAATTTAAATTGTTAGAGGAGGACAGATTGCATATATAGTAGTGTGAAAGAATATACAAAATATTCAAAGTAAAGTACAAATTATGTTATTGAGAGGATTAAACAGATTTCTGTTTAAGATCTACTCTTTTAATCTTACTTAAAAAGATATGAATTTGCATAGAATTCATGCACAGCGTGATAAGTAGAATGAGTCTAGCTTTTGTCAGTCAACACCAACTCTTGCTTATTTTTTTATACTAACAATAAAATTCTTGATCATGCTTACGAGGCCATCTGATAATATCTAAAGCACTGCTACTGAGAAGTAATAACACAATTTTCTATTATTTATTCTATACTACAACGTAATTCAAATAATAAGATTACATTTTTATTTTAGCGTTATGTATTAACGAATTAGTATTAACTAATATATGATGTCATAAGTAGAATATGTCAAGCTTAAGTTAGAGCCATCTGATTTCTTTAAAAGTAGAACTCATCGACGTTTTAATTACTTTTCTATTTATTACGCGAAACAAGTTAACTTGGTATCAAAGTATCTTCATTGTCACGTATTAATAATAAGGACTGATTTCTTCCTTCCTGAGTGGAAAGTGAAATGGAAGTTCTACGTTGCTTCAACGTCAGCAGAAATGTAATTACGGGACGTTTAATATTCTTGGAGAACAGATATTATCAACGTTTGCAAGTAAGAAATTACAAAGCAGTTTCAAAGTTCCTAGTTTGATTAGTTTTGATTGATTAATCTTTTCTCCTTTGTTGGACATTAAACGTAAGAGACCTTTTATATGCGAATTTGCGACGTTAATCCAGCATAATGATTTCAGCACTTAATATCTTTTAATGATAATTGCATACAAAATATACGAGATAAACAAATGTTTGTGGTAAACTTCGTTCATTTAAAAGTTAACATTTTTCGCAGTTCTATAATTCACATCATAAAAATGTATAGCAACCTACTTTTAATGTTTAAATGGTACTTTGTATTCGTTAAAATTATGCTTTATAAATTTGATATTACTTAGTTATAATGTTTCAGTAAAATTAGTGAACTATTAATTCAAATAATTACGAAGCAGAATGGAACAAGCAGAAAATATGTTTTCCGTAGCTTGAAATTTCATTCCGCTTGTATTATTCCATTTTTTTACTTCAACTTTATTTTAAAACAGCGTTCGTTAGCTTTCACCCGGTTTTATTTTAAAATACAATTTGATACATTCTACTTATTTGTCTTTTCATCGATCTGTATCATCAATTATTTACCATCTACGTTTGTTATTTATGTTTCGTTGCGTAATATTCCTAACTATATATTTATTAAAAATTACAAAAGCAATATCTATTAATAATATATTTTATTGTATAAGCACATAAAATTATATTAATAAATATAAGTAATAGTAAATAAATTACATAATTATTTCATCAAAATAATCCTTATTAATTCAGCCAGTAGAACTAGTGGATTCGAATTTTTCTTTCCCTTTCGCAATTAATGTCACAGGCTAGAAAAATAGCAAAAAATTGATAGGACTCCTTTACATTTAGTACTACCCTCATTTGGAGGCAGATGAATTTAACGAGCTGAGGGTGCTTTGCATTCACCCTTTGTATCCTTGATTACGACAGCTGCCCTCTTTGTGCAATGATCATAAAGCTCTATTGATTGAAGAAACGACACGTCGTTTTTCTATGCAGAATTAACGAATTCTCTGAGGAAATTGCACTTTTACTTGTGATTAGACTACAGCTGTTTATTGATTGATTAAACGTTTTATTACTTTGTTATATTAGTAAGTATACAAAGCATTTTTCTATATTTTACAATTCTGAATCGTTCCATTAATATTTCTTAATTCTTCGATGCATATATTTTTTATTGGAACCTTTTTATACAATCCAGAAATTTGTCATTATTTACTTCTTTCATTTCGTCTGCTCCATTTTCGATTTTATTATTTCTCGTTTTCAAATCTAACAATTACATTTCGAACGATGGCGCAATATTTTCTATTATGTAACAAAAAAAAAATCGTGATTCGTGCTAGATGGAAATAATTTCCATAAAACAATAAAATAAAAATGATTGGTCGCTTACGTGCCGCTTAACGTAATGAATTTCCGAACGATTTTCGTCGTATTGTTTCGAATATTGCGATACAGAAAATAAATATTTACACTCGAAAATGCATTGTTGATTTCGAATGCCTGCAATATCCTTTTTTTATTTTAATCAATTCAACACTCGCGTATGAAATATTCAAATGTTACTTTGATCAATACGTCCTCGAAAACATAGAATATGGATATTATTTTGAATTTGGATATTTGAAAACAGATTCTGCGTTTCACGATTGCATCAATATTCGAGACTACCGTACGAAATCCCTTGTTACTTCATTCCTCTTGTGTAATGCTTTTCATTAACCGCAATAGTTTAGTGTTTTAAGCATATGGTTGTGAAAAGCTAATGAAATGAACTAGTAAATGAATGCACAGCAATTAATGAGCATCAACCCTTTCACTGCGGCAGCTTAAAATTCGAATGTGTTTCTAATGCAGACGAGGATAATTTTTATTAATTTAAGGATAGTATAAGGGTAAATATTCAGATACTAGGTATTATTAATTGAATTGTAAAATAATACGGATAACAATTTAAATATTATTGCGATGGAAAGCATAGTATAGTTGTGTTTTAACAAACAATGGCTCAGTTTTTGAAGATGTTTATATACGTCCTTCGTAGCGGAAGGGTTAAATATGAAAACAATTTTGAAGTTAAATAAGAAACCAGTAGAAGAACGATAATCGATTAGGTGTTTCATCTCCAAAGTATTTTCTATTATTTTATCATTTTTTAAGTACTTCTTTAATAGAAAAATTAAGAAAGAAATATAAAAGAGGTTTATTCATTCTTTACAAGACAATATACGCGAGTAAGAATAATTTGATATTTAAGAAATAATTAAATCTTTATCAATTTCCCATAATCAATATCTGTACAATTTTAATTTTAATAATTTATTATTAGGGTGTAATAATTTAAATATATGAAAAAGATTCACGCGTGTATTGGTAATGAATCCGTACATAAAATCCTGTAATAGTATTTATTCGTTAATGTTATTATAAATTGCAACAGTAAATAATGATGCGAATATTAAATTAATCTTGTCTCGTGTGATTTAGTTTCCTTGCAAACACGTAAACGGAGATAACAAAATAATTGCCGCGTAAAAGCAGTGCATATATAAATTTAATAATTATGGAATACCTACAAGCGCTAAACCACGCAAGTTTTAAAAAGTTAAACAATCATTTTTGCAGTGAAAAAGAATGTGGATTACTTATTGGTATACCTAATATTTAATTCACAGAATTTGAACATTTTTTAACCTCTATCAATTTCAAATAAGTTAGGGGGACAATTATAGTATTAATATCAATTTTAATTTTATAATTTTTTTTAGAGATCAATCCTGTTCTATGGATTTGGAATTGATTATTTTGAATGTATTATGGATTTGGATTTTAGAGATTAATTCTGTTAAAAATAATTGATTAACCCGATATTTATTTATAATTCCCATCGTTTTAGAAGCGTAGTTTTCTTGTTCTACTCTAAACCAGTAATATCGCATGTGACAATAAAATGGTAACAGGATAATTCTATATAAGAATGAATAGTCTATCCTATACCTTGTCAGTGGTGTCACTAAAAGTTTCACAAATCTTCACTGAGAAACATCGCCGTGAAAGTTTCCACGAATGGTCGAAAGACGATACCTGTCTTCCTCAATATTTTAGCACTTAGGGTTGATCAAAGTCCACTTCTTTCAACTTCACGGATGGCGAACTTTTCACTTAACAGGTCTGGACTAAGCGTCACAAAACGGAACATCGGATTTCAATTAACAATCCCTGCCGGTATTAATCGCCGAGAGCGAGACAAGCGTATGCATAGAAATCGGGGATAAACGTTGCGTAACCTTCTAACGGAAAGTTTCCTAAGATGTAATTATTCACTGCTGAGCCTTTTATAATAGTGACAAATGACTGTAGGTGCCCGTTCAAGCTGTCCTTTGTGTCTCGCGCAGTCGGCCGGTGCAACGCCTCGAAATAATACCGGTCTCATCTAGAAACCCCGCCACGCCTAACGATTCTTTAACTCTTTCGTATAAAACTCTGTGCAACACCGACTTAGCGAGCACTGTATTAAATTGTACCGGCGGAATTTCCGCGAGACGTTCCATCCCCGGGCTTCGAATCATCGCAGCTGGCCCCGCGGCTATAATGGATTAATTCTTGAACGACTTATAATGGGTTATGGATGAGGATGCGGCGTAATGACGTGGATCCTGATAGAAGCTGTTGTTCAATTTCATTCTTCGGGCGTTTTAGCTTTTTTTCCTTGGATACCGCCGAGAATAGATGATGAGAATATCGGTATTCTATTTGAGAGAGGAAATTTGTTAGTGTGATAATTAAATGTGATGACATTTTTCAATTCTTTAAGTTTCATTGGTGCAAAGGTTAAAGTAATTTTTAATCGTGTGTATAGAAATATTTAGATATAGTTATACGCTGTATATATGTATAGTTAGTTACTATTATTATAATATTACCTTTTTGCTAATAGTGAAGTTAAAGATATAATTAAGTAGTTTTAGAGAATAATTGTGGTAATATTAAAAATAACGTAGATTAAATATAAACAATAGACAGATAGATAATAAGTAATAATTAGTAAAAAATTTAGTTATGTTAAAACAACGGAACCATCGGAATTCTAACAGGAAACCAATAAAGATGTAAATATATTACCTTTTTGTTACTACCGATTTTACTTGAAAAATATAAGAAAATCGTACAAATGTTGAATTGCATTGCGTTTAATTTATATATTCTTCTTACGGTCGTTTCATGTTATTCCGGTGGCAAAAGATTGTATCTAAATGCTTCAAGACGCTAATAGAGAATTTTTTGAGGGCGTATAAGCTCCAACAGTACATGATAGGGTTAAACAGACTCAACTAATATAGTTAAAAGTTGCATCCCTTTAAGAAAGATTTGTATCACCTTCACTAGTGTCTCATAAAGAGCCTCTCATAAAGACTCTTCTTTAGTTCTGTATATTTCACTCATTATTCCCGTATCCTACCAAAATACGTAACCCTATTCGAAACACGAAACGTGGCATCCATCAGTCTTCAAAAGCGATACATTCTTTAGATACCCGCAAACACAATTAACGTAATTAAAAATCTGAAGAACCGTTTCAATCGCCTTGCTTCAAATGTTCCCCACGAAAGAAAAAAAAAAAGAAAATCTTCAACGCCGCGGCGCATTTCTTCGTGTCTGAAAGTAGATCGACCTTGTTTGCGTTTGGCTTTTAGTCGAAAACTGGGACGCTTTGATATCGTGACACCCTGTTCATCTTGTCGTCAACGAAGTTTTCATTTCTCGAGAGTTTTTCTGCGTACTTGCTGTCTCCTTTGCAACACCTTGCTCTCTTTGAACTGCGTGAAACCTGGGAAGGTGATTATCTTGGAAAGTATACATCAAGAGAGGAATAGTCCGTCTCACCCGTGGAAGATGATATTTGAATTCTCGAATACACGGCGCGCTGCAGTGCGGCGTGGCGTACAGCTAGGTGCGGACAGGATGTCTGATTTACATTAAATTTACATTGCTATAACTTGCCTCCGTGTTTGAGATTGATATGGTATGCGACCCCGACGAAAGCCCTCTCTTCACCATAGAATCTCACAGGAATACTCTTTCATTTGATATAAGCTACAAGGGAACGTCGATATGTGTACAGTGAGCCACCAAAGTTCTCGTATATCTTCAAATCTTCAGCATTTTGTTCCTACTTTTAAAGAATAATTCTTTTAAAGCGCGACGTATCAGTTTATTCGATTTCCATACTTATTAGTTTCGCAGGCTATGGAAAATATTTTGGAAGAGATGGTTGGAAAATTGTTACGTTACAAATGAAGCATAAATCGTTCTTAAAAGATAACGTTTCGAGGAATAAATGACAGTGTAATCCTCTTTTGGTTACTATAAATTTTAGGTTATTATATTTGGCTATCATAATCACTTTGGGACTTGCGATTTTTCATAAGAATTACCACCTGGTAACGTTACGCGGATACCAAATTTGTATTGTTGAGCTTAGTTTATTACAAGTAGTTGACTAAACTGCGGATTTTTATGCAGTTGTGGTAAATTTAAATTTGCAAGAAAGAATAGATTCCATATGATACATAAAACTATACAAAATATTTCAAGTAAAATACAACGTACAATATTTAGAGCACCAAATAAATCTTCATTAGAGTCCCCTCTTTCAATTTTACTTAAGGAGATACGAATTTGCATAAACATCCGCAGTATAGTTATCACATTTGTATATACATAGTTAAATGGATATACTATCTTTTTTTAAGAACATTAAAATTATCATAGGCTTGTCTCTCTAGCTTCTCTTCTATTTTATTTCCGTATTTTCTAATCATTCTTCCAATGCATTCCTATAAAAAAATCAACTGTATGCTTCGGTCAAAAGTAAGTTTCAAAGAAAAGGTTCATTTAGTATAAATTTGTTAAGAATTATAATAAATAGTCTACTAATACTATTGTTTTCATCATAACGCGTAACAAGTAACGCAGCAAGGATGTTCAGTTTTGTCCAACGCACAATTACGTGTGACTTTATATCCCGTTTTTAATCTAACCATATTTCCAATTATTCGCTAACAATCTCTCTCTGTTTCTATAACGTTGCAGGTATCCTGGGTTCGCAGACGAGGCGACGAGCTTCATTTGCTCACAATTGGCCACGACACGTACGCAAGCGATTCTCGGTTTTCGTTGGCCCTAGAGGAGCCGAATGATTGGCGACTGCTTTTGAGCTCGGCGACCGAACGAGACGGTGGTCTATACGAATGTCAAGTCAGTGCTCATCCCCCATTAATCAGAACTGTCCATCTGACGGTGTCAGGTGAGTAAATGTGTCTTTGCATGCGTGTATCTCGTAGCGTCGCTCGGTGGTTGTCAGGGTTGAAGAGCAATCGCGGCTCCAATTTCTACCCGTGACCCCCTAGAATATATGCCCTTTGATCTGACGACTTCGGTGTCACAGATAAATCAGCCCTCACCCGTTCGTACACGCGGATAATCCTCAAAGTGAGGTAGCGACCGATGGATCTCCGCTAATCAACCGTAACGAGAATTTGACGAGGACCCTGCCGGTTATCGGTTCCCCGTTTTTCATTAGGGGGGTGGGGTTGAATAATAGACGGTTGCTGTTACGTGTTCGTGTGATTTTGACACTTTACGCAAACCCGGATCAATTCGACGCTTTAGAACAGTGATGTGAACGGTTTGCTTCTTTTCTGTAAGATTCCTTGAAGCGGGGATAATATAGATTAAGATTAGCGTGTCTTAGGATCAGAATTTCTCACAAATTATGGAATGGGTAGTGTCGACCACTAGATCTAATTCCCTACGAAAATAGAGATTATTGGGCTGCGGATTTTTATGCAAATTTGTGGAAAACGTTGAGGATAGTAAGAGTGAACGCAACACTTGTAAAAATATTTGTTATTTCGTAAAATTAATACAGTGGCTAGAGAATGTATTAACATCTGTATTAGCAGTGTATACTTATATGTAAGTACTGCTTAATCAAATTTAATTGTGGTCATTTTTCTATTGTTTAACCCTTTGACTGCGGTGCGATATTTGAGTAATCGTCGTCGCTACAAAAAATTGATATAATTAGAAGTACACAATAATATGAAAAGTTATATTTTTTAAGGGGGTGATTTCACCTTTATCTCTGTTTGGTGATTTCATCTATATCTTCCGTATAGTTCGATTTTGTTAAAGAAAGAAGGAAGATTAAAAAATATTGTTTCCTTTCGAAGTTGTGTAATTTATATTCACATTATTTTATTTTGTCTCGTTCGTTAAGTCAAATTAATTGCGAAACGCTTGTTGTTCTGTTATACGAAAAATTTTCTCGTACAAACAATTCTGTTCTATAAATTTTACATTACTTTAAATATTTCGTATATTTTTGCACGTCACATGTATTCTATATTTCTCACAAATTTAAATTTCTCATAAATGCATAAAAATCCGTAGTTCGGTTATAATACGCACCTTTAAACTACGAGATAGAATAAGAATGGGAAAATGAGCAAAAATTTGGCTACCATACGTTTCCAGTGCGGTCTTCATACAGAATCATCAAATTCTCGTATTTGCCAGAAAGTATGAGGCCCCTAAGCTACGATAATATTCACCGGGTAGGATACCACGTAGAGTTCGTGTTTCTTCCCGGTGGGGGTCAGTGATAAGGGCGTAGAGACCGTTAAATATTAAATTACAACGTTTCCAGTGACCACGGGTTCAGTTATTATACGTGGCGGCTCTATGAAACCGCTGTAATTTCAAGCCGGATCGTCCAAATTATGATCCTCTCAAGTGTAGTTAAATGTGGCAAATTAAAATACAACGGAATCACTTTGAACTTGTCCACCCCGTTCCACGTAATTACGGATTCTGTGAAAATTGCAAAATTTTACGAACCACGCGTTGCGAATCGGAACGCACGTAAATCGTTTCCCCAATTCTTCTGGGATCATGATATTTCAATTACGCGTCCCCTATGTGTCGATCGGCGTGCAGACCAGAACTTTTTCAACCTTCATTCAGAACAAAAAATCAAAGGGAATTTTTCTCACGAAATTAATCGAATTTTTATTCTACAATTATTATATAATTATTTAACGCATGTTTTTCTTGAAACAACTAACTGTCAAATAGGGTAAATATAAATATTCAAATCGCACTTTAAATATGTCTGCAAAACATTCCATCCAATCGTTGCATTTTGATTACGCAACAAGCATAATAAATGAAGATATTGGATCAGTTTCATGAGTCACTTTATACATGCTTTGTATCAGCTCAGTCGATTAATTATTTTTTAATCCACGTTGCACGCCAATTTGAAAAATTCGGGTTTATAGATTCCCAGTTTAAAGAAGTCAATATCTTCTGAAACTTGCCTCTATTTTATATTAATCTGCAATTCCATTTCTTTATAATTCGCCTTCGGTTTCTCCTCCATGGCATTTTCTTTATACACCAAGAAAGAATCGACTTTTTTGATCCATTACTCGAGTCTCCTCGTTTAAGCAAACTTTTGAATAAATTGCTTGAAACCCTACGGCTCCTATTTTGCTGCCGCGCAAGTAAAAACGTTTATCAGCTCTAACCGATCGTATAACTGGAATAGTTGATGAGAAGCTCACTTGACTCACGAGCAGTTGCATATTACGGTGTCGCGTGAGTTAATCTCGTCGAAGGGAAGCAAGACAAAAAGCAGCCCCATTATTCTCTTAATCTAGCCTTGCAAAGTATCTCTGGAAAGTTGGTCGGTAGATACATAATCCGCGGCGTTCCATGGAACATTTTCGCTGGACCATAAATCACGAAGGCTCGCGTCGTTAGGGTCGTCCTTGTCGTGGCATAATGGCGATCTTGGAGCTGTAACGATGTCCTCGTGGTACTCGCAAACCCACCGTACATACACCCCTTAATTGGAGTCTCGTCTCCTCTTTGCATCTTCCTCTCTCTCTCTCTCTCTCTCTCTCTCTCTCTCTCTCTCTCTCTCTTTCTCTCTTTCTCTCACGGATTCTCCGCTTTTCTCTTTATTTTCATATGTTTCTAGAAACGTAAAGTTCGTCTGGTAAATTGCCTAACTAAATTCTTTATAGGTGTTGCTATTCTATTAAATTTTAGCGAAAGGAGTTGGTGAACTTCGATAGACAGCCACGAAAAATCTACATACGCATTTTAACCCTTAACTACTATTGCGGGTCTGTGAGACCATTAACCCTTTGCGGACGAGTGTCTGCAAATAATCGCCACTTTTCTGCGTTTGTGGACGCACTGTTCACTGTTAAAGCAGAAAATTTCAATTAATATCGTTGATCAACACTTCAAAGTTTTAAGAATTCGTTGACCTGGAATTCGAAAGCTTAGAAATTTAAAGGCTTGGAATTCAAAGTCAAAATACTCATTTTAAGTTTTACTATTTGTCGTCCGCAAAGGGTTAATAATAATTACTTAGTCATCTCTATATTATTTTCCGTACGATTTACTAATTATTGAATAATTATTAGCGGCCTTGCAGACGTAAGTTTTAATAAGTATAGTAGTTAAGGGTTAAATTTCAAACATTTACATATTTTGAAACACATTTTGGAATAATAAAATATGACGTGGAAATTCGTAAAATAGAAAATCACAAGTGAGCAAGATTTCCATAACAATTGAGATAGATTTCTGCATAAGTATAATTGCTCCTAAAGGTACATAAGATGTAATTTTATTTATGCTAAATAAATTATAAGACGTGGAAAATATAGATACAGTTAAGTATAATTTATTACACGTAATTTTGGTTTAAGTATATCTTGTTATAAAGAAGTAGGAAAAGCATCACTATTTTTTGACAATCTGTCGAGTCTTAATTGATCAATTATTTCATATTGTCAAAATGATCAAAACTCCTGTATTTTGTTAAATATTTGAAATTTACAAGTGTGTTTATACTTTTGTGACTGACTGTATATCAATCGATACTCTTTCAAACTGCGAGATGAAATTTTATGTAGGTACATTCCACTTGCAATCTTTAAAGGGACCTTCGTATCTCGGTAAAGAAGCAAAGTAGCAGAAACGTGATTACTGGACCGCGGATTTTCAAGCATTTATAATAAGTAATGGTTATTCCTTAACCCTTTGAGTTGTATTTTCGCATATGCACAGTCGCTTTTAAATACGGTAGGTAAAGTTTGCAAATTCGAATTTTTTAACACAGTGAAGAATTAATGCAAAATATTCGCCAAACATTTTGGAGTTTAGAAGCATTGTAACGATTGATAAATACGACGATATCTATATTAGAAGCCACATATAAATAAATCCACAATTGCGTCGACTTCCTAAGATTAGTTAACACTCAAAGGGTTAATGTTTCATTGCGTTTCATAATGTCCTCGGAACATCGACGCTACAAAGTGTAATTGAATCTGTTACAAAGACACACAGCTCGATAGTCGTTACGGAAAAATTGATCTCGCCGAATAAGAAGTTAAATATGTATGAATCTTCATCGAAACTGAGAGAAGTTGAACGGTACACGAATGCAGGCACGGTGACTTACATGAGCATAGCTGCAACTGGTTCGAACAATGCATGTCGTAAAATGTCGGTTTACGATGCCAACGACTGAAAAGTGTTCAGTTGAACAGTGCTACATAAGGATAATGCTTTGCTGCGAGTCGCCCGTTAAACTTCGCGTCTTCGTTGCCGGGGTTAATATTCCTTGACCCCGTTTCACTTCTGCTTTCTTGCGTTTGTCCCTTGCGTCGCTACAACCCCAGAAATGACCGTATTGCCAAGCTATCTTTTATCGTAACGCGATCTTTGATTCTTTGAATCATTGACGTCGATTCGCTAAGCTGCTACCGCGATTTTATTCGACGATAGACGAAATCAAATCGGCTTTCCTGAACTTTTTTCGCTTTCTATCTTTGCTACGAAGGGCGAACACAGGTTAGACCACTTAACTTAAGCAACTCAATTATTTTCATAACCAGTAGACGTCAAATATTTGATCAAATTTAAAAAAGAAAAGATAACATTTATTTTTTATATTAGGCTCACGCTCATTACAAACTTACTCTTACATGTAAGTGGTATTAGGTTATGTAGGTTAAACCTATTTGATACAAGCTATGCATTGGGCTGTGTACATTTCCTGTTACGACTATAATTACTTATTTTACTATGATAGTAGGTATTACGGCAGATTTTCGTAACCCTATCTTGCACTTTAATTAACCGTAAGTCTCTAAAAGAAGATACAATGTCATCATCCTGAAGATCCTTCGAGATCGTATCACGCATGATAAAAAATATCTTGGTTTGTCCACTAGTTACGCCTATTCGTCTTTGAGCATTTCTTAAATATCGCACTTTCCTAGAGTATACGAGAAAGATTATACGAACTTTCCAAACAGCCTAATAGAGAATCGTTACACAACTCAACATAATAGGCAAGCTAATAGCCACAAGTTTCCACAATCTGCAATTTCAAAGCATCTCCTTCAACTTCATTCTACCATGCACCTTCGAAAACTGAAGTAGTAGAAGTATTTAAAAACCGGAAAGTGTCGGCGACATTGAAACGGTATGACTCGAGATAACCCGTTGTGGCACGCGTTTAGTGGGAAACGCGTATTTGTATAAAAGTCACTATTTACTTTGCCACATTCGCCTGCACGCAGCTGTTCGTGGAAGAGCAATGCTGCACATTTTGGTCACGCGCGTGCAATGTTCAACAGCGGCCTGCGCGTGAAAGTACTTCCTTTGTCGGCAGGCTTTTCAAACGAATGCTCAAAGAACGCTGTAGGGTTCGCTTTAAGCGGTTAGAGCAACAGGAAAAACTGCCTCGCTTCTTGTATTATACCTTTCCTCTGAATAACTACTCATAGTGGAGCCTCCACTTTTGTGCGCATCCTTTCTTGTGTACGAGGCTACTTTAAAAAGTATTTACGCGTAAGTGCGCGAAGTAGAGAGGATAGATATCCAAATAACTATCAGTATTCCTATAGCTGACGCTTTAATTATTTTATTTGTAAATAAATAAATTTTAATACTAAATTTGAACACGTAGACATTGTATGTTCGTTTACACTTAATATTTAAAAATAAATATCAGGAGGTAAACGAATTAAACATTAAAAAGTGACCAATGTCATTATAATGTAATTATTTCTATTCAAATGACAACCTTTTAAGTGACAGTAAGGGACACTTGACTTTGTTGCATATTTTCAATTAATTGGTAATTAATTCATTATATTCAACGTATAAAAAAATGTTCATAAATAGAAGAAACGTTGAACAATATTATGCTCCAAACTGGAACGATTTTTAGGTTAAATAATGTCTAAAATAGTTTAAAATTTGTTCTTTAGTGTATCAGAAATACATTATAGAGGTTCTAGCAAAACATTTATTCATATCATTATCTTACAAACATATTTGTTTCTAGAAGAAATTTACGTGATTATATCTATTATTGCAAGGCAAAATGACATAAGTCACACTTTCAAAGAACTATAGTTTATGCACTAATTAAGCTCCAAAACATTGCGCTGCAGTTAAGGCGTTAAAACATAACAATACGAATACTTCTTAACAAATTCGTGTTTTTAATATTCTTTTTGTTTCCTTCATAAGAAGTCTAAAGAAAAACGGGTTGCATTTTTTCTCCTCAGTTTCATATATTACTCAATCTTCTTAATACCTGCATTAGCATCAACTAACCGTCGCATGCAATACGTACAACCATTACGGGTTTTAATTTGTTTCGATAAAATCTACCTCAGACCAGTTTCTCTATGAGTTACACATTTCAAAAGCCATTTGATTGACGCCTACAAGTATATACGTAATTGCATGTCCGAATCGTGGGATTAAGAAGTGACAAGCAAGATAAAAGTCACACGCGTGTCCTTATCTAAACCTTTTATCAATTTTAAGTTGACGTACCTTTGACCAATGCGTACTTTTTTCTCTCTCCTGCATTAGTTTCAACCGAACGCATGCACACATGTCGACTGTGGTGCATTTCCCCGTGCACACGTGAATCTAGATAGCGCAGGCTATTTCGTTTTCATTGGATTTACGTTTCTTTTGGGAAAAGGCTGATTCACGCAACACGAGATAACGTGGAAAATGAATGACCTCGTGTTTGACGTATTATTCGTCTTTTCTATTGTAGTTGCTCGATTAATTAAAAAGAAGAGAGCAGTCGTGTAAAAATACCATGACAATTTTCATTTTCCACTGGAGACGATTTCTTTTCGCTATTTTTAAATTGTTCGCAATTTTGTTCACTGTCCAATGCATCATATGTGACATGCAATTGGTACCAAATGAATTTTATTAAAATATAGTTCGACAAAATTTATTGTTGTCTGCAACTTGTAGTTGAAGAAAGTAACTAATGAAACTATATATAGATATAAATTAATATAGATACAATATGGATATATTAATTAGCATTATAAAAAAATTTAATGGTGGCCGCAACTTGTAGCTGAATAAAGTAACTAAAGAAACGTTATATACAATAGATATAAACTAATATAGATATAATATAGATATATTAATTAGCATTGTATCTATATGAATAAATATAGATATAATATAAATATAAATTATATAATACAAGAAATTGTACTCGTATAGTGAATGCAAAGCAGGATTTTTAGGCTGAACTTTCAAACAGTGACTATGCTAAATTTCTGGACAGTGATGGTGTTGATACGGATTAATTTTGGTTCGAAACATTTTTTGTCAGATAATTAGCAGTGGCTGAAAATTCATGCAAAGCGCTTTGCGACGCACTCTTAATGTATTGATTTCCTAATATTGCACTGAGTTGAATTCTTAGAACTTCTAAGAATTTCTTAGCTCTTCCAAATATTCTTTGTTAAAAAGATTCTAAAATTGTGTGCAGAAAATCTTTGAAAGTAATACAGTCAAAGAAATTACCATTTCAAGAACCATCAGCAACTTTGAAAGTAGTAGCTAGAGAGAGAAAGAGAGAGAGAGTTTTGAATCAGATGAAAACATCCGCAACGCAGTCACCAATGCGTAGCATGATTGGCGACCAGTTTTATACGAACAAGGACTTTGAGGTATCTTCTATTGAAAGTCAAAGAGCGTGCTTGAACATTTCCTGTAGCGTGCAACTTCGGAGGACTGTAACTGTAACGTTTGCAAATCTACGGCCATTTACTCGATACGTATTTGTCTCGTTCCAACAGTGTCTGAAACATTTTGAGGAAAGGTTAGTCATTACCAATATATTGCATAATTTATATTATTATATATTATTATTACTTATGTACTACATTATTAGACGTGTAGGTAAATTGAGTAAATTTTCAGTTTCGTTTAAAAATATTCGAATACTTGCTTGTTTTCCATAGATATAATATAATTAGAAATTTGAAGAAAATTACAAAAAGTTCATTATTTATTTAATATTATTACACAGTGGCGGGTTTAAGATTTTTGCCGCTCTAGGCTATCATATTGTTACCGCCCCACAACTAAATGCTCATTTCAGCTGAACTAATACCGTTTGGAAGAAATAATGAATATTTAAATTACTTTTGAACCGTCATAGTTAATGATGAATCATACAAAAGTAATATTCTTTATCTTATCTTTACTCAAATATTTAACTATTTGAGAAGCCTTTCAGATACGTTGGCACACCACAAAAAAGAAAAGCTTCTCCTTCTCAATGATTGATGTTCGGCTGATTCTTAATTGTCAATAGGTCCCGTTATTGTTTATAAGAATTTCATATACACGGCTATCGATAAAATTTCCTATGCAATTATCGAATTTTTACAAAGTTCCATATTACCTATGTTTACCCTACTTATACAGTGAGTCACAGTGACACTATAGAGGGTTAAATCTTTTTTATACGATTTTATTGCCTGTTAAATATTTATCTTTACACAATGTTACTTTCAAAATGTTCGAGGCTAAAAGGACGAATACTTTATAGTCGACGCACCTACAATCCAACAACAAACGTTTGAGCAAAAAGAAAAGAAGATAAGAAATCGTTTCATAATCGGACTAAAGTTTCTTTTAGTAACACATAAACTCTCAACTTTCTTTAATCTCCAATTTTTCATGTCCGCTTGAAAAAAGTGTCGCCGGAGGTCACGAGGCACCTTCGCCATACAGCTTGAAGGTGTCTCTATGTAACTCATATATCAACCCCCAAGACGCACAACACTTTCCAATCTTCTAAACTCTATGGAACCGTCACCAGAACGTTGAAGTAGACTAGACCCCTGCGTTCCACAAGTTTTGAAAAGTCGTTTCGAAATGAATCATTCAACTTTACGATTCCCCTGCGAACGCTGTTATTGCTTGAATGAAGGATAAGTGAGTTTAGGATACTTTTCATGATCTAAAATCTAATTCGTATAAAGACTTCACCTTTAACACTAGATTTACGGATCTCGTCAATTTGACGGATTTAAGATTTTATACTTCAAGTTATAGAGACCATAAATATTATTTTGCAGTTGTTTATGTTAACTTAAATTAATGCAATGGTAGGAATGTGTGTTGTAATTGACTCTAACTCTCCTCATCCTCCTAATTTCGAATATTTGTATGTAGTATACCCATTTTTCTCGAAGCCTGTCAAATTATGCAATTAATTTGGCTTTGTTAAAAATAAATACTGCATTTTACACAAAAGATGAATTATGCATTGTTACACCTAATAAAAGTTTAATTAAATCTCAAAGTAATTACTACAATAATTTACTAATATGTTTCCTTTCAATTATTTTAACATTTGCAATATTTAACGAATCGTATTTAGCGCGAAATTTCCATCCCTTTTCACTAAGAGAATAGTTCCTAAATTAGTTGGCATTTATATCGTTTAACGTGTCAGCCCCCTCATTTTGGACGATATTAGATTGCTATTACGGAAGAGCTAGAAAGGGGACAGAAAGGTAAAAAATTGGTGAAGGAATTCACGTTCCATCGGCTTTGTCGTTGTAAATCGAAAGGTCGATCGTTGCAACGAACCGTGTCTCGTTTAACAGCATTTTATCGTCGTTCTCGACTTCATTGGCTCTTGAACTAGCCGTTGATTCCATTAAGGCACAATTATGCTTTGCAATGAGGATATCGCAACGATATCTTGCCGGCCGATACTCTTGCTGATTTAAGGCTGACACAGATACCATGTGAACTGAGAAAACTCGTTTCATGGCCGTATGAGAAACGATTCGGGTAATTATGCAGGATCCTGGTCGAATAGGAGTATCGTAATGGGATGGAATTTCATGAGATTGCGAATGGTACCCTTGTATTATTTGTAGGTGGAATAAATCAACGGTACGACTATAAAAAGAAAAGGTTACACAAAGTATTTGTTTCACGTATATATT
Organism: Eucera pruinosa; assembly: GCA_028830335.1. Lineage (NCBI taxonomy): Eukaryota > Metazoa > Arthropoda > Insecta > Hymenoptera > Apidae > Eucera > Eucera pruinosa. The sequence continues at coordinate 14,682,933 of JAMYCR010000001.1, forward strand.
GTTATATAGGGTGTACAGTGTTCGATAATAAGTGGGCAATATTTCAAGTCTAGACAAATAAGTTATCCTGTGGGAAATTTTATTACCAGACCGCGGATTTTTATGCATTTATGGGAAACTTAAGTGTTCAAAGAGAAATCGGTAAAAATTCCCATTTGCTGAAAATTCGGCATAATTTTTCTCTTACAATTAAATGAAGTAAAATTCAGATTATAGAGGGTTAAAAATCAACCAACTTTTTTGTCGTCTTTCTCCATTCGTTGTTAGTTGCTTTAAGATCATATCGATACTAGAAACGTATTAAAGCACGAAGAAAAACGAGTTCGATGAAGCGAACAAGCAAAACAGTCACGCAATGGCGGAACCGTTACATCTGGTACATTTCCACCGGAAACGCGTCAACCGGATCGCGTTCCCGTATTGTTCGCGGCATTTTTACGGTGGCGCCAGTTATTGACAATTCAGCGTTTTCGAAAGCCACAAGCGTAAAGACGATAAATTGAAGGACAAAACGCTCGATTCTCGCGAAGTCTCGTTCTCGAAAATTCATCTGTTCAGGTATTGCGTGTTTCATTGTTCTCCAGCGTTGTATTATATCGTTGTACACGAATACCAACCTTTTTCAAAGCCGTCGAAGATCGATTAAAGTTTAACCGGATCGCATGAAAAGCCTACGAGTGCCGGACGCGATTGGGATACTCGTAAAAACGATTCGAGGGGCGAATCGATGTATCGTTAAAATCGTAATACGCGCATTATCGTAGCCGTGTATCACCGATACAATTTTTACGACGAGCCGAGTCATGGAAAATTGCGGGAACAACCTGTAATTTCGCTCGCGAGATAATTGGCTGCAATTCCTGCGCCGATCGAATCACGTGTATATGGACGATTATCGCGTTAAGTGGATGATTCGATGACGAGTTGCTTAAACATTTGGAAAAACTGAAGAGTCGCACGGGTGATGAAGTAGTTTGTACGTTGGAATTATATTTTAGTATGATTCGGCCCACGTTTAGCAGCAAATGAAAGGTCACGAGTTGAAAAGTAACGACGATGAAGGCCGAATTTATATACGCGCCGCGCCTGTTAGGTATTAATTTGCGAATGCTTGAAATATATTAAAAGCGTCGCGTATTATGTTTCAGAGTCATTATTTATTACGTTCGCATCGGCATAATCTCACTCCGATCATTATTTTTTATTAATCTCTGATCATTATAAATTGATTGATGCTTTTCAAATTGTATATGTTGTGGATGTTAGTGAGAGATTGAATTCTCGTATATTTCGTAGGTACTAAAATATGCGATTCTGGTGGAGCTAAAATTAATTTAGTGTAGTGTTACTTTACCTGAGGGAATGTTTGAATCAATCAAATCATCAGAAATTTTGTTAATAGGGTAAATTATGATTAATTGTATTGTGGAATATGGTCTTTCTTGTGTTAAATTCTCCTGATTTATTAAGTTCTTCTGTACTCTGATATTGCGAGTGGATCGTGATTCTAAACTACAAAACAGCTAAATTATATTTGAAAAAAAAAATATAGATTAACACAAGTGTAACGATATAAATGTTCATACTATTCACACTTTATTCGTCGCTCTCTCATTTCTCTATGTGCCTTCTCTACACATCTGCTCTTTTACTCTCGATAATTTCTACCGAAAGTACATAGGGTGAATGACCCACGTACTGTCACTGTTCCTATAACTACCATTTTAATTATTTTATTTAATAGGAAAGTAACGTATGAAGAATCGGAAGTAAACAAATTTTCATACGAAATTTGATCTTCGGTTTACGTAACAACACATGGACATTGTATATTCGTTTACACTTAATATTTATAAATAAATATTAGGAGGCAAATGTGCTGTTGAACATTGAAACGTAATCAATATTGTGGGATTTTACTTTAGATGGTGGAGAGAAACGATTCGGGGTTCGATTGAATTAGTGAATGTTGCAGTAAAAACTATATTTAATATAATGGATACTTCAGCTACAACGACGAGGCTACGACAAAACAAAAACGACAACTTTTTCCGATCGACGACGTACAACGACTGACTTCGCTCGGGTCTCCCTCACCCCTCTCGCCTTCCTCGCCTTCGTCGCCTTCTCCTCTTTTCCGGGCTTTTCTCAAGAGGACTTTTCGTCGCTGGGCCCGAGAGGGGAAGCGCGTTACAACTTTCGCTTCGCTAGGCCTGCAGGCCCTTGACGCATCGCCGTGACCCTACCCTAAAGCACCTCATCCTAACTGCACACACACACACACAACCATACATACCACTGTTTTCACTATTCTACACTCTGCCGCCCTGCAACGACAGTTGACCTCAACTGTCTTGGCTTTCTTCATCGCTTGAATTTTCGACCAGATCCTCAACCCAAGGCTTCATATGGTCCGCTGCTGTTGTTGTTTGTTGAGGACCCTCGTGATCCCCAACTTTGCGAACCACGTAACGGTCATTTCGAAGTATCTTTGTTACTTCGTACGGGCCTACGTATTTCGAAGAAAACTTCGAACCAGGGCCGAGTTGCGTCCGCTTAATGGCCACTAAATCGTTGTCCTGATATTTCTTAGCTTCAACTCGACGTTTGTTAAAGTCCTTCCGGTTCTGCTGCTGGACCCGTAGGATATTTTCCTTCGCTTGGCACCGCATTTCGTCTCGCTCGTTTTGAAACGCTTCCGCTAGCTCGCCTTCGACCAGTTCCTTCATTCGCGGATCGTCTTTCAATCGCACGCGTACGCCGAACAATAGCGTCGAGGGTGCAAATCCGGTACTTCGACTAGGTATCGCGTTTAAATATTGCTGTGCTAGCTCCAGGTATTTGAACCATTCGTTCGGTTTCGGCGACGTTAACTTGGTTAACAGCGGTATCAATGACCTGTTAATCCTCTCTACCTGCCCGTTTGCTCGCGGTACCCCGGTGGTGATGAGAACGTGCTCAATACCCTGCTCTCTGCAATATTCTTTAAATTCGCCCGACGTGAAAGCTGTTCCTCGATCGGAGATAATTCGTCGAGGGTTACCGAAATTTACCGCCTGTTTTTCCAACCGCCGAATTACCTCGAGTGTACTCGTACTTTTAGTGGAATATAGCCACACGAATTTGCTAAACGCATCTACTACCACGAATATATGTTTGTAATTTTTCCTCGTGGACGGGAGTGGTCCCACGTGATCCACGTGGTACGAATCTAGCGGTACATCTCCCTTTTCTACGCTGTGAAGCAACCCGTCTTGTTTGCCTTGCTTCCGTTCTGCTAAAATACAATCGACGCAATTTCGTACGACTCTCTCAACTACACGACGCATATTGGAGAACCAATAATCTTTTTTTAATAGCAATTCGGTTTTTCCGATCGAAAAATGTCCTCTTTCGTGGGCGCGCTTCACTAAATACATCTGCATGGCCTTAGGGGCTACTATCTTTACGTCATCGCTAACATTCTTAAATAAAATTCCGCCGCGGGTAGTGTATCCGTCTACTGGTTGACTCTCTAAAAGTTCGACAATTTTTCGCAGGTCTGTATCGTCACGCTGTGCTTTCTTTAACCTAGCAACTAACCCTTCTTCGCTTTCGTCGATGACAAAAATTTGTGGGAGGGGATTCCGACTGAGCGCGTCGACGTGACTCATGTTTTTACCTGGTCGGTGTTCTATCGTATAATTAAACTCCTCCAAAAGTAATGCCCATCTGGCCACTCTTACGCACAAGTCTTTTTTGTTCATGGTCAACGTGAACGCGCGACAATCAGTGACAATTTTGAAAGCTGTTCCTAGCAGGTATACCCTAAACTTCTTTAATGATTTTACTACTGCTAGCACTTCTAGCTCGTAGCTCGCGTATTTCTCTTCCGCGCTCGTCGTTTTCCCGCTTGCGTAATATACCGGGTGGAGCGCTTGATCCTCGCTATCGCGCTGCAGCAAGATGGCACCGTACCCATGCATGGATGCATCGGTGTGAAGTTCTGTCTCGCGGCCTACTTTATACAAACGTAACACCGGACTATCACTCAATATATTTTTTAGTCTGTTGAACGCGATTTTTTCTTCTTCCTCAAATCGAAATTTAATATCCGCTTTTAACAAATTCGTCAAGGGGCGCGCGATTAAGGAATACCCTGCAATAAACTTCCTGAAATAACTAGTCAGGCCAACGAAACTTTGTACCTGCCTCACACTCTTCGGTTCTGGGAATCGCATAACGGCATCGGTTTTACGCTCGGACGGCCGAATATGCCCATTTTCGACAATATGGCCCAAATACTCTACACGACTTTGAAGGAAACAGCACTTTTTCCAATTTACGACTAATCCAAGCTCGGACGCGGTTTCTAATACTACTTTTAACCGCTTCAAACCGCTCTCGCAATCCTCCGAGGGTATAATTAAGTCATCGATGTACGCTAACACTATCTTATCCTCTATTAATTTTCGAAATCCTGCGCGTATAAATCTTTGGAAGACGGCCGGAGAATTGCAAAGGCCAAACGGTACCCTTAAAAATTCATATTGACCGTCGGGTACAATAAAGGAAGTGTATTTACGACTTTGCTCGTCTACTGCTACGTGGAAAAAACCGTTTTTGAGGTCAAGTGTACTGAAAATTTTGGCGTTCTGCAACATGTCTAGTTGATCCTCTATTAAAGGCAAGGGGTATCGATCCTTTACAATTTTGTTATTCAATTGCCTGAAATCTACACACAACCGCATTGTACCGTCCCTTTTCTTAACTAAAACTACTGGGCTGGCGTATTCCGAACACGATGGTTGCACAATACCGTCGCGTAGCCATTCTTCAATGACCGCGTTTACCTGCTCCCTTTCCGAAGAGGATAACCGTCTCGCTCTTTGGTAAACAGGTTGATCGTCCTTAAGAATTATCGTCATCGTAATACCTAATCCGCGACTTTTGGTGGGTTCATACGTTTCGATTATCTGCTCGATTTTTTCGCGGTGCTTTGCATCGGCTACGTGTGATACCTCGACTCCGTTTACTTCGCAATCGTAATCAACGCTCAAAACATTGGCTATATCATAATCGACCGGCGCAGTTTTATTTACTTTGACGATTTGAATTTTTCCATCTTTAATTTTCAATTCTACCGTATCTAAAAAATCCGTCCCTAACAGTAATTCATGCCGCATTAAACTATCGGATATTACCCTAACAACTATTGGATACGTGTCGTTATCTACTACTAGCGACGTTGAAAATTCACCTAATGTCGTATTTTCGTCCGATCCTACTCCTCGAAAGCGAATTTCTCTACGCCGCAGTTGTGGTGCGCCTAATAGAATATATTTATCCGCGCGCATCAAACAGATATCGCTTCCCGTATCGACCAATGCTGTCATTTTCTGACCGTTGATCGTCACTTCTTTATAATATTTACCATGAGATGGTCGCGTAACGCTGCAGATACCTTTCGCAGATTGTTTTTTCGGGCACTTCGCTGCAATATGTCCGTGGCCCTTGCACTCGAAACACATCACGCCTTTCTCCCTCGTCGGACAAGCAGCAGCCAGATGATCGCCTCCGCCGCATAAATGACACCTTCGCTGGACCACATCTTCTCGCCTCTCGTTGACGTGACCCCTTTCCGTTGCGCCGACGGGTGTCCTCCGATCGCTGCCCTTGATGATGATGCTTTCTGCTCTTCCCTTCAGTGTCACCTTTTCGAAAGCTTCGAGAAGAGACGTAGCGGTGTCGAACCTCTGGATTCGTGCCTGGTCTCGGAGCGACATATCCGAAATTCCGTCTATTAGATAGTCCACTATCTCCTCGTGGTCGATAGGGACTCGATTCGCCAAAATCATTTTTTCGTGAAAGTATTCACTGAACGCTTCTCCTCTTCTCCACGATCGTTCTTCGAATTTTCTGCGACACACCAACTTACTCTGTCGGTGGAAAAACATGCTCCTCATTTGCAACAAGAACGCCTCAACTGGCATATCAATAAGTTCCGGCTTTGAATGAAACCATTCACTAGCTTTTCCCTTCAGCCTTGAGCCCATCAAGATCTTCGTCTGGCTGTCCTCGAGATGATACGTAGCCTTCAATAGTTTCACCTGCCTTTCCCATCTTTCGTACCGTTCGCCATTTCCATCGAAATAGTCCAAAAGGTCCGCGATCGCTGTGATTTGTATTTTTGGACCCACTACACGACTTGTCAGCTGATCGTCTTCGAGCCGACTTCTCCGCTGGTTTTCTTGCAGCATCTCGATCTCTCGACGCGCCAATGCAAGCTCCCTTTCCATCAGTTCGGCTTGTTTCTTCATAATCTCCATTTCACGCGGGTCATACTGCACCTGTGCAGTCCGTCCGCTTGTACCCGGCGCGTTGCTCTCCATATTCAACGCTTGCGAGTCACTTCTCTCAATTCCGTCACCTCCGGATTGCGCAAAATTGCCAGTAGGATCCGTCATCATGATTCTACTGATAAGCTCCGCTTTTGTACCACTGGTTTTCAAACCCAACGCACTCAACCTGTCTTTCAAATCAGAAATCTTCAACTTGTTCAACTTTCCTCTAACGTCACTCATGAGAATTCACCGTTCGCACTAATGCACTATCAACGACACCAACTTCACCAACGAGTCTAATTTAATCGAACGCGTTTCCTTGGCTAATCCCGGACGAGCCCCCAGTTTGTGGGATTTTACTTTAGATGGTGGAGAGAAACGATTCGGGGTTCGATTGAATTAGTGAATGTTGCAGTAAAAACTATATTTAATATAATGGATACTTCAGCTACAACGACGAGGCTACGACAAAACAAAAACGACAACTTTTTCCGATCGACGACGTACAACGACTGACTTCGCTCGGGTCTCCCTCACCCCTCTCGCCTTCCTCGCCTTCGTCGCCTTCTCCTCTTTTCCGGGCTTTTCTCAAGAGGACTTTTCGTCGCTGGGCCCGAGAGGGGAAGCGCGTTACAACTTTCGCTTCGCTAGGCCTGCAGGCCCTTGACGCATCGCCGTGACCCTACCCTAAAGCACCTCATCCTAACTGCACACACACACACACAACCATACATACCACTGTTTTCACTATTCTACAATATAATTATAAAATATGAAACGTGTCACAATTCAGTAAGGCGACAGGTTTACTATATATCTTGACGTGTTAATTTATGTAAAAAGTGTTTCTATTTAAATGAAAAGTTTTCAAGTAACAGTAATAAAAACATTGGACTTTGTTGTACATTTTCAATTACGTAGGAACGAATTTATTGTATTGAACATATAAAAACGATGTTCATAAATAAAGGAGCGGTTAAACAATATTATGTTCCAAACTGGAACTTTATGTTAACGACGTTCTAAAATAGTTAAATAAAGTTAGGTGATACCATTAGAGTGGCAGTAATTGGTACATCTATCCTAGACATTTCGAACATTAACGCCTAAACCGTCTCGCTAGAAGATTTAGACATCGCCTAAAAAGGTCTCACACTCTCATTATTCTTGTTCTAGTTTCTTATTCGCAATTACACTTATTCTACGCAACTATCGTAGGAACCACAATATGTACATTCGACTCTCATGCCATCGTACATTCATACCGTCACACGCACTCGTTAACCATTCATCTTAACATTGTTTCACATCTTAATATTCTATCTCAATGGAATCCACAAATAAAACAAACAATGTGCACAAAAAATAGAGCTGCCTGCTTATTGCCGCGAACCTTTCAATTTTACGTGCTATCACGTGACGCGACGTAAACGTATCCTTACCTTAAAGCGCGAGGATCATTTGACGAACGAGAGTGTATCTTATCCCCGCGAAAGCAACAGCCAAGATCACCTTATCGAGGCCCTTAAATCGAGCACTGGGGGGGGGGGGGGGGGCAAATGACTGGACCGATAACGAGCCGTTTCGATCGATCGTGGGCAATAATTTCCACGCGATTCGCTTGACTCTCTATCGCGGGGAAAATTTCGATCTGGTCGTTGCCGTGGAAGCGTATTACGGGAAACGAAAACGCCAATATGACGGCGATAAACTCTACGAGGACCGGGGAACCGGAGAAAAAGAATGGGAAACGTGAAAGAACGTGTACGGTTAACAGGAACGATAGGTGGAAGCAATAAGCACGCTGGCACGGAGATATTTTTCCCCGCTAGGATCGACGCGATAGACTCGTGCGATGCTTATGAAATATTTGACCGAAATACCTGGTGCGAGACAGGCATAAATTCCACTGCTCCTTCGCGATATAAGCGAGAATACGTTTCGCGTGTTCGAACGATGGAACAGACCACGTGTGTTCAATTGGATGTTTGTCATTCCTATTCCTACGGTCCTCGTCTCTTCTTTCGCGATTCATTGTCAGTGGGATTTTTATGACAATTCTTCATATCGTTTTTAACCCTATATGGTTAAATAGATAGTTAAGTTTTGTAGGTAGTTTTCAATTGAACGCTCGTTGATATATGTACCAATAATCGTTGACTTACCAATACCATATTCTTGTGCTACGTTTGTTGGACACTTGCCATGTTTCAACTTCTTAATAATTTCACGTTTGATTTCAATTGATACCATTATCTGTTTCGGTCTCAACATTATTATAGTTCTATGCGCTTAGAATTGAAATACCATACTGAAATATTGCGACAATATCTTGCTTTGATCTCTTTACATATTCAATAACCCTCGTAATTGAAGTGTTATTATTTAACGAGAAAAGTATTGCATCGATCACAGAAATATGATAAATGAAATAAAAAGAAAGTTACATTTGGTATGGAGTCTGTTAATTAAAACATTAGGAACGGTTCCCTTTTAGTTTTTTTCCTTTCTTGCACAAGGCATTGTTTTAACGGATTTGAAAAACTTCCAATATTTGCTTCGTCATTTTCGCGAATGGTTAGCTATCCAGGATTAACAATCGTATGGAAGTGAAATCTAAATAAAAGATCGTCTCATTATCCCCAAGACGCAACAATTTATACACCATTTTGAATATTTCATATATTTTTGCATATTAGGTTCATCCTACACTTTTGTGCACCTTCAAATTTCCCATAGATGCATAAAAACCCGTAAAGCTCTCGTTTGGGAGATTTTGAAGCGATCATTTATACGTAACTCTCGATCGAAAACCTCGCATGAAATTTTGTCGTGGCGGTTAGAGGGTTGGGAGAGGATCATCTACTCACGATGAGTAAGGTCGACGTCGAAAGAAAGGCTTTATGGGTTCGACGTTTGACGAACGTTCGTCGTTGCTCGTTTTTTGTGATGAAAGAGTACATAGGAACGTGTAAATCAAGAAGAGCTTTGCAAAAGAGGTAGGGGAATTATGCGCATGAGAGGATTGTAAACCTGGATGCTATAACCGTATGTTTCTGTCAGTGTTTCGTTTTTCATTGCCCATACATTGTTCTTCTTTGAGTCAGTACTTGTAATACAGTCACTCACAAAAGTCTCTGTACGCCCTTTAAAATTTGGAACATTTAAATGGGGTTGTCGTAAGGTCGAGTTTTTAACTTTTGTATATTTTCTAGAGTATAGTTTGTACTATATATTTCAATTTTTATCTAGAGTAGTTTGAGTATATGTTGTATATTTTCTATATTGTTAAAGAGAGGAAAGATTAGAGCATCAAAACACGCTGGTGGAAGTTTATATATTCCTCATTTATGTAAGAACAATTTCCATATGTTAATTAACGAATTGCCATAAAACCACGAGCCACACGCGTGACGTAGATTATAGACAAAATAGAACAAACACTGGCGATACTTATAATAACAAAATTTAATTCACCCTCTTTAATTTTCATTAGAATTTTTATAATTACTAGTAGGTAGTAGCTTTTGCTACCATGTGCAACTATTGGAAAATTCATAGGTCAAGGGGTTAATATAACAAATCATGTTACTGTAAATTAATAGAATGGTTAACATTAATAGCTCTTATCTTAAAATTGCTATCGCCAATTAATATCGCCAAGAGAATATTCAAAATGAATTATGTTGAAAACAAAGCTGCATATAAACAAATTTTATTGGACACTTTCAACTTATTTTTTCATGTAGAGTTACCTACTTATTAATAAATTTATATATATATATATTATGTTGATATATTTATATATTCATACATTGATATATTGACAAATTGATATATTGATATATTGGTATATTGATATATTGATATAGTGATATATTAATATATTGGTATATTGGTATATTGATATATTGATATATTGATACATTGATACATTGATACATTGATATATTGGTGTATTGATATATTGATATATTGATATATTGCGGTTTTACTATGATTATTAAGACGCCATGTACAAATATATTTCTCGAAGTTGAGAAGCTTCTTTTTAAAATCTTTGTCTCTCACTGGTTTTATGGGATATTCTCTTAGTTCCCCTTTTCTCGGCCCGCTTTACTTTATATCGAGAAATAAAGAAGATCGGTGATTACATAAAGATATGCCGAGGATGGAAACGTTTCCAGCAGATTGATGCTTCTTGCGTAAGGTATAAAACTATCCACGGTTACGTGTTCCGCTGTTGTCGAATGGAGTCAGAGACGAAAGCGATATACTTGAAAATTCCTTTACGAATGGACAGTCACTCGAAATATATAATACCTTCGATTCGTACCGAAGTCCAAATTTAGTATGAAAATTTGTTTATTTACGATTCTTTGTTATTAAATAAAATAATTAAAGTGTCGATTATAGGGACACTGACAGATACTGGGACATCTACTTCATATGGCACGTAATTTGATTTCCATAAACGTGAATCTTATAGTTTCGTAATACATTTAGAGTTAAAATTATAATTCATTAGAAATGCAGCGTATATCTGTTGTATTTAGTCCGCAATTTTCTTCACGAGCTATACTTGTCATTACAAGGCATTATATAACTCGTCATCCCCAGTTAACAGATTAATAAGCCCTATATTTCAACTATCCCATAATTTGACCAAATGCTATACTAAATTCAGCTATCTCAATCATGGTATATAGCATAAAAATGCATACTCTTGCCCTATCCGGTGCAGCTAATGATATACTTTAAGCGGCTACGCGTACGCTCGTTAGCGGCGAATGCTTTTTGCTCTTTCTCATTTTCCACTTTGACAAGGTAACACAGGTCGCAAATAGGTTGTCTTTTCTCTGCTCTTCATCCTACCTCTCGCTATCCTTTCGGTTGCTGCTCGCAATGAGAGCAAAATCCTTATAATAATCGGCGTTATCTTCAAAGCATTTTCTTTCATTTTGATATAAAACTCGACGGAGTGAGAAACCGTGTTAACTGTTTGAGCAATTGAGACTCTCGAAGTTGGACCGAATCGACTTGTTGTAACCTTTTTTGCATTTCTATTAATTGCTTTCGGATCAGAAACTTGAATATCGGCTGATGAGGAAGAAACTGTTAACTATTCAAATTTGTCGAAAGCCAGTAGTGCAGTTTGACTTGGAAACTAGTTAGGTGAATTTGTACTTGGCATTGCTCCCAGTTTTCAAATTAATGCGTGGCATTTCGCTACTAATTGCAATTAATTATTCAACTACGACGGGGAAATATCGATAAACATTTTCTCGACAATACAAACTTTGTCGATAATTGCAACTTACAAGGTTTAATAGATTATAGTTGGATAAATGATTCCCTTTATGATACACGTCTAAATTTTAAATATTTAAAAGAAATATAAGAATTTCGACCATGCCAGAAATATTAATGTAACTATTAATTAAAATTGAGTAGATTCTATAAAATATATTGAATATAATATTAAATTGTATTATATATCAGATAATTATTAAGACGTTTTACGTATGAATAAATGAAATTACGTAGTTTTCGTATTAGTCAAACTTTTTTACTTGTTAGTTCATCTAATACGTATGGTTAGATGCAAAATTGATCAACTCCATAAAATGAAATCACTTGACTTTTAAGAAGTTGAACACTAATTATACAGTCAGGTAATAAAGTTGAGAAAAACGCAGAAAGTGAAGTCCTTCAATTTGACTTCTGAACGATTCAAACAACAAAGAGGAGAACTTTTAATTGCACTTGATCTTCTCATTGCTTTTGACGATAACTTCCAAGGGTTAAAGTTGGTGTAATTAAATTATTTAGATGTTCTTTACGAGGATACTTCAGTATTACTATTTTACACGGAATATTAGTTAGTCCATCCTAACATTAAAGAAAATATAATGATAAGTAAGGAGAAAAAAGAAGCAAGGAAACAAGAACAATAAAACAGGAAATGAAACAATGAGAACACTTTAGTATTATTATTTAACACAAAATATTGATCAGCCTAGTTATGCATTAGGAAAAAAAATAATGATAAATAAAGAAAAAGAAGCAAGGAAACAAGAAAAGTGAAACAGGAAATGAAACAATGAGGACACTTCAGTATTTTTATTTTAAACAAGATATTCATTAGCCTAGTTTTGCATTGAAAAAGAAATAGGTAAATAAAGAGAAAGAAGAAGCAAGGAAACAAGAATAATGAAACAAGGAGGGAAACAAAGGGAAACAGTTCGCGCGGTGGAAAAAGCTCGGTCTCTCACGGAATTTAAGTTCTTCTAACTACGTATTTGAACTGTTGCCAAAAATAAAGCTTCCCAGCTCGCATGTCTCTGGCGCAACGCAGAAATTATTTCGCGAGTTCGTAACCAAAGGGGAGGACCACTCGTGTGTATCCTCTCATTTCGTGTGAGCTTGGAAAAAACCCCGTGTTCTCCGCTTCTGTTCGTACGATCTATGCGCGGCTAGTGTCATTTTTATCATGGTCTCGCAGCGTACAAGCCGAACGGTTCGCTCGAACGTACACGGAAATCGACTGACTGCCCGGAAGTGCTCCTCTCACACCGCGATACATAAATTCACCGTCCTTAGAGCTTTGCTAGTCATGGCTTTTTTTGCCTGCCATGATTAAGATGCGTGTCACTTGGTCGAGTTTCTTATATTAAAAGTAAGATACAAGTTGTAATATTTAGGGAATGAAGCGACCACCTACTTAGATCTCGTTCTTTTAATTCTATTTTTAAAGATTTGAATTCGCGTCAAGATCCGCAGTCTAGTTATATAGTTATCCACTGAATTATTCGTGTTTCAAATATACCAAGCACTAATATTGTAATAGCGCAATGTTAACATGCACAGAAATGTGCATTTTGGTAGTAATTTTGTAAAGAGTTTCATAGCGTAAATAAAAGAAAAATATCGTTATATTAGCTCTATTATACGTGAAAAAGAATAACGCCTTTTGTTACATTACTCTTTTATTTGATTACTTGCTCACGCTCTATAATTGATTAACATCCTTTGCAATATAAACAATGTCTTTATGTAGACCAATTAGAAAGAAAGTTGCGCGTTTGTTCCCTTTCATGCGGGCTACCCTGGCGAAAATTAACCGTTGGTCGTTTCAAGTTCCTAAATTACAGTCAACAACTTTAGTAAATTCGAGTAAACTGTCGGAAGTCCGCAGCTTACAAATTTAATAGGGTGCAAGCAACAAAATAATTAGAACACTTAGCTTGCAGCAACAGGGAGGAAATCCCAAGGAAAAAAGAATCTGAAACTAAATCCTCTTTAATTGCGAGGCAATTTTCCAGAGAAATTCTTCGTTCTTGTAATACTTCCTATTAGTACAATAGCTGTTTTATACCTTCCCTATGAATAATAATATTTGTATGTTAGCGTTCACGTATCTTACAAGCGGCCAAGGGTCGCAGGCGACGCATTGTCGCCGTTGAAAGATTTACGATTGGGACTTAGGCCGCGTGTGGCCAGGAAAAGTGCCCTTAGCGCATGAGATTTTCCGCACATCGTCCCCCGATGTCTGGCGCCCTAGAGCCGTATGGCTTGATTGTTTGTAAAGTCGGAAACGAGGCGATGACTAGCGACCACGTTGGATCCCCGAGCCATCGACCGTCGAAAATGAATTACAGAATTTAGAGTGAGATAGCAAGCAGCCCGACGTTGCGTTGCTAAAAAGAATAGGGTCTCTGTTCTGGAGGATCTGGCCACGGAGTGGGGAAAACAAGGGTGCCTTCTGGTAAGACGACTGTGATGAACCCCACGGCACTTACCCCAGAATCTCGAAAGCGAACAGAACTAAATTTCCAAAGTCTCTAACATGTACATATGTATATAATTCTATTTTCAAACGTATTTTTATTTTACAATGTATGTTAGTGTGTACTGTGGAACATTGATCGTTGCAACCACCACCATTGCACGAAAATCTTGTTTGTTGCATTTCATAAACATATATATATATATATATATATATATATATATATATTAATTAAATACTAATTGACTCAATTAACTTTATAACTTTATAAGTATCTCCCTAGGTCTATCGAATATAACAACTTATGATACTTTATGAGACTTAGACTATGAATATAAACTAAGATTCAGTAAAATAAAAGAAACTAAAATAAAATGAAATGCAAAACAAAACGAATCACATATAATAAGTGCAGAGTATATTTTCTTGTAATACAATGGGCTAACTTCCCTGATACGTTCACAAAATGGCGTCCAGTTACTTTCGGTGTCTAATTGCTTAACAATAATGTTTCTTAATCTATCTATCGTGCTAATATAACTGACACACCGTGTTGTTGTCTACGAAGCAAAGTTTCTTTCGTATTCGCTGTGCGAATGCTGCGAAGCTTCAATCGCAATTTCTGGAAAATAAATCAACGGGTTGTCAATACCAAGCGTTACGAGCTTTTATTACTCCGTCGTTGTTCCTCTAACGTCTCCAGTCTCGTTTATTTACAAACTGCTGTTCCGTTCAATCTCCCTTTTCATTCCCCTACTCGAATTTCCTTCCGCGTTGCTGTTCAATCTCGTTACTTCGACCAGTTATCGCAATTGACTTCTTAACCAGCGTTCCCGTTACGTTTCAATCGATCTTGACTTTTAAAGTTGCATTTGCAATTTCCGTGGCTTCAAGTTTCCTCTTTTTTCTCTACTGCAATGTCAGTTCTTCATAAGTGACCAGGTTCTTACGCACCTATCGTCATTTTACGTCAGTTTCCTCGACTTTTCCACGTTGCGAGGGACGATTTTTAGGAGGCAATTAATCGCGTGGCATCAACGGGAATCGGCGTTGAGCTTGTCGTCAAGTTTACGACCCGAATCACGATCTTGACGGTTCCATTAAAGCTTCGAGTTTCTACGCGTCGTTCACGGTTTCCTGCTATTACCTTCAAACGCTTTGTGATGGAAGTTGCACTTAGTTCCAAACTTTAAAGGTCAATATGGTAAATCCTCGATTTAACAGACCAACAGAAGCGAACGGGAAATTAATAGATCTTATAGAATTTGCTTCATAGCAAGTAGCGTATAAATTCGCTCTTATCCCTTAATCCTTTTCCGTGCGATTTAATTAACCCTTTCGCTACGGCACACAAAAATTGAAAGCATTCTCGATTTATAGATGAGAGCAATTTTTATTAACATGGAAACGGTATGAGTATGAATAACTGAATAATTATAGTACTTTATATACGAACAATAGTAGAAGTACTGTTAATTATTAGTAAACTGGCTCAATTCGTAAAAAGTGGACGAACGTAATAAATTAAGTCACTCAATCGAGGTATTATAAGTTATTATTGTTTTTACCTCGATTATCTCGTTACTATGTCGTTTAGTGATATCTATTAATCGCAAGATACAGTAAAATGAAATAAACACGTTTGAACATCCAAAGAAATATTTTATCACATTATCGACCAGTCGCGTAAAACGGAAGACACATTAGTCTACTTGAAGAAAATCAGCACGTAAAAGATAGATAAAGAAGAAGAATTTTGCTTGAAATAATCACATTCCAAGTGTTGAATAATTATAAGCCAAAAAGGAGCAGCTTAACTTTTGATGTATTAATACGTTATCAGCGAAACGTAACTAATTTACTTTTGGAGTACCAGTACATTATTGGCGGAAATGGACCAGTACCAATTTGACGTATCAGTACGTCATCGATTGCGTCATGGGTTAACTCCACGTTGCCGACCACTATGACCCAAGGCGACAGAATACATAAATCCGCCTCTGACTACTATTCGTCCGCGACAAGAAGGCACGCAAGTATTTACATTTCCGTTCTAATTACAATCTACTAGCCTCCCTACAAGCACATGCATTGTTCACTATTATCCGAGGACGTTAAAGATCGACAGTGATTTAATAACAAAGACGGCGTGTGATGATAAGGAAGACAGTAGATACCATATCTATAGTGAGAACATACAGATTCGTCTGCCTTCTTTCGTGGACTGACAGTACACAGCCCAAAGAAATTCTTGATCGCAATCACCTTCTAGAAAGCCCTCGAACATGGCCGCAGACCCAAGCTTCGCAATAAACTTGCCGATGCACTTAATTTCGACCCGAAAGTGGCGCACGGCGCGCGAAAGTAGCGGGGTAAAGTTCTATTACACAAGTCGTGAACGGGCTCGAGGGGAAGTTGCCGGTGTTTTCGGCATTCTTGACTGTTTCGCGATCCCAGCAGCTACGTGGCCACGCTTACTCGTATGGAAACTTGAAGCGAATTCCAGGGTAAAATCGCGAGCAGCCACACAGGGATGGGGTTACGAGGGTTACGGGGCTTCTAATGGGAGCGCGCGTTAATAATGACGCTGCTACAAGCGCTTTCCAAGTTCATCGCGTGTATCGCGTCGCTGAAAGTAGATCACCGACATCGTTCGCCTGCCAGAATGTGGATGGAACGTGTGAAACGCTGTACGAGGTACTCGTGATGATTTTAATTGCGAGCCTCCTCTTCTCGTTGCAGTTTATGCATCTTCTAATTTGACACGACTCCCCATTTTTTTTTTTCGAGGAGAGTCGGTTGCGGATTGTTCAACGTGCACTGCTACAAGAGCGCTTATTTTCCTCCTTTTTTTTTATTGGTGTTGTTTTCTTCTTTTTTTTTTACTGCCAGACGATTAACACTTTTCGGGGTGGTGAGTTTTCGCGCGGCTCGGTCGCGGCTGAAATTAGGAGTTTTAAGATAATTGTGGGAACGTTGAGTTTGAGGATTTGTGTGGTTTTTAATCTTTTTTCCGGGACAGACACCTGCGAAGGGTTTTGGAATACGAGTAACCATATATGACGTATATATGCATATGTGTATACAGCTGGTACTGAAAGCTTTCGGTCAAATTGTAATTCTATTTTAACTTAATTTATACAGTGATGCATCCAGTATTTGAATACTTTAACGAATACTCGTTGACTGCCAATTACAAGTCTTAGTTCTTATTACGAGAATAAGAATCAAAACTTTACACGCAACTAGTAGATGAATAAACAATCCTGTTTTATATATTATATTTTTGAACGAAATGTTTATCGAACCAAATTTGATAGCTGAATCTTGGTTATAGTGTATTACTATTAAATTACTCCGCGAGATACACCTACTGTTTTTCTATCTAATAGTAAGATATTTTAAATCGATATGCTATTTTAGCGAATTATTCCTTTTGTTTCGAGAGTTACCTATCGATTGCGCTTTCGAAGTCACTATATTCGCGAGATAATTATCAACGGTATCTACTAAAACAGCTGATTATTTGTGAACATTGTCCAGTTCTAATTAGATGCCGCGATAACACGCGAAACGTTGGAACAGATTAATCTTTCAGTATCAGAATTGGTAGCACCGCTGATCTAATGAACATGCTACGCTTATCAGAGCTTCATTACAGAATACACACACGATAATAACTTCGACTCTCTCATTATGTTATCGTTATTAACTGCATACCTCTTGTAATGGTAATGATTAGCTCAAGAGATGATCTACGATGTCTACTTTCCCTTTTGACGACTGAACGTTACGCGAAATCGAATTGAAGTGGAATATCTCCACCAATGTGCTGCTAGCAATTTGCAATAATGTTTTCGAATTATTTTCGGGTTTGCTTAATTTTTTACGTAACTTTCCTCGGCGTTTGCAACAGTAATAAACTAATTTACAACATTAAACCTGTGAAATTGAACATTGCGCAAAACCATGATAAGTATTTATTAGCGAAGTACCGAGGATAATTCACGTATCTAATTGCATGCTATTTCGTGCTTCGTACGTAATTCAAAATTAACAACTTGGTGAAAATATTTTCGTTAACATTTCGCAGCTATGCAAATTTGTTGCGTATTTATCGTTTGCACAGAGATCGGTAGAACGGAATTTATTTGAAATTGCTTTGCGACGAGTAACATTATTGCAACGATGAAAACAAATATATTACACGAAACAACCGCGAGTATAATATTATAAATATAACGGCCGATCGAATTACAAAATACAATTACGTGGAAACATTCAAATTGACAGTCATCCCCGTTGCGTCTCATGGCAATATTATATTAATATTCCCACAGTAACGTAATTATTACGATTTGACAAATGATTGTACAGAACTATAGCACATCGTGGAATACGATTATATTTCGGGTGAAATATTTACTGTAATATTTACACGTTGCAAAAATAATTGTTGATAAGTATTTATCTTGTAATTGAGATGCCAATAAAATATAGGGAAATACTGTTAGGTTATTCCGTAAGTTTTTATGTATTAACACATTTTGATTTAAAATTGTTCTCCAGAATAATTGTTATAACTGAAAAAGTACTCATTATTTAAGTTTGAAATTTTAGTAACACGTCGAGCTGTGGTTACATTAATTATTAATATTTTTAATAGCAGCATTTATTGCAATTTAGAATGAAAAGAAATCAGTGTTTTAAAAAAAACTGTATTTAACGTTTTAATACAAAAAACTAAAGACTATCCAGACTAAAAGATTGTAATAGCTGTGTATTTACATATTATATTATATTTAGTATTTAATCAGTGTTTGGTGATTTTGTAAAAGTATTCAATAAATGTGAATGAATAATGAAAATAAAAAACATACTTTAAATCATTAATACTTGCGAATGTAATGTTTAGATGCAATCTGAAATATCAGATTTGTAAATCACTGCACGTATTTTATCTTTATTATAACATCTACATAAGAAAGCGCAATATTTATGGTATAACCTGATAGTATTGCGAACATGTAATAGTACAAACGCGACTACTTTTCGAGTGTTTGTTATTACGCTAAATTAATTGTTCGATAATTTCATGACGGGTCTAATTGGTGAGAATTAATAGGAATGTATGGCGCATAATGATCGCAAAACGTGATACATATCGGTTTCGTACTTCGTACGTATTATGATAACAATTAAAAATGTATTCCTCCTCTTATGTACCTTTGGTACTAATGAAGAAGGTAAACTTAATAGCGTTGAGGTTTGTTTAATTTATAATGACGATAAAAAATGACGTTTGTTAACAAGATCGCCCATTAAATATATTGAAGAATAATTTTCCATAGAATGGAAAATTTCACATATCAGATAGAATGTTTATGAAATCTATAATGCAGAAATTATTAAATGTGATTTAAATGTTGCACAGTGTTACGTTATTATTTTGTTTAATTGTGCTGAATTTATTTTTAATTTTAATTTTAAAATGTTTTTATGCTTATCTCATATTAAATACAAATACAAATTATTCTAATATTTATAAACATCCTGTATAAAAATTAGTAGCGGTTTTCATGCTTTCCAACGATATTAAAATAAAATTCGCTTGAGATGAAATTTCATTCATGGTAACGTTTAACGATTAAGAAGTGAAAGATTTGGATCATATTCGAAATTTATAAAAATTGTATCTTTCATATAAATATTACAAACAATTATTTTCGTAAAAACGCAAAACTATTTTTACACTAAATTATTTACATAAATTACAAATGCTGTGCAAATACGAATATTACTCTATGAATAGGATAATCATTACGCTTTTTGATTTTTTGCATTCGTACAGAATTATACTAGAGAATCCTAACACATACGGAATGTAATTTCATTACTAATTAGTATTAATATCAATTTGCATATTATTCGTACTTATTATTATTATGATTTCAGCTATTATTAATATCAATAATAATTTCATTAATTCCAATAAAGTAATGCATAATATAATAATTCCTACGTAATTCCAAAGATTATTACGGATAAATTTGAAAAGAACGATAGCCAAGAATAATAATTCGAATCCTTTATCGTTATTTCGAGCTTATGATACGTAAATTAATTCAACACGATAAATTTGATTGCGATATCATTCGAGCTTCGATATTCAAGTAAACAAACCGGTGTATAAATTTACTCGTGGGATCATGGGTAGAATACACCGTTTAGCGGAGTATTATGTTGCATAATCGAGTAGGACGCTATGCAGTGGAGAAGACGGAAGAGATGTATCTCTCCTTAGTCCGAGGAATCTCATTGTATCATGGTCCTAATGTCCTTGTTTGCCTTCCTCTGCCTTCTTAATTCTTAACTTCAGCTACCTGAAAGTTAACCCTTTGCACTCGGAAGCTTTCAAAGTTGCTTCATTTTGGATAGTAAGAGGCTTCGTTCGATCGTAAAGGGTTAATTTGCAATTTGTTAAAAGGATAAGTGAAGTTATTAGATAAAGTTCAATATCGTTTGGTATAGCAAACAGTATTCCATATTTCTTGTTTAATTTAGCATTTAGTTTTAACAAAATGAAGTGCACCACTGGCACTTTAGTTTTAATTAGGTGTACCAGTAAGTAATCAATTATCTTTTTAATAAATATAATTTAAATTTAAAATATGCTACCAAGATATAAAAATAGGTTAATAAATTTATTTGATCGAATAAGCAGGCCACCATTTTAGTTGGGATTTTTAAGACAGGTATTTTATTACGTTAAAGATGAATGCTGAATTTAACAAAGGAGTGGATTATTCGTTGATACGCGTAATATTTTTATTGGAATAAACAATTTCTTGTATAACTTTATGTTCAAAATATATTACAGTACAAATATAATATTACAAGTACTATATGTCTAAGTGGAGATTTAAATAAGTATGGAGGAATAATAAATTATTATAAGCACTTGAGTGCAATTACAATTTGTTACATATCGCAGCACAGATTTATCGGATAATCGACTACTTAAATACAATTATAGCTTGATACATATTAACTGGAATGCATAATTATAATTAAATTTGGATTTCTGGAATTCGTGCAATATGCAATATTCGTGACCGTGTAATCCTGTAATGCAGAAAATATTCTACTTACACAATATGATTTAACATTAAATCTCCGATGAAGAATAACAAATTAGCTCAAGAACCATTAAAATTACTTCAAGCACATTAAATGTTTTATGGAAATAAATATTGTATCCTATAATAATTAATGCTGTTAACTGTATTGCAGATTTTTATGCAAATTCAGATTTTTATTAGCAAGATTTAAAAAATGGGACCTAATTATTCGATAGCAGATTTTTATGCATTTATGAGAAATTTGAGTATGCAAAAAATTAGAGGACGTTCATAATATGCAAGAATATACAAGATATTCAAAGTGAAATACATACTATTTTATTTGGAGGGTGAAGTAACCCCCTACTTAAATTCCATTTCTTTAATTCCGTTAATAAAAATATGAGCTTCTATTATATAAAAAGCCGCAGTTTACTAATTAGAGAGTTTTATTACTCTCCAAATGTAATAATGTGTACTTTACTTTAGATATTTTCTATCTCTTTGCACATTGCCTGCATTTCGTACACTTTTGCACGTTGAAATTTTCTATAAATGCATAAAAATTCGCGATATAGTTCTAAATTTTTCAATCATTTCAATTCTCATTTTTTTGAAAGATTATCTTTTCAAAATTCCGATTCTACCTTTTCAAAATTCCGTGTTCCATCTTGAAAGTACAAACTGAATGAAATCAGTTAAGCGAACCTGTCGCGATACATTTATTCATGACCCGTTTAACGTCTGTGGTAAATCCTCGTTCAGTAGAAAATCGCATCAAAGCGATGATTGACGAATGAAACGGGGCAGGATGCCACGATGATTATTCGGCTCCGGCTCGGTGAAACTCGGAATTCTCGTGGCAAAAGAATTAACGGTAACAATGGAAACGAAAGCTCTCTGTATCGATGTCGGAAGTCGACGTCGACCCAACCGGGGTACGATTCGAAACGCATAATTTACCTGTTCGTTCATTTGCATCGTATGATGTATGAGAATGTTTGCGGCTGTTTCATCGTTAGCAGCCGTATGTATGCGATTTGTTTGCGCACTCGTAGCCATATTTTCCACCTACTGTGATCGATGATCCCGACGGAGTGCTTGTAACGCGATAATTTTTTGATCCTTGACCGCGATACCCGTTACAAAATATTACACCACGATAGGGCGAAATGCAAATGTTACGCTTAACTCATTTTATGCTGTAAGAGCGCCTTAAAAAGGTCTATAAAAGCATTCTTTTACCATAATACCGTTATCATTATCATTATTATTATTTTAGTATTTTATTTAATGTATCTCATTGTAACAATCAATTATCAATAATAATTGGCGACCTTGCAGTAAGAGGGGCTAATTCCACTTTTGAATATTTTGCAGTTATTGCATAGAATATTTGTAAGAAAGTTCTGCATCTTTTGATGTAAGTTGTGAATTTAATAAAAAATGAACGATTTATTGCAAACTTCGAACCTGCCCTCATTACTGTTTTTGTACGAAACAAATGTAGAATAATGTTGATTTTTATTGGCAACAGAAAATATCAACAGATTTCTTCTATGTTTGATTAATACAGTAACAATAAATTAATAAACTGTGTTCTTTATTGTGCATTGAAATATTAAAAATTGAAGTAAAGACTTATCAACTCAATGTGTGAAAATACGTATTTATTCAATTATTGTTTCTTGCTGCAAGGATCTGAATTGATAATAAAGATAGAATAAACATTCTAGAATTCATACAAAGTTTCGGTTAGAATTACAATAAACTGCAGCAAGTCATTCGAAGGAAATTTTTCAGGTGAAAACTAAGTGATTTTGAAAGGTACATAATTTGATGCGCTTATTTTGTTGTAGATTGATGAGTAGTCATAGATATTTTACCCGCACAATAACCATTTATTATCCGTAATAAATTCTCTACATATTCAAACAATACTCTACCTAAAATTTTCGAATCAAATTTTCTCCATCTCCCCGTTCAAATACCCGATTTTCTCCAAGCTTTCTCTACTAATGCCGAAACGAACGAACGATCTCGAGACCTAAGTTCACTTGTACCTTTCGTTTGCTCGGATCCTCCTTTCAATTTGCTTCGATTGCGCGACTCGATCGCGCCGGGAGGGATTCGAAACGCCCGGCTGGCATTGTATCCGCGTAATCCGGATGATGACACAGATTAAGTCCTTCGTCGAAATACCAGGAGTTAATCGTATTCCAGCAACACGGCCGTATAATTATTGCGCCCACGCGTTTCACATCAAAGCTTCTCGCGCGTATCCCGAGATGCAAGCGAAGTTTCCTAACTTCTCCACGCTTTGAGACTCGATTCGCGCTGACTAGCTAATATCGAAACGACCCTTATCTTCGTTATCTTCCTTCCCCCGCAACCTGTAACGGCAATTTGCTCGGCTTTCGAAAATTTCCAAGCATTGCAGGGGTTTTGTTTATCGAAACCGATCTCGATGGGGTCTCGAGGAGCGTTTCCTGGTTGCTCAACGAGGCAATTTTTATTTTCGGCTCTCTGATGGTAATGGTAATCATGATAGGGATTGTTTAACGTCATCGAGAGCTATTGTGCGCCGAGGGTGTCTTTATATGGGGTAGCTCTTGATTGTGTATCGGGGATTGAAGGAAAAGGTGAAAGGGGGATTTTGTGGTTGCACAGTCGGATCTAGATAACTCGAATCTCGTGGGAACAGCTAAAATCTTCGAGTTATGAATGTATCCAGTTATCGAAGTCTTCTAGTGGCAGATAGCTGGATAATTGGACACTTAATTTCGAATGTTCTGTAGTTTAATGAGTTAAGAATCAGTGGAAATTGAATATATACGAAGTTCTTATTTGGGAACAGTTTAAAATTTAATAAGTAACTTTGTTTATCGATGTTTCGTTATTTATTTCCTTACCAAATTAATATTTAAATAGAACAACAACCAATTTAAACGTTTGCACGTTTAAATTTTCCACAAATGCACAAAAATCCACAATCTTGTGATAATATCCTATACAATCACGAAATATTTCGTTTTGGTATTGTTTGCAGTAAAATAAATCAATCTCTTATCTTTACCCTCTTCTATTCCGAAAAAGAGTTATCTTGATTTATATTCCGTAACAATAGTTTGCCTCTCTATATTGGCAGAAAAATATGGCAATACACAAATGTAAACTATGAGTTTAGCTTTCCTAAATCTACGGAAAATAAATTTATCGTAGGTACCCTTTGTAAAACAAATACGTATTCACATAACATGAAACATATCACTAAAAAAATCCATACTGCACGATGCATCTTTACGAAGTTATCTTGTAATTTTAGTTTTTTTATTTAATTTTTATTTGAATTTAATTATAAGTAATTTTGCTCACGGGTATATTTTAACTATCAAAATTCAAACCCAACGCAAAGTTAATAAAATCTTCAACATACATTGTTTGTCTCATCACAGGGTAATTCATTATTACCAAATTCATTATTATCAACTTCACAGTTACCATTATTATCATTCATAAATATTTCCACAACTGGCTTTCTACCTTTTTCTTTTTTTTTAATGGGGAGTTTAACGTTGCATCAAAAACTAGGTTATTAGCGACGCTATTATTTGATCGGCAATTTTGGTTTCTTTAATGAACTCAAGGAGATCATGAATCTTGTTGATTTCGACGTTAACTTTAATCGTTGTTCCAATTTTGTAATTGTTACGATAGACATCGAACTTACGGTTTCTATCTTGTTTAATAATTATTATTACGATTGTTACGAATTAAATAGGCAAACGACAGAGGCGCACCCAAGTCTCGTCACCGAATTTCTTGATACGTAACCACGTAATTGCAGTCGTGTATCATCGTGGTTCGCGACGTATTCGCATATTCGCGATCGTATAATATCGTTAACTGCACGGTGTACGGAAACACTCGACTATGCGTGGCAAATAGCAACGATCCATTAAAGCGATGCCGATTATAACGACCGGTTCGCGAACTGTTTGCCAGAATTTGAAAATGGCGAGACGAGGCCTCTCGAAAGCATTAGGTCCTTTGCCAGTTGTCAACCATCAATCGAATTATCAGTCAAACGTCTCTTGTAATGATCGTTAATTAACAATAACAAGACGGGCCAATTGCATTTCGCGTGTTCCCCGCGATCGGTAAATTACTTTGCCCTACCCTGGTAACTCGTCCATCTCCCCATAATGAATTCATCTTTGGCGGCTGATGTTCGTTAACATCGTGATTTGATGAGACGCGTTTTGGCATCGTGAATCATGGTAGTTGGCAGTCGATGGAAAGGAGAATCGATTTAACCCTTTTAGCATCGACAAATAAGTAGTCGCTTAAATTTTTTCGATTTTCTGGACGCACGATGATTTTTACAACGAGAGATTTGAATTAATGTCACTAGTAAATACTTTCGGTACTATACTATACTACTACTTTTTAGTAAATACTCCCCACTTAAGTTCTGTTTCTGTTATATAAGTTCTTGTATAAGTTGTATAAGTTCTGTTAATAAGAATATAAATTTGCATAAAGTCTATTAATAAAACTTGCGTGAGTATAGTTTGCGTGTGATCCTTACCGGATTAATCGAATCCATTTAGGTATCCTATTCATGAGTCAGACTGGCTCATAGAATATTCTATAAATCATTTCTATGATCCAGTCATACATATTATAAATCTTTAAAACCGTCCTCCTTGCGCGTCTTATCTTTGGGAAGGTATGAAAAGATAATAAACGAAATGTAAATCCAATCCTATTTGTCTTCCAGTTTGGGTATATAAAATTTACGATATCCGTGAAGAAACGTATTCGGATTATATGTATATTTCCCTTCAAAAGTTTGAGGCAGAATATGGTTTCGGAAAACGACATTTTTCTCCAAACTTCAGCTGTTTCTACAATTATTAACAAATTTTAAATATCCTTAATCCTTTTAAAAATCCCTCTTTAAAGGCTACGTTAGAGATAATAGGATTTATCTATGAATGAATAATCTTCCTTTTATTTTGAATATTCAACAATCTATATTTTATCAGACGAAATTTTGGAAGATGTGAATAACTTTGTCATTTTGTAGTATCTTACTTTTTAAAAATTGGGAAGTGAAGCGAAAAGTTACATTTATATCTTTTGACGAAATCTAAATGTTTCACTTGCAATTAGTAATTATTGAAAATGTCCAATACTTTGGATATGAAAGGAAATATCCAAAGTTTACTTATTCTCAGAAGTTTCACGCTAATGTATAGTAGTCGTTGTTTTTAAAAAAATATTCAGGATATAATTCCAATTCCAATCTTGAATCACAACATAAATTTACTGATGAAAGTTAAGAAGCAAAGTAATTCGTAAATGATTACTTTGTTTCTTAAATTTGTCAATAGCTGTATCTAATATTCTATCAATCTACAAGAGGAACGTTTCGAAATAAGGCATCTGCATACGGAAGAACAATTCCATAAATGTTTAATTCGAGTAGCGAAGGGTACTCCAAACGTTTGAGCGACAGCGTATGTCTCGCAAGTAAATTATCCGCTGTACCAGTCATAAATCTGATTACTCTTTATCAATTTATAACGCATCGCGCTCGTAACACTTGCATCTACGATTCAGAATGCAATAAGCTATAATCCTTCAAAGGTTTTACAATATGCAAAGGTACAGCTATTAATACTTTACAAAGCTTAAAACCGGGGAAATATTAGTTCACGTGCAAAGGAACTTCATATAAAGAACTTTTACGTTACAAGGTTTATTATTAATTTCATTCTTATTACAACATTTATATTACAAGATTTATTATTCACGCTAGATTTACGGACACTCATTGCATAATTTGACGAGTTTCTGGAAAAATAAATATTACAAGATCAGGGGAGGGAGAATGTTGAATTAAGATAACTATTCGTATCGTTACTTCAATCGAGATTAACATAAGTTGCTTAAAAATAATTTATTACTATTATTATTTATTTGTAAACGAACCTTAGCCCTTTTTGTACTTAGCACTTTTGGTTCTTAAAAACATGTAAAGTGCCGGAGAAAAAATCAACTCGACTGTCTAGAGAGCGCGAACCGGCCATATGTTTATAATTTGAAATTCTAAATACTATGCTGGCCTCACTTGACGACATGCGAGCGTCAGGACGAAGAGCGAATCAGTATAAATCGGAGAACGTATGAAGACAAACCTATCGGATATCCGGTGCCGGATACGTGTGAAACGAGCTGGTGTGATCGAATTGGTAGTGTGTCTCAGGCCTCATCCTACTCATTCCTTAGGACACCGTATATCAGTTATTGATTAGCTACGTCGTGGTCGTTGTCGGACGGACGTTATAAAAGGAAACATTTCCCGTGGTCGCGTACTCGATCCGCAAGGTTATTGTTGATTTTATGTGGTCTATTATTGTCAGTCACCTCCGGTTCGAAACGTCGAGACACCAGTAGTCGCGGTCGAATCCATCGTGAGTCGTAAAGTGTATATCTGTATTCGCGTTCGCGAGTTCATCGGCTTTACATTCGATTCTGGAGTGAAAACGTGGCAGTAGCTTTAGAGTGTTTCACTACGCGAGCTACGCATGAAAGGCGAGTGTTGTGGAAGCCGTTATTGTAAGAGGATCATCGTTGAATAAGGAAATCTTCGCCTATATTGCTGGTCAAAGGCAGTCTGTTACACTAGCTCACGTTTGGTATGTTAAATATTGCTTATGAATATTAAAACAGATTTATAGTTGTAATCTGAGAGCACGAAGTTTGATCGTTAGTCGTTACCCTATCGTTATCGTTTTCCCTATGTGTATATTGGTACGTTAAAGGAACAACGATCCACAGAATCAAATTTAAATAACTAATTAACAAGATTAACATTCGGTTATAAAAGTATGTAACACCTCACATTTAGTTTCTCATTGTTAAAATGAAACTGTGCAGTAAGTTTCTTGCAAACATGCTGCATTTGCAACAAGAAATCTAGAATCTATCATTTTGACGGGTTTCATTGTTCCAATTAGTGATCGAACCGAAATTAATACTATTGGTGATATTCAAATAATTCAATATTAAAATATTCAGTGGGAAGTATTGAGTGGTATCGATATTTTAGAAACTCGGTATTAATTATTGATAATTATTGATACTTGAAATGATACTTAACCAATATTATACCAAATCAATGCTCGTTTAATACTTCATGAAGATATCGATATCTGTTCGTATCTCAAACGCTGATCCAGTAAAATGTAATGCAAAGAAAAATTAAAAAAAACAATAAAATAGCGGTACTTTCTTCTAAATATTAAATAGGTATTAATAATTCTCTCGTGTAGGTATCAAACAAGTATGAATATCTTTTTTTATAGCTTTCGTATTGAATACTGCTTGATAAGAGATTGATGTTTATAGACTTATCAGAGTTGGGCATAAATTGAATTAACGATTAATATTTTCGTTAATCGATGAAATCGGTCGCCAATTTTTCTTCGATTAATTTCAATTTAATCAACGATTCATGGATTAAATAAATCATCAATTTTTCAACGATTACTTTTTTAATCGTAAGAATTAAACAATCGTTCATATTAAAAGTTTCATTCAATTGATGCCCAACTCTGGCTGGTATGAATAAAATTTTTCGAAAATTATTCACTAGAAGATTGGACTATTCACTACTTTCACACCATGTCGACTGCAAAACGCTAAAATATTGTAAATAATCTTCAATTTTACAATCTTACAAATTGATATTATGTGAATGAAGGTTTATTAAAAAGTGCAGCGCGTTTTCATTAGAATTAGTCCATTAGTTATACCACGAGCGTGACTCGTTATTACAAGGCAAAGGGTTAAAAACGATATACAAAAGTCAGCATCCCTAATAATTCTCACCACTCGCAACTCAATTTCTTCTGAATCAGAAGCAATCTAATTTGCAAACGAGTAAGCAGCTGACCACAACTGCCACATTCTCCCAACCTTACCGCTTCGCACTAATACTGCCCGAAGTCCAGAACAATGCATACGAAGCTTGCAGCCTTAATTATACATGTATCGTTTTTTTTTTTTTTTGAACGTCAGCGAAGCTTCAGCTTATCCAGAATTCACCCCGCATCCCTCTGCTACCCCTTTGCGTACTCGTACTGAGGGGTGGTAGAGAAACGCGCGGGTAAGCGCTGCATATTTGCCGTTAAACTGCGAAAGTTGCGAATGTAAATCCGGCTCTCCCCCGTCGCGATACATGTTGTCGTTGCAAACTGGCACGATTTCGTCGTATAGCTGCATCTGGCCTGGTGACTCCCGGGATCTTCCATAAATAAATGCATGAGCGCGTACACGTACCGCATCCCCTGCCCCAGCTACAACCTATTCGACGTATGTTGCGTACGTAACGTTCGTATGTTGATTGTTGGGCACGGACGCCAGTTGTATTCGTACGTGCGCGATACAAACAATCGGTACGCGCAATGCGGATACACCTGTATACCGTGGATACGTACGGCTAAGCGATGAAACCGCGATCAATCCGTGAAAGATGGATCCCATAGGTCGGCTGAGTTCCGTTCATATCGGTTTCGAAAGAAAACGAGTGGCTTGTGAAATAGAGCTGAATAGCCTGCCGGAACTGCGGATGTTAGAAAACGTGGTAAGGTTGTGACGTGCTACTGGTAGGTAAAAGGGAGGGTGGGTTTGGATTAGTGTTGTTCGTGAATGGAATTTCATTGGCGGGGTTACATTCTTTTGGTACAAATAAGGCATTTAGGGGAATCGCACGTTTATCAGTAGACTGCGGATTTTTGTGCGTTTATGGAGAAAGATTTTGGCCTATTTGGATTGGTAGTTTTAGTGGTGTACTTTCTTGCATATCTAATTGTCTTATAAATGCACAAGCCTATCTACCACTTGTTTCGCTGTTCTTAATAAGGAGTGTAAAAATATTTATGGAATTGGCGATCTTTGGAAGTGATCTCGAATCCGCGTGTATTTTCGCTAGGAAATAGTACGTTTGGTATTATGAGTTTCTTGTGGCAGTTTCTTCGTACGTGCATGTTCCCCAAGACGCTAGCCATTTTCTGTTTTTCCTCATTCTACTTGCAACGAAACTTTTTCCTCCCTCTGTTACGCGATGCGTCCGCATCTTTTTTATTCTGTATACGTTTGGAGTTTTTGCTGAATTGCACTGATCCTGCAATTGTTGCCAGACGATGTTTTCTTCTGTTTCGACGTTTTATGTTTCTAGTTAAGTCTTGGATTTGTATAATGCATGAGTTTGTAGATATCCGGAAAGTGGTAAGGGTTGAAACAGTGGAATATGTAAAATATGTTAGGCTTTAGTTCAATTCTGTTGCTGGAGTTGGATATCTGCAAAAGTGAAGAATAATTTCTTTAAGTGATACTTAATCTTTAATTAGGAGAAGGTCCCTCAATCTATTAGGTGTGCCAATAAGTAATTCACCATTTTTCTAGTAAATATAGATTAAATTTAAAATATACTATCCAGATATAAAAATAGGTTAATGAATTTATTTTATCGAATATCGAATCAAGCCTACTTTCGTTTCAAATCAAATCAAGTCGCGTTTGTATGCTCAATCGACACATTCACCTCATAATATTTGTTTTCAAATATTCAATATAAAAATATATGCAATGTCCATGTGTCGTTCATAAAAATTAAGTCCAAATTTAGTATTGGAATTTTGTTAGTCTCGATTCTTCATACATTCGTTCGCTGTAAAGTAAAATAATTTAAGTAACAATTGTAGAGACACTGACAGTAATTGGAATATCCGCCCTACGATTCACTTGTTTTATCAACTAAATTTTTATTTTGGTCCGATTCGCTTCTATCTTTCCTGCGTGTCATTTTTATTTATTTATTTCTTTAATCTATCAACGGGATAACCCATTAGTTTACATTAGAATATATAATGTGCAGTCTTTGTAATACATTACGAATTTCGTTTCGACATACAACGATAGAAACACCGAAAAGATCAATAGCGGTGCAATAATCATTCGCTATGGACGTAATTCTAGATATTGGGTATGAGTTGAGAAAACCAGACGTATAATTTGTAGGAAGAAACGTATGAGCGAACCAGAGAGTTCTCGAGGAGCATACAAGTTGAAAAAGAACTTTTTAAAAATTATCCTTTCTTCGTTACCGAACCGATAAGCAATTTCTAATCTCCCAGTAATTTTCCGTGCTGCAAAATGTATCCGCAACGTTAATTAACTCGGTGGCGGTCTTAGTTTGGCTGGTAAACGGGATCCTGGCGTCCACGATACTCTCTTTTTCTCCGTGGAAATAACGGAAGCAACGTAATCGATGGATGTGTTTCACGGATGCGTTGTTTACCCGATCCCGGCGCCCGGGATGCATTCTACCGCAGCGAAAGTGCGCTTTTTCACGGTGTACCGATTTCAAGCTTTTAGCTTCCCCGTCTGATTTACGAAACGGCAGATTCTCTTTTGCCATCGCGCGATGCCTCGAAATCGCGGTTAGTTGAACGCATTTTTAAATCTCGCGTCTTTCTCCTCGTCACTAATTTTTAATGGAACGCACTTAGGCTGTGATCGATCCTACTAACCTTAATCTCAACATTTTTCGGCCTAATTATCCTCCTATTTCGGTTGGGAAATGTTTAGGAATAGTATGAGAGAATTATTATGAGTTTGGTTTATTTATAAAATTACACGTGCACCTTTTATTCTTACGCATAATCATTCTGACTGTACGTATTCGGTTCTTAGAACATGAAATTTTTACCCGAATAGGTTAACCAGCAGCTGCGGAAAGTAAGAAGCTAGAAAAGAGAACGCGAAGGCATGGAAACAAAAGAAAAATTGAAAGCTTAAAAGGGTTGCATTCAACCCTTTATTCCCGTAAGAGAAAGTAATACAAGTTCTACAAAACTTCTACTATCTTAATCTTGTTTGAGGAATTAACCCTTTGAAACCTGAGCAACTTTTCTTTGACTTTAGGATCAAAAGGGAATCGCTGTGAGAGAAAAAGTGAAACTTACAATTCCCTTATTCTATACTTATATTGTTTATTTCATATACTTATGAATTGACAACGCCGAAGTTGTACAAATTTCTAAAATGCCGTTATATACTTCTGAAATTGTTGAACTATAACTATGGAAAATAATGGTGACTATTAATTAGACTGCGGATCCTTATACATTTATTGGAAAGTTATTTATCAAAAATTTATTGAAATTTATTGAATCAATTGATTTAATTAAAAATTGATATAATTGATTAATTTCTTGAAAATATCTACGGAAAATTTAAATATGCAAAATGGTTCAAAATGCATGCTATTAAAAATATGCAAACTAAATTGTATTTTATGGTATATGAAAAGTGAAGCCGATCTGTACTTAAGTTCTGTTTCTTTACCTAAACTTTTCAAAATACAAATTTGCATAAAGATCCGCAGTCTAGGGATTCTATCTGCGGTTGTAAGACAAACTAACAAATTCCATCTTCTAAAAAGTGGAGTTTGTGCATTAATTGAACTATTAGAAACAGATGCACGAAAGTAAGTCTTTTATAATAAAAAATGAATGAAATTTGGCCGAATATATATTAATGTATATTAATATCCATGCACGGTTTAGAATATTGATATTTTATATTAGTCTTCTTTCATTTCTATTATTCAATTACTGGCACTAGTTGAGTCTGTTAAATTAAATTCGTCGTCGATGAAATTTCAGATAAAAATTCGTCATCGATGAAACCTATTGTCGATTAAAGTCATTGTCGTGGAAATGTGTAATCGATGGCAGCAGCGTGGATGATTTCCATTGTAACTCGTTTTGATCACTGTATTCTTTTCATAGGTGAACCATTGCTTCACCACTCTTTTTCATATTTTTTTCCCTTTGAAAAAGACTCGCAGTCGCAATTTGGTGATATTTTTCACGTGGCTACATGTTCATTCTATAGCTTCAAAGAGTTAAAGGATCGATGTACTTTACACGTTCAGGCGTGGAGATTTTTTCTTTGTTGCGCATTTTTTTACCACGATATATTATGCATTATGTGCATGGAAATATGAAAATATGCGGCGGAACGTGTTTGTCACACGCGACGCCGAATATGTCGATAGTTTAGTTTCCGGGCGTCCTCGGTGAAACAGGCAGCCTTTGTTTTCCACGAAATGAAAAGTTTCTTTTTTTTCTTTACCATTCTCGCCACTCCATCCACGTCGCGATCTCTACCGGCTAGCTAAACCGAAATTGAACAAAAATAGTACGTATTTTTCGCTGTGTTGTTCGGCTGCGGGTCTATTGAGAATTTTGTATTGCAATCTCGGGAGAACAAATTTTGTGCTTACAGAGGAAAGTATTTGCATGAATACCTTAAAATCGATTAATAGATTGATAGATTCTTATGCTGTCTACATACATCTGTAAGTGTGAACAATTGACATTTTTAGATCTACTAAAATGTGTTGTTAACAGCTTGTCCTAAAATAACGAATACATTTAGAAAGGACTGTTAAACCTCAAATTGAAAAAAAAAAGGATTTTGTAGAGCTTCTGTATAACGAGATAACCTTTTTAAATACTAGTGAAGACGAGTTTGCTTGGAAATAAAGTTGATAATATCATAAATGAAGTATTTGAGCGCAGTGAAACAGGCAACGGCAATGGAAACATTAATCAAATGATTAAAAAGGCTGGAAAATTAGAATAATAGAAATTAGAAGTTAAATTGATTCTGATACTGCAGCGGAACATTAGAAAACTTGAAATTCAATATTAAATTTTGTACAGTACAAAATACATTCGATATTGAAATGCACCAGTTATATTCGTTGTTATATGTATATTCGTTAAAAAGGAAACCTACCAACTTTCTAATAAATCTACGTCCAGTTTGCCAGAATTATGTACGGCAAAAAGACTCTCGAGTGCAAAGGGTTAAAGAAGTGAAACTTATATACAAAAATTTGTATTTTTCTCCGAATACTTTCTATATCTCGTTTTAGATAAATATCCGCAGTGTACTAATTATTTTGTACATAGTTAGTGGTCGTAAAACATTTCGGAATGGTCCGGTTGAAATGAAATAAACGCTGGTCAGTGTGTTAATGTATGCACGTTCACAGATTGACGTGTACGGTAAACAGGGAATTTCACATCGTTAGAGACGGATTCGAGAATATCCTAGCAACGCTACCGGCATACAAATCGATTTAGCGCTTAAATTGACCATGGCCGGTGTTTATTTCGAAATGGTCAATTAAAAATGCAGTCGACAGCTGTAAAATAGCCTGGAAAAAAATACGATGATATTTCACGTTCGATTATTTAGTCGCTTCATTGCTCAGGCGTTTCAAATATATGGGCCACGCATTCGAATTTTCAATCACCCGGTTTTCCTCTTGAATTTTCGAGCTAAATGGTCCTGGGAACGCTTTGTTCTGAATTTTAATGTTTTATTTTCGTTTTTACTCATTCGAGCGATTTTTGTGACGGTTAAACTGCCGTGTCCTATTGTCCGGAGCAAGAATTTTATTTGCCTACGTTGTATGCCAAATGAAAATTCATCACTGTTACGCAATAATTTAAACACTGAGTGGTCTTTCAAAATACGGATTCAAATTATTTTCAAATTATTTATCGGTTGAAGAATAATTATTGTTAAGTAATCGTAGAATAATCGAGGATTATTTTTGTGGAAAAACAATACAATTTTAGATTTCTCCTAATTTTTCTATAATTATTCTTGCTCATAATTTTTCCAATAATTTTTCTATAATTATTCTTATAATATATATCCTTCATAATTCTTTATAATAGTAGATTTCTTTATAGTATTAATAGAACTACTAATATAAACAATTATTTTAAACTTACTATTAGTAATCTGTATTGTAGCGATACAATTCGAATGCAACTTAAACAAAAATTAGTTCTATTGCCCAAATACAATAACATGTTACTTTCCAATGGATATTTTATATATTGTTACATATTTTTCCACAGATAAGTTCCCCGTAAGTGCATAAAAATGCGCAGTCCATTTGTTAGTAATAAATGAATTCTCCCCGAACAGTCTAATTATATTTAAACTGTGTTTTGTCTTCCAATCCGTTTGGACGTATGAAGTTCTACTTCAATCTACGTTTTCACTTCTGAATGTTCCTCCAGCGACGCATTTACCGAGTCGTACATGCGTAAATTGCTTTTCAATCGTATGTGTACATGCACACAGCACCAACGGTTCGGCAAAATAAAAGAGGAATAACAAACAAACAAAGCTGTTGGAAGTTTTTGCGCAACCTACTCGTATATACACATCGGTGTGCCAATATAAATTCGATCGTTTCTCTTTTTTGTCGCATGGAACACTAGGAAAGTTTCCACCTCTTTTCGCTTGACTTAATGGCCCGTGAGTCTGTCTTAATTCAGTTGGATATTCAAATCGGGCGGTTGCTGGTTGGACCGGAGGTAGCTTGCATTTTAAGCTGACTGGACCGAATTATGGTTCTACTCGAATGCTTGAATTCCTTCTTCTTCTTCTTCTTCTCCTTCTTACTTTATCTTTTTCCTTTTTTCTTCTTTGTTCTTGCCTTCGTTCCATTTTTCAGAATCGTTTTATCTGATCGGCTGCCTCTGGCTATTCATCTCCTTGCATCGGAGAAGCTGCTCTTCCAAGGATAAAATTGGAATTATGCTAAAATAAAATTCGCCGATGCTTGGATCGGGAAAGGTGATTAGTGACTACCGATAAAGTGTCGCTGCTTTGATCGATCGTTCGCTAATGTCGATCAAAATATCGAACATTTGGAATCGCTTAATTTTGTAAAAATCTACTGGAACTCGTTTACAAAGGACGAAGCTTTACTTTTCTCAAACAGATGTTTATTAATACATTTTACATCGATCACGTAGAAATACTTTTTTTCCATGTTGTCACTTACGTAACTGTTGATCACGTAAAAGAACACGCAAACATGAGTGTTTAGCTTTACAAGTTACTAAAATTTCAAACCTAAATAATGAATAAAGATTTTCAAACAAATTTTTGTATAATAATTATGATAATTATTTCGATAATTTATTCAAAAATTTATTTCGACATAAAATCTGTAGATTTAAATTTAAGATTAAATTTAACAATAAAATTCATTATTTGAGGAATAATTTTTAATATTTTATCAGCTATTACAATTCTTCTCAAGTGCAATTTTAAATCGAAGTATAAGTGAAGCAAGCAATAAGGTTAAGCAAATTCCATAGATGACAGATGCGACGAAAAATGTGTTAACAATAATACAGCAATTGTTATGAAAGAAAGAAATAAAATTTGACCTATATCTATTTACATGGAAATGAGTGAGAGTGGTAACAAATTGTACATCTAGCTTACAAAATTTGGAAAGCACATCGACGAATATTCATAATAAAAATACGTGTATTTTGTCCCTCCAAATGAAGCCTGTGTTTATAACGAGAATATTGCAGTGGCATCGTTAACGGAACTTTATTAAAAATTCCTGAAGCGAAGCAACAATATTGCTACTTACAATCGCGATATAAACAATCGATAAAACGAACTTGAATATGAATTCGCCGAAATTGCAAACTCGTTGGCTCGCGTTTACGGCGATCTCTTTATTATTGCTCGCTTGCTATATAACGCATCCCCTATGTTCTCTAATAACGTTTTCATTGCAGTTTAGACGTAAAGAAGGAGAAGCACGGACGAAAACTGTTGCACGTTTGCGTGCTCATGCAATATTAGAGTCTCGGAGAAAACTATCGTGAACGGTGTTTGGTTGGCCAGAGATCGCGTTGCGATGCACGGGGTTCGAAATGGCGCGTGAAAGGAGTCATCGATCATTGTCTAGAAGTCGTGGCTGCTCGTTGAAATTGAGCAACGAATGAATATCGTTACGCGAGCTTTCGTGAAATCTTTAACTTGGTGAAAAAAAGGGGCGTGGATCAGACAAGGGAAAGGAAGAATTAATGGTAAAGAACATAAAGCAGAAAACACTAACATAAGTTTAACGCAAAATAAACACTGTCGTCTCTCGAAGTATGCAACTTTTTTTCGCAATCTATGATCTTTATATATTACGGAGTAGTAGATATAATAGAGATATAGTATAGTCTACATTTTATAGATTCTGTCACCATAACTTTGGAAAATTACAAAATTTAAAATAACCTTTCGTAGAATGTAAATAATACGTGCATACAGTATATAGTAAATACATTGCAGATTTTTAGGCATTTATGCAAAATTTAGACGTCTCAAAAAATGGAACATACACGTAGTATGCAAAGATATATAAAATATCCAAAATGCAGTGTTACTTTATGACATCTTATAATTGAAATTGAATAATACTTGAGAGGACAACTGTACTCGAGCGAATAGAAACGCAAACCCCCACACAGATAAAGAACCGCGTTATAGAAAAATAAATATATATTTGCTATCCTGATATGGGAATTGATCGCGCGAGGATGAAAGCACGGTATGGCGGCAATTCTTAAGATTCATAGACTCCACTGTCTAGCGAGACCAACTGTATATGGCGTCCACAAAATAACAGAATATCTCTGTACACAAGAAGAATGGGAACGATTTGGTTGCAACTTCGA
This sequence comes from Eucera pruinosa, assembly GCA_028830335.1. NCBI lineage: Eukaryota > Metazoa > Arthropoda > Insecta > Hymenoptera > Apidae > Eucera > Eucera pruinosa. The sequence goes on from JAMYCR010000001.1 coordinate 14,720,815, forward strand.
AATGCGTTGAACGCGAAAGGATATCGGGATAGAAAACGAGGTGAAATAGAAAGAAGGGAAGGGAATAAGGAGAATAGAAGAAGGATAGGGCAAATTGTAGGGTGAACGGAGGTCGTGAAAAGGTGGCAGATCTTATTACCGAACTTTTAAAGTGTCTTGAAGCAATATTGCCTGCGCGATGTAAGATGGAACGCCGCCATTTCGTTTACTATCACGGGGTGTACAGCCTCGGTGGTGTTCACTGCCATCGGCATTGCATCCGGCTGTAGTGCTTGATCCTTTTCCTCCCGGCAACATTTCACGCCTCTTTTGCCTTTTCCGTCGCTCGTTTTCTCCGCTACCCTACTTCCATGCCAAATGGATCGAATTATTACGGGGTTGCGGCACGTTTTAATACATTAGGAGGGTCTCTTCGGCGTTGCAAGCTTACGCAAATTGGAAAAAGGGTGGGTTTGTAAATATAGCGAGAGAATTTTCGCCCTTCTCTCTACGGATTGATTATTTAGGATGCTTAATTCATTCGTAGCCGATAACGCACTGGTATGTCAAAATCAAACCGAACCATTTTCGGCGATGACGTATTAGTACGTCAAAACTTGAATTGGGCCTTTTGACTTGCGATTTAGACTGCGGATTTTTACGCATTTATGGGAAAAATATAGGGAGTATATTGGATGCAAAAATAGATAAAATATTCAAAGTAAAGCACACGTTGTTACATTTAGTGGGTGTACTTTTCATTATACGTATAAAGTATGACAAAATTTCCGATAACGCAAATTCGTAAAACGCGTAACGTATTAACCACGTATTGGTTTCTTCTTGTATTTTCACACCTTTCTTTTCCATCGTACGAAAGAAGAAAGAAAGAACACGAAAAATTGTGGGAGTTTCTTGAGCATTTGATATATATATTTACAAGCGCAGCAGGCTGCATTTCGATAGTAGGATTTCGCGAAGACCGCTTTACCCTTAACGACAGGACACGCGACTGCTATAAAGGCTGTTCGCGAAATGGCAGTGAGTTATCGCTTTACAGAAGCAGCCGTTGGCGAGGTTTCGCCGTACGAGAATGCGGAATATATACATATACGTACGTATATATCTATATATGCCTTTTATATGCATATACAAGTTTGCGTGAATACGTAAACGTGGATATATTCGTATGCGTAAGGACAGAAACGGGACGAGGATCAAAATCTCGTTTTGATGTGGAGCACGTACATCCGCCTAAGGTATTTGCTCGCTGCCCGTTCTGTGGCTTGACATGTACATGCACTTCTGGATGCGACGAGGAAGAGCTGCTTTCAAAAAACTCCTGGCAACGCGGTCCCGCGGACAACGCGAGAAAGCTTCTTCCCTAAATGCATCGCGATGGAAGATTGGACGGCTAGATACTCCTCTTTTACCCTTTCTTCGATCTCCACTTCCGGTGCTCGCGGAAATACGCTACGAGTTTATTGGCAATCCTCGACTGACTCCGGTTGTAGTCCAAAGAAGCTTGAATCTTATTGTTGCCCCGCGGTTGCTGGAGAAACCATCCTCTAAAGCTTTAGATTCTTTTAGGAATTTTGGTAGTCGTTTGCTCATAAGTAGACTGTGGATTTTTATGCTGTTCACTATCTTTGTTAATGAAATTAGAGGAATGAAATCTGAATGGTGAATCGTTTCACCGTGCAAATAAAATAATATGTATTTTACTTTGGATATTTTGTATATTCTTGATTTTTGACATTTTTCTCGGATTTGGCGTGTATCTAAATTTTCCATAAATGCACGTAAATCCGCAGTCTATTCATAAGTATTGAAACTGGATTTGATGTTAGAAGATGTTCGCAATGCGTAAATGGAATTTCGTTTTACAATAATTTTATTATTTCTCGAAGCTGATTTTCGCTTTTGGGGACACTTTTATTAACTACGTTTGTTCCATGCAGTTTACATATTTTTTATTAGGTTTTATAGTTATATAATAGTAGTTTGCATCCCAAAAATATTAGCGTTATTACCTACGTTCGTATTATCACGTTTCACCGAAGACTTTTTACCAAGACTAATATTAGGAGTAAAGTCATTTATTGTCGGTTTTCTCATTCGATTCTTAATCCACTTTTTTCTTAAACGATCGATTTAAACGAATATCGCGTCAATCAGCCCCCAAAACTCTCGAAACTCATATCGTTGAATATGCGAACTGTCTGTCGTTCAATAAACTACCGGAAATCTCTCTCTCTCTCTCTGTTCAAAGTACATCGTACAGGGGAACACAAATAAACTTGGCGCAACCCACAAAGCCTTGTGTAATCCAAAAGTTCGGTCCTTCAACGCTGCAGTAAATCCATCACGATTCGAGTTATCTCTCGATCGACTTCGAGTGGCCGAAACTCAGCTAGGTGCTCTATATAAATCCTGGCCCGGCCAAGTACGCGTCAACTAGGCCCGAAATATCGATTAAAAATTCTTTTATTGTCGCTATTTTCGCGAATAGCCTGCCTATCAATCGTCTACGCTTCGACGATTCTACTGTGTTGGTACATTTTAAAGCCTGAAAAATACTCTCAATTCTACGCTGTTAACAATTGGTGGTTTATTGAAACTCGCACTGGTTTTCGGAATTTTGTTCGATTCAGTCATGTCCTTTTTGCTTTAGAAATGTTTTGTAATTTGGAGAAAAAAGTGCCTTCGGTATAAATATTTAAAATTAAAATTACACATATTTGTTGGGATTTCTTTATATTTGTCTTGAAGCTGGGAAATATTTGACAGAAGTAGAAACACAATTCGGTTGGAAATAATCCAATCACCGTTGCAGGATTAATGGAATTGTTGAGAGCCTCCCGAATTTTAGGTCTTTTAAGCTTGGAAGCTTGAAAGATTGTAACAAATAATTCTACGTAAAGTTAGAGTAAAAATGAAATAAAAGCTTGTGAATTCAAATTTTCGGAAAACCGAAGACTCGAACCTTCAAAGGTTTCAAAATTGGGAAGCTTGGAAATACGACGAGTTAAACATTCGGAAACTTGCAATTCGACGATTAGCACATCCAAAAACTTCTCAAAATTAGAGGCTTCTAAATATAAAGATTAAAAAATGTATAACCTTAAAAATAAAGGGGTTGAAAATTAAACGGGTTAGAAATTATTTCATTTAAATTATGCAATCTTAATGCAAGAGAACTACTTACAATTAATGGTGTTTGTAATAAGGTTTATGAGAGGACGAACGTGTGAAGTGTGAAGCAAGCATTTTATGAACCATTCAGTTTAAATGACGAGTAGTCACGATCCGAGAATCGTTTAATCGTCATAATTTTCATTGTCTCTCCTATCCGTGTGCTGATAACGCGCTACTCCTTGATCGTCAATACTGATTAACGTATCACAAACCTAAGACATAATACGCGTAGTCAGTAATCCTAATATGTAATCGGAACAGTCCTCTCCTTCTGTGAACCTAATTTCCTTGTCATCCTCTATAAGTGTATACGTACAGAGCACATGTTACAAATTAAGTAACTATTCTAACAATTGAAGCACGGTAAAACTTATCATATTCAAACACCATTTTAACACTTTAAACCACAGTCAATTTACAGGCACCCCAGAAAGTACCGAATAATAAGCTTCCGGTAAATAAAGTGTTAACTTGCATTTTGTGCGTTTTTGCACATTTAAATTTCCCACAAATTCATACAAATTCTCAGTCTAATGATAACCTACAATCCTTAAATTCTCTTTGATAGTGAAGAAAGTGCAAATTTCGATGGACCACGTTGTTCTTCGTCGTGATGCGTTATTCTTCAACATGCTCTCCTCTAATTATTATCCAACCGTTTAAACGGTATTGTCTGGGGATGTAAAAAAATTTTTTTTTTTCATTAACCACGGATAATGGAGTTGCACGTAAGAACCTTTCTGAGCAGCAACGCTGATAAGCTGGTCGCTTTTAAACGTTCCGGACAATAGCCTTGCGTGCAGCAGCGGACAATTCAACATGGCGGTGGCGTACTTCGGGCCAAACGATCTCTACGTAATTAAACCGCGATCTTTTGTCTCGATAGAACGATTAATTTAACATGTCTGCCGCATTAAGCGAACACGCCGCTAGAAAATGCGATAACGCAACGAAAATTACGGCCGTTTCGGTGTTTTTTTGTTCGCCGATGTAAATACGTGCTCCATTTAAAATTAGAACGTATCTAGGTACTATTTCTGATTTTATTATCGTGTATGTTATTATGCATTGTGTATTATATTTATTGTTGTACGACGAATACACTCTGTTGTGTTAATTTTGTAAAATCATTAATTGAAGGGTTCATAGAAAAAATCACCTTTGTCAGTTTTTGTATTTTCCTAAAAGAGCAGAAGATAAAAAGCAAAGGGATAAGAAATAACGTCGCGAGCGATAATTAAAAGGTGCCCTTAGATTAAGTTCAGTTTATGCGTTCCGTTTTATATATATAATATCACGCTATCACGCGCCACAATTCCGTGGGCGGAAAACAGATACGGAGTTTTCACCTTTCATTTCATTCACTAAAGGCACTGTTGTAGATTTCAATAATAACACTTAAGTTGCCTAAGACTATGAGTATTATTTCAAAATATAAACCACGCACTATTTCCGTATCTGTTTTCCATCCACGGAATCGTGGCGCGTGATAGCGCCTGGAGAATAGTACTTGAGGGTAAAATAAAGGTCGCGGTGTAGGGAGAGAAGAAGGGTAGCTTGACAGCAGCCGCGAGAGACGCTCGATTTAACCCCCGCTACTCTAAGGAAGAGGAATCGATGGCTCGCGCGCATCCGCCAGATAAATCCTCGATAACCAAGGGGACAAGCTTGCTCCGACCAATAAGGGATTGGAAAATATGCCAGCGACTTTACAGAGTTAACGCGCGCACCACCCTTTTCCAAACCCTTAACGCATCCGAAGCAAGATTTCATCTGATACGGATTCAGCCTCGATTGGATATATCACAGTTCTTCGACGCAGGCTAGACGAAAACAAAAACAGCCATTTTCGAGATGGAAATTTTTTTTTAGACAAAAGGAGGAAGGGAAACTCTCGTCGCACCCTTCGACGGATCTTTAGCGGGCGAGAAAATGTTTTTCTATGGTCGTATTTCTTGATGGACCGGGGATCTCCGGGGATCAGTTTAAAGAGGTGAATTTGAAAGCCAGTAGGGCGTGAGGTGATAAAAAGGGAGTCTTTTGGATATTGAATAGGAATCTGAGTATATTTTTCGGAATTACCGCGTAAACTTTAGAGAGAAGTCGGCTTTAAAGAAACGTGAGTAGTTGAATAATTTTCGTTACGAGTGGATGGATTGACATAATTTTTGTCGGAAATGATATGATTTCGAAGGACCTTCGAAGTGATGGCATTTAATTTGTTTTATGTCTTTTCTCGGACAAATGTGATGTGATATAGATATCACGTGTTATCCAGTTTGTATAAAATTATAATAATAATAACAATATAATATGTAATATAATATGGAATATAGAATAACACATAATATAATATAATATATAATATATGACATAATTTATAAATATATGTAATGTATAATATCATTAAAACAATAAACATTTTCCTGAAAGCTTTTATAGCTGTAGTCTTTCATTAGGTAACAAAAATGCTTGCTTTTAAGTACGTTGAATTTGTCTACTTTGATACCTAATAGCTGATGAATGAGAAAAATTGTAAGTTACCTTGAAAATTGACTGAAGACATAAAGAAGCCAAATGTTATCGCCTTGAAGGTTCTTCAAAATCGATCCAGTGATGAAGAAAATAATTGAGGAGACCACATTAGGTAGTATAAAATGACTATGTCAATTTATACATTCTATAATTAATTACTGTGATTAATTGGGGGAGAGTAAATTAATTACTAGACTTTGGCTTTTAATCCTTTTGCGATGGCAGGATTTTCTATGTTGATTATGCAAATGGAAGAGATTTGCGTGTTTCAACCAATTTGATAAATTATGCTACTAATTTAGATCACTATTTAGAACGTGGCGACTAGCTGTATTAATAAACTTTCTTGCAGTAGAAGTCTCTTCAAATTTTTCAATTTTATTACAAGTTCTCTTATTCTATTCTATTGGAACATTTCTAATTTTATCTAAAAGCAGATGCTTTTATGATCAATTCGATAAGTATAATATTATTATATATAGTATTATTAGTATTATATTACAACATACTAATATTGTATGTTATAAGATTATTCTGTTATAATCTTTTTAAAATATTCATAATAGTTTCATGTTATACAAAATTGTATAGTTCTATAGGAGAAGATATTTGAAATATTTAAAGTAATAAAGTATTAAACAGTGAAAACATTTAAGTATTCTTAAGGTAATATTGGTGTATTTTTCTTTCGCTGGAAATATTCCCTAGTGATAATACGCATATTTCAAGTAGGACAGAAAATTGAAGTACTGGTCGTGACAATTTTATTTCCATTCACCGAGTAATCGCTCTCGATTCAAGTGTGCCGAAATAAAATTTATTTCGATAATCGTTCTAAACGATTTCCATTAACTTCTGGTCCACGGTTGACGTGAGAGCCCATTTTTCCTTTCATATATTTTCGAAGTTATGTTAGAGATTTCAAAAATACTCTGAATAAAATTATTGCAGCTAATTGAATTAAATTATTGCACATTAAATACGAAAATATTTTCGATCTAGAAAGAGAAAAGTGTTTTTCGATAATTTTCCATTTATACAAGAATCAATTTGATGATATTTACTCAAAATTCATTTTTCATATATCTCCTATTGTAACACTAAAATAATATTGGGGGATTATAAAACCTATGTCTTTAAAACTCATAAAAATTAACTCGTGAAAATATTTTTGTAGCCTCTTTGCCTTACTACGGAATCTAACAATTAGACTGCGAATCTTTATGCAAATTAAGATTATATTATAGATAAAATTAATAGAAAGTAAATATCGATTAATTTTACTCTTTAAATATTATAAAATATACTTTGCTTTTGATATTTTTTACATTTCTACATATTATATGCGCATTTAGTTTTGTTGTAAATGCATAATGATTCATAATCTACTAATAACTTTTCTGAAATATTTCATACTACCTAATGACATATTTTAAATATTTTCTACCTTGAAATGAGTAGAACAAACAACTAATTGATCTTTTTAAAGTTAATATTGATCAATATTAACGCGGATTCTTATTACTAGACTGTGGATCTTTATGCCAATTACGATTTTTGCAAACATAATCAAAGAAATTAAACTTAAATAGAGATATCGTTTCATATGGTAATGACAGTTTTAACATTATAATGATATTAATATCAATATCATAATGAGTGATTTATTTATATTTTCATATTTTTGCACCCTGTGTATATTATATATATTTATGCATATTCAAATTCCCCCTAAACGCATAAATATCTTCAGTCTGATAATTTGTTAAATCTTCCAAGCGAGAAGTTGTACAAATTGTATCGCACAATGACGATACTAACTTCGAACTGCAGTAGTGCAAACTGAATTTTGATGTTGGTCGAACGTATTGCGCATTTAGGTCGCTGCTAGTTGTGCCACAGATATTTCTAATTACAGGATCTTGTAGAAAGTGATAAGTGGGATGAGGGGGTGGGGGGTGAAAGCTGGAACCTTTTATGAAAATTACCGTGTAATTTCTTGAATTGGGTCAAAGTAATATCGAAGCGACGACAGACAGATGATACATTCCAAGCGAGAATACTTCTTTGAGGAAATATGAAAGACGGCGCACTTTGCCAATCTAAATGGTAACGTTTAATATACTTTAGAAATTAATTTTCACTAGAAGCGTAGTTTATTTTCCCCGTGATAATGATTACGATCGAACGAACGGATGAATATTACATTGAATCACCTTTCATAGAAATTTTGCCACGTTAAACCGATACAAAAGCTGATTAAAGTTCATTTGACCTTAAATTGATCTGTAATGTTTCAATTCTGCCATAATGAGCTCGCTTTGCGTTGAACGTAAGTCATTAAAGCTTGTTATCTACCTTTGCTATTTCGTCCAATTTTATTTCGGAGAAATGCATTATGCCGACGACTATATTTCGCGGAGCTTTTATCTTTACGTAAATGAAATTTTAACGCAACGTTGGTTCTTAACCCTTTGACTACGGCACAATATTCGCGTGATCGTGATAGCTGTTAGCATTGGTGTAATAAAGAATACAGGCATAGCTTACATCTCCAGAATATTTATTTGCGAATAAATTAATCCGAATTGTGAAATAATAACATCTTATACCGCTGCTCAAACAAACCTTCATATGTTTTTATACGATGATAAGCTAGGAAATTAGATAGATATTTATTGCTTTCCAAAAGGACTACGAGTGGATTCCGTTTCTTTACACATTTACATTTTGACTACTTAACTGACACCTAATAGTAACTTCATCTATCATATCACTATATTATATAAAATAAACTGAAAATGGATTAGTACCAATTTGACGTACCAATACATTATCGATTGCGAATGGGTTAAGGGTTAAAGACTGCAGTAAGATTAATAACTTCTTCGAACACTCTGTACGTAACATTGTAAAACCATAAATTGTCCCATTTACATAAAAAAAAAAAAAAAAAAAATCGGGTTACGCGTGCAACTAACACGTTCGGTAGGAAACCGGTCGCGACGGTACCTTCGATGAAAGTAGCACAGGTTGATATAGTAGCGCCTTGCAGGATGATACAGTCCACACACGGTATCCGTAGGAGTTACGAGCCTTTGGGGGTTGATAATTCCATCCGTCCGCGCACAATGCTCATACGACGGATACGGTGTTGGTGAACGTGTTTGCCTGCAGGCCGCAACGCCCTTCGAGTAACCTGTATGAGTGAAATTGCCCCTGAAATTTATGTTCCTATTGGGGATGATCGTTTCCCTCGTCAGACTGCTGTTTGAAACCTGTACGCGGGTCCCTTCACGGTTACGTGCATTCTGACAGGCTATTTGATCTATCGCGTGACACAGATGGAAAGAACGTTCCTTTTTCGGGTGAAACGTGCGAGCGGTACGTGAAACTGCAACCTAATTTTTAGCTGCGAGCAGATTTCTCGGATTATCGAAATATTCTCTGGCAAATATAGTGAATTATGGAATTGATCGAACGATACCGCTGTTAGGGTAGATGTGCCAATAACTGTCAGTGTTCCAATAACCCACACATTAATTATTTTATTTAATAGCAAAGCAATGCACGAAGAATCGTTAATAATGACATTTTTATACTGAATTTGGACTTCGGTTTACGTAACAACACATAGACATCGTATATTCGTTTATGCTTATTATATCAAAATAAATATTACGAGGTAAATGTGCCGTTGAACATTGAAACCTGATCAATGTGATTATAAAGTATGGGATCTGTCATAATTCAGCAAAGGCGATACGATTACTATACATCTTATATCTGTTGCACAAACTGAATCGCTAATAAGTTGTCGTTACGTACAATCGGTTATTATCCTCATCGCTGTATACAACACGTTTTCTTACGTATTGGCTGACCATCTACATTGAACGGATGAAAATCACTTTCAAATTTGAGGGATGAAAATATTAGCTTGCATAAAAATCCGTAGTTTATTCGCAACATGTCAGGGAACTCGTACGACGTCCTAACTTCAACTTTCGAGAGTTTAGGGATTCGCAAAATCTTGATGAACTCGATAGTCCCTAGAATTTAGGGCTTTCAGTCGGCTGCAAAGTTTAGATATCCCATGAGTACAGGACGCCCCATGGTATCCGAGATCCCGGAAGCCCACTGGGTTTCGAAGGCCCCGACTATTACACAATCCCGCATATCGCATGTTTATCACGTCCCATGGGCATGCCTATGCTAATATCGAGTTATACAGGTCGAAGGTAGACCATACGGGCTTCCATGCAAGTCCAAATTTAGTTTAAGCATTTCCTTAGTGATTCTCGCCATGCAATTATTAATATTAATTTACATTCATTCCATTCTAATACAATTCGGGTATCTTTTTGGTTACTGACCAATATTTGTTGGATCTTACATGGACTGGGATAATTGAACTTTCCCATGAGAATGTGTAATTAGGCGAACTGCTTTAGGTGAATCTGCATTGAATCTCAAGGGTCTATTTACGTATATGTTGAATCTAATAAACGTCACAGATACTGTGAAGATAATTATATCTCGAAAATTATTCAGTATGCCAAGTACAAGAAATATGCTAAAAATCAGTATCGTTTTATTAATATTTTTAGGCAAATTCTGGTCCATTAAAAATGGATCAACATTTAACCAGAAAAATTAATAAAACACAGATGAGAATAGTATAAGGACAAATATTTAGATACTTGGTATTATTCTTCGAATTGTGAAATGATATAAATAACAATTAAAACATTATTGCGATGTAAAGGAAAGTATAGTCGTGTCTTAGCAAACGATGGTCCAGTTTTTGAGGACGTATATATACGTCCTTCGTAGCGAAATAGCTAAAATCGCTTGAATAATCTCCCTTGTGAGTATATATGTATGCATATACATGAATATATTTTCTGCCAACATTGCTACAAAACTTGTTCGGACAACAGAACATCCGAATATAATACAGCGTTCGAATATTCGTGCGTTCAGATAACAAGAGTTCAGATGAGAAAGTTTTTACCGTCCCCAAAACTAAAAATCATTTAAAAATAACGTCAATAAATCTACACGACGCTTAATGGCACCTATTTATGGTCTCCTGCATAAACAACGACCACACAACGAATCTCGAACGTTATGACGTGAACGTTTTAATCGATAGAAATTCGACTAGGGTATAGTCGCGTACGCACGAATTATTCAATTTTTAGCAGGCAATTTGGTTGGTAGCTCGGCCAATGCGCCGGACAGAATCTCCATGACGCATAGCGTACTTTGTCGGCGCACATGTCGGCCAGACGAGGAGGATGGACGCAATTATCCAACCGCGTGTTCGCGTGATCGGGTATTACTTCGTGCTACATTTGACTCGGTGAAAAGATTTGTGTTGCGGAAAATTTAAAACCCTTCAGCCCTGGGCTATCGGCTTATTGAATTATTACGCGCATTGCTGCGGCTCGGTTGCGGTCAATGGGAAATGCGATTTTTCCGAAACGGATGAACATTGCAGGCTTGACGAGGTGGTAACCGGACTATTCGGTCGCATTGCAAACGGGCCTTCAGCGTGAAACGCGTTCGCAGTTTAGCGATCGTTCGCGTCGATCCAATGGAATCGTTTTATCAGAGAACGATGAAATTATGCTCGCAATATAATCGCTATTTTTCCCCCTTTTTTTAATGAAAATTCAGCGGAATCTGTTTTTGCGGTTCATCGACGAATCGCTTCTGTATTAATTTGCATTACAGCTGTAAGCGAGATCAATGTTACGTTTATAAAATATTTAATTTTGCTGTCGTTGGCGCGGATGATTTCGGGCGTGTTTTATTGGTAAAGAGAAATTCAACTTTGCGCGAACGCGTTTTATGTTTATGAATCGCTTTAAATATTGACGCGGGCGTTTTTTATATTCGTAGTTGGATTAATTTTGAATGTGGAACTTTTGCGAAAGTGAAACGAATTGGGAATTAGATGGTTAAAAGTGAATACTGTTACGGGTTATGGAGTTTTATGTGGTTTAGAAACAGTTTAACGAAATTTTTCCAATAGTTAAAGTTAGAGTTTGTTTTATAAATATCTGCGTTTCCTTTTTATTTTTCGTTGCAAGTACATAGATTGATATTTTATTTTAAAACGGGAAACATGAATACGAAAAATTGAACAAGTGCAAAAATTCTGATGGATTTGGGGTGCATGGATGAGGAATGTTTTGTATAATTTCGGGAATGCAAATTTTCGAATGAAAATTATCTAATCGATTTAATAAGTAACTTTTCATAACTCAACGCAGCTTATGTATTTATAATAAAATTCATCAAAACTTTTGCACTCACCTAATATAAGCATATATATCGAATAGAAATTTAATTTCTAAAAATAATCTTTGTTTTAACACATGCAAATTGCGTCTCATATGAAAAAGCCTAGTGTGATGTTTGATGGTTCAAAAAAGTAATTTCTTGTTTTGAAAATACCAGTAATTACAAGTATAATAAAGTTAAAAACGTTTCTAGTAATTGTTAAGATCTAAAATAATTACTTAAAGAATCCTCAGTTTCAAAAAGTTAGTCAATAGCCAAACTTAGTCATAGTCATAAAATTCTGTCGAATCACGAATTTTATTTTTGAATCTCATAGTATTTAACCGTAGTGTAACATTATAACAATGTGGCTGATTTTTTTCAAATTCTCCTAACAACTTGGAGAAACAAAATCCATCATTGTGGAAAAATAAACTTTTTCGAAAATTCATTACAGCATAAATAACGAAACTGTGAGTAACACGAGAATATTTGGTAACCTGAAATTCGACGAAAGTTTGAGGTAGTGAGGTTCAAAATCAGCAGATTCGATGCGTAGTTACTCGCCAGCGGGTGAAATATTTTAAGGATTTTAAGGATTCCCAGTAAAGTAGTGAATTATGCTGTGGCATTAACAATTAATAACAGAACGTATTTAGTTATCGCAAATAAATTCAATAAATTAAATTGAATAGCATCCGAACGAAAGGCACAACTCAATTTATCCAACATTTTTTCCAGTCTTTCATTTCGCAAATGAAACAGTACAATGTTTTAATACCTGCTGGTCATTGTACGAACAGAGTTCTAAAATAAATGAACATTCCGCTTTTATAAATGTAATCTCTGCTTATCTTGTACTTCTTCCATTATTGCATAACATCTGTTGCGCTGATTCATTCCTCGCTGATATATTTCATTTCCACTGACTTTTATTTAATAAGAAATGATTTCATGCATGAAATAGAACATTTCTCTTTATTACGGCGATAAATAGTTATTGTGAAAGAGATCATAATGTAACGTTTAAATGAAATTCAAACATGATATTTTTATTTACGTACAGCTGCGAGTTTATACATTTGAACAATCAATTCCTTATTAAATTCAATGAAAACGTTAACACTAATCGGTAATACAGATGTAGGCTGAATTTCAAGCAATTATTGTAATCGTAATATGATTGAAGTGGTTGCGCTTCATAGAGTGTAAATTTAGATAGTTTGACGTATGCTAGTAGTATAAATCTGTACACAGTTGGCTATATGCTAGTGATATTAACCCGTGCACAGTCGGACAGGTGTAAGTGGAACGCATTTATGGACGAGTAATCGCTGGCAAGTAGTACGAGTTCGTACATATTCAGACACTGCAACTAGCTTCGCACCTATACCGTCAAATTTCGGGAAACTAGCATAGAACATTCAATAAATGGATATTTCTACTGATGTATAATATTTCAAAGATGAAATTACATATCTACAAATTTTAATATTATTTACTATAATACTTTGCCTTGCGGCTTAGGATGGTTACAAATTTTAATATACAATTTTAAAAAATAAAATGTGGTTCACATATTTTATAACAGTGACGTAATAATACAATATGTGACGTAAATTATATTTCATTTAACGCAATAAACAAAATGGTTAAAAATTTATAATAATATTCGGTTAGTGCATTATTGTTGTGAATTAATGGAAACATATAACAAAGGGATCGAAACAAATAAGCAGATGGTTTAATTTCTCTTTCCTGGAAAATATGCATACCAATTGATTTAAATCACATTGATTGAATAATGGAGTTAAATAACTAAGAATATTAGAAACATAAAACTTTGGTAGTTCAAGAGTTTGTAGTTGCAAAAGATTAAAAGGTAAACGCATACAACTTTAAAGATATAGATATTCAAACACGTAAATTTGATGGGTGAGAATTCGAAAGGTCAAAAATTCCAAGGTTTGCTAATCGAAACTTTTGAGAAATTATAGACGTAGACATTTAAAAATTTGAAGATTTTGTAATTATTTTAATTAAATCCTACAAATACATCTTTAAATTTTCATATGCAGTAACTTAACATTATCATTATTATATTAGTTCTGCTATTATTTCCATATAATTTAATTCCATTGCAATTAATGGCTGACAAAGAAGTCACACAAACATTTTCCATCAGGTATTTGATACTTAATCCAACCGCAAATTTTATTCGCCTGAAATATTTATTCTTTAATATATCCCCCAATTTTTCCTATAACATATAGCAAACGTTGTTGAAACGATTTTACGCAAAACACGAGAAAATATCAGTACGTAGATTTCACAGGTTTTAGCTTCTAAGCGCAATGCATCGAGCAATGCAAATTAGCTTACTTTCGAACATGCTACCGAACAGCTGCACGAAATTACTGGGTTGGCAACTACACACGGCTAAATCGCAAGACGAATTATTTATCTTCGGTAGCTGCCGATTTCCAACCTGATCCACTGTGTATCGTGAAATTTCAACTTGTCCGTCACGTAGCGTTTAAGTGTATTTGCAGCAATCCCTCTTGACACAGTCGGAATCGCTAATAAGGTGCCGGAATATGTCCACATGGCTGAAGAACCCTTTTGCAGGTGGCGTTCGAAATTCGTAATATTCAATCCCAGACTTGGCACCATCCAAAACTGACCCTCGATCGAACGTACAGTCTGTCTAAGAAGAGAGTGTCCGAGATATCTACAAAATGCATTGTATGGAATACAAAAAACAGTGATAGTGTAAAAGTAGGTAGTCTCCTCCAGTACGCGTTTATTTTGAAATTTTTAATATCGTTTCTACTGTTTCTACAATACATTGCATTTTTAAATACAAACAACGGCCAGAATAAATGCAACAAAATACCTATATACAGTACTGGACAAAAATCATTGATCCATTACAAATAAATGTATTTTCTTATTTTACAATTTACAAGCCTTTTCACACTGCCAGGCTATTAAAAAATGAACGAAATGCCTTCGTTGTTTTTAAATAAACGAAGGAGGATTATAATATTCATTTTCAGGCTCTAATCCTTCAGCGACGATGCATTTTTCTATTCCGCCCACACGAATAGAAGAGAATTTTAACAAATACACTCCATTATACTACCAATTTAGGTTTGCTATTTATAAACTATGGAAACTGTTGAAGGGTTATATTAAATAACTGACTCGTGTGGAAGAAAGTGGGTAAATAATTATATTTAATACGGTGGAAGAAGTATCGGCGATGTTCAGAAGACGGGCGCACGGTTAGAACTGCCTACAAAACGTGGCGACAATTTGTACATTCATATCTGGGGTGTTCGCAGGCATCCCTAAACCCTAATTAGCCAACGTTCCATGGTCAAGCTCTAAAAGAACTCGTTTCTACCAATATTTTAAGATGTGGAGTTTTCTACGCATTACAACGAAATGTTTGATTTCAACACAAACTAACAACAAGTATGCGTCTTATAATTGCTAACACATAGTTCTACGTGTCCTAAATAATTATTAGTCGTTTTATACTAATCATAAAAAGGAAATATAGTCCGTACATCATAAGTCTGTCGTCGTTGAAGGGTTAAGAATGCTTTGAAAAATCTGCTTTGAAAATTCGAGATGGCAGATTCTGTTTACGCTGGTTCGAACAATTGATAATCACGGAACGAATAGAAGATAAAATACAAATGGAATAAAGGTGGCACGGCGCGACACGGTTAGTTTACGTGGACACGCTATCGGCGAAAGATGGGCGAAAAGGTCTCCCGTTGGTGAACCGCATCGAGTTCATTCCAGAAGTTCGTCGAGTCGATGCATACAGCCCTACCGCAAAGTCGAATGCATTTCCATCGTACCAACGTTGGTATGTTCCCCTCGAATGTGGGGAATGAGGACTGGAATTTAGATTAACGATCGTGCGTGACTTCAAAATTGTTGGCCATACCGTCGCACCTCTCCATTTTATATTCTCCCTTCTGTGTATTCTTCATACCAACGCTCTTTCTCCCTGTTATTTCTTTTGCTTGACCGTTCCGCGCTTTTTCAGAGCATTCATTCCTTTGCCTCAATAGCTCGAATATTCGTTATTGAATTCACCGTGGCAAAAGAGCAGTTCTGAGGAATATAGATCTTTCAATAAAGGTAAACGAAGGGAAATACTTTTATTTCTTCGCGCTATAAGGTATTTGGCAGACAAAGCTTCCTTTGAAATAATATGGTGCGTAAGGAAATAGTGGTTCACGTATATATATATTTTAGTACTAACTTATGTACAAATACCATTAGGTTGTCTCGAAAGCCCTTTTCTTTCTTTCATTGGATATTAAATTTGGCTTCTTTGCCTCATAATTCCACGTTACCGCAACATTTCTGACACTTGCATTGATTTGTTTATTTATTTAAGAGTACTTATCTTTTGGTATACATAGTGTAATGCAGACGTCAGTTAATTATAGGTGGACAAAGTAACGATTAATCCGCGTTTAACGTGATTCTATTCGCATAAAAATGGTTGCGACTCGTTTCTTTACTAATCTTTATACAAAAAGAATGGAAAATTGAACTGGAGAATTTTTTAACTCTCCAAATTTTCGGTCACAATTCCTGAATATCGAAAGATACCGGAACAATGGCAACTTGAGAAACGATAGCTATTTGCGTTTTGGAATAGAAGCGACGAGGTGTCGGGACACAATGAAGTGGAGAACTTCCACGGCGACCCTCTCGAAAAGTTTCCACGACCTCCGCACCAGGTAACCCGGCTTTTCGTTTCGAAAAAGATATTTCGAACCGAGGTGAACGTGTGTATGGTCCTTCCGCCAGCGTCACATGGAAGTTAACGTTGCTAAGTTCTCTATCGCACGGGTTCGGAAGTTTGTAGGGTGAGCAGAGTTTTCTGGTGAATCAAATTCGAGAAGTTGGTACTTTTCTGTTATTCGTGTAATTTACACGTCTGGAAAGTTGCATCGTGGTATACGATATATATTATGTATCACTCCTTGGAAAGAATTACTACCGTTTTTCGTATTAATCCTTCTTCGGGTTATAAATTTAAACTTGGCACGCTTTAATGAGCGTCGATAGGATTATTTGAAAATTTACTTAAACTTGTATTATCTCATGAACGTGTTAATGCTGAACAGCCATTACTTTGCGCTCGTTAACGTGACGATGAAATTCAAGAGAAATTTAAACTGTGGAGCTAAACATGGATATACGAAAAAGGGTTAAGGAATTACAAGGGAATGGTCGTTGTTGCAAATGGTTGAAGTGTCGTTTTTATTTATTAATTAAGACTAGTTTGGTCTGAATATTCTTTTCTCCTATAAAATCCATAGCCCTTCTTCGAATTTCTAATTCTAACACTAAGGTTTAAATTTCTCTTATTTTGCATAGACACGTTAATAAATGCAAGGTAACTGCTTTGCAGCATTAATAATGTAAGGAGACAGTACAAGATCAAATAAATTTTCTAATAATTGCATCGACACCCATCGAAGCATGCTGAGTTTAAATTTATACGACAGATTAAATTCTGCAGACCCAAAGACGAATTAATTGAATTAGTCGATTAATCATAGATGCAAATAAACATTGTAAATCTGCCAACTTCTTCTTTCATCTCTAAATATTGACACCTTTTCCTATAATTAACTGATATCTGTACTACACCGTAAATACCAAAAAATTTTATATCAAAACTCTTAAATAAATAAATGAAACCTAAAGTGCCTCGGAATCGAAGGGTTAAACGACCCGTCATGCCGACGAAGGGTTAAGGTTTCTACCAAATAATCTGCAAAACTATCAATCAAATTGCAAGAATCCCCAAAGTAGGGAGGAAAAATACGGAACTCTACTGCGTTCTCATACTACTGGGAACCGAATCGATTTATCGACGTTGAATAGTGACGTGTCGTAGACTGGTCACTGTATCGCTAGAGATCTGGCCCACGTATCGTATGAATTACCCCGTCTCTACGTATTTTCCCTTCGCTCTCGTCACTTCCATTCCTCTTTTTACGACTGCAGCATACTCCTTGGGCTGAACGAAACTCGACAGAAGCTGCAGGCCACGCAACATGCCAGCGTCTCTTTGTCGACCTGTCTATGTGACAGTTCGCACGCTGCTATCCTACGAATCTGCCATCTTCCGAGAGGCGACGGGTCGAATAGAGAGACTTGGGTTCGCGAGACGAGCGAGGTAATGGAAAACACACCGGCCTCGTAGCTGTCGATGTTGCCCTGTAGAATTGTAAATGAACGTACCAGTCTCGTCTTATGCATTTCATTTGTCGCGACGTGTACACATATACGTTGTAGTCGAGTATTCAGTCATGGTTAGAAGAACGAACAGGAAAACTATAAGCGTTACACTTTCGGTAATTTTGCTGAGTGGATGACAGAAGGTAGCTTTCGCATTGCTTCTGCATTTTCGTCGTCTATCGTATGATACAATGTGTTCGAATTGTCAACTGATCAAATTCTCAAAGCGTTGCATTTCCAATGCTTCGAATTGGCGATATTTCAAATTTTCAAGGATTCAAATTCTCAGAGCGCCGAATTCCCAATGCTTTGAATTTCCAAAGCTTTGAATTCTCAATGCTTTCAATTCTCAATGCTTTCAATTCTCAAAGCTTAGAATTCTTAATACTTTGAATTTGTATAGTTTTCAATCCTCAATGCTTTCAATTCTCATAGCTTAGAGTTCTTAACACTTTGAATTTTCCAAAACTAAGGACTCCTAACGCTTTGAATGTTTAAAGGTTTCAATTTTCGATTCGTCGAATTCTCAAAGCTTAGAAGTCTTAATGCTTCGAATTTCCAAAGCTTAGGGCTCCTAACGCTTTGAACTTCCAAAGTTTAGTATTTCCAAAACTTTGAATTTTCATCACACTTCCTTCTCCAAACTTTGATTTCTGCATTTACATCGCTTTTCCTGTCACATTTTTAATTACGAAGAATCTAAAATTCCTAATCTAGAGAGAATAAGTTTCCCCCGACCCGTTTTCTAGAATCTCAAACTTGAAACCCATTTCTGTCTGTCCTTGTATAGATCTAATGCAGGATACGGTATCACTGGTACAAAAGTAGCGTTATTTCCGCGTATCCAAGCATCTACACAAGAATAGTAGTCGAAATAACGGCAAAGGGCGGGAACTTTATTAACGGAAAACAGGAAATGCGATTGTGGAGCGAAGATCCCATTACCTGGCGACACGTTCCGCGGGCAAAAAGGAAGAAGCTCGCGTAACACGTTACACACGATGAAGATAAAGGTGCAGGAAGTCTTGCAAGAAGTATCATAACCCGGGGAAAGCTTGATAACTTTGGTCGGTTCCGCGCGAAAGAAGGGTTGCTTGGCTCTTAAATCAGCTTCCAAACCTCGTTATCGTCCGGCTCCGAGGCTCTCAGCGTGTAACAATCTTCCGGTTTTTCTCAACCCCTGGTTGGAAACGCGCCTTCAAAGGCGACGTTCACGTACTCCCGGGCACAATGAATTATTTCAAATTTGCCGCGTAACTGTGTGACGCCCAAGACAGAGAAAAGGAAAAAGTAAAAAGTCGTGTTTCGCCTAGGTAAATGGGATTTACTTGGCATTCGCCAACAAGTCGTTGCTTTTCAGCTGTGTTTCTTGCCGATTTTTTAGCTGCTTTTTATCCACACATTCGCCGAATGTCGTTTCCCTTTTCGGTAATCATTGTTGCACCTTTATTGAATTTTCTTTCCCTTTTGTTCTTCCTTTTCCATTGTACAGCGCAATGTTGTTTACGGGAGAAAACTGTCGCATAAGAGAAATAAGAATAAATGAAAAGACTGATTATCGGTCGGGTAGCCAATGGTTGTTTTAAAGTTATGTGGACAATGTCAGAATAATTGGTTTTGTGTTCGTTGCATAGGAATTAATCTGATAATTGATGGATTAAAAATATATAATTGGTAATTGAAAAAATGTGGGAAATACTTGGCAGTATTTAATAGCATATGCACATCAAGGCAATAAGAAAAATTCACGTATAAAAATGTCGATTTCGTGTTATCTTTTAAGATGTAAACAATTAAATTTTGCAGTAGAAACTAGACTCTTTTGCCAGAGTTACAAATTGCTTTCAAAAGACTGAAAAGTGGTCTTCGTCCATTTCATACAAGTAAACCAAGGAAGATGCACATTCGCGTAAAACATAAATGAAAAACAGAGAAGTTGATCTTTATTGATGCTGAATAAGCTAATGTTCCTAAAAATTGTTGATTTCAATTGCATGCATGTATTTTTATTTATCAGGTGTACCAATGAATAATCAATCCACTTTATTTGTTAAATTTTGAATTTAGTTTAAAAAATGTCTAGCTTTGATCCAATAAATTTATCGACACGTTTAAAAGTAGTGGATTATTTATTGATACATCCAATATTATTATAGACACCTAATATTATTAATATTGCCAAATGCAATAGGTGGACGGATATTTATGCGGTCGACTGTATTTTAAAAATGAAGCATTTGTAACATTGAATGCGTGACAAATTAAAGCGTAGTCAAGAGAAATATCTGAAAATCAGTCGTATAGATTACGGTGCATTCGTATTAATTATATTCGTTAATAAAGCTAACACGCATTTAGTTTCAATAACGTTCGACATGCATAAATTAAGAAGTATTTGGTAGGTGTACCTTTTAGTACCAATATCGCATTAAATACTTTATATCAATTTTATATGGCATTTAATACAATTTAAGCTTTAGTAAAATTTTGAAAGCTGTCATTACGGTATAAATGGATTGAGATGACAGTGAATAAAATCGACGTTAAACGAATATTCTTGCCGGAATTTTCTATTAATTATCTTAGCACCTGATTTCAATAATCAGTGCGTTCATTGGTGTAACCTAGAGTATAGCTTTCAATGTGTCAGCTTAGCAATACGAGTGCAGAGAAGATTAGGCAATACGAGACGAAAATGATGTTACGCTTTCATATCGCCTATTTCCCTTTAATTAGTTTAATAATGAGTTTCAAATTCACCGTTAAAAAGGTGCTCTTCAAAAAGAAAAATATTCTTCGCTGTATGCCTCGCAGGCAATTAATTATCGTGCTTCAACAACTTCCATAATGAGGTTATTTTTTTCATAACTTCCGGAATTCGCAATAAAAACTTCCCGCTAACAATAACGACATAGTTTCAAGTTGAATAAAAGTATAATACAACTGTATTAAAAGTTATATCTACTTTCGTTAAGTCTTTTCGTGCCGTTGATTCAACATGCTCGAATATTTCCTTCGTTATTTTCGCGAAACTAAACATACACTTTACAACACTTCATTTTCACTACCCTTGGTAAAAACTCTTCGATTAAACGCGATAATATGAAGCCAATTATGAACGTCAAGATCAAAAAAAAAAAAACACGCATGTTAAGGAAAGGTAAGGAAATTTAATGTGAAATAAATCAGAAAGAAGAAGTAATCATTTTCACAAAAATGTTATTATCAACAACGGAGCAATGAGAAAAGAATATTTTGCTTGATAAAAGTCTTGAAAAAAATATTTTGTATTATAAATTTGCAGAGATAAGTAACAATACTTAATGACATATTTATACAGTATTAACTAATATTTCACAATGCAATCATATGTATGTACAATAAATAATATAATAATGTCAGTTGTTGGAAATTCAACACGATAAACGCGGCAGGAATTCCTAATTCTAATTTTTCACCGTTTCCCATCAATGTTAAAGAGCACGTTTGCATTACACCGTTCATCTACTCGGCTGTAATCTCATTAACGATTAATTAGCCTTCAAAAACACCGCGATACTTCAAAGGGTAGCGGTGTTTATAAGGGCAAACTTGAAACATGTGCATCCATTTTCCAGGCTATTGTTTGCTCTCTTTTCGCTATTCTCCTCTTGCAGTTGCTCGCATCTCTCCATGTCACGCTTGAACCGCAAAATCTTGCCGCATTATAAATATCTCCCATCTCCGTCGCCCTGGCTACTCTGCAAAAAGGAAACTTCCCTCGAAACCGTAATATCCGCGATTCTCTACATATTTAATACGACACAGCTGCCGACAAACTTTCAACAACCATACACCTGCATGCTACGCGGTACGTCTACAAATTTTTAGGACTGATATTTTTCCCTGGAAAATTCTCCTAAAAAAAGAATGAAATAGAGAGAAAAATAAAACAAGGAATTGGAGAAAATAATTTTTTATGGTTGACGAGAAGAAGTACTTGGTAAATATGAATTCGATTTTAGAAGCTTGCAAAATTGTTGATATTTCTATTAATTCAGACTGTGAATTAAGATTATGAAAATTAATATTTTTGCGAATAAAATTAACCCTTCAAATTCAAATTGTGCGCGCTTCGATGAGTGTTGATATAATCATTTGAAAGTTTACTCGATTTTGCATTGACTCAGAAAATGTTGAATACTACTACGCGTTTAGTTTGCATTTTATCTTGCAAATATTTAAACCATTAGAGGATGGAACTTCCACTTCTTTATTCTTGTTTATAAAGAAATGAGCTTGCATAAAATTCCACAATTTACTAATCTCCAACCATAATATGAGCCACTCATTTGCCAAATCGATTAACTCCGCGAAACAAAAAGTTGGGAAATTAATCAAATAAATATGCAGTCTTTTTTTTAGAATTCCTTTTAAAATGTATATTCAAACAAACACTGTAGAATGTATTATTACGGACGTAGCATTTACTTGAAGACATAAAATGCATGGAATAATCGTTATTATTTTCATACATTTTTTATTGTGCCAAGCCTAAATACATTTTTCTCGTTTCGCGGTATTAAGCCCAACAGTTAAGGAAATTTATTTTAAATTTAAAAAGTTACTACGATTTTAAAAAAAAATCAAAAAGTGAAGTTAATCACTTTGGCTTGTGAACAAACTCATATCTAATTTATTTCATCGTAAGACAGAGCTGACCCGATTACGAATTTCGTCGCCATTCTCAAGTGGATGTTTCAGAAAATTTGTACCACTGAGAGACAACAGCTTCCTTATTGTTCGCTTATTTACGGGATCCATGTGTTCTCCACGGTGGCGATGCACAGCAGGCTACGAATGGAAAAATCGTGACACTTTTTGTTCTTGCGACGAGGAATTTCAATAGAATACAAACTGGAACGCGTTGGAAACAAATCAACGTACAAACGTGCCTACACGTCGCGTGCGCAATAATGACTACACTCTTGTCGGAGATTTTATGGGTCTGTTCAATTGAAATGAAACCCCGTTGCTCAATGTAGAAACGGTTGTTGGTGCAATGGAATAATAACTCTTCTTCTCGTCGATGCGCGAAAAAAAAAATTATCGACATTGAATTTAAATGGTGTCGAGGGGTAAGCTAATACCATGTGCTCCAGTTTTGAAATTCAACGCTACACGAGCCTCTTTATTCCGTTATTGTTACAAAAGTGTGTAACAGATGTTAATTGTGTAGTTACAAATTACATTCCGTAGGGTGAACGGTTCTTTTAGGAACTTTAATTTAACCCTTTAGGTGGGATGCAAATTTTCCTGTTTTCTTTTGACACGCATTTTATAACATTTAAGAAACTACACAGGCGTTTCACGCGTGTTAATAATAGTAATTTAGTTACTGATTAAAGTTAAGTAGATTGTCAAAAAATAGTAATGCTTTTACTATTTGTTTAACCCTTTGAGTGCTGAGTAATTTTAGATTAACGGGATCGTGAATTTATTTTGTGGAAACCATGCAAATATGTTTTGTAATATTAATATCGTTATTTTTATTAGTCGTTACTACATTGCGAATCTTTATTTAACACATCACTTTTATTCTTCTGAAACACATCCTGAAAGTTGTCAATATTTGAAATTCATAATGTTGTATGTAGACTTTCATTTGACTGTGTTAACGTAAAAAATAATTAATAGTAAAGAAATGTAAGATATTAGGGTTGGGTATCGTGATATTGAATTAAATCTTGAAGCTGAGTATTGTTAAAATGAAATATCGCTCAGAATCCAGCTGCATAAATCATCATAAACAAGAGAGGGTCGAAGGATCGGGACAAGCTGATATTTTATCCGACCAAGGATACCGTTCATGCAAATGTTTACTCGAAACATGGTCCTTTAATTATTTTCGCGATACGGAATACATTTGTTAGTCAAATCGCGGCATTCGCTATTAAATCACTGCAATTTCGGTTGCCATTCTTTCAGCCTAATTTGCTGACATTTATAGTTGCTGCAAGAGATATAGTATGGTCGTAAATTGACCCCTTTTAGGGGTTTGCGATCCAAACACTTTGGTTTGACATATTAAATTTACTCACTGCCCTTGTTTCCTGATCTTTTAAGGGTTGTTTGGTCTTCCAGTCTTTTTTTTATATCTTCTTCCGGTTGTTTAAAAGCTAAAGTCGAAAGAACTGAACGATTTGATCGAGGCACTGAGTAAATGGAGGGACGTTGGATAAAATTGGAAGGGTGTTTGCGAATTTAAGACTAAAAGTTAGATATTTCTGTCCCTTGCTTAGACTATTTTTAAGTAGGGGAACATTTTGGGTATACTTATTGTATAACTAGATACTATTATCGTAAAAAAGACATTAAACGAGTTAGTTAACATTTTATGGTGAGCAAAATAAAGCTAGAGGGAGGAAATTGAAATTACTAGATTGACCAAAAAATAATATCAGATTCCAGCATTAGATTTTGTGAATCTGTTTTTCAAACAAAGCAGTTATTAAAGGGCTGATTAATATTACAGCTAAGCCATAATCTCGTAATAATAATAAATTAAGCTGCAGTAACCGAAGAAGTTCGAATCTTCCACGAGTTTCACTTTTACGTAAACTCGTAAAAGTGAATAAGAATTAATGGTATGTCCAGTTTATTTTTATTAGGGCAGCTCTTTGATTGCTCGTTTTTCAAACGACTGACAGTCTACCGAGGAAGATAAAAAAAGTTATAAATTAAGTCTGCTTGCGTCACTCATAAATCTAATGGTGAAACTATTGGTCATCCTACTGGCGTGCAAAAAAGATGCATTAACGTAGATCAAATTTCTTGGGAGATATTTTTGTATGCTATATTATTCTTCAACGTTGCGCTATTCTGGCAGCGACATAATTTTCAGATGCATATGTGAAAATTATAATCGCGTACAGAGTGAAGTTGGCGGGTGAAACACTTTGTATAACGAGAATTTTTGTTATGTTTATTTTAATAGGAAAATAAGGAAAAATAAGGAAAAATAAGCGGAAATAAGGAAAAATAAGTAACAATAAGCGAAAATAAGCAAGAATAAGCAAAAATAAGATAGACTTCTGTTCTTTATGCATTTATAGACTTATAGAGAATTATTAATATACATCATATATATAGGATAATATTATGCTTTGGTTTCTCACTTTTAAGGTGCCGTAGCGAAAGAGTTAAATATAAATGCACTGAATTTATTTGTACACATAATACAAGAATTCCCCAAATATTGGTATGGAATAATTGTCACTTCCTCTGTATATTCGTACGCAGTTATTTCCCAGTAGCGATGAACGTTAATTAAAGTTAAAGCCGAAGAAATAAAAGATCCAAAGACAGCTAATTATTTAACTTGTGGACAAAGGCTATTATAACATATCAAAGATGGTTAATTATATGCCAGACGTGAAACTGATGCTGCTTTGGTCGAAAATTATGAATAACGTGCGACGAAGTGAACTTTATTGCGATACCACTCTCGCATTTGCTCCATTTGGAACAAAAGCTCGTAATTGTTTGTCTTTCTTGCGCAACGTTCCGTTTGAAGCGTGCACGAGCATGCACTTCTGCTCATCGTAACGCCGACAATACACCGGCTTTCTGCCCTTTTTAAAATTCCATTCCGGCTTGCTGCGTATTTCCACCTTTATTGTTAGTTACTTCCACTTTTTCTCTCACTCGCGCGCACTCACGTTAGTCCTTAATGGTCACAGACCAACGCGCCTCTACGCGTTGTTCATTTATCGTACATTTACGTTAAATGGGTTCGTCACAACGTCGGTTTTCAAATCTTCGGAATATTAAAATACCGGAGTTGCTCGTTTTATAAAGTTCCTAGAAAAAATTGCCCGAATTAATGATAGGAATAAAATTAGGTTTGCAAATTCACTCGGTGTCCTTTTCTCCATAAAATTCAATATGTTTCGAAGAAGTCGAATGCAATTTTAATTATCTCTATTAATCTAAATAGCTTCTTTCAGTTTTAATCAGGCGACGAATACTTTCTTAGACAAAATTGCCATAACCAAGAATAGAAATAAAATTAGGCGTATAAAATTAATTCGGTTTGCCCATTTCTCCATGAAATTAAATATTTGTTTAGAAAAAAGTCAAGTACAATTTTAATTATCTCTATTAATCTCTGTAATCTTTATTAATCTAAGTAGCTTCACCTATATTTCTATCAGTTGAAGAATACTTTCTTAGACAAAATTGCCTTGATTAAAAATAGAAATAAAATTAGGTGCACAAATTAATTCAATGTCTTTTTGCTACGAAATTCAATATTTATTTAAAAGAAATCAAATACAATTTCAATTGTGCGATAGTTTTAATTATAATCTCTGTTAATCTGGATGACTTTTTCCTTTTTTGATCAATTAACGAATACTTTCTTGGGAAAAATTACCTTAATCAAAAAATAGAAATAGAATGCAAGTTGAATGAAAATATATTATGTCCACAAATTAATTCAGTACCTTTTCAATCGATAAATCAAATACAATTTAAATTACAACCTCTATTAGTTTAGTTGACCATTCTAAAAAATACTTCCTACGAAAAAATGTGATAGTTTTGGACCAATAATGAGATGATGTCAAAATTAATTCATCTAATAATGTATCGCTCAAAATTGTCAATATTAAAAAAAAAAAAAACATTGAAATTGGAGACTTTGCACAGTCTCAGACTGGAAGATTGAAAGATGTAGCAGCAGATTGGAATGAATTTCACAACCTACTGCACTGATTCAGATAAGTAACAACTCAAAACCACGAACGTGTTCAGTGAACCAGTTTACTCAGTTCCATTCAGATGTGTAAACATTCGCCTTTCAATTTTGTTGAACGAACCATTCAACATTGTTCAACCAAATTAGGATGTGTAAATTTGCGTTAAATTAGAAAGTCAACGTTGGCGAACGACACTTTCCAAGCATAATTCCAGTCTCGGTGACCTGCGACGCGTTAGTGGATCTCTAGTTTCGTCTCGAAGCTAGTGCTTCTTAGATCTTCTCGTGTTAGTTACCCTGTTCCTCCCTCGAGCGACCAGCCAGCTTCCCTTATGCCCTAAGGGTGTAAATTTAAAATTATGCCGGTAATGCAGAGTTTCTGGCTCGTACGTAGCAAGCGCAGCGGAAGAATGGCCGTTGGAACCGAAGGCAGGCCAGGAGCCGACGATAATGGACTTTCGACGATAAAACGGCTCTATATTGAAACGGCTTATGTTGGCCAGCGGCGCGAGTAAAACTATTACCGGCGGCTTGACTAGCCTCGTAAGTTCCTTGGCACGTGTACCATTGTAACGCGTAATTCTTTAGTCCTCCTGACGTTGTTTCGTTCTGAAATTCATTAAGAGAAAGGCTTTGCTTCGTGGCTGAAAGCGTGGCCATGAAGTTGCGCCAAGTTGTAACTAAGGATGAGCGATTCTTGCAAAAAATGGGTTCTACAAACTTCAAAAAACTTCAAGCTTTAAGCTTCGAGCAGAAAGCTTCAGAAAACGGGTAAAAGATCGCAGGGGCAAAAATCGATGCATCGGAAAATCGAACGTTAAAAAATCTAATACTACTTTATTTATTATTTGTATATAAATATATATATATATATAAATAATTTATATATATATATATATTTAATATAAATATAAAGATATATATATATATATATTTATTTATGTAGAACTTGTAAATGTTGTAAATGGTCCGCTGATTCGCTTCAACGTAGAATATGCAAGAATCTTCTTTATACGCAGAAATAAAAATTAATAAATTAAGAAACGAATTAATATCAAAAGTTGCATTGCTTCTTCCTTATGAAGACGAATTCTTAAAGTTCGTAATTTATTGCCGCATGTTTCTAAAGTTACTTTTGAGATACGAAATTTGCAGGACATATTTACAGACAAATTTCCACGGTTAAGGAAAAGTGAAGTTTAGAAGTTTTTTTTTTACGAATAAACTACAGGTGATCGAAGATAACTTTGTAAACTTGTTTCGAGACTTCTGGCACTCGCTGAAAGAGAAAATGAAATAATCTTGAATTTGTCGTTCTTCTTTGCTCATCGAAGTTTCCCTTATTGAAGAATATGACGATGATTTAATGTTGCGTCCTTGAAAGTGTGTTAATTACGGCGCAAAGGTTGGCGAGCGGAAGAATTGAGGAACGTTCAAAAAGTGAGTAAAAAACACGAGTAGGTCAGAGCGTTTCGCGGTGCGATGGTATTGTGGGATTAATCTTTTGTAGTTAAGGGTTGAGTGGTTCCAGAGGATGTACTTTAACGAGCAACTCCTGCGGTAAAGGTCTAGGGCTTTAGTTTCTGATTTTTTTCGCGAAAGGTGTGGAGTGATCGTTTTATCTACGGCCATTACCGATTTAGGGAAATTAAAGTTAAACCGTGACGCAAAAATATATAGATACATAATGGAAAAATGAAAACGCACAGATTGATTAAATTATGATTAGTAACTGTTTATTAATTCAATTAGTCTGACAAGCACTCGGCTGTTTTTTTTTACAATTTTATTGAAAAATTTCATCCATTTATTTTTCATTTGTTTTACGATATAAATTTATGTATAAAATTGATATTCCATAATTTTATTCAACCAGCTTTTCCATTGATGCGAAACATAGGATTCGAGTTACTTTTGTTTCGTTGCCGACGTACAATTTCAAGTAGACATCGTAAAATATTATGTAACGCGATCACACAACTCCATAAAAGTTATTAATTCTAAGCGGAATCAGAATTCATTTAATGATGATACGTCGATTCCAACGTTTCATGCATCGTAATTTATTTTCATTTTACATTAATGTGAAAAGGGATCAGTGGATTTAATTTCGGAATAACGGAAATAATTTTGCTAACGTTATCTGCTTGTTTCGAAAAATTTATTTTACATTCGTTATATGTATTTCGTAAACAGCTGTGATTCATTTTGCAATATATTTTTGCAGTATTGACTGAATCAAAAACTGTTTATACATAACTTATTACTAGACTGCGGATTTTTGTACATTTATGTAAAGTTTAAATTTGCAAATAGGTGCAAAATGCACTGCTATGCAGGTATATGCAGAAAAATTAAAGTGAAATACATGGTGCAATATTTAGAGAATAAAATAGATTTCTGTTAAATTCCCATTTATTTAATTGCGTTCGTCATCGAATTATTATAATACCCGTTCGAATAATACACGAATTATTTTTAACTAATTTTATACAGAGTGTTTCGGGATCGACTGATTATGATAACAATAACCGATTAATAACGTTATCCGTGACTACAGTAACCAGCTTTCACTGTATTTATAAAAATATAAATTTGCATAAATATCCACGGTATAACAGTAACGAAACAGTAACAGATTCACTGGAATCTATAGATTTTACGGGATAAGCTAGGAGTTGAAGTTCAATTTTAATTTCAAATTTTAATTTCACTCGAATAAATCGTGATTGTACCTTAACTGCCCGCTTCGTTCCATTACCCGAGATCTACGGAAGATTCAGTGGTCAAGGTTTAACGACGCGTCGTCCAATCGTCGCTCACTACTGAAATTCTCCATTGTTACAATCTAACCCTCGGGCTTACGGTTTACACCTCGCTGGAAAGCTTTGATATATAAGGTAGCGTGTGCACAGACTATCCCAATAGACTACTAAAACGCTACACAGGGTGTGACCAGTATCGTGCTGTTTGAATTGTGCGCTAGCTTCTCGTGGAAAAAGTGGGACAGAATTTAAATTCAAGTTGTAAATTTCCAACTGCTCTCATCGATTTACCCCATCCCAGTGATTCTTCCTAAAACTCGTCCCGTTTTTTTTATTAGGTGACCAAGAAGATTCGTATCAATTCTAGATATTGTCATTTCTCAAACTACGTCGTAACGACTTCATTGTTTCGAAGTTTGACACCTTTGTGCACATTCGGATTTATGATTCGCGAATCTAGAAATTAAGTTTCGCCTCATTTCTGAATTATACATAACATATACTGAATACCTAAAGTGGGCAGACACTTTTCCAGCTAACTGTACAATTAATAATACATTTAAATTCAACAAATTAATCCTCAGGCAAACATGCGCAATATCTAATCATCCGAATTCTTTAAAATCCTTTTTTCATCTACCGATCTTTATCCTCCCATGTTGCCTATTTTTTTTTAGTATGCAGGTACTTCTACTTTTTCGTGTAACGAGTTCGCTTTATCTCCTAATCGTTATATCATCTGTTCGAAGTACCCACAGGTCACGCGGAACAAGTAAACGTGTTCGACGCTCATTGACTCGAGGATAATTCGCATTTTAGTGAGAGTTACAGTTTAATCAAGCTCCACCGCTGGACAGTTTAATAACTGTTGTTACCGCTTTCGAAGCTTGTTCCACGCGTACTGAACAATTTTGGCCACCGATAACCATAACGAAACCATGACTACTCGCAACCGGAAGAGAACGAACGTTGACACCTTGTCGTTAGCCCCCATCGCAATCGTTGTTGTTCCTTCCAACGTTATATTTCGAAGTTTTCAAAGCTGACGTGAACGTAGTTGGATATTAGTTTCCGTCGAGGAAGTGGGTCGAAAACGAAACAATAATTTTTCTTGAATCTACTTCACGCGAGATTTACTTTGACACCGTTGACCCCACGGTGAAATTGTACGTATCCCAAACGAAGTGGATCCCGTTGTTTCGCTAGCGGAGCGCCGACCAATGATTAATGGCAGCGAAAACTTTTCTGGCTTCCGCCTGATATTCTTAATACCATCAAGGAAGCTGCCAGGCCAGGATAAATTTCGTCGTCGGTCCACGTTCGATGTTCGATCCTTCTTCGGCGAACGGCAATTTTTCTCCACGTGCCATTTTATCGTCGAAGGTCAATTGCACCATTCTCCAACGTATGTGACGCGCAAAAAAGTTGGAAGTCCCTTTTCCTTTTGCCGTTTGCCGCGGATTCTGGGTTAATGTTAATCGAAGGGTTTGCAGAAATAGGAAAGCAGCTCCATTTTTTACGCATTTTTTTGTTGTAAATCCTAGGGTAGATGTCCCAATTACAGTCAGTATTCCTATAACTGTCACTATAATTATTTTATTTAAATAGCGAAATAATGTAAGAAGAATGGAGTGGAATACAAATATTGTGGCACGAAAATCACTTTAAAATTAACAAAAAACTGTTAAAGTATCTACGAATAAGTATTTGTTTAATGTTTGTTATAAGGTAAATCATTAACAACCTTTTAATATTCAATACAATGCAATGAAAGTATGCATTTAATTGATATAAAAATTAATTTGATTACATGATTCTATAAACCAAAGATCAAAGAATGATATATTTGCGCTAATTTCTCAATCACTGTAACGCAGACAAGAATCGAAATTGGAAACGAGCGAATTCTAGAAACTTAAATCTCTGTAGTTCTTTGATTCGATTACGATTGAATTACACTCTCCAATTCCGCATCACGTTGGTCCACTAATCAGGGGATTTAATTTAGAAGTTTTGACTCGCGTACAAGTATATGTGTCAACAATGATTCACTACAGAGGAGAATGGGAAATCGGCAAATTTAAAGGGTTAACGCATTCTATCAATCAGCGATTAGCCAGATATATTTATCACAGGCTCGTTAAGCATTCGTGAAACGGGCATGAGCCATCACCGATGCGCGATTAAACTAGCACGCTAATTGCGTTTTCATTTAATCCTGTCATCGAAGCGATACAATTGGATCCCACTTCGATTCGCCGCGCACTACAGTTTGCTCGACTGATTACTGATAGGATTCTATCGTCATCTTGAAGGTTTCAGTACAGATGTCATAAGTTTCAATTGCACACAGTCGTACGTGTTCCTCTAATCCGAAATAGTTTCCAGAAGCTTTCTTCGTTATTGGTTTGAACGCTTGGTAAATGATTTTGACTACTACAGAATTGGACCTTATTCGAATCGGTTCGAATAAATATTTATCTGTGATAATTATTCCAATAAATTCTGCGGTGTCAAATACTTTATACATAGAGTAAATATTTGTAAGCGTAATAACAATGTCGCCATGTCTTAGAAGATTCTAATATTCGGCTGCGCTGATCCGGAGTCGCACACATAAGTACACAAAGTACGTAAACACTGGTTCACATTAGTCATTACCCATTTTAGAGGAAATTGTACAGAAAGTGAAGCAATAAGCTTGAACGTATTACGAAAACATATAATAGCCGTATTTCGTCTCGTGTTTGTCTCCGAAATATTCTAACAATATTTATTATCCGTAACACATTATTAATCATTACAATTATTACTATAAGTAATGTAGTGAAATATTTATTATCACAAGCAAAAGGAACCGCGTTTAATTAATAAAAATATAAACAGAATAGTATACCACTTGTGCAATGGAAAGAATGTTTTTCAGTAGTGCATCGGAAGATTAAGTTTGCAAGATTATGCTAATATATTATGACTGTCACTAAAAATAATGGTGAAATATTCTGCAAAAAATAATGATTTTTCGAAACTTTTGTGCGAGTCTCTTGCTGTCATTCGATGAATCGCCGTGTCTCCTGGGCAACAAGGTGCATTCACGCTTGAAAATTACAAAAGTTGTATGCAAACAAATGAAGAAAGTATAGGGGGAAGTTTACGCGTTCGTGAGATTCTTGACGCGCTTCAGCGAGCAGCCATGAAATTTATATCTGTCTTATTCAAATACGACGACCACGGTGCACTTCGCGTTAGCCTAGAACAAAGTGTTTTATTCAACTCGGCGATTGTGAAATAGTAGGATAGGTGAAACTGTGAAGAAAAAGTTTCTTTAAAGTAATGACCATGAAGGGCGTGATCATGTGCACGAGAACTTAAGGAACGATGTAAAGAATATCGCTACTCTGCATAAAATATTTACATCACTTTTCTCTTATACAGAGTGTCCCGGAATTTTTCCGCCAAACTACGACAACTTAACCTAAAGACCAAATGAAGAAAAAAGTGTCATATACAATTTTTTGAATAAACACTCTGGTACAAAGTTATAAACAAACGTTATATGCATGAACTACTCGATTTTCGCGTATGGGGAATTTTAAAACAAAAGGTTTATTCGATAGAAGCGAGTTCGTATGAAGAACTTGTGCAATGGATGAAAAACGCAATACTCAGGAACTTAGTAGAGCAATGGATTCACGTGTTCATCGATGAGAAATTTGTATCCAAGCAGAATGACATGATTTTGATGGAATGAGAGTTTAAAAATAGTAAGTGATTATTTTTTTATTATACTAACAGTTCACGACATGGAATTGTCTATTATCAGACGACAAGAAATATGTAATTATGCAGGACGAATAAACACAATCAACTTTCTGTGTGTTATGATGGTAACAAAGTCTTTATTTGCAAACTTGGTATAACATTCTTTCTTATTTTGATCTCTAAATTAAATACTAGCAGTTCGGCGAGAAGAATCTGAGATGCTCTATACAACAGTGAGTTTTCAGTTCAATTGCAATTTAGCACGTCAAACGACGGATGACTATAGTCACCGGTATTATCGAAAGGCTTATATATGGAAGAATCTTGACAATATAACAATAGTCGAAAAACATCTTAAGCTAAACTAATCGACGTGAGTTGGCACTATAGTTTTGTCTCGTAATAAGCAACTAGGGATCGGTCAGTTGTGGTGGACCAAGCTTGGATATTACTTTTTGAAAAAGGATCCAAAATGACATGCACTCTCATCCTGACACTAAGTTACTCATTAACACTAGAGTAAGAAAGTATTCTGTTCTTCTTCTACTAAACAAACCGTGAAAATGTATGAGTTTTCGATTTCACGGATCTCTCACTCTGCGACTGACTTCAAATAAAGATCGGGGGATAGCGAGTAGCTTGTTTCTAATTAGCCAACGATTGCTTATTAAGAATCCAGATTGTATCGTGCAATATTTCACCGCCAACCCACCATTTTCACCACAATCACGGGAAACGCGTTAACGCGCTACGAGTACCTCAACCATTTCCATAAAGAAATCTGCAACCAGTCCGCATCTCCATCTCCGACCACACTATTTCCTTCCGTAACGATCGTCCGTGTGTAGAAGATTCAGCAGTAGCATCCGTGTAGATGGCGATCATGCATTCGCTACTCGCAGCGCAAATGTGTCCTGATATTTGTATTCCGCGGTGACTGTGGTACCGGTCACGACATGCAAACCGATCTCATACATGGAAACCGATCGCCTATCGATTATTCGTTGCCGGACGAGTTTGCATGTGCGTAGAATCCGCCATCGTACCCCCGTTATCGGTGGCAATGATTGAAGAAGCAAACGCTGGGACGAACGGACGAATTCTGTTCCCGGCAGCATTCTGTCGCGCAAACGACTACTTCATGCGGAAATGAAGTTACGCGGGTTTCGGCAGTTAACGCGGATTTCGGTTCCGCCGCCAGCATTATGCGGCCCTTCTATAATTGAGAATTGTTCAGGACCGACCATGAATTATTAGTCATGCAACGAGTTCCCCGATTAATTCCTGTTTGCACGATATTAACGGATGTATTTAGCTCACGCGCTAGAGCCCGGAGTATGGTTTATTACGAACTTTCCGCGCGTCGAATTCGTGCGGCTGAATTAAAGAGTTAGAATATTTCTATGATCGTACTGCGGCTCGTTGATGACTCAATTCTAGGCGCCTAGTTATGGCGATACGAAGAGTTTGCCGTGATATGATTGGATATGCATCATGTGGGAGTATATTGGATGTGGGAGAGATATAAGGCGAGTCATAAATTTGGTTCTGAGACAAGCCGCGGGAAATATAACGTTAATATTAATATGAAGTAAGCAGATATTTCTTGGTTTCCTTGCAGTACATTTTCGGTAGATATACAGTCGTGCTTGTAACTTATAATTGGTCAAGTGATAGAGATTTTATTATGAAAGATAAGCAAATTTTGTGTGTTACGTTTAGCGCGGATTACTTTGTATTAGTGCTGCCAACCTTTTGGATTCACAAGCCTTCGAATTTCTAAGTCTTCGAATTTCCAAGCCTGTGAATTTCTAGGTCTTCAAATTTCCAAGCCTTTGTATTTCGAAGGCACACATTTCCATGTCTTCGAATTTCGAAGGTTTTGGATTTCCAAGTCTTCGAATTTCTAAGTTTTCGAATTTCCAAGTCTTTAAATTTCCAAGTCTTCAAATTTCCGAGCCCTTCAATTTTTGAGTCTTCAAATTGCCAAGCCTTTGAATTTCAAATGCTTCGAATTTTCAAGCCTATTGACTTCTAAGCGTTCGAATTTCCAAGGTTTTGGATTTCCAAATGTTTGAATGTTCAAGTTTACCAATTTCAAGCCTTTGGATTAGTCTTAGCGTTTGCTCCTTACACATGCTTAAATACTAATTCAATTATTCATTATTATTTTAATTACATCGCGAAATATTACGAGTCGCTATGTTAGGAATATTGGCCTTATTAGGTACCTTTATTCTACCTTTCTTAACATTTAAATTTTCCACAAATACATTAACATCTGCAGTTCAGTAAAGAGTATCATTAGGTGTACCAATAAGTAATCCTCCTTTTCCTGATTTTTCATCTTCGTTACTGCAATATTGATTGATTTCTCCAGTTAAAATTGATCAGCTTACATTTTGAATGGAGCCATAAGTTAGCACCAGTAAATAAAAAAGAGGATGGCATTATATTCTATAGCAATAAGTATTAAGGTATTTAATATCAGTATAAATATTAAGTATTAAGTATTTCTTATTAATATAAGTATTAAGCATTAAATAGAACTTATAATTTTCACCGTTTTCTTATTTAAACAGTAGTTTCTCTTATTAAAACTCAATGCTATACCTAATACGTACGTATTGTAATGTTACCATGATTGTTCTGACTTTCCTCCTCAAATTATTGTTGAATTCCTTTAAAATACATGTATCGTTGAAATACATTCGTCTTAAAATTCCTTACGACTGCGTCTAATTAGCAACAACTTGAAATTCGTAATCCGCCACATGATGTGCTTGACTGGCGTTAGATACGGCTTATGGTAGCGACTAGTTACCATGATCGTGTCGGCTGTACTACATTGTCAGTCTTTCACAATTGGGTCGATAAACAATGGATGGTTATCGCGTACGATTCAGCTAAGAGAGACACTCGAGGTATTGTTGATTCGAACATAGTCTGATATCGGTTATGTCGCGATTCTATACATGCGTGTAGTCTTTTGTTAGGTGGTTACGATCACCGACAATGACAAGGTAATCATCCTTCATATGCAACACAGTTATTTCCTTTTTTCTTTCCCCTTTGTTACCCCAGTGCCTATTCTATGGAAATTCAACTGAGCGAAAACGAAACGTAACCGAGAGATGATTAGGTTTGAAGGAGAGACAAAAAGTTGAATGCGTGTGCGCCCTTTATAGCTGAATGACTTTCATGGTCTTGTGAGTTTCTAAAAACGTTTCAAGGACTTGTTCTAGACACTTGAAGCTATTGAATAGATATAAAAATTGTTAAGTCTGTTAAAACCTGTCAGGTGATTTTTATGTGTTCATTCTTCCAGTGTCATCTAATTAAAATATACAATAAATACGTATAACTTTTCTATGCGAATGCGATTAAATCTTAAGTGGAGATTTTCTTTTTCTGGAACCTTTGTAAATTTCAATATTGATTTTTTAAACTGTAACACTTGCAGCTTTATCGGATAGTAGATAAAATTAATTTCGCCGGTAAGGTTGAACTTTATTATCTGCTAA
The DNA here is from genome assembly GCA_028830335.1 of Eucera pruinosa. Lineage (NCBI taxonomy): Eukaryota > Metazoa > Arthropoda > Insecta > Hymenoptera > Apidae > Eucera > Eucera pruinosa. The sequence continues at coordinate 14,757,897 of JAMYCR010000001.1, forward strand.
TTTGCTTTTAACATTGAATTAATTAAGAGTTAGAATCGTGGCCAAATTTATGATAACCGTGGTAAATTACTGCAAATTAGTCTCAGACATTATAATTGGACGTTAAATACCTGTACCTTTCCTAATTACAACGATTCATTTATTAATACGCTTATTCCAAAATTACATACTCCTCACTTATAAAAACGTTTAATATCAGACGGTATATTATATATCTAATAATTTAAAGCTCGCTCCAATCACATTTTTACTGTAGCTTTTTACTTTTATATAGTTATTTCATTTTAACCCCTTCGTTTGCTCGATAGTCTCATGGTTAGACGTTTAAAATTACCAAAAAGAAAAAAGAAATAATATTATCAGATTGGTGTACATGAATTTACAGATTACGAATGTCATAATTTCTCCGTTTAAAGCTAGTCGATATCATATTAATTAAATAACTAAAAAGCTACAAATATGAAAAGCTTGGAAACTTGGAAGCTTAAAAATTCGAAGCACTTAGAATTCGAAATTTTATAATTACAAGAGCTTGGAACTTGGAAGCTTAAATCTTCGAATGCATGAAAACTCAACGGAATGGAAATAAAAAATGTTACGATTCGAGAATTTTAGAAGCTCACGAATTTAACTGTTTTCGACATCTCTAAAGTGAGGTTTCAGTTTGCATTTAATCGTCGCACGAAAATTCAATCGAATTGAATCATGCGACCGCGCGTTAACATCGATCGCTTCCAAATAATTTGGGGGTTCGCGAAACTTTCGTACATCGACGAATTTCGAATATTTCTAATAGTTGTATGGCGGGCTCCTGAACTGCTGCACGCGACACATGTTCGTGACTCGCGAGCTGCTCTACTGTATTTGTCTGTTCGGTGTACACGAAATACGAGAGAGTAGTTGGTCCGTCAAATAGCAGTTATGGTTGCATTGTTTTCAGGCTCGGTCATTCGACATTCAAAGCTCACTAGTGAATCGATCAGAGATTGATTGCTGCGGTACACCGAATCGCATCCATTGTACAACCAGCAACGAAGAAAATAATTATGATACTTGCTCATGAAGCATTCTCTGGCCCTCTATTGTTCTTTTCTTCCAAAATTAACAATCAGTGTATCGCTACATTAACCCTTTGCAGTCGAGCTATTTTCAACCCTTTGACTGTGGCGCGATATTTGCATGATTCGTTAATCAAAAGAGTGCACACAGTTTACGTATGCAAATCAGTTAATATCAATACTTGTGAATTAATTAATTCGAAATTTAAGATAATAAAATGTCACATTTTTATCAGCTTGAATTTCCAAATATTGTTACGAAATAATAAGTTAAAGAATTAATCTACGTATGATGTCTTACAGAAACTCCATATACACATTTCGTAGTTAAAGGGTTGCAAAAATTTTACAGCGTAAAGGGTAAATTATTGCGTTTAAACCATAATTCTCACCACGATCAACGTGACTCGTCTGTTTCAAAAGTCAAAGCATAAAAAATGCACAGACCGTCCGTTTAAGCTCAGAGGCTCAGAACGAAACTTAAATTCACTTACCGATAACATTAAGAACGCGTTAATCGAGTGGTTCAATTCATTTAGTGTCAAACGGTTCGTCCGGCGTTTCAATCAGAAGGTAGCAATTGAAAGCTTCTATCCGGTGTCCGATGGAGGAAGTCGTAATGGCAATCGATGGCCAGCTACTCCGCCGCGACAACGTTAAATTTTAAACGCGTTCGGACTTTTTCGACTCTTTAGAGCGGTATATCTAACCAGCCGGTTCAGCGTTGTTCTCGTAGAAAACGACCGATAAATTCTGCCCGTTCGCTCCTCTCGAAAAAGTAATTTATACGGCCCACCATAAAGCGTTTTCTTCCTTCGCGCTCATTTACTTGGCGCCGTTCTCTTCTATACTGGGTGTTGTATTGCACAATGCTTCCTATGTTTTAATCATTTACAATAGGTTAGGAAAGATACATTCCTCAAATATTATTCCTTCTATTTCTATTTGATGTCGGTGTGGTTTTTACATTAATTGATGCTTAGGATTTCTACTGCCATGGTATTGTATAATTAGGTGCCCAATTTAAGCGCAAAACCATGTACAATACATATGAATACTTTTTACGTTACCATATTTTACAAATTTCAATTACTGTAATTTATTGGGGACCGAAAGCTAATTAATTTTACAATAAAACACATTTTAATCGAATAATTCTAGTTTAAATTTAAAACCCTTTAAAAATCATAACTACTGTAATTTATTGGCAACTGGAAATTAATAAAACTCGTTTTAATGAAATAATTCTAGTTTAAATCTAATAAACGTTTTAATCAAATAACTCTGATCTATTATAACAAAACCTTTAAAAATCGTGAGTATCGTTGCAAAGAACACCCTGTATACTCTTTTTTCTACCCTTCGCTGTTGTTTACCCTCCTCTTTTGCTAGGTGTCACGGTTGTATCTTTTCTGCCGCGTGTACCCACCGGTTTAGCTAATCTTTCGCGAGATTTATCTCCAACGTGCTGTAAATCTCTATTCAACGGGATACTTTCGCGTCCCTTCGTGGCTGACATTTTCCTTTCGAGACTATCTCTCCGTCATCGACAAACACGAGACCCTTTCCACCCTTCGTGCGTGAATATCATTTACGGAAATTCGATTTCCGCCGCGCGACCCTTCTTGGTTCGTCGGCCTGTTCAAGCAGCTCGGTCTAGATTCTAAAATCTCCAGCTTCTACTTTGGGCAGATTTTCGTTTCGCAAACAAAGGCTCCCGGCTACTGCGGAATGCAAAATTTCTGTTGCTTTAAGCCAGAGCAGATTTGGTAACTCGGAGCTTGCAGCAAATTTGAACGTCGACGAAGAGCAGAAGGAGAAAGTATTATCGTGGAGTGCAGAATGAATACCGAAACCAACTATGAATACATATATTTCACAAAATAAATGACACCTATTAATTTCAGCATTTGTTTTTAATAAGTTTAGAGTTGATTGAAATTTAACAATACAGAAATTAGATGTACTTCGAATTTCTAACATTATAGTAGCACTTAGCTTTGAGTGTGGTATGATTAAGTATAGTATTCACTAATAGTATTAGAAATGCATTTACTAAAGTATTCTATTAGCGACATTTTCAAGACACCGCCTGGTTAATACCTGCTTATACTGTAATCATTTACAAGAGTCTAGATTTCAATCAAAGTATAGTCAGACTGTATGATGGCTTTTAATTGTTTGTTATACTAAGAAAGTATAATTAATACAAATCAGAGGTTGATGGTGTATAACACTCTTTTTAGTGACCTCTTTGCGAAATATAAACACTTCGAGATTTCTTCATCGAAACACTGCTTCGTGACTGAAACCTACATTTTCGTCCATAATTCATCGGGCTCTTAATAAATTTAATATAAGGAAACGTTTTTATTATAGTTACAAAATGAAGCCATTGCTCGCTAATTATTTACATCGGAGGATGCATCAATCCACATTGTCTTTAAGATGTTACATTTAATGTTAACTTTAATAAACATTTCGTTAAAAACTGACAAGTATCCGTTTACTTATAGTAGAACCTCAACTGGAATTACTAAATTGGGCATCGACAAAAAATTCGTTTCAACAAGTGAAGTTCGAATAATTGAACTTTTACTGTAATCTGTAATGTTACAATTTTTCAAAAAACACCATCATCGTCTCGTTTGCAACAAGCCGTGGTTTTCTTACGCCATAAGCTGACCACGGAGAGAGACTATTGCATAGAAAGTCACATATTTTTCACTCGTGGCATGCCCAGTAAGCTAGAAATAAATTGAAATAGTCCATAAGATTTAGGGGGCAATTTTTCATCGGTCGATGCCCCGGTAAGTAACGTTCGCGCGAAAAACCGCTGCGGTCGCAGCCATATTCATTCGAATCCCTACACAGGAATTAAATCTTTTCCAAGACAAAAGGAACGATGACAAACGATCGCAAATTCTTTTTTTTTTTTGCCGCTTCTTTTTATTTTGTTCCGCTCGATACACCGTCACCTGTGATAGCATATATCACGCGGAAACTCTTCCTTGTTTTCTGTCTGCCTCTCGCTGATGAACGAACGAGCTGAAAAAAGGGGTGAATGGCAGAGGAGGATTTAGGTGTAGGCTAAGTAGGCTATAGCTCAGGGCGGCAACTTTTATAGGGCGACGGTTTTTTGGAAAAATTTCGCTTTATGTTCTTCTGAGGCTCTGTTAAACCGTTGCATACGAAATGGCCGATTTTATATGTAGGGTAGATGTACCAATCACTGCCACATAAATTATTTAACTATTTTCGAAATCATTTAACCTAAAAGTCGTTCCACTTCGGTGCATATGATTGTTCAACATCTCTTTTATTTATGAACATTGTTATTATTTGTTGAATGTAATGAATTAATTACTGATTAATTGAAAATGTACAACGAAGTCCAATATCCCTATTACTGCCTCTTGAAAAGTTGACACTTAAATAGGAACATTTTTTACATGTATTAGCACGAGAGTTTGTGTAGCTGATATAAAATGTATAGCAAACGTATCGCCTTTACTGAATTATGTCGAGTCCCATACTTTATAATTGATCACGTTTTAATGTTCAACAGCATATTTACCTCCTATTATTTCGTTTTAAATATTAGGTGTAAAACGAATATACAATGTCTATGTGTTGTTACGTAAACCGAAGTTTAAATTTAGTATAAAACTTTCATTATTTACGATTGCTCGTACATACTTTGTTCTTAAAAAAAAGAATTGAAGTGTCGATTATAGGGTCACGGATAGTAATTGGGACATCTACCATATTTATTCGTCAAGAAATGAAAGGGAATTCTTCGAGCAGCCGTAGAGCTTCTTATATCGAAAGAAAGAGTATGGTAATATTGCTTTAAAATTACTGAATCAATTAGAAGCTTGCGATTGTCGGAGATTCGTTTTAAGCCGAAGAAATTGAACAAAGAATCTTACAGCTTAATATCAATTTTTCTAAAGGAGGCAGTAGCTTCGTCCGATGAAGGAACGTGGAAGACTTTTAAAAAAACAATGAATCGTTTCCATTTAGTTTGCATTCTATATTTGATTGCGGAGATACTTTGCCAACGTCTTTCCTCTGCGAACCGCGACATTTAGTTTTATCTTAAGAATTTTATTATTCAAAGAAATGCCTGACAAAGGAAACTCAGTTTTCTGCATCCTAAAAGGGAGTCCTTCTGTTTGAATAATTGGCTTGTCCTCGCGAAGAATCGTTTCATTAAGAACTTGCAAATTGTTTAGCTTCATTTCGCGTCTTTTCTATACATTATACGTTAAATGTTGCGTAGTTCGTGATACCGGTTGCGCCATCCTAGTACGTTTCTAACAGACAAGTTGTCAAACCTAATTTAGTTAAAAAGCAATTAACCTGCGAAGCCATTCATTGAAAACGCTTTCTGTGCGAGCAATTACAAATTCATAGAGACAAATTAACTGGTCTTGCTCGTGCTGAAACATCTTAATTTATTTCTAATAGGCGGTAGTCAGACGAAAATGGGATATTCTGACAAAACGAGATAATGAGTATCATAACTTTGTTACACGGTTTTGCTTTTTGCTTTTTGGTAGAAATGTCTTACTGTCTTCTATTGTTTCTTACAATAATATTATTACTACAACTATTGTTTTATTAAGGAGCTTTAAAGCCCTTTTCGAATCTGGTTGTAACGTGAAATTCTTGACGATATGCATATTAAGTGTAAAAAAACAAACGAAATTTAGTTCGAATGATTAACCCTTTTAGTGGCGAGCGAAAAAGCTGAACTTAAACGAAAAGTGCCGAGCCAAACTCGCGTTGTTTGGTACAATTTGAAAAAAAGAAAACTATAGAGATTTAAATGTATAGAAATATACCAAATATTCGTGAGACTGAATAAGTTGTTAAGTGATAGTGATGCGACGATATATCGTTGTTAGTCACTGAAAGGATTAATACTAACAATAAGTGCAGAGATGCATGAAATTCTAAAACATGCCAGAGTATTAACACATTATTCACTGGAATTCGATTAATAGGCTTTTCCTATAAATTCTGTAAGTCGGCCTTTGTTCTCTACATAAACAATAATAATTCAACCAGTAAACAAAATGATTCTTTAAATCTTTATTTTACTTCATACGTATCTATAAAAATAAAGCCATCCAGTATTATCAAATTATAAGCTTAAATTGACCGGCCTTTTATTTGTCTTAATTCCTAGCCGGCAGATAATATGTTAGGAAAAGATTCGTGCGGATTTATGTTACAAAATTGAAACAGTGGAAAGTTTCTTCTTCGCAAAAGTGCGAAGGAGAGGAAGTTTCGTGTGGCTCATAATTGAATTGCAACCGCAGAGCACAAGCTGGCATTCCAGGGTAAAATAGCTAAGCCTATCCATTCGTCCGTTGTCATCCATATCCAACTGCTTCGATCTGCGATGCACCGTTGCTATTAACGTTTAACGTGGGCAAACCAGACACTGAATTTCGCGAAGCGTGAAATGGAGATAATGACTGGCGAGCCAATCAGTTAACCAGACCGAGTCAGAGCAGACTAATGAGGATGCACCCTATGGTGTATGCGGTTAGTCGTGTATAGAACAGGTCAGTAAAAATGTGAGTCCCATGGAGATCCATCAAGATTTCGATTGCAACCTTCGATTTCCAATAGAATGGCAATTGGTATGTAGTCAATTGAATGTGTTAATCATTTGCTTTATAATACCGAGTCACACTTGTTCTATGAATTATGGCGTGAGTTCATTAACCCTTTGTTGTCCAAATTTTTGTCGAAGGCTATTCATTTGGGGCGTTTAATGTTTCCTATCTTAACGCTGTGTTAAATATGGAAAACACTAAAATATTGTACATAACTGAGTCATAAACAAAAATGGGGGTGGCATTATATTCTAAGTATAATGTAAAATATCGTACGTAATGAAGCCATAAACAAAAAGGGGGATAGCGTTATATTCTAAGTACATATACAGTAAAATATTATACGTAATGGAGTTATAAAAAAAGTGGTTGGCATTATATTCTGTTAATGAGGTCTATAACTGTTAAGGAAATTTATTTGAAATATAAAAAGTTAAGCTTCAGCCAAGCCCTGTAACACTGTAATTTTAAAAACATAAAATAGTGGAGTTAATCACTTTGTCTTGTGAACGGTTCAACTATAGATTTTTAACCGTTTCGATACTAAAGATGACTGTAGTCACCCATCAAAATTTCGCATTAGCTAAAATATCTGCCTTAGTGCAATGGTACACTTTGATATTCCTAAGCTGGTAACTAGTATAGTATTCATTGCCTATATTAATTGATTTAAAACTGAATAATATTAGGTACTCTACCGTAGACTCTCGCTGGAATTGACTTCTATAGTTTTATCATACTTAAAGTCAACTTCGACGTAGCGAAGGGGTTAATCGCGTCGAAAATGAAACATAAAAATTCTTACGCGATAGGCGGAGATTATTACTTGTGGTAAAGGGAAACGAAGTAATCTCTATCCAGGAATGAGATATGGACTCGTCCGGGCGTCAGTTGCGGTAGTACACGGAAAGGTTCGAGACGTGATTGTTCGCGGCACGGTTCCCGGATTTGAATTCATTGTTTGAAAGAGCCAGTTACACCGGCTTTCCGTGAACGATATATTATCTGTTATTATTGCAGCTCGACTCTAACCCACAATGGCTGGCTTTACCAAGCCGATCTCCATATTTTAATTAAAAGCTCCTGCGTCTAGCCGCACTGCAAGTCGTGGTTTTGTTGGACGCGGCTGCGTTCGCAACGTGTGCCACGAAACGAAAGCGCGGTTGAATAGCCCGCGGAGAATTATATTTTTCATCTGTTTCTTAGATTTAGAATTCATTCCGTAGTTGACTCGAGTTGGTACGCGTTACTTGGCTGAAGTAGAAAATGTAATGTCAAAGAAACGTTCCTTGGAACTAATTTACTGTTTCCTGAGGCGCGATCAAAGCTTCTCTGAGATCAAAGTGTTCAAAATGAAATATAGCAGGTGTAGAAGTTAATTCGATGTCTTCTTTTCTGTAAAATTTCAATGCTAATTTACAAGGATCGAACATAGTTTTAATGATTAAGGTAATCTCCATTGTCTTATGCTTATCGTTTATTTGTAAATATTATTTGTAATTATTTCTCCAGTCATTCATTGCAATTTGGTTAACCCTTTCGCTACGGCATTCTAAAATTAAAAGCATTCTCATTAAGGAGTTACGTTTGTTACTTACAAGAACAGCAGGATTATAAATATTTGTATATCTCGTATAATTAAGTGTGGTAGAATAAATATAAATTATAATAAAAATAGTATCGTGTTATAGAAAACGAATATTTTTACCGACCGATTGCTAAATTTTTCAGGGCGTATATACGCGTCTTTAGTAGCGAAAGGGTTAATCAACAAATATGATAAACGAAGATATTCGATCAGTTCGACTGTATGTATTGTAGCAAAAAGATTAAAGAAAGATGCTAAAAAAAGTTCGCAGCAGCGAAAATGTTGCTGTCCGATAGAAACTTATCAATACGGTGGTCGTTTCTCGTTATCTCTGGACACATTTCTAATAAAAGATGGTGATCGAAGCGGATCGATGAAGGAAACTGAAGTTCCGAAATTCGTAGGTTAGCGATGACCCCGCGCCTCCTCTATCTATCCATCCTCCCTTTCTCGGAATAAAAAACTTAATCTTGCAATTGCCGTTGGCTCGCAACTTTCAGCGTGCTCGTATATATTCGCAGGAACGCTTACCCGACCGATTTGCGGTTATCGGCACACATTCAATCCGCAGTTATCCCACTTTCCAGTGCTCATATAGCCGCGCGATGCATCTAAAAAGAATCTGCTAATGGATCGTTCGGACCGATTGCATTGAATATAAAATGTTCCAGTGAGCAAGAACCAGAGGAACCCAGTAGGAAATGGTCAAGAGGATAGGGGATGGTGCAGGGTAGAGGGTAGAGGAAATAAAGAGGGCGAATAATGACCCCGAAAACTCGAAACATTTATTTTCTGTTTCGAAAGAATTAAATTTCGTCTTCTTACGGAACCTCGTGTAACGTTAATGAGGTTGGGTAAGAGGATTTTCCCAATTTTTAGGGAATGCTCTGCGCAGAGACGCGAAATGCAGAGGTATTTTATAATTCTATAATTTATATATTGTTAGAATGCTCTATTTTAATTTCGTGCCATCTGCCACAAAGTGATGCCGCTATGTGGCGCTGTAATAGGTTAAGTCGTTCTTCTTGTTATATTATTGTTCGTTCGCCCCCGTGTAATCGGCCACATGCGCTTCATGTTAATAAAGATTACTGTTCTATTATATTAAAAATTGGCTTCTATATGAGATTAAGTTTGGATAACAAATATGTATGAATGTATTATATGAATTCTATATGAACTATATAATTCACACATTACATGAATTCTATACGAATTCTATAATTCGCACATTATATGAATTCTATAGAAATTCTGTAATTCGCACACTATATGAATTCAACAATTTAACAGCACTTCTGTATTTAAGGGAATTCGAAGGTAATTATTTGCGAATACTTTTGACTATGGAACGGCTATAAAAATTTGGTGTCACGGAAATGAAATGTGGAACCTGATTAAAGGACGCCTATTTGAAAAATTCTAATTGTACAGAGTGTATCACCTAACATAGGCCACTTAATTATTTTCTAAATTTCTGGTGAAACAAAAAATTATTCAAAATGAACTTGAGTGTAATCAAATGTAGAACACACTGTAAGTTCACAATTTCTAAGCCATTTTGAATGTCATTTAAGATTTCCAATAATTTTTCTTCTGATATCTGGTCATTTCGAACAGAATTAAATGCACAACATAAATAAAGAGCTTCGTAGAGTTACGACTCACAGCTGATAATAAAAATGTCGTTGCTAAATGCGGTTGAAATTTGCCTGTGGAGGAAAATAATAGCTCGTAAGAGCAGCACGGTTGAATGGAGTGGCCGTGGAGGGTGTGGCCAGGCATGAAGCAAGGAACACCCTGGCATATGCCTCATACGGCGCCAACGTGATCTCCATGCATACAGGCGACTATGTGCGTGCGCTTACGTACACGTGTCACATGGTAGGGCAACTAAGCGTCACAGCTGCACGTGTGCCTCCTTTATCCCTTTGGGTTCTCACACGTAAGTCACACGTGTTCGTCTCGTATGTTTCTAGGCGACGGAAAGGAAAGTCTTTGCTTTACCTTGCTAAGTAGAAGGAAAAGCGCTGTCGAGTTGAAGATGTTTAACTTCCTCTATTTTGATGGTATACCATTTAAACTGAAGAAAGTATGATATAGTATTCTGAAATAGATGGTATTATTCTATGAAATTGGAGCGTTAAGTGATTAAACTTGATGCTTAAACGACGCATATGGATACTCATTATCACGACTGAAATAATTCTGTGAGGATACATTTTAATACAATTTTGTTGGACTTTTTAATGTATTAGAATGTAAGATAGCTTCTTGGACGGAGATCTCGAAGACGTTTTATTTTGATCCCTTTAGTAACATTCTTTGAATTGTTTGACTGAAAGAGATGTACTGTGAACTTGAGAATAGCTGATAGAAAGCAACGTTCTACGAATTTCTGTTTGAAAGAGATATTTTATTCCTTTCTACAGGGCTCTGGAATTTTTCTTTGAAACAGACACTTAATTTCTTGTACGAAACGTCTTACAAAATCTTCAGAACTTTTACTCAAAAACGGTGTTTGATAAGATTCTATAACCTTCTTATTTAAAGGTTATGGTATGCTCTCTAATAATAAGTTGGTACATATTAGACATTATGCATACATCAAATTAGTATAATTTTGGGATTTCTGCAAGTATTACTTATCGTTATGTAAAGCAATTATATCATAGAATCTGGTCCTTCGTCTTATAAATCGTTGCTTGCAAGAAACTTATTTAATCGTTAAGTAATTTTTTTGTATTATAAACATATGTATTTGAGAAGTGTAGAATGGATTCTGCGTGTTTGCATCCTGATATTAAATATTATAAAGTGTAGAAAAATATCGAAAAACTAGTGAGAAATAATAGGAAGTAATAAATGGAACCAATGAGTAGTAAGGAAACGTATATAATCAGACACTCTTCATAAGACGTAATAAATGGAACCAGTAAGTAGTAAAGAAACGTATATATCTTAATAAGAAGTAGCCTGTGGAATCAGTAAGTAGTACGGGAGCGTATGTAGTCAGCCACTCTTTATAAGAAGTAGCTAGTGGATTCAGTCAGTAGTGAGGGGACGTATATAGTCAGACACTCTGAATAAGAAGTAGTAATGGAACCAGTGAGTAGTAAAGGAACGTATGTGTATAAAGCCAGAAACTCTTCAGGTTCAACTAAAATTAAAGAAACGAGAAACAAACAACGGATTGTTTCACCATTCAAATACTACAAATTTTACTTTACTTTCACCGTTTTCTGTATTTTTGAATACCATTTGCATTCTGTAACATTTTACACATTTAAATTTCCTATAAACGCATAAAGATCCGCAATATATTTGTGAAAGGAGGTTAAACGTTACGCGTGAAACAAACAGTGTATATACACTTCTCTCGCTGAAATATGCCGAGAAATCGCACAATGACAAAGTTACCGGAAACACAAACGTTATTTTAACGAATACGCGCGATTGTAACTGCAGCTACAGCCATACACGTTCGTGTACGCAAATGTGTAGTTCATGAAACGCAGTTGTAGCGACACCATAAATCAACTACAAAGTGAACAAGAGCGACCGTCAAACTCTGGTGACCGTTACAAGCCAGAAAACTAACCGCTCCGAGTATGTACAAACTAGCAGACCTATCCGTATCTCTTGGTAGCGAGCAAACGCGGGTAGCGGTCGAGAGACAGAAGGGTGCGTTTCAAGGATTCTGTCACGTTAATTTCACCTACCGCTAACCCGGTGTAACTGTTCCAAGCTGAACGTTAAATTTAGTGTCGCCCTAAAATAATCCCAGCACACGGTGACGCGGGACACCTCGGATCGCTTTTACGTGGCACCGCAAAGGGCTAAAATAACTAGGTTACCATAATTAGCAATTACGCGACGTTTGGTAGCACGCGGTATCATCGCTGTCTATGGCGCGTTCTCTCTTGTTACGCCATGAGCTACGTTTCCGGCTGCCACAGTAATAGTCCACATCGGCGTATACCGGCGTGTTGCTTTAATTATTATCATCGCTGTTAAACAGTTTCCTTAGCGGCGCGCCAAGAACCAGTTTTTCTTTCGAGCTGATTTGAGGCGTTTAGGGTAGCCAGACCGAATTCAATACCTCTAAAAAGATATTTTACTTTTAGATACTTTATGATACGTAATAAATGTATACCAAACATATATTAATAATGATAATAATTCTATATAATAGTAAGAATTAAGTTTTATTTTTTTATTGCATTATATGTTTTCCCTATATATCCATAATTTCAATTTCTTTGTTAGCAATAAGTACACCTTAATTGTCGATAGTTCTAGTGCTAATACAAGATACATTTATGTATATTTTTGTTCTTACTTTTAGAAACTTAGTGATATTAGTGTTGCACAAAGGTTTCTTATAGTCAAAAATATTGTGTGATTTCACTGAATTAAAGAATCACTGAATTACGTTGATCACAGAAACGAATAATATTATTAGGTTGGTGCATATGAAATGTTATTTTTCGAACTAATGTTACGTATAAATAGATTCTTCAAAATGTTACACATATATACACGATGAACATAATTTTTACATTTTATATATTTCTTTCCACCAATTAATTAATTTCATAATTATATAATTATAAAAATCATCACGTTCAAGATTCTCTGATCTTCCTCCCAATTTATAAAATGTAGAAGAATATCGAAAAGCTAATGAGAAATAATAGGAAGTAATACATAGAACCAGAGAATAGTAAGGGAACGTATTTAGTCAGACACTCTTAATAAGAAGTAGTAAATGGAATCAGTGAGTAGTAAAGGAGCGTATATAGCCAGACACTCTTAATATGAAGTAACAAATCGAACCAATAAGTAGTAAAGTATCGTATATAATCAAACACTCTTAATAAGAAATGATAAATGGAACCAATGAGTAGTATAATAAAGTATATAGACAGACACTCTTAATAATCAGTAGTAAATGGAAACAATGATTAGTAAAGGAGCGTATATGGTCAAACACTCTTAATAAGAAATGATAAATGGAACCATTATGTAGTAAAGTATCGTATACAGTCGGACAATTTTTGTTCGGCGAAAAAATGATAAGTTTTATAATATTCGCGAAAGGGTTAATTTCGACAAAGATATCTCATCCACGCTCTTGTTTTACAAACTGTACACATAGAAACTTGCTCACGTGCAGGCGCAAACACACATTGAACAGAGTCGGAACAGGTAGAACGTCAGAGGCAGATACGTGGAAGAGATACGGAAAAGTTAAGCGCGTAAACTTGAAATTGGTTGCTGGCTGCGGTCTGCGGATGCTCGATAGGAATTCCTGATATGTTCTTGTTTCCCGTCGAACTTCCCGACTTCTCCTGTGTCCTGTCTTTTGTGTTCGTGTTCCACGCTTTCCCCGCTTGTCGTTTCCCCAGTATAAGCAATTCCGATGTTCCCTCCTGTCTTTTGCTTTACATTCCTGCACTATGTTCTTCTGCTATTTTCTTATCAGTGGCAAAACTTTGACGTTGAATTAATTTTGTTACGTGACGATAAACATCGTTATTACGTTTGTCGTTTAACGTTCACGTACATTTGCTCCGTTTGTTAAAAGTTAAGAAAAAGTAACGCATTATTATAGGACGAAATAGGTATTTGCTTACAAATTAAACAAGACTAACGAAGTGGATAAAGTATCGCGTCAGAAATGAAAGATGAAGTGTTCGCAATGCCAGAATAAAGACTTACAAGATGTAAGACGTACAGTGGCTACAAAAAGTATTTTTGTACGTATTTATATTTCTCAATTAGGGTCATTTTAGTTTAGGTTCTACGTTTCATTTCTATGATACCAAATTTTTATAGACGTTCTATTGTTTTGAAAAGTGTTCGTGAATAATTACCGTCGAGTTCCTTCAATTTCAGAATAGAATTTATGAGAATATAAACACGTAGTAGAAACGCTACGAATTTTCGAAACGACTCAATAGAAAATTGTCATTAGGAGGACCTAGAAATTATATAGATTTCAATTTTAGCGTTACCAAGTAATTATAGTTAGGGATAAGATTTAACATTGTATAAAAATATCATTACTTTGCAAATATGATAAATACCTGAATTAATTATGTTAGAATTTAGCTGGGACAAAGCAAACATGATTAATAGAGTTTTCGATTACATTTCTGTATAACGTGGAATGTACAAATAATAGAAACTAGGATAAACAGAAAGTTGATGAAAACCGGAGTAAAAGGGAAAGAAAATAAGGGAGAATAGTGGAAAAAGATGGAGTAGAAAGTTTAAAGTGAGAAAAGAACATGGATAAAGTATGAAGCTGATCAAGGGGAAAGATAAGCAGAGAAACGAGAAAAGCGCAAGATTGAAAGTAGGGAAAGTAGAGAAGAAACGTGTGGCCCTTGTGAATTCATTACGCTTCTCGTGAACGTCGTAATTTCACGAGGCTCGCTTCCATGTAAATTCGCTTTTCGAGTTACCCTTGCAATTATTAAAGATGAATTATGCGCCAAGAAGTTTTTCTCAATTTTCCGGTCGACGGGTGTTGAAAAATTACAAGAATACAAGGCTTTCGTCGAGCTCTTCGGAACCGTGGTAAACTTTCCATAAGAAAGTAATAAGAATAATGTATGTGATACCCCATCAAGCAAAAATTTGTTCTATCAACAGAATATAAATTATAGATCGTAGATTTCTTTGCTAAGAATTATTATGTTGAAAATCATTTCTATTAAACTTGGATTTGGTCGACGAAAATAGGAATTCAGATAAAAAAATAAGGAGATTTCTGTTCTAAGGAAAATAATAAATAGATGGCGGATGTTCATGCAAACATTTTTCATTAAAAATACGATAACTCGGCATCAACTTTTAGGGGTTCGTTGTTTTTTCCGCTACACAAACATTATAGAATGAATTACCCAAAAAAATTATTGAGGTTCATAGAATGGTTTAAGTTTATTATAGTATACTTCAAAAAAAGATTACCTTCAGTTTTTCACTTTACCCTTTGATATAAGAAAAGTTTCCAAAAACATCTGTTCACTTATGTGAAAGTAAAGACTACTAACCTAACCCAAACTTTAAATTGCGAACGGTGAAAGGGTTAAACAAATCATTCCACATCTATATTCTGCTATATTCTGGAAAATTGGTGAAAATTTATAGACTTGCAAATTCATTCAAATTTAAATTAATTATATTACCTCTTTTTGCCATCATTTAAACGGAATTTAATGTGTGGAGATCGCCTATTAGGTGCTTACAAACGTGCAGAGGTAGCAATTTACGATGGTACCAAGGTCTGAAATAATATATCCATGTTATCCTAATCGCGCTTACATTTGCTGGCCCTCTTCCAAATTCTGCCGAGGTTTGTGAAACATCTACTATTATAAATCCACCATAGCTCTACATCCAGCTTTTAAATACCAGAGACCGTACTTATGCGTAGTTTAAGTACCTAATATACTTCTATTGGGTAGCGAAAAAAGTTCGTACGGTTTTTACATCGGAATGAGAAGTATAATGAAATGAAATTTCTTATCATTTTCTGGAAGAATAATGGAACAACGGTGATATTTTTATTTATTTATTTTACGGGTAAAATGAACCTTGATATACTGAATATGACAGAAGATTACAATACTATATGAATAAAATAAAATATAATGTTAAAATTATGTGTACTTATGAATCTCCACTTAGTAGAAATTCTTAAGATAGATATTTTATTGTATTAAAAATAAATGCTGAATTTGACAAAAGAATTCCTACTAAAATAGAGGTTTAACTATTTGGTAAAATAAATTCATTACTCTATTTTTATATCTGGGTAGCATATTTTAAATTTAAACTGTATTTATTAAACAAAATAATGGATTACTTATTAGTACACCTAATACAAATAACTTATAATGACAGATAGTGGCAAATATCTATAAATTATTTAAAACACTTCGAATTTGCCGTTTAATGTATATTTTCATTGATTTTCTGTAGTGTAATATATGTAGATTAATTCGCACACATTCACCTCCTAATACTTATTTTGAAATATTAAATATAAACATATACACATATGCAACGTCCATATGTTGTTACATAAAAATCAAGTCCAGATGTAGTATTGAAATCTTTTCAGTCTCGATTCTTTGTGCATTATTTCGCTGTTAAATAAAATAGTCAATGTGACGATTATAGGGACACTGACAGTGATTGGGACATCTACCCTATCTTAAGTATACACGCAACAATGCACGTTGCTTTCCCTTGGCTACATCTCTTTTCTTTTCCCCGTTTTCATCCTCCCCCGTAATTTCGTTTTCCTTTTCCTCCGCCACAGTTCCACGCTTATTCCGCAAATAGTCGAAGTTGCAGCCGTAGTTTTTCCAGTTTCCTTTGAGCCCGCCCACTCGTTGCTCTTTATTCAGCCGCCACGGTTTTCCGTCGACCGCGTAATAGCCGAAAGAAACACTTTGTTGGGGAACACCATCTACGCCGAACTTGGAAGCAGTTAGGCGAGCCTCTCTGTCCGATGAATTCGGTCGACAAGTCGAGAAGTTCTCGTCTGACAAAAGAAATCCACGAAAGTTCGGAGATGAGGGATCGCTGGAACTATTCTCTTCTTAAGGCGGCTGAAGCCCAAAGAATCGCCTCTGAAATGTGAAAAATTTGACCCCTATTAGGTTATATTGAAAACACGTAAATAATTGAGTATTTGATGATCGTTGAGAATGCATTAAAGACACTTACTTTGGTTAGCAATCATGTACATTATTTACTTTTAATTAGGAATTAACTTAATGTATTGGATTGTTGGGAAAGTTCGTAGCTTTGTTGACGCCATTAATTTCTGTGGCATAATTAGTGGGATTGGAAGAGGATTATTATTTACGAACTTCCGCCATGTAATTAGATTGTTAGTTCGAATAAATGTTATTCCTGATTGGACTACTTAAAAGCACCTGGAATTGGTTTAAAAAAGGTAGCGTTTTCCATGGGACAACGTATTGTAAAATTTGTAAACTTTCTCTGCAATATTCTATTCCTATTCCTATATCCTATTATCATTTATTTTAGATTTTTACAACACTTTATTAATTAACGGCTACAAACTGTGTACATTAGAAGTGGTATAGCCGCATAAGTGGAACTATTCGTTCACTATTCCTATTATGAGACGCGTAGTTAGTCGCTATATTTTGCAAGTAGTAGATTGAATTAGTAGCATAGCGAACTAAATTCGTTAAAATACAAAAACTTCTCCTATTTATATAAATGGAACAGAAAACCGCGCCGTCGCTGAAGAGTTAATCCCATGCATCGGAGAACCGATATTTTGATTGAAACGACGACTGATTCAAACTTAAAATCACTACGATCCTTCCATCTAATCCATTCTCATTCAACCACCGCGTCGATCGAATACCTAGAGAATCTCACCCTGCAAACACAGAGCCAGGGACAGTATCGAATAACACATTATCCAAACATTTAACATCGGCGGATGTAACCACGCTCGTCAAACAGTTATCAAGCTTGAACGAGGGAGGGAAACGAAATCAGCGATCGGATAGCCTTCATTTGAGTGCAAATGGGAAGTTTTTCCGAATGGACGTTTTAAAAGTTTAACGCTGCAAGGCATTGTGTTTGGTCGACAACTAGACGAGGGAATGAGATTGGCCGAGGCTTTGATTAACTGGCGCCACAAGGCAAAGCCTTTTCGCGATTGTTTGCCACCGTTACGCTCTCTTCGTTCCTCTTTATTCCGCCGTCTTCTTTCTACTATGTCTATCTGTGTGTTCGTGTGTATAGCATTCGTGTGTTCCCCGTGGCAGTTGTCGTTTCCGTTGTTTGGTCGTTTCCTCTTTTTTTCCCCCCAACGCATTTGAACTGCTTCTTGCGTTTCCATTGCTGCGCTATGTATCTCTCTATCTTGCCATGTTACGCGTTGGTCTTCTCTTACAGTCTGCTTTCACGTCTGACGAGATACTTCAATTAAGTTTACCCTGGAATGCAAGCCAAACTACTTTTCATACGCATGCACTCTATTTGTAACATCCACTCGCCTCTGGCTCGTGAGCTGAAATTCATTTAGAACTGCCACGTTCTGGCCAAACTTATCGATTAGTTCTCACGACCTCCGGTGAACGCCGTGGGACGCGAGCAATTTCGCGGGCCAAATATTTCTGTGGCTTCCCGTGACGCTAATTAATGTCACGCTTCTAGTGTAGCTACGGGAAAGCTGTTATCTTTGGATTGGGAAATCCTACGTTCGTTTGCTCGAGTTTCGTTACACACTGCGACTGTGAAAAGTTTTTTGGTGACGTGTTTGTTTGTTGTTAACCCTTTGAGTGATAAGTAATTTTGGGAGATCGACGTATTTCTAAATTTATTTATACAGATGATTTTTAATATCAATATCGTCGTCTTATTATTCGTTGTTACAATTTTTCTACATTTATACTTGGTGATCATTTTGTACTGATTATTTTTTCTGTTGTAAGACTTGAGTTTTTAAACTCTATGTATCGTATCTGAAATTGTGATTAAGTGCACCGATGAATAATTCATGTTATTGTTAAATTCAGCATCTATTTTTAACAAAATCTAGTATCTTGAAAACGACGACGCAAGTGTTCCTTTACCTAATTTCATTATATTACGTTGGCGCATATGAAATGTGGCTTTTCGACATTTTCGAGATTCTTCAAAATATTACACATATATATTTGATTAAAACAACTTCTACAGGATTTGATACAATTCTTTCCAACAATTAATTAGTCTTATTATCATATAATCATGAAAATCACCACATTCATGATCTTCCTCCTAATTTACTGTGCAGTGAGAAATTAAAAGTCTAAAATTTTGCAAATTAATATTGCAGCATTCTATTGTTTCTATAACCTCCAAATCCTAGTTTTAGTAACTTTATGACATATTTGTCATATTTATACTTTCACAAGGAATTGCAGAAATATTCCAATTATTCATGAAATCATACACTGAAGTTTTCATAATGATATACTAAAAAATACATCACAGCAAATTTCTTTCATACAAAATTAATAGAGTCGTATTCATTCCTTGATCGTAAACTTTGGAAAAACGACATTTCATATTCAGAATCTTAATACATTGACCTGTTTCCAGTTTATTTCTTAGGTGTAACGAAGAGCCGCTTCTTTCTCTTATTACCCTAACCCATATATTTTCAATTTCGTTAAGACGACTCGCTTCTGCATTCGATGTAACCTAAACGAAAACAAAGGAACTCATTTCCAATGCTTTGCTTCTAAAAGTTTCGATTCGACTGATATCCCTTCCCATTCCATTTTACGTTTCTTATTATTGTATCTTCGCAAATATCCGCCTCCTCGGTCGTTTTATTTACCTATATCTTAGGTACGTATCTCCCTTCTGGACCTGTTTGCTTCCGAATAAACCTAGAAGGGGCGGGGAACAGTGAAAAAATTTGTAAAGTCACGAGTTTATAGCGGAGCTATCGTTGGAGCAAATAGAATTCGTCGAGCCTTTTTAACGTGATGCGCTACTTTACGAAATTCTTATGTTCCTAAAAAAAGCTGACATCGTGCTACTTTCCACGATGTAATTCCATGTAAATTAGAACGAGTTTCGATTTCGGGCAGCTTTAAAGAATGCTGTAAAATAATTGAAAGCAATTTTCGTGTAATTATTTAAATACGATTACGCTGACGATATTTTTCGTTGATTAAAGAGTTTCTTGTATTAACTCGCGTGTCTGATATTTATAATATCGGGTTCTTCAATTTGTAGGTGAATTTAGGTGATTTTCGCGTACTATCCTCATGAATTTCTCACAATCAGATTTGTTTCCTGGTATTAATTGTTATTTGTAATTTTATAGTACCTATAAATGTACGTCAAATATAATTATCCCTTTTAATCGTAAAACTCTCCTGCACATAATGTTTACCTTTGTCCTAGCTGTGTTCCTAAATTGTTTCTACTATTTTTTAAACTGTGGTTCTTCCGGAGTCTAATTGTTCCAAAGATTTAGATCAAAGCGCCAATAAAAGTGCTATTATTTTAACTAAGTTACAAAGGATTTTCTTTGAGTAGTAAAATTTACGAAAATTTCACGACACCGTAGTTCACAAACATCGAAACATAATTGAATCATTAAAACTAGTGCAGAATTAGAAAAGATAGGCAAAGAGAAATCAATTTTCCCCAAAATGCAAATTGGCAGATGTCTGCCGTTTTGGAATACGAAATTTGTCGTCAACAATAAATTCTAGAACTCCGCAGAATTTCTCGTTTACATTCGATCACGGAATAATTCGTACAATACTTTCCAATTACAACTTGCGTATTGTTAGAAGTCTTATCAGCTGTTCCAGTATTTTTCTTCGTTTCCATCAAAGTTTCTGTACTGCGTAATCAGAAAGGGCCATCGAATCCGTACAGGGGAAAAAAAGGCATTCAAGACGAGCCGTGGCTCTTATCGAAATAAACGAGTCGGGGATATTTGCTTTCTGTCAGGAGCATCTTTAATCTCGATCGTATAGAGTCGGCTGGTTCGGAGTTCCCCGACTTACTCCATCCTCAGTTCACCGCTACGCCGAAATTAATTCCAGACTGTTGCTTCCAGCAGACTCCATCGAGGCATGGCATAACTTCGTACTCAAATGGGCCGTTCCATTATACTCGCGTGCATCGACAGTTAAGCGAGCCACGTTCTGGCGAACGCTGGAACCCGCGTCACTGCACCGGTTAAGACGGTCACGTTTCATCCATGCTTTTTAAACGTAGACCACATTGCGACTCAGCGCAACATACTTATCGTTAGACTCAAAACTCATATGCTTTTGGCTGATTTTGCTTCCTTTTACAATTTTCGATAACCCGGAGATGATTCCAGTCGATAGGTTTATGGTTTTGTTTCCTTTAAAAGTCTTGGATAATTTGAAGACGATTCTGGTCGATAGGTTAAT
The DNA here is from genome assembly GCA_028830335.1 of Eucera pruinosa. NCBI lineage: Eukaryota > Metazoa > Arthropoda > Insecta > Hymenoptera > Apidae > Eucera > Eucera pruinosa. The sequence continues at coordinate 14,779,156 of JAMYCR010000001.1, forward strand.
GGATTGCTAGATCCATTCTATGGATCATCAAAATATGTGTATATCCAAATGGGTTGAGAGTCATTTATATATTCGTTAATGCAAAGATTTATTTCAGAATAGTATTCATAAGTATTTGGGCATTTTCATATATTTATTACTAGGAGTAGATTCTTATGAGGTAATAAACGTCGCGTTATCTGAGACTTAAACAACATAGAAAAGTACAAGCCGTGTTATGTTGTAATTTGTAAACCGCCTTAATGTGTTGAAAAACATATACTAATGTAATTGTGACTAATATACAATCATACATGAGTAGGTAATTGAAATCGCACTAAAGCTGAGCGTAGATAACTGCAAATGTCTTAAGATTTGATTTGTGTAATAGCAATTATTGGTTTCTAGTTTTCCCCTAACTACAACCTGAAATTTAAATCGCCTCTAATTTATCTCTTTAGTGCAAAAGAAGTTTTAATCGAACCACAAGGAAAATTCAGCTAGCGGTAGTGTCTATAAATTTGATTAAATTAAAATTCACGTGGAATGCGAATACGACCGAAATACGACCGAAATAACCGCGTTAGTCCGTTGCGAAATTAAGTTGTTCTCATTCGAGTCGAATAATTTAGTCGTTTGTTTGCACGCAGTAGCACGCTAAATTTTAATGTTTGTTATAATGTAGGAAGAGAAAGAGAACGTGAGTGAAGAGAATAGATAAGATTTGGGCATAAACGTATGAACGAGGGAGTTGTGTACAGCTTGTTAGATTTACGAGTGGGCAAGTGTTCAAATTTATGTTCATTAGGTTTGATGCTCGAGATAATGTGTGACCGTTAAAAGTGATGAGTTCGTAATGAAGATTATGAGGGCTGCTACTTTGCTAGATGATACAATTATATAAACGTTTACAAGAAAGACTACTTTAATGTTATTAAAGATATAAAGGTCTTTTGAACTGTTTTTTTATCTTAAAACTATTTTTTGTGTTTTAATATTACGAGTGTGGATTTAAAGGGAAGAATTTTTGCAGCAACAAGTGATTCAATAAGCACCTTAATAAAAGGTTATTGAGATTAAAGAAAGAAACCCGAAGTTATACAAATTTATGCGGCATGATGAAAATAAAGGGATTATCGATTTAGTGAAGATTATTATAAGAAAGAGTATTTTATAGATGTTAAAGATATGCGGGTTTTCGAGCTGTTTTTCTATTTTAAAATTCTTTTTCCTTGTCTTAGTATTACGAGTGTACGTTTGAAAAGAGAAATCTCTTGAACAAAGAATAATTCAATAAACACTTTAATAAAAAGTTATTGGGATCAAAGAGAGGAGCCCGAAAATATAAAAATTTATGTGGCATTCCGTTTAATACCGTAGGGGTAGTCACCCTCTCCATCTCTTGGATATTCAATAGCAATATATTGCCAACAGTATGAAACTGCGTAGCAAAGAGTGAATAACTAAAAACGTTTTGCTTCTGCTTTCAATAGTTTCATACAGAATAGCCTGGAAACTATTCGTATGACCCATTCTGTATATCTGCAATGGTTCTTACAAAACTAAGCAAATGTTCACTGAGAATCAAACACGATTAATTTCTAATTAAGTTCATACCTTAACCCTTTCAACTGGATTTGTTTTCAATATTGTTGAGCATCGACTCGTATCTATTTTAAGGGAAATTAAGTAGTGTAGTTAGAAGCGATGTATGTTTCCGCTTTGTTTTTAGTATATAGTTTATACAGATATATAGTGTTGTATAGTTTATAGGTATAGAAGGTAGATGTGTAGAGAAGGATGGTGGTGAATGGTTAAGGACGAAATTTTGTAAACCAAGTCCTATTTCATAACTGGAAAGCTAAAATTAATAAATATATACACACATACATACGAGTAGTTCAGTGCTTTTTATTTAATTATTATTAGTATTGTAACATAATTTGTATTTCATAATCATTTAAACTGTGATATTTTTTAAAACAATCTCCAAAGTGTAGAAACGAACGTCTTTTACACGTTTCGTAAAAGTAAACTAGTTTCTTCTTTTCGCCTTTAGTTTTTCTGTTTGAACGAACCACAAAATCATTATATAATTAGTGATGTTTAATCTTATGAACTGAAACTACACATCGAGTTAAAATTTAACTTTGTTGCAAGTAAAATTTCTCTTTATTCAACCAACACCATAATTCGTTTCACACGTGTGACTCGTTATTGTATGTCGAGGGGTTAACTATCTCGATGATGGAAGTGAGAAATAAAGTTTAACCTCCGCACTTCGATCTGATGTTCCGGTGGCACAGTAAATGACAAGTATTTATTCAAGCTGTCGTGGCCAGAGTATTCTGTGTGTGTGTGTGTATGTATGTATATATATATATATATATATATATATATATATATATATATATATATATATTAGCGTGTCCACGAAGCAGTTGATCGAAGTCGATTACCGGTCAGCTCGAGTATCTTGTAACTCCACATCGAAGATCGTTGTGGACATTTCGCCCGTATTGAAGAAATCCGATACCGCAAAGTACCTGTATTTATCTGTGTGCCAGAAATACGTCCACCGGTACACAAGAAACCTTCTCTAGGGACATTTCTTCTGCCATTGGAAAATCGTTTGTTCTGTACGAAAAGACAACGATTGCTTACCTGTCCCATTTGAAAAGTAGGTTTTAACTTCGTTTGAATTGAAGCAGATTTTTTGAAAAAGTCGATAAGTCACTTTTATCGCGGTATAATTTTGCGAAAATAAAATAACACTATATGAATATAGTTTAAGAATAATTAGGGAATTACTAGGAGTAAAGAAACAAAAAATAACGAAATTTATTTATCACTGTTACTTTAAATTTGTAACTTGTAGCAAACATTACTTTTATTAGACATATTTCAATTTTACATCGGACAGCTAACATGTTATACATTTACATTGACATATGAGTAAACGATTAGGTATCTTCAGCAAGGTAGACAATAAACGCTGAAATAAAAGTGGTAGATTATATTTGGACCACCTGGCAAAATACAGCGATGTAAAATTGTGAACGCAATTAAATTCGAATTAACGTTGAATTAAATATCGAGTATTTCGACGAAATTTTGCATATTTTTGTTTTCAAGTGGAACCAGTATTGGCGGTGAAAAATTGAAAAAGAATTAAACGGTATGGCTGTGCACATTTCTTCATTTTACCGCGTCACTAAACGTATTGGGTAAAACTGCGCTTGAAAGTTTGCACGCATATGGATTCTTTTGTTGCAAAAATAAAGTTTCGCGTACACTTTGGTGGGCGTTATAGGGAGTCATACTGATCGTGAGTATATAGCAGAATATTTCGAATAAAAGATATTGAGGGCAGTAAATTTTGAACGCGGTTATCGATATTGAATGAATAAAACAGATGGAATTGAAATGGGGAAAAGATCTGAGGAAAGATTGGATAATCTACCGTCTGAAATTGATGACCGTGATATAATCCATAGGAATTGGAAAAAGAGCTTAACACACAGGGACTACATTTTATTTGTGAAACGTAATATACAGACATTTATATAGGATTTTTCTTTTTATCTATTTAAGAAGCTAATCTTAACTCTGCTACGATCCTGAAGATTCTATTCAATTTGATCAGATACAAAAAAAAAAAGAAACTTCAATATCCAATTTCAAACCTAAATTCACAAATATTCGCAAGAATTCTTTTATATTAGGTGTACAAATTAATTCTGAACCTTCAGGTTTCGTAAAATTTAATAATTATTCACAAATAATTAAATATAGTTTTAGTATTTAAAATTTCCAGCATTTTCATGTTTATAAAGCAAATACGTAATTTAAATAAATCATTTGGGATTTGACTGACTTATTTCTACAAAATCAAACGCACGCCTTTTTATAGAATAATTTTACAAATTTTCACATATATAAAATATGTGTAAATATCTTTCAAAATAAAATATTTTAAAATACCTAAGATATCTAAAAATATCTTTTACGATAAAACATCTAAAAACATCTTTTAACTAGGAATTAGGTCATCCATTTGTCTCTTTATACATTACTTATTCCCTCAGTTACTTATTCACTCTTATCTTATTCAGTTTCACCATAAATAAATAAATACAGGAAATTTTATACTATTTACGATTGACAAGTTTATATGCATCAACCTAATACGTGCCTTTTAAAGGTGACAAAATTTGTCCAATAAAAAATTCCGTCTGAAAGTCGTCCTGTCGCTTTATAAACGGAATCGTGAGAATTTTATTCGAAACCTGTCCTTTTAGACGTAAGTGGGTTAAATCTGCTTCCATATAACGCTGGGACGTCGAAGACTGTCGATATATGTCTGAACTGCAGATACGTATTTATTTTGAACCGATGTCGAATCCTATGGTACCAGTTTGAAAAGAAGACAGCGTTCTTCAATTCAAATTATTCTTGTACAAAGAATATAATAAAGTGCAAACATCGAGCTTGGAGAGAAACGGGAGACCTTTACTTTGCGAATCGAATTGTAAAACACACCAGGGTAAACGAGCCAATTACTGTCACCTACCCAATCACTGCCACTGTAAGCTATTTTGTCTAAAATATGAACGAAACCCTATCGTATTATATATGGAAACAATCTTACATTGAATTCTGAGTGCAGTGAATGTAATGAAATAAAGCAACGCCTAACATTCTTTATCATTCTTTTATGTAAAATGATAAAAGAATGTGTGTCGATTGAAAGAGCGAGAACGACGACTATTCTACTATCAACGAGAAAGTTATGGTACAAAAGAGAAGGTTTTTATTGTAATAGTTGAGTTACAAATATAAGGAAAGATCATTTTTTAGGTTCTATGAGCTTCGTAGAATATACGAACAATGGTAGTTTAACGATTTATTGAATTATTTTTATTTAATATTCAAGTCACAGTAACTAGTACAAACAATTTACGCATTTTACATGTACCGTCATGCCAGTATTTGCTGTTGAAAACGAACGTCTGTACTGTTACCGTCATCAATGCTTACTATGTACATACAAGGAATATACGTAACCATAATTCGGCTAGTTTAATTCGAGGTTTTCAATCAATGTTTTTGAAAAGTCACAGTAAATGTGTTGCCAGTACGTGAATTACGGATGATAGTATTAGTTCGGCCGTTGTTTTCGTTAACGTATTGAATTTGTAAACAAAAATAGGGATTTTAAAAGTGTTATTATTATGTTTCTTACAATAGGGACACTGGGTCGTAACAGACAAGAAAAGAGACGCGTGATTTTGATAAATAAATAATAAAAATAGTGCAATGAAGTCGTAGTTGATCATTCGGGTGGCAGTAGTTGGGACATTTGTTGGATTCCGGGAGAATTGACAACACGTAGAAGATAACTCTTAGAGGCTTTATTAGTACGTCTACTGCACTCGACTAGTGAATACGGAAATCTGACGGTTCTATGATTTTGCGGGCTTTTAAGTACTGCTGTTGGGGGTGACCAATGGTAAGGACAATGATCGAGGAAGAGGGTGACTAAGGAAAGGTACGGAGTACAGGATGACTAGGAACTGAGATTAGGGTGTTTGTCAGATGCATTTGGTTTAGGATTACAACACGTTTACCCTATTATTTCTTCCGTTTTCTAAAAAAATTTAATTTACAAATTGAAAAGTTACTATAAGCGTCTTAAATATTATGTATTATTAGCAGATTTCGGATTTTTATGCAAATTCATACTTTTACACGCGCGATTACAGACATGGGACTTCGATACGGATCTATTTCACTCTTCATTTAGTATAATGCTTCTTTTACTTTGGACATTTCATATAATTCTTTTTTTTTTATTTTCCCATATAAATTTGCAATCTGCCTACGAGCAATAGGTAAATTCATTAACCGGTGGTTAATAATATCATGTTGGTGTTCGTTCAATAATTCGCACCAATTATAATAATTACCCTATCCGAAGTTTGTGTAACGATTTGAGTCTATTTAACTTCAGAAAGAGTACAACTGGATAAGAGGAATTATTTATTGGCGACTATAAGACGTATACTTTGTCACCGTATTTCGTAACTAGTAAATTGAATTAGTAGCGTAGTGAACTAAATTCGTTCAAATACAAATTCGTATTTTATACGTATTTAAAACGTCCCAATGTATAGTGGTCGAAAAACATGTACGAGAAGGGGTTATTTATCCTTGTAGTACTCTAGCTTAGACATTAGCCATTAAATTAGCCCTGATCAAGCATAGAATAAGAGGGCAAGCAAACATTCACTTAGTAAGTCTCCATTTGGTCGTTCAAGTTTAAAGCTAGCATCGGAGGGCAGTGCTCTAAACGAACCGTAATATTTTCACGCCGCTTTACGACGGTAATTAAGCAAGACGCTGGGTTCCGGGAACCGCAACAGATGCTCAAACGACGGCGATTTCGTAGTCTCTCGTTCACGAACGCGTCCTACAACGAGAGGTACCGGTGTTCAGTCCCGAAATGTCTGGTTAAGCGTTCACAGGAACGAGATCGTTCTTTCCGTCGTTTGCATCCATCTTCGCAGCTACGGCCGAGAACTTATTGTTCCACGACGCTTGCTGGCGACGTCGATGGTAGGAGGATTTTTCCGTGGCTTGTTTCCAACGGGTACGCTTCGACGCTGAGAAATTTCAGCAATTCCTCCTGCTCGCAGTTAGCAGTTCCCGGCACGTTTCTTGCACCAGGCTGGATCTGAAACGAACCGATGACTGGAGAAACAACTTATTTTTCCGCGAACTTGCCGCCGCGACGTGAACGTGCTTTTTCTTGCAAGCTTTTCGGGAGAATCTCCTTGGAGGAGGAGAATTCGTGCGATTCGAGGAAACTTTCGGAATAAACGAGATATTACCGAATATTTGAAGCTGAAATTTAGAATATTTTGCGAGCAGGCTTTCCTAAAGTATTTTCTATTGCAAGTTAGATATTTTATATTATACAGGGTGAGTCTCGCAATTTGATCACCTCAAATACGTTATGCATCATTTGTTATGGAGAAAATGTTTGGAATAAAGGTTGCATGCTATGAAGTAAGACATACAGTACCATAAGTAACTTTTTGTTACGCTGAGTTTTGATTGGGACATTTTCATTTGTAACAAATAATGCACGAGTTACTAAAGCTGATCGAGTTGCGAGACTCAGTTTCTATACATTAGCTACAAGAAGCATTTGCACATTATTGCATTTATTAGGTCATCCCATAAATAATGTCATTTTATTAGATCTCTTTAAACAAGCGTTTTCAAACATTTTTTTGAGCAGAAGAAATATAGAAATAATATTGAAAATATAGAAATGAGATACAGTAAAGATTGTTAGATCGAAGTTATCAATATATACATATATAGTATAGTTCTGTGCAAATATTTTCTGTAACCGTTGTATTTAGATGATATTTATGAAACGATTAATTACTAGTTATTTATTACGAATAATTTCTATTCGCGGAAATACAATGATAGAACACTGCAACAGTTCAAAGGAAGAAACAAATCTGAGGTGTATTTTACTAAATTAGAAAACTAAAATTACTATTACCTTAAATTACAAAACAGTCGTAAAAATTATGATCTCAAAATACGAAGTACAAAATTGTCGCGAACATAAGGTTAACAATTGTCCTAGCCGTGCTTCTAAATTGTTTTTGTGAAGATGTAAACAGACAGGGTAACGTCATCATCGAGTAATACTTGTACGATTTAGAATAACAAGTGGTGGGGAAACCAATCGAAACATATTGTACGTATGACTCATCGTCGATCGTATTGAAAACATAGAAAGCTACGAAAATATATTCAGTACGGTCACAGACGTTGTTCAGGATAGACATATTATCCAATGTATTCTTGTTATACGATCCGAGGACTACGCAACCCTCGTTAGTATTTTCATTTTTACATTCTCGATTGCACCAAATCTATACTTTTGCGTTTGCTTTTACAGTTTGCACATTAACCCTTTCGCTACGAAGATCGTATGTGTACACTTTCAATGATTGAAGAATTATTTATTAAGAGTATCCATATTGTTTCTATACAGCGTTGTATCATTTCTCTTTTAGTAGTAGCGAAAGGGTTGACGGGTTAATATTCTACTCGAATATTTTTAACGTTTCCCCCCGAAAGAAACACTTGCTTCTTCCGCGACAATGAACGCGTCAAAAAAATGGCAATCGTACAAATGTTATACGACTGTGTTACACTCAATGATATAGAGTGGCCATTGCGGTGGCATAAAAATGGCAGAGTGTGATCATAAAAATGGATCGATGTCTGTTTCAGTGCCGAAGGTGGAGATCGTGGACGAGCACGGCGCCACGGCTGGTGACAAATTCTACAAAGCGGGCAGCACGATAGAATTGAAGTGTGTGGTCAGCAATATACCACAGCCTACCGGTTACGTTACGTGGCGACATGGATCCCGAGCGCTGAATTACGACACCACTCGTGGAGGAATCAGGTGAGCCTCGAACATACGATTTAATGGCACAGAAATTGATTTCACTGCGCCATACCCGTGTATCAGTTGCAATTTCGTTCGCATTCCTCCTATTATCGCACCACCTGAAATTGAAATTATCTTTCGGCCGATAATTACTTTCATCGAATCGTTTGAAAATTTATAAGAATTACTTTACTTCACCGTTCGATAAAGGTGCTACTTGAGATAAGCAAACGAGGTGAATTTGTTGTGGTTTGTAGTTGTTCTCTTTTGAGAAATTCAAATGCTTATCACCAATTAAATTATTAAATATATAGTTCTTTAAATCTGCGGATTGTAACGATTTTAATACTAGGTTTACGAAACCCGTTAATTTGATGGATTTCATGTTTCATGTTTGAAGTTATTGAAATCATAAATATTATTTTTGAGCAATTTATGTTGACTTTCATATAACGATATGAGTAACGACATTTGACTACGGATTTTTATGCAAATCCATATTTTTAAAAACATGAGTCAACAATTTTTTTATATTTTTATATTTTTATATATTATGTATATTTTTCGCATAGACAAAATTCCTATAAATGCATAAAGTTATAATTCAACATCTTCTTCTCTCTAACTTTGCAGTATTTATTTTCCGAGATACCCTTGAAATTATTCAATCAGTATTCGTAAATCTAGTATTAATAGCTGCGAATGTTGATGGAGTGGGTTTAGTATTTTAACACTGTTTCATATGCAAAATATGGAATGTTGAAATGTAGGTTATTTGCATTTCTGTGCCTCAAAGTTAAACCGACCCATGTGCTACATTTTCATTTTGTAGCCGAATATAAATGAAGATTAAGCTTCATAAAACATCACTTAACTTGGTGTAATGTACAATAATAAGAGTGTAGTAATGTAGAATATAGAAATTATATGGAATATAGAATATAGTAGTATAGAAAGATTTAAAAGTGGAATTTGTGTGTGTGTGAACACGAATTATATGTTCATGGTAATTTATAAACATTTACCGTGCCGACAGAAAGTTTGGAAGTACTAGAATTTCCCACTATATTACATTCCTTTGTTGCAACGCAAATTAAACGAGATAATTTACAAAGTTTCTGATTAATAACTAAACAAGTGACGGAATGATCGATATGATAAATTAACTACTTATTCGTCTACATTGTAATTAAAATTACGATATTACGTTTTCGTTGATATTACAAAATTCTAGGCATTCTATGGATAAATTGCTAGGTATATATATATATATATATATTTCATGGTACATTCTACAAATTTAATATTAGCCAGTCAGGTGGTATTTCGCCTACATCCCAACACAAATTTATTATCAATAGCAATTAATGCACGCAGATGGTGCTAAAATTGAAACCACTGTATTGTAATTTCCTTGTTTCGATATCATAGCGTACAGAAGATGTTTCAAAACATATGGACATAACTTCAGTGGTGGATTCAATACAATAAAATGTTAAGTTATTGCATAATTTCTGTCGTATTCCTTATTAACATATTCAACGTTTCTTAATAGTCGCTAAACTAATTCAAGCAGAACTTGTGTTGTGTTCTTTGTTTATTATATTAGTACAGTATATTTAGTTTAGTATAGTTTAGTATATTAAGTATTCTGTTCACAATTTTAGGTGTCTTTCAAATATGTCCCTCCAAAATTTTGTTGGTTGAAATTTTACCCATCTATTGGATTTTTGATATTCCATATACCTTCGCATATTATGGGTACTCTGCAATTTTTTACACGTTCAAATTTCCCATAAAAGCATAAAAATACGTAGTCTACTCATAGTGCTTCCAAAGTTTCTGTTGCCGGTGTATCTATACCGATCCATGCTCAATAAAGAAGAGTAAAATTTTTATATTATTGCGAGAGGGAGCTATTCTTCAGCTCGGAGTATTCGCGGAGAAAAGAAACTTTGACCGCTTTAACAAACATCTTCTTCCATCTAGCTGAGCATTGCTTTGTTCAATAAATAATAATGAGCCACGACGTTGCTTAATGACGACAGGGAAATATTCGAAGTTGGCGGTAGGAAACCTTCTCGTTAGTCGAAATCGGCATTCGTAGTTTTTCATCGAGTTACAGAAGCAACGTAAAGTTTCATTCCGAGGTTGAAGTACTTTGAAGGCGTTCTGATCTTGTATTGTAAATGTGAATTTCTAGTTAAACTTCAGTCACTGTTGTTGAATTGCGAATATGATTGTTGGGGTTTGTTAAGCTAACGTGCAAGTGGCTCCTGCCTCGTGCAACTTAAAGTGCAATCAGAGAAGAGGCAATAGAGAGATCCGTCGAAGTTCGCGCGAGATAATTTGATCATTCTACAGCTAAATGCAATGTAAATTGTACGAGATTTGAATGATTTTTCATTAGCACTAGATTTACGGAGATCGACTGTGCAATTTCACGGATTTCCCGAAAAATTAGGGATGTTAAATTGTAATAACTATTCGTGTCACTGCATCAATCAAAGTCAACCTAAATTGCTTAAAAATAGTATTTGTTATTTTTGTAACTTTGAACATGAAATCTGAATTCTGTCAAATTGACGGATTCCGCAAACCTAGTGTTACAAATTGGCAGGTTATTAGAGACAGAAATTTATTGGATGCCTTTAGATTCACACGTAAACAAGTATTTTAAATTCATATGTTTCGTAAAATATATAATTTTCATATTAAATACTTTTCACATTGAAATATTGAATTTCTGGCAATTTAGAGTGTTCGAAGAATTTTTAAATGGACCCTGCACGTATACTACTTCGTCTTTTCGATCCCTTTTTTGGCAAAACAATCAGGTGCAATTTTGACTTAGGAACATTCATTATTCAGTCGGAATGTAAATTTTCCAAAGCACATTTCCTCCTACCAATTGCGATACATTGTTATTAGATATGTTAAGATAATTGATACAAGCGATTCTTCCGTTATTCTTAATTTCCCAACACCTTTCATAAAATAATAATTGCAACCCATAATATAATCGTCATGGTTAATTAAATATTAAGAATGTTAAGACAGTTTGATGATTTTCATTATCCTTTTCTGCGTTTTCTTCTGGTTCAATAATTCAAATTTCGATTCGTCAACCTATGTGACACTTCCTCAAAATTCTACTAACCAGTATGATACGAAATGTCTAGTACGGAAGACATTTACTCTCGTACACACGATTCTAAATTATAAACTTTCTTCTGTCCGCCACTGTGCCTCTTTTAATCTCACAATGTTCGTCCCGGCTGAGAAACATTAACCACTTCGGGCAATCGATGCTTCATGGGCAAGAGTGGGGTGATTCCCACGTTTTTATTTCCCTTCCTATGGTGATTCTTTCCTTTTTTTTAATTAAAGTAGACTGGCACGGTGCAACATCTGACCGCATGGACCGTATTCAGATATGGTTTGCGGGCACTCCAGTAATTTCGTTGGCCGGCAGCCGATAGTTTATGCAGGCTGCATGGGGATTCTAATTGCTCCGATAAAGAATGGAACGTTCGGTGAATTTTGAAAGGCTTTCATTAAAGTTCTCTGAACTGGCAACGCCAGTCGCCGGCGTGTGTGACCTAATTGGTTATAGATATGACAGAATCCATGAATATTAAATAGCTCCTCTGTTAGGTAACTCAACGGTAGCCTCCGACCAAGCCAAGCCTGCCTTTCGATCACGCTAGATATTCGCCGATAAATCGATTTGCGTGCATGCTTCCTCGTTAATACGCTCACCGTCATACAGAAGGAATTTCCTTCTCGCCAAGCTCATATGTCAACGGAAAGAATTTGACGCGACTATGATAAAACAACGGGTGACTCGTCGTCAGCCATTTTGCTCATCCATTTGATCCTGGAAGACAAACGTTAGTAAGTAATAAATTTATGAGTCTTCAAATTGCGCTTCTTCGCGTCATTATATTGCAAATTTTATTTTTTAATTTTGTTCGAAATTCACCGAATTCGTTTTATTTTTAATTTTGCTTATAATTCACTGAGTTCATATTATTTTTAATTTCATTACGAATTCAGCGAATTCATATTAATTTATAATTTCCTTCAAAATTCACCGAACTCATTTTATCTTTAATTTTGTTCCCAATTCACCGAATTCATATTAATATCTAAGTTTGTTAAAAATTCACCGATGGCATTATATTTTATATTTTGTCGGAAAATCATTTAATTCTGATGAGAATGATTGAAGCATTTCAAGAACGATGTGAAAAATATAATACGCTTTTAATTTAATTCATTACCTCTGTTCAGCTGTTTGCACGTGCAAATATGAGGAATCAGGATTCATTTAATTCTTCTCTGTTCTGATTATAGCTGATCACGTTTTACTGTCAATATCATTATTATGAGTTTCCTACTGCAATACTCAATAAACATTTGATAAATATATTGTTAATTTTACGCTTCACCGCATTATTTAATCGGGATATTCGGTTAGTTTAGAATCGAATGAAACGAGATAATGCAAAGGTGCAACGATGAAATCTGCGAACATTCGTCGTTTTATTTAAAATTTTGTGGATCGATGAATAAAATAGTGTTGAACGCAGGATAAAATTTGCAGCTAATGAAAATGCATGTTGTAAACAGTTTCGTATTGTAAAATTACACATTCTTTATCAGTTTACGCATCGAATATTGTCGATGCGCGATACGGCATCTCATTTATTAAAATATGTGCGCGTATGGATAAAATTAATATATGGTACGGCTCTGATATTTGACGGACAATTATTAACAAATTAAGAATGGACTCTTTAGGTTTCAATACCTTAATGCTACTTATAAAAGTATGAATTTGCATATGCATCTGCAGTCAGATTAAAACGCGATAAAATGGAGAACGGTGTAAAATAAAATTGTTTCTCAGTTCACGCTATTAAAGAGACACAGGTGTAAATGTGAGCAATAAAATAGCGTAATCTTGCAAAGGACAATAAATTCCGATCGCCGATCGTAAAGATTCGAAACGATTACGAAAATGGAACGTTAATACGTGCCATTACGAGCATCGTATACCGAAACATAGTTGTAATCGCGGTGATTTATATGCATGCCTTACAAAATAAATATTCGAAGCACGCATTCCCTATTTTACAATCTTTTCGATTTCACGTATTTATGATTTTTCTAAGTTTAAGAATAAAATTCAAAATCCGTTAAACTAACGAGTTCCGTAAATCTAGTGTTAAATATAAGTTCTATTTGCAATAAAATGCTACTTTTATTTTAGCTTTAGTTTCACTTCAGATGATTAAGCATCACTGAACGCAAAATATGTGGAATATGTTAATGTTTTGAAGAAACGTTAGAACTGCGATCGGTTGGTGATAGTTTAAATAAGTACACCAGTCAAAAAACTGTAAAACAAGATGTTAAATTTAGAGGAATTAAATTCATAAATGAAATGGTGATTCTTAAAATGATGTGAGTAAAAAAAACACTAAAACGACAAAGGTAAATTGAAAATTATAGTAACCCCTACAACGAAGTAACAAATTGATACGAGTCACTTTGATCAGTTACGCAAAATTGCCAATTAAATTGCCAAGAATATTGCGACGAAAACAATATTGGAGCCTTTAATATCCGATTCTACGAACTCTAAAATTCCACGAATTCGTTACATCACGTCAAACGAATTCCTTCATAAGCGAAAGCATTTTTATCAACCTTACGGCTACGTTTTTTAAACACTTCCACGAATTTCGAACGGGGCCCCTTTTCCTACGAACTTGAAATCGACGCACGAGTTTTATTTGTCAGTTTATCATCGATGCAAACACGAACTTATTAACTTTTTTTGTATGGCTGGGCGCATCGTACACGCATAACTCGATTTAACGTTCTCTGTGCATGCACGCAGCCTGTTCGAATCCGGGATTTGCAATTTATTTGCCAGGCTCTATTCACTTTTAATCCGCCTATGATCAATATGAAGCGCGCATTCATTTCAAACTTCATTAATGACGCACGATCTAATGGTGTGGCGAGGATTCTTCGGTTTCTTTTTTGTTTTTAATTTCCTCGGCCGCGCGCGCCGCGCCGCGTCCAATTGCGAATAATCGCAAATAATACGAATCGTGGGAACACGGGGGCTTTTATTCGATTCGTTTTCAATCGTGCAATTGTTTTCGCGTTCTCTTTTTATTTCCCATCGAGCGATTGTGCTTGTTAACTGAAAAGAAATGTTGCGCGATGAAATGAAGTAGCTCTCCAAAAACATTCAAGGAAATCAGTTTAAAATGCCTCTCCTCGAATGTAGTTTTTTATTCTTTCGCAATTTTAATTGAAGCGCAACATCTTTATCTTCGCCTTTATAATCCCACGACTCTTTATATGCTTATTTCTATATAAAGTAGAGATGTTCGATATTGGAGCGATTTTCGATTCTTTTCAATCGATTCTTGGGTGTCCGATTCTGGCACGTATCGATTTTCCATTCATCGAGTGTCCTGAATTGATTCAGTCATTAATTAATTGCAACCAGTCATACGTTTTTACCTTATCGTGAACGCTAATCGTTCGATATTCACAAAATATTAGGTCCTGGAACAAGTTTGTGCGGTTTTGCTCTTATAAATGTATTCAACGTCTACGATTCGTATCACAAATGTGACTGAAAGAATTAAATTCGGAGTTAAATGTGCGATTGGCTGTAAGCTGTTAAGTGATAGCTAATGTTGCCTTCTAGTTTGCAATACAGTAAATTAAGGGAAGACTATCAACCGAGTAAATTAAGGTTATATTAAGGAGGTAGATTTCCATTGCCCGTAGCAAGCAGAAATCTGTGACAGGGAACCGAGATCCCCGCGTAGAATTATGTAAGTCCGAAGCTTCTCTTGTATAAGTGAAACACATAGATGCAATGACCCTCTGAGAAACCTTTAGTAGCACAGACCACTACATAGAGTCACAAGCTTAGGTGGTATATCAAACGAATACATAGCAAAGCAATATCAATTACCGCATAAAGGACTGCTAAGGATGTACAGCAGGCTAATAGAACGCCTTTATTCGTTGAATTACGAAACGATCGTATTTGCAGACAAATCTACTTTTTCTGATTTCCTGTTTAAGTCATTTGATAATTGGCCTGGAATATTTTAATAAATTATGCGAATCGTAGAAACAAATAATATAATCAGTCGCAAAAGTGTTCATACGCATACACGTAATTTGAAATATTTAAAAAATCCGTGAACTCCGATCATTTTGAGAACCTTAATTCAGGCGTCAATTAGAATTGTGCACATTATAAAAAAATAGCGATGTCCTTCACATTTTTTCTTAACAAAACATACATACCTATATTTCTAAAAAAAACTCGATTTCACGAGTCAAAGCGCGTGAGTAGAAGTATGGAAAATTGATTGTTCCAACTATATTTATACTTTTCCGGGCCTTCTGATGCGTTTACGACGTTCTACAATTTGTTCGGCATAAATAAAATTGAAGCATCGGATGGAAAAAAAGGCATATGTGCTAAAATGTCATTTCGAGAAAATCAATTTCAAAGTTTTCGTTAAGGCATTATTTAACAATGTAATACGATATACGTAAAATATATTATTATATACAATACATAATACAATAATAAAAACCGAGTTTTGTAAAATATAGCAATATTACTTTTCATTAAATACTGCTTTAGTGAAAGCTCTGAAATTGATTTCCTTTGAGCGACATTTTGCCGTATGTTCCTCTTTTCCATCCATTGCCTCAATTACATTTCGGACACTTTTAGGAATAACTTCATTCATGTAATTAACAATGCTTCTTTTACGAAATATCTTCTGTGAACTACATTCGTTTGTAATTTTATATTGCATGAATTTCCACGACCGTTTGATTATCCTAAAATATTTCCTGGAATCTATTAATGTTATACATTTAAAATATGTATGTTGACGTCAGTAACTGACTATATATATTCATCATCGTTATTTTAAAAAAGATCCTCTAAACGAATCAAAAGAGATAGCATTTTTCTAGTGGTTAGGATCAAAGCTGGGGCTTTGTTTCTCCATGTGTAGCGGAATTTGGGGCACGTTGACGTAGACTGTTGTCTTGCAAACTAATTGCACTACAACGTTCCAAAGGTATGGATGACATACGTGTACAATTGTAGGAAAAACCGGGTGTTTCATATCGCGGAATCATTTGCACGCCGGTCACAAGTTGACGTTAAAAAACTGCCGTTTTTTGGGTGTCTTTTATTTCATGGAACACCGCCCCGGGAAACGTTACAGCCAGACTATCGTTCCTCAACCCTCTCCACCAGAATAAAACCATTTTCCAAGCCCTTTGACTGAACCATATTCAAACATTTGAGCCTGTAAAATTTTTTTCGAATATTCCACTGGATAGACGAGCTTTGGAAACCTCGTTCGCAAAATTTTTGTTCGATTACTTGCGGAAATAAAGATTGCAACTATTGTTCTTGCGGCCAAAATTGAAACGTACAAAAATTCTTTTATATGGTGGTTCCATTTGTCCGAACCATTGGTAACTCGAAATAACATATTAGCTTGTCTTTTCGTTCTTTTTTGCAATGTGCGTTGCGAATCGTGATATACGAGGATTGATCAAAAAATTCGTTGCAATTTTTTTGATTTCTCAAGATAGAAGCGTCCCACTGTAAAATGGTTACTTTGTTGTGATATTGTTATATTCGCCACATTGAACAGACTACGGATCTTTGTGCAAATGTACAGTTTTTTAAATATATGTAAACAAAGAAATGGAACATAAATACAGACTGGTTTCACTTTTCAAATATCGTACGATATTTTAGATAGATTTTAGAATGCATTTTAGACGTTTTTGCATAACTGCACAAAGATACCCAGTCTAATTATACAATATTCGTAGTTTATACTGGAACTATTAAGGATTCATTATTATATACAGAAATAATTAACCACGTAACTGTATCTAAATGGATAACGTAATTGACCAACTAACATTTTTATTTGCCAAAAGTCCAAACTTCCAAACGCCACGATCTTTCTTAATCATCTATTACACAAATCCGTTCTCATTTTTTCGCTAATATCACAGTTCTACGCGAAGATTTTATCTCCGCAAGTGGCCAGCATCAAGGATCTAATAGCGAAGGGGTTGAAACTGTTTTATGATCAGCCATCTACATTGCAGAGCAACGTTCCGTTGGAAACTAATGAAAACGAGTTCCAACGCATCCTTGAGCGTCGTTAAACGTGGAATTCGGTCGATGGTAGAAGCAGAGGGAAAAATCTGTGGGAATCGTGATAATGAATGCGATGCTTCTCCTTTCTCTATATACCATATTTCCCCCCCCCCCCCCCTCCCTTGTTCTCGTTTGTTGGTCCCCCTCTCCTCCTTCCTCCCTCTCATGAGGAAGGGAATTCTGTCAGGCGAGCTGTTGAAAATTTAATCATCCCCGAAAGCGCTCGATTATTGTGCCGCGACACGTGACGCGCGAGCTTATTCTCTATTCACGGTTGTCGAAAGTGGGATAGAGAGGGAAATCAGGAGACGAGAGGTAGGCCAGAAGGGGGTTGAAAGGGGCAAACAGGGGTTTTGAATAAAACATACGGCGTTTCCAATAAATTCGTGAAAAAGTGACGCGATTAAAGCTTGATTTTTTGACTATCCGACACGTATCGGCAGATGTACGTCGTAGGTAGGCGATGCTTATGACAACGAACGAATTCCGTGAAATTCGGGCGACAGTTTGGACATCTTTGAGCCGAGTGGGGCTGGCTGCACGTGTCACAGGAAAAATGTTTGGGGAGTCTGGAATTATTGAGATCTGGAGCTCGTTGAAACGTTTGGGGTATATTTTGAGACGCATACATTGGACTTCGTTGTTAGTTTCGTATAACATTTTTAACTAATAGTGACTAAGAACACCATCCAAATTACTAGGTAACACCCGACACCTTTCACATGAATAGATTTGGATCCACAGTAGGTGATAAAAATTGTATAAATAGAATGGCTGGAGCTGCGAATGAACTATGCGACCGTATAGATTTTGTTGTATGCCAACGCAATCATTAGCACTATATTATTTTTAGTTAAGACAACACGGCCTTCTCATCCTCCTTCAAACACGATAAACCAAACTCCAGCAGCAAACATTCCAAAATCCTTCGATAGCTGATGATTTCATCCTAGTTAGTCATCTCCGAACCTCGACCCTGCTACCTCATCCCTTCCTGACCATCGAACCCAAGCTAACCCCTACCTCTTTATTTTCTGAGTCTCCAAAAGCACAGTTTTCCCTTGACACGATAGAACAGTCCGAACCTTCTTAGGACGCGCAACTACGCTTGTAAAACGCGATTACACTCTGCTATGCAGTGAACTTCGTCTTTATTTCGCTGGACGTTGTACTTATTACATATAATAAACCAACAATCTCAGCGGAATACTGTTGAAGTCAAACATTTCGTTGTAATACGTAGAAAACTCCACATCTTAAAATATTGGTAGAAGCGAGTCGACCATGGAACGTTGGCTAATTAGGGTTTGGGGATGCCTGCGAACACCCCAGGTATGAATGTACAAACTGTCGTCACGTTTCGTAGGCAATTCTAACCGTACGCCCGTCTTGTGAACGTCACCGATACTTCTTCCACCGTATTAAATATAATTATTTACCCACTTTATTCCACACGAGTCAGTTATTTAATATAACCCTTCAACAAATACAACAACTTCTTTAATACTAATATGACGTCTTTTGAAATGTTACGTATTTCTACACCCAGTACTCATCAATCTGATTAAAATGGATATCGTAAAAATTTGTTATTGTCTATTATCCTGCAGCTACGGTGTAGAAATTATCATAAACTGTGCTTCTGTAGCAAATAAAAATCGGGACATTTATGCTGAGTATTTGGTTACATTACTGAACGTACACATAACAACTATGCTATCTGGACAATGGACGTGTTAATTATGTCATATGTACTAATTTCATTAGAAACTATTTTGTTCATTGTTTCTCATCGATTCTTCGATTCTTTTGAACGGAATCGCCCATCCGTGGTTCATATACTATTTTCAATATATTGTCAATTGTAAATTTGGTCCATTGTACCACAAAACAACATTTTTTTCTTTATGACAACATTTATCGCGAACAGCCATAAAGGAACAGGCTATTGAGTACTCGCAAAGGGCTATAGTTTTTCGCTAATCCGGGATGCTTTTTAAACGGTGCGCTGTTATAGAGATTCCGATGCGCATACAATTTATCCAGAACATTCTATTACGCTTTGATTGGCCCCGAGAGCCATTTTACCGAGATCGTTTAACGGAGGGCGTCAAACGCAGCGCTGTAAATAAATGACGTTCGATCGAGCCATCCTCTGTCCCCGAATGCTTCTGCGCCATCCCTGCTATGTAACACGAGATATCGTTTCTTCATCTATCAACCTACAATTTGATAACGTCCCGTAGATCACCATGTTCCATCCATTGTCAGCGACTCACAAGCAGGCATCAAAGTGTCTTTTCCTTAGAAAATAGAAGAAGAATCGACTTATTTTTTACTATGACTGATTGATGCTAGAACAGTGATTGCTAGGCTGCGGATTTCCATGCATTTATGTGAAATTCAACTGTGGTGAGATATGTAGGAAGCACGTATAGTAGTATGCAAAATTATATAAAATGTTCGAAGTAAAACGTAACTTATTGTATCGGAATGAAAGGAAAGTATGTTCGATTTCTGTGAGGATCTACATCAGTCTGCTGTATAATTCTTTAGTAGTTATTTGGTTATTTGTGCAATTACGTTCGGTAATAGAAAAATAATAGACATCGATGGAAATTAACTTCTACAAACAGTTTCTGTGAACGCAATATAGCTGGATATAATAAACTACAAATGCACAAGCTTTACATTCAACCCAATATTTGCAAGACGAAACGAATTTCTATTCAGATCCCATTTCACTGGCTGTCTTTCTGAAAATATGAATCTGCATAAAAATCCGCAGTCTAATGATTCATGTCAATTAATCAATATTTCTCAGATTGACTGGCCTTACAATTAGACATTATTCATAATGACCGGGCGCTATAAGGAGAGTAAATAGTAACAAAAATCAGACGTTTTTTACGACCCTTACAATTTAAAATGATAATTTTAAGAATTATACTCAATATAAGCATAAAAATTGCAAAAGTTGACCATCTATAATGCATGTAACTAAAAGTTACATATCCATGTCTTTAAATTTGTTGGACTTCATGTTATTCGCATATCACTGTATCACTGCATTTTTTTTTGTCGTTGTGAGATCAGTTACATAATATGTCGGAAATAATTGATTGTCGCCATATTTAGTTACAATCCCTATCGTTTTAAATGCGCTATTATTTTATTCTAGTCTAAACCAGTAATGCCATATTGTGACACTAAAATGATGTATATGAGAATAAATAGTCTATCCTATGCTTCGTCGATGCCCTAACGAAAGGGTTAATCATATCGATTGTAGGCATTTTCGCAGTTTGATCGTCTAAAACGTAACGTTGTTGGCCGTTTAATTATTCAGATTGGGCGCGGCTTTAAACAAGATTGCCTTCGCGCTGTTGCGTCGCTCGATGCGTTCATCTTGCAGTCTTCAGTAATTAAAATCCTGTTGCATGATTATCGAGGCGCGGTAAACGATTATACGAAAAGGGGAACCTATTCAGAATTTCGAGTGAATTTCGTGTATAAAATTGGCCGAATTTTCTGTCACTTGTTCGCTGGTAGTACCTGCATTCAACCTTTTCATGGATTCTGCAGAATTTTATTACTACTGTATGAATCCAACAATTGTCCATTTTGATCATTACATTTTGATATTTCATTTTAATATTTGCTGTTCCCGGGAATTAAAAGCTACTGAAGTTTATAATACGCTTCGCGAATGTTGAAAGCTTCGTGCATAGCTGTACATATTAGCGTTATTATTAAATATTTCAGAAAGAAAATGCAAATAAAAAAAGGATTTGCTCATAATGGGCGGATTAATCATGCAAAATTCCATTTTAACGTTCGCGGAGAAATGAATTTTCACAGGAAAATTATAGGTGTGCAAACTACTGCATTGAATTTCTACATCGTCTCTCTTATGACAAAACCGAGGATATGGTAAATTTTCACCCGTAATTTATATCGCAACAAAGGAACATAATCTTGAGAAATTCTAGTGCTCCCATACTAAAATAATAAATGGCGTTAATATAATTTAAAGAGCTTGTTGCTTACAGTGATTACGAAGAAAATTATTAGCACAGGCAAAGGTTCAATAGAAATATGAAAAATAAGGAGCGAATAAATTAAACTTCCTATATTTATTATTTGTAAATGTATAATTCAAGCTTTAATTTACTTAAAGGCCAAATTTTATTTACTTCCACGACGAAAGAAATTATTATTATGTAAAAATTTTCATTTCAGTCTGAAAATCAGGATTTAATCATTACTGTATGGCTATTTGGTATTATAATACAATGATAAAAAAATACAATGCAGTAGTACGATGATATGCTAGTAAGATAAAACTTAACAAAGTAGAATATATGGTTATTTAACTTTTAAGTTACAAAACAACAAAATTATAATTTGCAGTCGTGAAAGAATAAAGTGTAATAATTTTTGCATCGATTTTAGTCGTGACATTATTGGCACGTTTTCTGAAGCTTAATAATTTTTACCTAGTTAATGTTTTCAATCTAATTGTTAATTCAAGTGCATTTGACATCGATTTTATTATTTCTCTGAAATAATCCCCAATATTTGAATACCCTTCCATCAATCTATTTTATCCATAACAGAAGTTTAGTCTTATATCTTCAAAAATTGAATACTTTACGTATAGCTAATTGCACATCGTTTTAAATAAAAGGTCCAGAAGCATATTCAATTATCTTTTCACTTGTCATATCACGTGTGCCAATAATTTTATGAATCACTGTATTTCTATCACAAATTCTTTTCCTTCTCCGTCGTCTGTTTCCATTATAAAATCTTCCGAACATTTCATCCCTTATATTCCCTATTGTTTTACCTTTTATTGACATTTGATCGAAACTGAATTTCACTAGTGGTACACACGCATAATGCAACATTTTTATTTCACAAACTTTTAACGTAACAAATGCTGCTACACATAAATATAGTTATCGCCGATATTGAATTTCACGGTTCTGTAACAAGTAACATTACACACACCGCTTTAATGTTCTCGTTTAGTAACTTTTGAAATCAAGTTTCAACGGCATATAATCCTTTGTGAGTTTACCTGCTGCGCTTTCAATACCATTTGTTATGGATAATTGCACACTTGTTTAAGCAAGATCAATAATTCTCCAAGTTGAATTTCTATACTGTTTGCCGATACTGTTTGATTAACTAACTGCGATTGCCAGCTCCGGTGAATATCAAAATTTACAGCAATTCTTTGTACGTTTAAACGATAAGGCATTTTGGTAATTAGTATATCAGGCATGGTATTGTATTACCAAAATGTTATCTTATACTCTCTCTCACTCTTATTTGCTGGCAGTATTAATATTCTATAAATAATTTACATTTGGGTGACTTCGAGTGCAGTGCTCAATGCTCAGTATTTGAATATTAATAATTGCACTGTTATAAGGCCAGAAATATTCATAGAGAAGAGCACGAAACAAATAATAAATACAGTAATATTGCGATTTGTGAGTTTTGAAAAATGTAAAGAGCACATTAAAAGGCAAACACTGTCTTAATAGATAATATTTAACTATGTTAGAAAAATACTTAAATCTTGAAATTTTTAGCTATATTTTGTTACAAGTGTGGCGACTATTTTCGAACTTTAACCCTTTCGCTACGAAGGACGTATATTATATATACTTCCATAAATTGGGCTATCATTTGTTGAAAACATATGTATATCCTATTTGTAACTTAGTTCTATTTCTATTACCAGTCGTGTATATTGCGCTATAATAATTATTAGAGCAAAGTATCCAAATATTTACTCCCATATGGTTTCTACATTGATAAAAATCCCCCATTTCTAATCCCCCAATGATGTGGTGAAAGGGTAAAGTGTTAGATGCGACACTAATTTTGGGACAGACAGAATATTTATTAGGCGCGTAAATTAATTCGGAGCCAATTGCAGGCATTTTGCACGAAATTTCGGTAATTCCATTTATCATTTAAATTAATTATGTGAAATTATATGAACATCCAGTTGGTACAAATAATATTCGCACATACTTCAATCTTTAATGAGGTGATTTTCTATTAGATCCCATATTTCAATTGCAAAGCGATAATTTTGTATAGCTGCATAAGAGTACTATTTAATTATTGGACATTTAATATATTTAGGCTTGATTAATTAACAATTAAATGCGAAAATAAATACAGTGATGTGAAAACACTTTTTGTAGCCATGGATTTCTTTAAAATAGCCGTAAGAAGAGGAACTATGTAGTATTATAATTTTTAATAGTTTTTAAAAACGAGTAAATCTAAAGGCGTCGAAACAATTTATATCCCAAATATTTACAATGGCAACAATAACTACACGAATTGGTTTTTGTTTTCTTTTTTTTTTTTTTATTACAAATACAAATTGGAAGTTTGGATGAGAATTTGCTTGTATTGTTTGAAAATGATTTAATGCGACAAAACGGTAGGATTAGTGAAAGGATTAGGTGAATCTTTCCCAAAGCAATAGCCCCGGAAACTGCAAACTAGTGTAATCAGTTTGTAACTAGAAATTACGTTACTTTCGAGTAGAGCTACGAGATAGAAATGCTACATGGAGTTTATCTCTCCATCGCCTCCTCCCTTAATGGTACAAATTAATGTCCCATCGCAAATAGTTGAACATCGACTTGTTCTAATTTGAATATCGCTCCGAAATTGATGGTAAACCAACAGTAACTGATTTAATGAACAAATGGAAGACGGAAAATATTTATTGCTGTTTTACATCAAATTCTCCTTCTGCTCATTTTGGAATATTGTACATTATTCAAGTATCCTTTACTTTATAATATAAAAGTAACGAATAATTTAATAACATGTGTGGCACAAAATTTAACTCAATATTTCTGTGAAAAGCAATTTTCAATTTGTTTTTATTTGTTTGAATTCAAGCTGTTAATTATTGTAATGTTAACTTGGAACATATGCCATGATTCAATATTCAATATTCGATACAACGAAACAGAAACCCTGAAATACCTTGGGTGTAGTTTATTTTAATATCGTGTGATTTAAAATGTAACTAAAACTTTTGTATTTGGTGTATTAATGCAATATTTCAATTCAATTATGAACCATGCACCGTCATAAATCGTAATAATTTGGTTCCATTCGATAAAATTTAATAAAAAGCCTAATATAACGTTCCCAAAATTCTCCACCAATCTGTATGAAATCTACATAAAAGGTTCACGAAATTTACATTAAAACATTGTTTTGTGGGCAAAATTTCGCTAATATGGGACAACGAGGCGTGCATAATTTACAAGTTTTAACCATTCGCAACATCTGCGCGTCACCTGAACTTTAAACCAACATTTTATATTATAATTTGATACGGATCCCGTTATAAAAATAATTAATCAGAGTGGAACATAAAACGAAGATAAAAACGATATCAACAGATTTTTCTAGCATTATAATTCGCTTCGATTAACCCTTTGAGTGCTAATCAATTTTAGAAGATCAGCACGATCCTAAATTTATGTTCTATAAACCGTGCAACTATGTTTTTTAATATCAGCACCGTTATTTATTAATCAATACAACATTTCCAGATTTATACCTAGTCAATATCTCGCGCTAATTATGTTGCATTTTAAAACAGCTGAATTTTCAAACTCTGTCAAAGTGTTATAATTACTTTGAACGCAAAAAGTTCATTCGACGCTTTTACTTTGAAACTTGAGATTCTATTTATTTTGCCACTTGCACACTTGCATATTTATTCCAGATTTAGAATTTCAGCCTTCGTTCCTTAATTGTAAAATGTGTCAATTTTTACTTAATGCTAGTTGAAAATTACAAACGAAGGCTGAAACTTTTGCACAAGCTTAATATCGGAACGGACATATTTAATATAGTAAGTAAAGTAATACTAAAGAGTAATTAATAATTCTTTTCGAAAGAATGTGTGTAACTGAAATGAGAAAGCAATGGTTCGTCGAGTTGGTCACGGAATATCAGCGCTTTATTGGAAGCTCAGCCAACTCGCCCGACTCTGACCTAAATAACCATTTGTGCCGAATGTTTGATCGAATGTCGCAATCGCGTTAACGGTAATCGAATAAATCGTGGAACTAATATTGTGGTCGCGACGCGATCTTGATTGCATTACGGTTGCAAGGTGGTGTGTGCTTGGGGCGTGTACTCTCGAGTACCAACTTCCTCGGGGCCCAAGGTGAAGAGTAATAGACAGAAAGGTGGCAAACCATGTACACCGCGTAGAAGATACTCCGTAGTAATGCAGCACACGGTCGAGTCTCTAATAACATTATTCTCGATCCTAACTTTATCGACGAAGTTCGAGATGGCTACCCTCCAATCTTTGTCGATTTCGCTAACTGTATAATTCATGCCACTCGAGCATTTTCCAATTTCTTTCGTTCGATTAAAACAGATTTTTAGTAATAGGCTGCAGATCTTTATGCAAATTCATTTTACTTCAAACGTAATTGTGAAAAGGGACTTGTTTACCCTCTAAGTTGTATAGATTTAACACACGGCTTGTCTCTTTAATAGCGAAATCATTTTATATTTTAGTTGCAACCGACTGGCTAAGTTTGTTTAGTGGCAAAGAAAACGCGTTGCCATTTTTCGATATGGAATAAAGTCAGACGTGTAAATTGATTTTGATAGTAAGTATAGAAGATGTTTTGAACATATCAGAAATAGCATTAACTTAACCCCTTATCCTACGATTATTTTATTAGCTATGTATATTAATGTTGATGGACTGTTGCTTTCATATTATTACACGTACAAATCATTTGAATATTATAAGCAATTTTTGTTAAGCACTTTTGTAAACCTCAATATTAAGACAAGGCTAGAATTAGAATTCAAATTAAATTTCGCTCTCAGTGGTATTCGTTGTTTATTGAATCTATGCCATAATTCATAAAACGAGTGTGACTCGTTATCATAGGTCAAAGGGTTAAATTTGAAAAACTTTTACTTACACTACTACGGTTATCAACCCATTCGTATAACGATACCGAATGAAGTCAGCTCTCCGAAGTTTGCCAACAAATAAATTAAATCCATTAAATCTTTTCAATACCAAACGAAGCCGAAAGGCATCGAATAGCATCGGCGAATGGGTATCATTCGAAATTTCAAGCAAGCTTCGCGTATGTCCGGGGTATATACAGAGTTTGCCACTTGGTTCGGTTCCGCGTGAATGGCAGGGATTTTTGCGTGACAAACGGCGCGGCGCGACCGCAATTGGAGCGACACCGTGCGCACGGCTGACGTTTGTCAAGCTTTCGTCCATCGAGTTATTTAGGCTAGCATAGTAGTTCTCTCACTGTTCTATCCCGTTCAACAATTGCGGCCTGCTATGAAATTTATATCCCGTATTCCGCGAACGTATCACCGCGAAGAGTATAGCCGCGTGTGCCCTCGTACACGAACGATCGTGACGAGTAAGCCCAATCATTTCTTCGGCTATCGACACGTGAAATTGTTCGATCGGCCGCGTGTTGCATCGCGACGACACGCAACCAACCCCGAGTATTATTGGTCGACGATAGTTTTCGACGGGTCAGCAACGAAACGCCTGACAGTGTAGCCAGGGCTGATCCATTACTCGGCAAATCAATTAGGGCGCAGGCACGATCTGCGTTGCAACGCGGAGCAAAAAAAAGGGGGAAAAAGAGTGTGGCGAAAACAAAGCATTTAATCGGATTTTGTTTTATCGGCCGCACACACCGAGACCAAGCTGGCAAATATTTCACGGGAAACAACAGGGGAAACCGTGCTCTCCCCTTTTCCTTTTTTCTTTTCTCTTTTTTTTTTGGTTTTTGAAAAGTTCCGTGCACGTGTGTAGGTGAATGGACGGTGGTATGCGTATATGCATGGAGATACGTACATATCGATGTCCGAGTAGAGTGGAATGGGGTCTGTATTTTAAAAATTCTATACCATGCTGATGTACCCGGGCGCTGTTTTTTTTCCCAGCCTCTGGTGCCGCTGCCCTTTGAAAAATACCGCAACGGAAATAGCCGCGTTATTAGCGGCTTGTCAGCTGTCCCGTTTCTCTGTTCAGCGATGTAATTTTTTAATTGAACGTATTCTATCGCTGCAATATTACCGTATCAGTTTTTTCGCGTTAAGAGAATGAAAATCGCCGGTGTGAATTGTTACGCTGGGATTTAGAGGGCCGTTCGCTATCACGGATATCGTTTTATAAATTGAATTCTGTAGATCGTTCGCTCGGTTCCCTGCATACGATAGTAATATTCGAAATAAAACCGGTAGCGTTACTAATAAAACGGAAGTCTAATAGGTGGTGGAAAGTTAGACAAAACCGGATAGCCTGACGAAAAAAAAGAGGATACTAGTAGTGATATGATTTGAATCGCTTCTAATGGACATCAAGCTTTATGTGCATCAAGCGATAAATTGGAATTGCTTCGAACATGATTCGAAGCCTAAAACTCTTGAATGTCTTGAGCATCTTGAAAGTCTTAAAAATCTCGAAAGCGTACAGCGTTCGTTTCCTGTTCTTTCAAAATCTTCGTATAATTAAATGGTATAATGGACATCTCCGATTTATTTTAAAAAAGTAAGAAAACAGATGCAATATTTGAAAAAATATAACGAAGCGTAGCTTTCACATATTGCAGCGCGAACTTATTGGACTACCTAATACAAAGTTCATGAAATTTAGATCGCTAAGGCTACAATCTTTAGAATGGTGTACTGATAATGGTTTCACAGAGCCGTGACGGCTCTAGAACCGTGAGAAACGCTACAAATGCTCGCGGAGTTCCATACTGACAGCTACGAGGGCGTAGAATGGGATACGGATGACAATAAACTTATGGGATTAAACGCAGATGAAGTCGGGATCGTGATATAATTCGATATTACATTTAATTGCACGCAAATTTGTGGGGATATCTAATATTAGCAAACTATGATTTACTAAATTCATTCGAAGTAATTTCGTGGTAGCGAGCCTCAATCGGGAGAGTTCAAGGAATATGCGGTATGAATGTACATGCATAGAGGATTTCAGTTTCGTGAAACATGACGTGAACGCATAAACTGTGCATATACGCAACTACTTACAGTCAGTCGCAAAATTCTGCATGCACATTTTAAATAAAGTTATTTAGAAATATTCGATTAAAGTTATTTCAAACGATAATACATCAGTTGAAATTGAACTTATTGTTAGAATTAATTTCTCTGTATATATTCATAAAAATACACTCACGAGGATAATTAAGGGATCGAAAAATTGTCCATCTTTAAACCGTTATAATTTCGTAAAAAAGCATCGTACAACGATCATTTTGGGCTCATTTTAAAGCTTGAAGTGTCTACTTTCACGCAAGTGAACAGATGTTTTTCGAAAATTTTCTTACATTCGAAGAGTAGAGAGAAAAACTAATGTACAGAAAGGATATTATTTTTAATATTTACTTTACCGTTTGGCTCTCCTCCAATTATCTCTAATTATCCGTCGATATCTTATTCCGTAAATATTTGCTTCGCCGATGAATACAACACGAGCATTAAAACAATCTGGTCTTGTAAGTACACGCCCGAGTATTTATTATCTCAGCGGCTAACAGAGGCGCGAAATTGAGTGGGAGACTGAGGTAAATCACAGGGTACAAAGGTGCAGCTTCGGCGCGGTTGAAACTTTCCATCCTCGCGGTGAACTTTTACGATACTTGCCCGGTGACTTCTTTACGACTTCCTGTAACAGGTTACTCGTCTGTGCTTCAGGAATCCTGTGCGAAACAAAGATAACTGCGAGAATTTGTCACGCGTAAGTAGCGTCTGCACCAGAAATTCGCGGATGTCCCGGTACAACTTTCGACTTTCTGCACCGAGAATCATCGTTGGCGCCTTGTCAGGCGTCGTAAAACCACGTGATCGACGACAAAATGAACACATAAAATTTAACAAACTGTGGTATGCGTCGATTGTGAATATGGGATAAGCGCAAAGGGCTTTGAAAACTCGAAATCCATAGCATCGATGGATTGACAAATATTATAGCAAAAAGTAGCCGAAACTTATTTAGGTTGCTGAGGTGTACGCGGTTGCATTAATCAAATTAATTCTGAGCCTTTGAATTTAAAGTACGGAATTATTAAACCCAAGGCAAATTAAAGGCGAGGGAATTAATTAAAATTTTTGGTATATATAGTTATTAATAGACTGAGGATTTTTATGTAAATTTATACATTTTTCTAACAACATTTATAATTAGACTTAAATGCAGGATTGTTTCACCCTCGTTATGCAATAATTTTTACGTCACTTTGAATATCGTGTATCTTTTTGCATACTTTAATTTCTCATGAATTTACAAAAATCCGCAGTCTAGTTATAATATATGGTGTCCGTTTTATTATAATATGTATTTACGAGAAGCATAATGAATGGTAGCTTAAAATTTGCTTCCTTATCTGTTGATCATCACAAAGACAATGCTTTACATTTTCCTGTTAACGTCAAGTAATATAATATTTACAATATATTCTATCATCGGGGAGAATAAAAATGTTTAGTTGTGTTACGCGCAATTGTATTTTGATACCTTTTACATATTTCGTTTGCTTAAAAGTTTGCCAATGCTGCTTGCAAGAGGAAAACGCACTGCAGCCGCTGAGGCAGTTTCTCATTAAACTCGGTGTTTATTGAAATTTTTATGCGTTCTGCTTTTGCATTTCTTGTTAGCACAGAATTGTTTCTTGTTGCCAGGTCAACACTGGCATATCCTGGAGCCGTTAATGAGAATGCAAAGCAATCGTTGTGGTCTAAAGCATAATAATAACGTTCTCAGTGTAAATGAGAAAGTCGTATGAATGAAGCCAAATTTCGCAGTGGTAATGATCGTGAAAGTTTAAGCATTCGCGAAGTAAATGTCACAAGTAAATGTATCTTAATGCCTCTTAATCATAGCCTGCATTCGTTTCTTTCCTTTTTCTGCGGAAAAGTTCGAGGACAAGGAAGAAAACCGTATGAAATTCGTAATTAAAAAATAGGAAAGGTCGAAATAATGAGGGCAGTAGAATAAAATTTTACTCGACAAAAGTACCTGTATTTTATCTAAAGTTTCGCTACAAATTTGACTCTTTAATTCAAATTAAATATTTGTGTGGAACTTCATATATCTTCTTTATGCCAACATCATGAATATTCGTGTCGGCGAATTATGGAAATTCAGCTTAAAATTTCTTAAAATATTCTTATTCCAAAGTTTTCTGCAAATATCACGTTTTACTTCAAATCTATATTTTACCATAAAATAAATTTTATTCGTACCATTCTGTTATATGTATTTCACGCTTTTAATACATTAGCTTCGAATGACGTCATTTGACGATTTCATTCATTTCGTGTTTCATTATTAACATTTACTCTGCATATTATTGAGCACAAGTGGAAATACATAA
This sequence comes from Eucera pruinosa, assembly GCA_028830335.1. Lineage (NCBI taxonomy): Eukaryota > Metazoa > Arthropoda > Insecta > Hymenoptera > Apidae > Eucera > Eucera pruinosa. The sequence continues at coordinate 14,810,354 of JAMYCR010000001.1, forward strand.
AGAAAAATATTACAGAAATTTCAGTATAATAAGAATAACTGTTGCAGTAATTTTAGTATAATAACATCAACGTTTGTTTGAAGAAATACATGTCGCCTATTTTGAAGGTATTTTCGTCGTATTCCGCAGCGAATGTATTAAAAGAGTTGAAAAATTCATGGTTTTGGAAATGATGGGACGTTATTACGTACTTCTTTTATTGTTACATTTTGTTTCCATTGTTGTAAAAGCGTAACGATACGGATACGTAATACGGTTGTATTAGGAGTTTGATAATACAACGATGCGTTCCAATTGATCTACTAATTTTACAACTTTTGCGTATATCAATTCCATCATTAGAGGATTGGCAGAGCAAACTGCGGGCTATGTGGAAATTGATTCCAACGTTTCATCAGCATTGCAGCTAGGCTCATCAGATCTCATCAGCCACTGATATTAAATTACATCGACCTGTATGTTGCATGTATTGTGTGCGTGTACCTTGTGCTTATGATACTAGCTGATCAGCTTCAATTAGGAGACGAATTTTCTCCTATCATAATTGATTATTGAAAACTTTTCACTTAGCAAAAATTTTTATATTGTACCTTAACGATTTCAATAATGCAATCGTCTAATTAGTAGTCGTAAGTCTATTTCAAAGTAAAATCACTTATGGAAGGATCATTCAAGACTTAAGAGATTCTTTGAAACGTAACGTCGTTATTTTCCAAAATATCGGGTGCGTGTAAAAATGTTGATAGATTCGATTATAAATGGATGGATTGTGCTTTGTCGTCAATAATCATTTATTTGATAAATTAATCGGAAATCAAATCGAAAACAGGAAAAAGACGATGTTTCTGTGTTTTTAAGCGTAACGTGCCCCTCCCCCCTCCGGAAAAATAATATTTTCGTTAAAAATTGAACATAAATTGAATTACCGGAAAAATAAAATTTTCTTTCAAAAGGAAACGTTACTGCAATACTTTTTACTTATATTAATAAATAAATCCTTCAAGTTCATTAGAAAGTTATACTACTTTCATTACTGTATCATTGCTGTTCAATTTTAAATAAATGTATCAATTGTCTGCTAATTGGGGATAATAATAATATCCTGCTAATGTCCACTAATTTGGGGTGATAGTTATTATAATTAGTTCTAAACTAACTATAAGTAGAGCTCCTCTATACTTATTACCGCACCAGTCAATTTTCTAAACAATTTACGGACAATTGTTAACTCACCCTCGACTATTCGTCGGCAATTTCGCGGTGTCCTAAAAACTCACTCTCCGTTCCCGATTTTCTCCCAATTTATTAAAGGATCTGCATGGTCTGGCAGAAAAACACGGTTATCGCTTGTATCGGCCCTGTTGCAACCCTGTAATCCGGCATTGGTGAATTTCAAACTGGAAGAGGGTGCCCGAAAGCGGTTTCATTCAAGTTGTCACGTGCACAAACACGCAATGGGCGCACAGAGAAAGTATCTCCGCAACGCTTTAATTTGTGGCGAAGATACAGTCGTGCTACCGAGTGTGCATATCTCGAAACCGTTAAAATGGATTTATTCGATTTTGTGTTCGTACCTCACGGTTCCATACACTCGTCTGCGCGTATATGCGTTCATAGTTACGCGCGCGCGTGTGTGTACGTAGATGTTGGAGCTTCCATCCCTTTCTATCTCGGTGCTCTTCGTCGATCTGTTTTGTCTCGATTGCACCAGTGGAGCAGCGAGAAACACGGTCAGCCAAAATCGATAGTGTAGATTGTTTCGCGTGAACAGGATATCGTGCTGCCGTCGACACTCGCGGATTGTTCGATTCCGATGTTTCCACGCATTTCACGTGTCATCGTACAAAAATTACGAGGTGAGTGCGATTACCTTTCTCTTTGTTCGCTAGGTAATTGTAAAATGATCAAATTACCTTCATTAGTTCAGCCAATGAATCATTGTCAATGTTGATATAAAATTTAACGCGGTGTGTAGGTTGAGAAACGCTTTTCTAGCTGATTATATGATATATTAACCATTTGCACTCGAGAGACTTTAAATCTAGTTCATTTTTGGGGACTCAGAGTTGCCTCTCAAATACAAAAGGGTAATATTAAGTATGAATTTTTAGGGAAATAATTAGTCTCCGAATTACAGCAAAAATTGGAGCATCCTTTGAAAATTTAATATCAGTCGAGAACTTTCAAAGCTGGTTCATTTTGGCGACACAGAGTTGCTTCTCGAATGCAACCCTTTGACAAAAGTGGTGCTTCCCAAACGTGAGTAACAAATCACGACAAAACTAATATACGTCGACAAAAAAATCGAATTTAAGATATATATAAATTTCTACAAACCTTCAGACTTACATATATGTACTCTCATACCAATACAAATATTTATTTTCGTAGAAAAAAGTACAATATACGCACAAAATTAATTGTGTTCATATGGTAAAAAGCGAACTCGCTTAAAATATTTAAATCGCTTATTGACGTCACCTGGGGGTTTAATTAACCAAGATGTGTTTCACTATTAAAGATAAGAGTCACATATATCACGCATTGCGCCCAAGTTTCATCTACTGGTTGCATAGCCTAAGATTTCGCAGAAAATATGCCACCGCTCTGGGATTAAGTAGCTGAAACGTATAATAATTATGTGTCGGTGAAACTGATCGCGATAATCGTTGTTCGATGAGGCTTGGATTTGTACAAGGGGATAAAGCAGACTCTTGGGATATGCAAAAACAGGTCAGATCGGTTAATGGCGGAAGAGAGAACTTGTTGAATCTGGGCTTCGGCTTTGGAAATTGACGTGGATTAATTTGAAACAGATGTAAATTTGATAGGTACAAATGGAAGTTTAATGAAGACAAAACTAGACTTGCTCCGATTTTGGAACATTCACGGGGAATATTAGTAAGCAATTTAGAAATAAGTTTAGGGTAATTTTCAATCGTGTAGAAGACAGACAAAGATTAACCCAGTATTCTTTGATTAACCCATTAAGGACCAACGTTGCGTTAACGCAACATTTTATTTGCGGCTTCTTCAAACTTCATAAAATTGTGCCATCTATATGGAGGAAGAAATGGTAACTCAAAAACTATTTACAGATCCTTGCAATGCCTTTTCGTAAACACATTGATAAAAAACAGAAGTCAAGGATATAATTTGACTGGAAAAAATTGGAAATAAAATGGTGTATCAAAATGGTATTGGTCCTTAACGGGTTAACGGTATATCGAATTTAAATTGCAAATTGCGAAGCTTAGCAAACAGTATTTTCATTCAAGTGAGTACCGATTAACGTATCACACGTTTGATTTGATTTCAAAGTTTCGAAGTTCTTTTACCACGCTAATATAGTTACACCCTTCTGGTATAAAATTCGGATTCACGGGAATTTATAAGATGACTTAATAATATGAAATTGTTCAATTTTTGTTGGTCCCAAATTAACCCGAACTAAATTAAACTTAAATTAAATCGATTAAATCAAATTAAAGACTAGCATATTAAACAGCCAATAAACGAGAGTCGGGCCTAGTCATTCATTAATGGTGGATCGTAATTTGAGAGAGTTTGATATATAGAAATACAATATATTAACTACTGTATATTATATGGTTTATATATTGGGCTATTAGCCCGTTACTAAATAAATAAATAAATAAATAAATGTAGACCCAAGGGGAAGAGCAGGGTTAAGGAGTTAACTCGAAGACTATTCCATCGCAATAGTTATCGAGTCGACAAGACGTTACGAGAGTCCTGTTGGGCTTTACGACATAGTCGCGAATTACAGGCGCATTTTCAATACCGACGATACTGCTGCGGCCAGCCACGCAGAACGATTCGAAAATATTTTCTACGAGCGAACGCTTTGGACGCGTTCCAATGTAATTAGCAGTATTTTCGCGCGAAGTGGCTTTCGACGGTATCGCAAGTATTTTCCTGGTTTTCTCTGATTTTGGCACGGGGGTGGATCGAGCCATTTTTTTCATTCATCCCCCATGCCTTTTCGTTTCTTAGCCCTCTGTTCGTCGTGGCTTATTAAAAAACCGACCTGCATTTACTATTGCTTATGAATTTTGCAGTGCTACGTGGTTATTATCGTAGAAGTTGCTCGAATTTCGGATAAAATTCGCGTAAAATTCGAAACGCTTGGAAATATTCCAACATATGAACTAGTTACTCGAATTTGGAGGAAACCCCACAGTTTTGGCAAATTATGCAAGGGGCGCATGAAATACGGCTACTCGCTCGCAGCCATTATTCGTCGATTTGGAAAAGTGTTCGTTTAATATCTGTGAATATAGTGCAGCACTATGTCGTGGAAATTGTCACATGTCTTTGTTACGATTCCTCTCGTTGGTTTGCAAAATGGAAGTTATAACGTTATTTTTGTGCTACAAATGTTCGAATAATGTCCTTCGAACGCAGAAAGAGCAATTTTTTGGCTATCTAAATTTTAAACAATCTTGTAACAAATCAAATAGATTCTGGAAATAGTTTTTATAGCACAGTTGTAGCAATAAATGGTAGTGTTTTAACAGGGCTTGGAAAAAGTTGAAATAGTTTACAACAAAATACTCGAAATTGAGATAATTCTATAGGCAAGTACTATCTAAACATAGTGTTACATTTAGTAATTAAATCAAGTACTATTTTAAGTAGTACTTTACATTTTATGTTCACATTAAATGCTATTTAAAAATACTATTTCACTAAATGCTGGAAGCATAAGCCAAAACTATTTTCTATTTAGACTCGGATTCGAATATAGAAAGTAGGGGATTGAAAATAGGAGATACAAGTTAAAAATATGTCTCTAAAATAGAATGGAGAGAATCGATTTTTTAAATAAATAAATACGCACAATCTGGACTTGAATTAGAATGCAGAGAATAGTGGATTGAAAATAACAGATACAAATTAAGTCTGTCTCTAAAATATAATCAAGAAAAGCGGTTGTACTTGTTAACTAGGGAAAAGATTCTATTAATAGGATCCACGTTAATAAATCTGTATAAATAGAGATGGGGTTTAAATAATAATGTGTCCGAGTGTTAAAATTAATAACTATAATGCCAGGATTATTAACTGACCTGCTTATAATCTCGTGTAAAGAAAAACATAGGTCAATTATCAGCCTCCTATCCTGCCTAATATTTCAGTTTCGAGTATATTTTTGCGCACTACTTCAAATAATCCCCAATTGTGACCTCTGCAACGTTACGACATTTGCAGAAGTCGATCAAAAACCGAGCATCTGATAATTTCAAAAGCATCGCTTTATTATTATCGTGCTTCGCTGGAAAATTCACCGTCGAATGATGTATACGTCAGCGCTGGATCTGACACTGGATTTTTCCTCTCCCATTGGGAAACTTTATCGCGATCGAGAGGTAGTCATTAAATCAACGTAGCCGGCTATCGAATGAAGCATTATCGCGAAGGCTATCGAATGAAATGCAGTCCGTTGTGGGTGATGAATTCCCTCTTTTCAACGGAAACCCGGTAACATCGTTAGAAATAATACAAAGAGCTGCAATTTTATTTGCAGAGTTGGGTGCTACTGGACAAATGCGACGACAAACTTAGAAAATCGAATTCAACGTCTCTTTGAGCCTTCGATATTCTTTCAGCTGTGCAACCAGCGACCAATCCACCATTGGAAATTTTGAATTCCATTCGAAACTCCGCGAAGCTTCCGCCTTTTAACGCTGTTTCGTTTGTTTTATTTCGAATTTACAACAGGAGGAACTTTACAGGAAATGGAAAATCGAACTTCCGCGTTATTCAGTTGCTGTCTTTAATTGCAGGTAACTCTGTTAACGAAAATAATTTTCTTAAAAAGGGTTCGAAAGATTAGACTGTTGATATATTACGGTAGAATACGCAAAAAGTGAATAGAAGAATATTTTTTCTCGCTCAGATATCTTGGGATACCTGTTATTTTTAATAAAACTCAATTTTGTGTAAATTATGAAATTTAGCCCTTTCGCTACGGTTTCTCGAAAGTGAACATTAAAATTAAGTTTAGGACATTGAAAACCTCATAACTTCATAAAGCTTTAATTCTCATTTTGGTAACATATGTTATTCTCAATATTTTTTTTAATAACGATATCTAATAATTCTCTGAATAATTTATTTTGATAATAGCGATCAGATAATATTTCTTATACTTCTGTCTGTTTAGAATAAAACGAAAAAGAATATACAAAATGTGAAAAAGCGAAGAATTTTGATTGAATGCACAATAAATATACATCGATGTATAAGTTGAGAAAATATAGTGTGATATTTTTTCAATGCTTGTCAAACTGCATGTAGTATGAATTTACGTGTTTTATTTTTAACATGCTGATATTTAGGTTACAGTATTTCGTTACAATGGTATTTATTCTTGAAAATGAACTACTAAACGCTTACAAATTTGATGTACAGCGAAACATAATTTTTTATTGAGATGGAGTTTATAAGTCGTAGTCTACAGAAATTATTTTCACGATCAAAGTTGTCTTTCAAAGACAATTTCAACGCGTAAATCGATTCTGATTTTTATTAACATGGAAACAACACTCATATAAATATTCAAACATTTTGTACAATTAATCATGGTTTTAATAGTAATAGTAATAGGAACGATACTTTATCGTACAGAATGTATATGTATACTTCCGATGAATGATATAACATGACAAAGTAGGGAAATTGTTAAATGCCCATCGAATTTTGTGTGAAAGATCACTGAATTAAATTGTACACCTACTATATCACAGTTTTACTTTATCACGGTAAACTTTCGCTTTCAATCAAATTTCTGGAGCAATGTTTCATTTTCAATAGAACTCAATAAAAATTTCACATTCGAAATCATAACACGTTTGAAGCTTTTAAATGGCAACGTATGCATGGAGTCGCAAACTATGAAATATATAAACGCAGATGAATAATAGTTGTGCTCGTTTGTGGTGCTGTAACATGATCCACCTTCAACTAGTATATTCACATGCACGAATGCGTTCTAAAAATTGCATAGAAAAATCAACGTGCTTTGCAACGTGAGTGTGTTACAAGCCTTTGGCGAGTTTCGCAGTTTATAATTTCCCTGCCGGAACAGCTGAACCCCATCAGATTAAACAAATAGCCTGTTTGCAGATTTAACAAACGCTTAGCTAAAAAGCTTCCATCCACTTTGTGAAATTTTAAAAAACATACGTGCTCTCGGAATTCGCGGATGAAATTCGCGTTCTTGTATTAAATGATCCGCTTACGAGATATCGCGCATTCAATAGCGTGCTAAAAACAGACTTAAATGAGTGCTTCGCAGAATGTATGCCAATCCTCATAACTGAATATTCATTGTTAACGTTGCTATTTCCATCTTTTTTTTTTGTGAAATACGAGTATTTGTTTTCGTGTTATTAAAATGTGTATTGTTTGGATATAATGAAATCTTGTAAGATATTGTTACGAGTTTGCGCAAAATTTGTTGGAAATAGTTTAACTCATTTCATAACAATATTTAGAGATTTGATAGTATTCTTCTCTGTTCACATAGCAATCAATATTCCACTTTATTTGTATTTAAATTCAGATGTATATATTACACACACACACACACAAATTAACGTGAAAATTAACAAACATTTCATAGAAAAGTTTAGGAAAAATGTAATAAGATACTTTTTCTATAACAGAGTGCCATTAAGCTTTTTTTTTAAATATTTAAACATTACTTTTAACATAGTAAACAAATTGAAGCGACAGTGAAGTATGATACAATTTTTAATATAAGTGGCTGCCAAAAGTTGCCGACCAAAGTATACTAAAAACTAAGATTACTAGTCGCTATACTACTATTTTTTCTATAAAAATAAGATGAAGAGTACCTAATAATAACAGCCTATTGTATCAACATATTGTTCCATTGTAGTTTATAAATTATGAGCTTATTAAATTGGTTGTGAAATAAATTTTATTCGTGTGTAATTTAAATTGAAACAGAATTATAGCTTAACAGGAAACTCATGGCAGCCACAGTATGGTTAGAGGAAATAGTTTTTTTTCAAATTTGTTCAGATAATTAAATTCGTTGTTGAAAAATACAAAATTTATCTACACCATTCCTCCGTCTCTAATATCTTCTCAAATGTTGAACGAAATATGTTTACAACTCCAAACTTTATTTTCATTTCTTGAACACGAGGAAAGAAGATACTTGTCTAATATTTTCGAATACTACAGCTTTACGCAAATTTTTGAAATCTGATCGTATCGGTTGTAGAAATATTAATTTGTATGTTGATGATGCTTAACGAAGTAAACTAATATACTTGTAAATAAATAGGAATTGGTTCATATCGCTGCTATCATATTCATGTCGCAATTACATCCTATCAATTTCCGTTATATTAACGTTAAAATACACATATGACGTTATCAATACTGTATGTAATATAATATTGTATGTAAATTCCGAATCGCGATATTGCAATTTGGGAATCAATGCAATTGAAATATGTCTGTCGTCTTTAATATCCATCAAATATATGAACTGTGTACAAATACAGAAATGTATAATTAATTAAGTTCAGTAACAAGTCACGTAGAAATTATAGGAGCGTCAAAGTATGTTGAAGTTACGTTTCACCCTTTAATTAGCTTTCTTCAAACGTAACCAAGCAGTTTAATTAATGTCAACATATATACGTAATAACATTGTTAACCGTTCCAATTTCTTTTAACCCTTGCGCCACCTTGAAACTAAATACTAAAAGTGTAGACATTTATTAAGACGCCTATCATTATTATTAATTTTCCTTACGTCATATTACCAAGGGTGAGTCACTTATGCCTACTGGATAAATTTTATTAATTTCATTAACCCCTTCAAGCTCAAGCTTTTCTGCAATTTATAAACCAAAGTGAGCAAACTGTAACGCATAGATTAGTAATTTGAAGATATCATATTTTTATTTTATCATTATTCATATTTTTTACATCATATTTATGTCATAGATTATATCATATTTTCCGCAATGTTAATTATGTACAACCAAAGCGGAGAAAACTAAGAAATTATTAATAATAGTAACAGCATAATTGTAGAAAGGAACATGAATGACATGCTACAGTAGCTTTATTTACTTTATTGATTTAGTGTAGCAAGAAATAAAGATGAAATGTAATTTGAACGCAAATTTTAGCTTCGTATTATAGGATTTGTGGTTCGTAGTAGCAGATTTGCGGATATTAATGATATAATTTGATGAGTTTCATAAAGAATAGGTATATTATATTGAAACACTTAAAGTGAAGGATTCTAGAATTACCACGTGTACTCATATCGTTGCATTAATCAAAGCCCACATAAATTAGCAAAAAAGAATATTTATGAACTCTATAGATTTAAATATAAAATGTCAAATCCGTCATATTGATGGCATCCGTAAGTCTAGTATTAAATAAACATTACCTATCTATAATATTCAACCGATTTCTACTTGACACGGTATAGAAATAGTGATCAACCAACGCTAGCTTAAATAGCTAATAAAATACTCGCAGAGCAACGAGTTCACCTGCCAAAAGTTTGCCATACGACAGTAAAGCTATAAGTCTGGTAAATTTCAACGGAAACGCCGTTTTCCTATGATTCCCGGCGCACCGGAATCCTCCACTTTTCATCGACGCGTCCAAGCTGAATAGGAAGATGACAGATATTAATTCACGGTTTTATTGATTTTATCCGAAACGTCCACGGGAAACCGTGGTGGCCCGTGTACACACGTACAGCTACGAAGAAGGATGACAGATATTAAGCGATTGACTTGCTGCCGGCTCACAAAAGGCAGCCTCGCGAGCCTCTTCCGCATACATCGAGTGCAGCTAGTCGCTTAATCAAATACGTGGAATCCAATCGAGTCGATCTCGCCGTGCCATGCCATGCCACGGCTGCTAAATTCTCCTCTACTAGACGCGAACCGCGTCTACGACTTTATCGCATTAACGAGCTTACGATCGCGCGCCAATTCCACTTCCGTTTCATCCCTTCGCGAATTTTCTGTCCCTGCTTTCGCGCAACGATTCTTTCATTTAACCCTTTCGATACTAAAGACGATTATAGTCTGTCGAAAATTAGTGCTGGTTAAAGATCTGGCTAAATTTAACGGTATAATTTGACGTCCCTAAGTTTTGTAGTTAATTTAGTTCCCGTGAAATATTAATTGGTTAAGAAAGTAACAATTTGCAAGTAAATGTTCCATTTTAAACTTGAGGCTGAATTGTAGTGCGTAGCCTTAGCACTTTGATGGTCAAGTTCGCCGTAGCGAAAGGGTTGAGGAGAGCTGCTCAATATTGTCTCAGCTTCTTTATTTCTACTTCTACAAATCGCAGACTTTTTTCGGGATACGGCATTAGATTGTTTCGCACGGGAAACTGTTATCTCGAAGATGGAAGTTTAAAGGAAAATATGTGCTTTCCTTTGTGGTCGAAACATTTACATTGTGAAAATTTGGGAAGTGGTATAATACGTTTATCATTTTGTTGTTTGATATTAACTCTTAACTGCTACGCCTATTAAAACTTACGTCTGCAAGACCGTTAATTATTACTATTTTCCAGGTTCGATTCCAGTAATTGAACATTATATTATAATTCAAATGAAAAATAAAATTTTTTTCTATGGTACCCAGCACTGTTTCATTGTACGAACTATCATACTTCGTACTTAAATATTATTTGAATTAGAGCTTTTGTATCATTACTTATTAAATGGCCCTCGTAAATTATTATTGTGTACGTAATATGGAAAATTCGTTATTTTTGAACGAGGAACTGTAACTGAAAAAACGTTGAATAATCGTTATTCACCACATTTTGGTTCCCAGTTAAACATCGAGGATTCTGTGATTTACTCGGTTTGCCAATTCGTCCACCCTTTCAGTGCAGTGGCAAAAGTAAACGCATCCGTTTGGCCGCTTTGAACGGCGTCTCTGTATGCACATTTATCGTTTTGTTTGTGTTTCTTCATAAATTCAAAACCACAAATTCGCATAGATTTTTCGCTCCCCAAATTTTTCGTCTCCTGCGAATAAACATTGACTCAACGTTTCGTTGTAGCACGATTTTCGCTATTATATTTATATGTACATCGATTAGAAAATCTCTGGAATTTAATATTGCTTATTTCTTTACTTTACTTTTCTCCTTGACTTATTTCCGTCCACTTTTTTCTCATTTTCTTTTCAGCTTTGGTATTCGTATCTATTCTTCTTTCGAATTTATTTTTATCTCCCTTTTAGCCTCTTTGCAGCTTTTTTCCATTGCAATTTCCTCTCGTCTCGATGCTTTTTCTTCTTTCATCTTCTATTTCCATTCTTCCCTTTTTTCATCCTTTCCTCGTTTTGACTTGCTACATTTTTAACTAAAACTCTTTAAATCCTTTTACCGGGGAGCTCACCGGAACGTATAAACTTATAAAAGTATTGTGTCGCACACGGCGCAAGCGAAGCCGGAGTTGAAGAACTGACGGCGCTCTTTCAGATTCTTTGAAAGGTTTCATCATTTCCATATTCATGGCCATAGACCGTCCAGCAAAATGATTTACCTTCCTTTTACATGGATCTACAAACATTTCATGAATAACATTCCATAAATAAATGATCGGGTTATTATTGTAAAAGCTTTGGTCAAACTTTTAATGAATGTACATCGCCAGTTCAGTTAAATAATTAAAAATACCACGCGTTCGCACAAAGTACGAAGTTTCCATTTTGTTCGCAAATTATACTAGACATATAATTATTGGGTTGAACGGAAAGTTCGAGCCGCGTTATATTTATGTTGTATTTCATGATGCTTTTTAAATATCCAGCGATAAGATCTGAATGCACTTTGATTTAGTTGTTCAAGTTCGGTTTAAGAAAGGCCTTTGGGGTAGCAAAATGCTTCAATTATAACTATGAAATTGACTAGGAAGATATAAACACAGTTACGTGAAAACTTCAACAAAGAATTGGCTTTACGAATTTTTTTAAAATTCGGTTCTGTGGTTAAAAAATCTGAAAAAATTTCAAGATGTATACGTTACTGGGTAAAGCTTGTGAGAGTTTTGTTAGAACTTTTTATGCGATGGATCAAAGAAAACGAAGCTTAAACTATAAATTACCTTTCCACTTAATAATAGGGAGGGGAATTGAAACTTGCTTGAAAAGGTTTTATTTGTATGACTTATTTATTAACAATTCAGAAATCAAATTTCATTTAGTATCAAGATACTCTTACTATATTTATTCGACTGCACCTCTTCAATATAAAATTCTATAAAATATCAAATACCCTTTTTATTCATGTTTTATTTGTATCTTATCTTATATTCCATTTTATTCTATTTTACTTATGTCAATTTTAATATCCTGTACAGATGTAAAGTCATAGACAAATTCCAGATTGTTATCAATATAAACGAATATAAAATTCGGCACGAACTTTCCAATTCAACCCAATAATTACGTAACTTCCGTTTCCGATTTACTTTCACAGAACCGTAAAATATTGAATCATAAAAATTGTGCAATACAAATTTTTGTTCATTTGATACGAATGGAGAAATTTACTCCATATGCTCGTTAAACATTTATAAGTATTTCAAAACGGATTCAATAGGCAGAATTGACTATATCAATAGGCAGAATTGAATACGTATAAATTCAGGCCGAGGATTGAGAAGGCTAAAACGTAAAAGTACATATTAACGTAAATCAAAATAAAAGGCATCATATAAATGGCATAAATGAGCTGATAACTATTACTACGAATTGCCATATAACTTTACGCGTTTGTGATAATGTATGCAAATGCAGTACAGATTTGTCCTGTGTACCCTTTGTCATTGCATCAATGCATTTTCATATCGGCTGGTTATTGCAAACGAAATACAACACAATAATCCTAGAAGCGTAGTCATGATTGATGAAATAGATTGCGATATAGTAAACGCACTAAATTTATCATTGTTACCGTATTGACGTAGTGAGTTCTCGAATTCATGTCAATTATTTGTTGTAATTTATATGCGTATACCTTGACATCTACATATGAACATCTCTTATGCACAATACGTTTCAACGGCACCTAAAACATTAAAGATTCACTCGTAACCCTTTCGATATGAATTGATATATTGATATACTGATATATTGATATATTGATGTATTGATGTATTGATGTATTGATGTATTGACGTATTTACATATTTACATATTTACGTATTGATGTAGTGATGTATTGTTGTACTGATGTACTGATGTACTGATGTACTGATGTACTGATGTACTGATGTACTGATGTATTAGTATACTGATATATTGATATGTATATATATATATATATATATATATATATATATATAAGTGTCCAAATATTAGGTGTACAAATTAATTCAAAGCCCTTAGTATTAAACACTTACAATTAGTACCATTATTTGCTCGAAATCGTTACTTTTCCATTACTCAAGTGACGTATTTGCTACCTGTATGTGACAGTTCTGAAAATCTTCAATATTAAAACTGTATTTTATTTTTTATGAATAGATATTAAATCTTATGAAATCCCGAAGGCTCGCAATTAATTTGTACACCTAATAAATCCGCCTTTAACTGTACGCGTACATTTAATTTACTATTTATCAAGCAACCACAAACCGAGCAACAAACTACTGTTTTCAGCGAGCATAGAATCGGTACTGTGTAGCAAGTAAGAAATATATCTCAATACATTTTCACGTGATCACGTCGCCTGACGGAGAAGAAAAATAGAGGAGTGGTTGTATCAGAAACAAAGTTACGTTTACACGAACAACAAGCGTGATTTATCTGTCGTCGCGCGACCGATAAATATTCAATGCACGACGTCGAAGTTTGAAGCATTACGACGGCTCGTTGCGTGGATGCTCGTGATTTACTTCCTATACCTTGAGATCTGAATTTTACGAGTAACCCCATAACTTTTATACGAGTCGCGCCGATCTTACGCTTGTGTCCCTCGAGCCTCAGGTAAAGCAACGGTCATGCAACTTCCGTTAAGCCTGGTAACCTCCTTTAGATTCTTGCAAACACGAGTCAACGTAGCACGCGATCTTGTCAAAGAATGTTGCAAACATGATTTTGCCTGTACGAGCCATGATTCCGATTTTCGTTCATTTTCGTGGTAAGACAAAAATCGGGGACAATTTTTTGCAAATAAAAACAGAGTTGTGGTTTAAGGGAATATTTTAACTTTAAAGAGATAAGTTTTAAGAATTCATTTTGGTGAAGCAAATAATGTTATAGATAGATTGCGGAATTTTATGCAAAATTGAAATATTAGAAACGCATTTAAGGAAATGCAACTTTAAGAGAGATTTGTTTCATCCTTTAAATTTTATATCTACTGTACTTTCGATCATTTTATATATTTTAACGTGTTCTGAGTATTATGCAATTTTTTGCACGTTCAAATTTTCTGTTCGTTGGTGTTTATCGATATAATAGCAATGTAAGCAAATTGTTTCAATAATTTCCTGACAATTCTGTATCTGGGAGTCAAATTAACTCAAGTCAATTTTTGTCAAAATTACACTATGTATATATTATGATTTCTTTTAATTTTATCAGAGCCATAAGAATCTACATATTTTACGTAATACATAGAAAAGATACAGTGTTCAACTACAATGTTGTCTTATGTAATTTTAATTTTTGTTTTCATTCTACGATTCTATTATTATTAGGATTCTCATTATTATATTTTTTTATTTAATATTTGTTTGTTAATGCGTCTTTCTTTCCCATAAATAAATAAATAAATATTTTAAATTTATAATACAAGACCTTGGTCTGTCTAAATCTGTTATACAGAAGTGCGATAGAAAAATGGTACGAACTTTTTCCAGTCTCTAACAATAAGTCGATATGCTATCTCATTTATTTTAAAGCCATGAATGTGCAACTTATCACCTTCGATATTTCAAAAAGTATCTCTTTGGAGCTGATATAAAACGAATGAAAGAGTAACATGAACGCGATGTTTGAAAATTAGAAGTTAGAAGTGTACACAGGAACTGTCAGTGTACGTATCTACTCAAAAGTGACCTTTTTTAAGTTAAGCTTCTTCCGAGTAAGTTTTCTTAGTACAAGATTAGAAAGGGAGTTGGCAAAATCGAGTTCGCGGAGGAAATTTCAGAGTAAATATCAAAGGAAAAGTTTCTGGAAACATAGGGAAAACTGCGTAACATTTTTAAAATGTGTAAAAGATACATACATTTGTTATACTGCAGTTTATTTAATAGGTAATTATACAAAATATATAATATTTCCATTATTCAGAGCTCAGTATTAGGTTAATTATTGGACTGCGAAAGTTTACGCAAATTCAGACTTTTATAAGCACAATTAAAGAATTAGGATCCAGGTAATGTTTTTAGATAAACCTTCTCTTTTATCTAAAAACTTTATTTGCGTCCCATTTCTTTAATTGTAAGTTATTTCATTTGTTAGATAAGATAAAATATTATTATACGCTATCTTGAATATTTTGTACATTTTTACAAATTAGTACATGCATTCTATACTTTAGATTTGCCATAAATGCATATATATGCGAGATCCAACAACCATTAACAGATTCGAAGTAAAGAATTTGTACAACTTTGTATTTTACATCGTATGCATATCAGGAAGGAGTTTAACCAAATCACACTTTTGCTTAAAGAAATCATTTTAGCGTGACTATTAATCATTAATCAATATCCTATAATATAGTTAAATAATTATAAACTATGGAACTATTTTAATTGATTGAATCCGATTAAAAATCATTCGAATTGATAATATTTCAGTCTACAATTCTTATGAGTTTGTAACGTCTAATAGGGCGTGTATTTTGAAGATAAGATCAGTTTTAGCATTTAGTACTTAAACTTTCGAACTGAAATCTCACACTCTTGAACTCATTTAACTTTCGCACTTGCACTTTCGTGCTCAGAACGCACGAACTTTCAAAGTTCAACTTCAACATTGCAGACCTCAGGTATTAGGGTTTTATATTTTACACGCGTAGTTTCGAACCAATGCTATATTCGAAACAATGGTTTAATTCGGTGTATGATCATTTCCATATGGAGCTTCATGCAAATTAGGTGTAAAACGTACAAATTCAGTCAGTTTTATTCTTTCGCGACAGAATCCGAAACTTAGAAAAAAGGTAGAAGCAAGTCATACAAAATTCTTATGCTTATTAATAACATTTTTTAAATCATTGCAATTGGATCTAAATGGAAGATTGTTTAACTCTGATAATGCAATAATAATTTGTATTAGGTTGTTGCGTGTGAAATAACCAATTTTATGTAGCTCGAAGATTTCTATTCTTTAACCCTTTGAGTGCTAAGAAGGCATATATGCAACCAATTTTTAATACGATACACATAGCTTACAAATTCGGATATTTTAAAACAAAGAATGGCCAGTACAATATGTTCACAAAATATGAATTCAGAACCTTTGTAATAATTAACAAAATGACGATAGTGATGTTAAAGATGATACGTGCATATGTGAGGATGATATGACTAGTTAGCATTCAAAGGGTTACTTAATTAAAAGTAGAATACAATGCAATTGACAAATTGGCAATTATCTTAAAATCTTACGTACTTAGACTTGGTGCATTGTTATCACAATTTGAATTTTCCGTAATTCTTCTCTCTCGCGGGATTTTCACAATAAAATAAATATAAATCCACCCAATGAACAAAATATCGCGTACAATGGGCTCGCTTCCAGACGCTGCAGCAACAAAACTAAAAAGAAAAAAAAAGAAACAAAAGTGAAAGACAAATCGAGATCGACAGTATCGCGAGACGAAGATCGAGGGAAATGAAATTTAAGAGGATGTCATCGGTTCTGATCGCATTTCCCTGTCTCGTCGCGATCAAAGTGTCCCTTTCACGGTGTCCCTTTCCCCCTTCTCGCGATATCGGAAAAGGGATACCTTCTCCCGATAAAGAGGAACGAAATAGAAAAAAGACGCGACGCGAAGCCGTCAATTTCCATCTGTCGCAGCTCCGGCGCGCGTTTCGATTTAAAGTCGTTCGGGTGTACAGCTGCGATAACATTATGTCGATTCCCTCTGCATTTTCTATCGCAACTAGCTTAAAAGCGTGCACACGTGTACCTCTTTTGGCATATTTGCCAAAAGAACAGGAATCAACGTCGCACGGCCATTTACACCAGACGGATGAAGCAAGGTTGGATATAGGAGAGAAAGTCAAGGGATGAGAAACGTCGTCGCCGTCGTTGTCGCCACTTGAGTCGCAGACGAGTTCCAAAAGCTAAAAGGGGCGACACGGAGGGGGAGTGGGTGCGGAAACCTGGACGAAGTACAGCAGAAGAGGAAGGCAAGAGGTTGGAAGGAGGTAAGGAGGATGGCGAGTGGCTGGGGAAGAAGAGACGAAAGAAAGAAGGAGAGAGAAGAGAAAACAACGAGTACATCTTTCCTCTAGACTTCCTGGGTATACCGTGTGTATCCTCTCGAGCAGCGCCCAGGGAATTTAATTCCATTTTCAATTTACCTAAACCCCCTTACGCAAACTCGGCTGCTCGGTCCTCGAGCACTTCTGGACTTCCCTCTTTTACTCCTTGTCGCGTCGTTTTTTCCTTTCTCCCCACCGATGCCGCCCTTATTCCGTCCTTTCCCTCTTTCACCCCCCCCCCTTCCCGTTTCGCGTCTGCCTTCTTTCCATTCGAGATCGTCTAGCGAAAAGAGACTAACTTTGTCCCTTTCTTGCTTGACCCTCTTTTAAGGGAAACTTTGGTGAATTGGTGGTAGATCGCGACGGAACTCGCAAATATAGAAGTGAGACAGGAGAAAAAGGGAAAGATGGGGGTATGAAGGTGAGACGGTGGTTTTGATTAACCCTTTCACTGCTAAGCTTTTAAAAAAGTCGCACGTGGGTTATTATTGGTGAATGGCGTATTTTAGTGAATAATTCTAATTATTGGAACCGCTACACTTGAAACCATTTTTCTTTTTTTTTTTGTATATATGTTAACGTCGTATTAACGGCTTGGTTATCAGCGATGACGATATTTAATCACTAGCGTTATTACATACAATACTGTGATAATCAATTATTTTCGACATAATCGATCTCTAAAATCTAGATTTATAATATATGTCCTGGTAGATTTATATATACTGGTGGACAAAATTACAAGGCGTCTTGGAAGTTTCTGGGATGAGGGCTTAAGTTTATGTTTGTATTAAAGAGCGTCACATATGTGAAATAAATCCATTTATCGCGTTAACCGGAATACCTTGGTAAATTGAACACAAATATATCCAATGTGAATAAAAGTAATGCACAATTTCATTCCGACAAAATTATAAGCCACTATCTTTGGTAATTAAAAAATATGCACAACTACTCAAAAGTATCACATTCTTTCAAATGTTAATAACGAGTAGGTGTCCCTTTATTTTCTCCTACTTCACGCAGTCGATTTGTTAAACTTTTGTACTATTATTTTATATAAGGTTGCTCCAAGTCTGACCAAACACGCAATTTACGATATTTTCTATAAACGAGATATCCTGTACTTATCGTTAGTTAACGTTCAAAGCTGCTTTTTACGCAGAAACGTCTTCTTCTGGTATTCAAATTTCAACGTCACCTCAGCTGCTCTTTTTTCCTCCGCCGCGAAGTGTCGCGCGAGCGCTAATTAGGTTCAAGCTCTTCCTTCGCCTGTTTCTGCTTGTTGTCGTTTTCCCCAGCTTTTCCTTTCCCCACTCCAGCATAGTCCATGGGAAAAGTCCTCGGCGTCGTCTACTCTCGCCCCGTATCTCGGTCAATCTCGAACCTGGTTACCCCTCGGTACCTCTTCTTTGCCTCTTCTCGCGTCGTTTACTCGCCCCCGTGAAAACGAAACGGCCCCGTTACCACTCTTCTCCACGAATTCGTTCCACGACTTGCAGAAGGAAAGTGTGCTCAGTCGGCCGTGTGGAATTATTTACGTGACCGCGAACGCTTGTAGGAATAGATGACGTGCTTGACAGCCATCTGAGGTTCGCTGAATGAATTTCACGAGAATACGAACGGTTGCACTCTATTCTGTGGGAATTTCTCGGTTGCAATGAACGAGCCGGGCTAATTTCGTGGATGTATTAGAAAATCGGTTTAATTCTACATTAACCCTTTAGGGACGCCGCGATTTTCCGTTCTTCTCGCGGAAACACGAAAGATTTTTGTATTTCCACAAATTGACCCTATTATACTATTACTTTAGTTTATTATTAGTTTACTTTATAATTTCACTTTATAACTTCAGTTCGCTGTTTAGAAAATATGAAGGATAACTACGCGTCCCGTAATCGCCAATAAACAGTTCCATCTAATTTAAATAAATATTAATTTCTTTCGTATCGTGTTACTTACAAATTATTTGAATACTATGGGCAACTTTTACTTAATAACTCCCAATATTATGAAACAAAGCTAAAATTACAGTTTACATTAAATTTCACCGCCATTAATATCCATCTTTATCGAATTTACACCGTAATTGATAGAACGAGTATGACTCGTTATTGCAGTGCAAAGGGTTAATCATATTTCAGTGTGATTTACAGGCTATGATCATTGTTATACGCGTAACGTCGCACAATATTCACTAGAATAATATTCAGTATAAATGAATGTTTCTCGCTATGATCCTGTAACGCGATAATCCGCGGGTGATCTGTAACAAATCCGTGACTCTAACTAGAGTCTGGAATTTATGGTTCCGAACCAACGACTGCTAGGTG
The DNA here is from genome assembly GCA_028830335.1 of Eucera pruinosa. Classification (NCBI taxonomy): domain Eukaryota; kingdom Metazoa; phylum Arthropoda; class Insecta; order Hymenoptera; family Apidae; genus Eucera; species Eucera pruinosa. Next base: position 14,830,196 of record JAMYCR010000001.1, read on the forward strand.
GGAACAGGTGCGCTATAAATTGAAGCATCATGATTCTGCCCGTAAGGGGGTGAGAGAAAAAAACTTCCGTAAATTGTAACTGATATTTCCAACTAAACTCGTTAAATCGCGGATATAGTTCGCAACGTCGGCCATTACTTAGCTGAATGAATAAAACCCGCCGCGCCTTCCACCTGGCCGTCGTATCCCTCCGAGATTTATAGTATTGCGATGCATTCCGAACACAAACAAGCAGCAGCGCGCATGAAGGAGGTAGTTGTAAAAGAATGACGTCGCTGATGGACCGAGAAACGCGAGATTAATGTTTTATTGTTCCAGTGACGTGTAGCACCGGTTGATGTTAAGTAAAAAGCATGTGCCGGTGAAAGTTCTACTGCTGTTTCACTTGAAACTCATCGTTCGATGCTGTAGATGCGCGTTATTTTATCGGTATTGTTATTAATTTAATTGGTAGGTTGTGTTCTCTTATTATTGGACACTTATTAGAATGGAGAATACTTGATAATAATATCTCTTCGCGTATTATTACTTGTGGAATACTATCTCTTCGTAGAAATTGAAAACTTTCTGAATGCATAGATGAGGACAATTTTCATTGATATGGGAAAGGTTTCAAGTATAAATATTTGAATGCTTTGAATAATTATGGAATAATATATACGAATGATAATAGAAATAGCACTAATTGTAGATTGAAAAATAGTTATACGTATGTTTTTAGAGCGTATATATATACGCCCTTGTACCTAACTTTTCCAGCAAAACACATTTTGTATTTAAACCAATAAACAGCAAGCATCAATTTAGTATTTAGTATATCCCAGTACATAGGAATCAGCAATTTCAATTCATAAAACAAATACTCCGCGCGTAAACACTATCATTTCGTGTGCAACGACCTAATAATTCCATTTGATTTCATTGAAATCATCTTGCACAATCTAATCTTGCACATTACCATAACAGAATCTAAAGCCGTCTCGTTAACGACTCGTAAATAGACGAAGTCGAATAGAATGAATTTTTGTTACAGAATAGTTTAGGTCGGCAGAAACGAAAAGAAAGGAAGATGCTGTAAAATCGATGAAGGGGTGGGAATAAATTGAGGCGTGGGTAGCTATGTCGTGGACCGAGTACCGCTTTAAGAGCTTTTAAGCTCGGCGTTAAGCCGGGATTTATTTCTGACCTGTTTACAACGGAGAAACAATTGACCCGACGAACGTCTTCGGATAGCCTTACACGAGTGTCTACTTCAAGCAGACCCATGGCCGGCTCGTTTTGTCTGACTAACGTCGGCCTCTGGCGCGCGACGCTACTTGCGAAAGAAACAGTTTATTCGCGTTAAGTGAACCCTTAGGATGTCACCCATGTTTCGCGACCTAGAATCGTTTAACGACGAAATTATACCTAGCCGTTTTTATACTATATATTTAACCCTAAAACTACCACCTCTTCAGGGTAGACGTATCACAAGTGATTTGCTATTTGCATTCAAGGTATTACAAGGTTTCATTGTCTGCCTGAAATCTTGCCTCTGTTTTGATTTAGTTCGTCACGGATACCAGTTAGAACTCATATCCTTCTTTTAGTGGAATATCATCGTACGCAATGTTTTGAATTCTCGATGCTTAGAATTCTCATTGCTTTAAATTTTCAACGCTTCCAATTCCCAATACTTTAAATTCTCAAATCTTCGAATTGCCAACGCTTCAAATTTCCAAACCTTCCAAATTTCAGTACTGTGAATTATCAAAGTTTAGGATTCCCAAAGGTTAGGATTCTCAATGCTTTAAATTTCCAAAGCTTCCAATTCTCAAATCTTTGAGTTGCCAACGCTTCAAATTTTCAAAACGCCAAACTTTCAACGCTTCGAATTTCCAAACCTTCCAAATTTCAGTGCTGCGAATTATTAAAGTTTAGGATTCTCAAAGCTTAGGATTCTCAATGCTTTAAATTTCCAAAGCTTCCAATTCTCAATGCTCTAAATTCTCAAATCTTCGAATTGCCAAACGCTTCAAATTCCCACGGTGTCATACTTTCAACGTTTTGAGTTTCCAAACCATCCAAATTTTAATGCTGTGAACTTCCAAACCATCGATTTATCAATGCTTTCAATTAACAAACCATAGAATTCCCGATTCTCTAAATTCCTAAAGCTTAGGATTCTCAATGCTTCGAATTTCCAAAACATTCAATTTTCATTGCGAAAACAAATCAACGAATCGCTTGCTATCGCGTTATTTAGTCCAACGAAAAGTGTTAACGCGTAAATCGCTAAAAGCAACCCGGAGCATTCAAAACGCCTCTAAATCCATCAAACGTTCTCGAGAGAAGAATACCAGTTTAGGAGAAGCTTTACGTCCGCCATAACTCGTTTCTGGAAGTAATTCCGTGTTCGAGCACTCGTGGATCAGCAAAGACTCGAAGACGTAACAGAGTTTCCGGTTTTCGCGTGGCCGCGAGAAACGGTTTACGCTTCGCGAAGATAAATCGCGAACTTCGCGTGTAAATGTAAACCTATTCACGGCATAAACGTACCATAATCTCGTAGGTTGAGATATGGCAACGGTTGAATGCTAACTGCGACACCTAATCTCGGAGCTCATACTTCCTTAATCTCGTATCTCACAGCTTCTCCAGTGTGTAAATCCTAACTACAATAAAACTTGCTACCCGTCGCGGCAATAATCGCCGGTCTCCACTAACTTCGTCGATACGCTAAAGCTTCTGTATTTTAATTTCCACCTCGTTTGTATGTTAGGATTAAAAGATTTAGTTATGAAATTCTTGAGAGACAGAGATACTTTCTGCTTGTTAAAGGGAAACCTGATATAATAATATGGAATCCTCTTTTGTTTTTTTGGCAATTTTTTAGACAAATATTGTTATTTAACCTTTTCGTTGCCAGTTTCACATACAGTTTCTTACAAAATTGTGCGTACATCTATGTTGCCAATGAAAAATAGCTGAGAAGTGAATAGGTATAAATAATCGTTTAATAGACAATGTTTTCATCAACATCAAGTTTTGCCAACAATTTTTCCTTACCAATACCTATCTATCGATTAATAAGGTAAAACTGTAGATACGTAGCAATAACTTATAGTAATAGCTTGTACTATTAAATGACAGAAAACTTAGTTAATTAATTAGTACTGAAATGATACATTGGTGTATAAATATAATACTTTTTGTAGTAATTGTACGTGGCAGAATTTCTGTAATTTTTTCGAGAACATTCATTCTTTTTTCTTGTTAAAAGGTGTAACTTTGTTAGATCCTATTATGCTGCCCTTTGTTTAAGGACGCTTAGTTTGAACTATCTCGTTGTTAATCTCCTTTCTTTCGAGCTCTCTTGTTTGAAGCACTTCAGTTACCCCTTTCTTTTCCTCTCCGCTTTACCTTTGATACTTACTTTTTTCATGTTACGTGGTTCACTGTTATTACGTTAAATGTTTTTCTCAGCCAAAGAAAGTGAATATTTAACTTAAATGGATCTTCTTCAACATTATTTTCGTTGCACTACATTTGTATATTGAGCTACTTGTGATACGAAATAAAATATTGAAAGTATGATCAATAAACCGCACACCTTTATATAAATTCACATGTTTACGAATGAAGCTAAAGGAATACGATTTATATAGGGGATTGCTTTACCATTTAAATACTATAATTTGTAGTCTATCTTTATTCTTTCCAGTATTTCTAAATATTAGTCGCATCCTATACCTTTTGCACATTTAAATTTCTCATAAATACATAAAAATTCGCAATGTAGCGATCAATAATTCTTTACTAAATACTCTTTTGCAAAAATGTTTAATTATTATGAGAGTCTAGAATTAGAGCTCTATAAAAGACTATAGTACCAATAAATATTTCAAGCAGGCATTCTTCGTATTCTAATTTTATGTTCTGTTGTTTTGGACTCCCTATTCGTTGATTTTACTACTGATTTTAGTAGCTTCGCTATACCATGCCTCAGAAAAATAATAGATAATTTTTCAAACATATCAAAAAGCCGGAGGTTCAGATGATAGTCTGCGATATACTTTATACGTGTGCAAAAATTTCATTCCGATCCGTTTGGTAGCTTCTAAAAAAAACCGCGCGCTCGACTTAAAGAATATCGTTTTGAGAAAATCGTGTTTAAAGCTTTCGACGTAGTTACAAACCGTATAAATGCCGCCCTCTTTAAACCTTTATAGATCCAGGGATTTTACGAATTTCGCTTTAATATTTTATGAGCACATTTACAACAGCCTGTAAAAATTGCAATAAAAAGCATCGATTTTTTTACCCGCCACAGTAAAATATCTTTTTAAGCGGATCAAACCAAGATTCTGGTTCTTTTAGCCTTAAATTGCCTCGACAAAATTTTTTATAACCAAATTTATCGAATCCTTAGCAATAAACTGCTAAATATAACATCGATCATCGATTTCATATCACGTCACGTACAAATCACTTGAATGGTATAGGCGATACCTCTTTAATAACTTCCAATCTTACTGTTGGTTGGTACATGCGTTAATGGAGGAGAAGGAGCAAAACCAGTATTGCGAATGTTGTCAAGAAACAAAGATAGAGAGAAACGCTGTGTGAAAATTATTCATACTTATTTTACAATTATTCAGTACCTGTGTAACAATACATGTGAACGTTTAAGTGAACATTTTTTTCTACGTCATTGTTTCCAACACTTATAACTAGACAGCGGATTTTCATACAACTTCATATTTCTAAAGGCACTCCTAAACAAATGCAACCATAATAGAGACTATATTCACCTTCTAAATGTAATATAGTATGGTCTATTTTGGATATTTTGTATATTTTTGTATATTATAATATTGCGTACTTTTGTATTTCCATTAATGCATAAAAATCCGCAGTCTACTTATAACACAAAGCCAAAATTAGGGTTCGACTCGAATTTTATCCTCAGTAATAAGCGTTTTTACTGAATCTGTGTCGCTGTTCATAGCACGAGAGTTTGTCTCGTTATCGTAAGACAATGAGTGAATCTAAAAATTTACGTGTATGGAGGCATTATATCATAACTCGAGACAAATCGGGAGAGAATAACCAAGCCGAAGGCAAATAGGCGCAAAAAGTCGAAACGTATGGTCAGCTTAATTAAACAGATCCATTTCTAAACTATATCGTAAGTATAAAATCGTGAAAAAGTATGTCGGTGGACGGAAGGTTTAATACACTGACCATAAAAGCGCGACCGTTTATCGCGACACTAAAATCTCTCGAGTACTTCTATAAAACGTTAAATTTCTCTGCGAGAGGGCCAAAAGGAGCGGTTCGGGCGTTTGCCGACACAGTAAATTAACATCTTGTAATTGAACCATCGTCTGGACGTATAAAATCCATACGTCGCCGGTGTAATTCTTTGTTAAAAGTACCGCACAGAGATGTTATAACGAGCGTGTGTGTAGTAGCCGTGAGAAGGTTGGCCAGGAAATTATATCCGCGTCCGGTTTTAATATATGTAATTTAGTAGCTAGCATTCTGCCCTCTTGTTCTCCTTTTTAGTCGGCGGTTATTAAAATGAAAGGAGCAAAAAGGAGGGGAGGAAGAAAAAAGAATGCATAAAAGGAAAGTATGAAAACCATCCATCACAAGCGATAAACTTGGAGCCGTGCCAGAGGCTGAACCGGTTTAACGAGACTTCAAAGCCAGAAACTTCATTTGCTCTGTCGCGTTTTTGTTCACCCCTTACTGACCGTGGAGCACAACAAGAAACAGAATGAAAAAAAGGAGACCTCGGATACCGAGATTAATCGCGCCGATTTAGAACACATAGCTCGCGAAATACTTTGTATCTTTGACCATTGAGTCTTCTTGTAGGAGAATTTCTCTTTATGTTAACCCTTTAACCATTCAGTGACAATCTGCAAGCGCTGCATAGATCCCATTTCTCTTAAATGGGAATGAGTAAATAATTATTTAAGACGGAAGAACCGTCGACATTCATGTCCTAATTTACATCATATTGAAATTAAATTATTGGAATAATCTATTACAGTATTGGGTAAGATTAAGGAGAGTAAAGTGGAAAGGGGAAGTACTCAGGGACGCCAGGCTTTAATACAAATGATAAGTTACAAAACGGTACCAGAGAAATGGCGACAATATGATTCACGAATGGTGACAATATAGATCTTTTAGGTTGGGCTAATTAGATCATATAATAGGTGATAAATAAGATTAGGGTAAAGATTAAGAAAATAAATACAGTTTAGTATTAGATAACGGGGAAGTGTGAGTGAGAGAAATGAGTGTGTATGAGGCTAAGTAACAAAAACGTAAATTAATTCTCTATTAGGTTTTATAGTTATATAATAGTACTTTGCATCACAAAAATATTAGCGTTTTTATATTTTATATTTTTATATTATATTGTCGCGTTTGACCGAAAACTTTTACGGTTAATATAATGTTTGACTACTGCTAATAAGTGGATGCAAAGAAACACAAAACTAGCCCATGATATTCATAGGTTTACGTGCTAAGAAATTAATTGTAGTCAAATTAATTATCGGCTATGCTTCTTGTCGTTGTTCGTTCGTCCAAACTGTACTCTCATATCGGTATAAAAGTCTGTTACAGACACATGGAACATCGAATCTAGATTGCCAGTCGCTGCGACTACCTATAAATTCGAAAAGGACCGTAACGGCGGTCTTCCGCGAGCCACACGCGCGTTTCCGCTTTAAACGTGATTAATACTGGCCTCTGGTTCGCATTATTCCGCGTGTGCGCACTACACGCGCCTCTCTGCGATTAATCAAAATGCTGACGCCGGTCAGATCTACTCTTCTATTGCATTTTAATTCCCGTTAATGGCTGCGCTCATTGACCGACGAATCGCGCCACGCCGCGCCGCGCCGTGGCGTCGCGTGGCTAATAAATTAGCCCTGCTCATCGTAGAAGATTCAAGCGATCATTTTTCTTCCAGTAGATGTCGCAGCGCATTGCTGTGTTTTATATTTCATTACTATTGCATGCAGCTGCGATATGCGATTTACTTGGACGTTGCATGCGAATAGAATCGCGTGTTAAGAGTTTTCTAATTAAATTTTTTAATTTGGTAGTTGGTGCTTGCTATAATGCGAGAATTATATGTAACCATTTGCTGTATAATAACGGGTAACACTCGTGCTGTGAATTATGGCACAGATTCAACGGAAACGTATAACATTTGGGGATGAAATTTAACTTGAACACTAATTTTGGTTTTGTGTTATTAGGTTGAGGGTTTTTGGTAACAAAAACTATTGCCTACTTCAACACTGTGCCGGATAAGAAATATTGTATTTGCTATAGTAATTATAAAAATTCCAACGGAAATTAAACAGGTAAGTATGTGTTCCTTCTAACAATATAAATATTGGCTACAATTTTGGAATGATTCGTGCGTGACGCGATATGAAATCAATGATCAGCTAATATTAGCAATGCATCGGGTATAGCATTGCAATGGTCAAAAGATCCAAAAGACATAAATGGCGTATAAATTTATATATTAGAGGAAATTTCTATATAATAAATATTGAAAAATTAAAAATGAGAATAATAGATCTTCGCAAAAAATGCTTTTGGATCTAGTATTTTAGGTACTCATGATCGCTCTCCCTCTACGTTTTGCATTTATTGCTGGACAGCGGAAATATGATAGCCTAGAGCGGCAAAAACGTAAATCCACACCAGCGTATATTTATAAAAATTGGGTAGGCTATCGCCTGAATTAAAATATCCCCAATTTGGTATGATGGTATACACCACTGGTTGCCAACCGGTGGTTTATAAAACCGACGAGAGGTTCACGATTTCCCACATACAAAATAATTAAATACGTTTGCATTTGTTGGAAATTTGAAGCCGCAGAAAAGTGCGAAATGCACACAATCTGCAATGTCGCATAAAACATTCAAATTGCAATAGAAATTATAGTATTTCGAGGGTGATGCAACTATAAATTTAGGTCCTATTTATTCAAACTTATTTATTAGCTGCGTGCAAAAGTTTTGATGAATTCCATCACACAGAGATTGTTTATGTTGGTAACTAAAAATCATTTATTTAATCAATCAGATAGTTGCTATTGCTATCAATAACTCTTGAAAATTATACCGATAGTAGACGTGGAAATCACTTATTTCTGCTTGAAATTACTCAACTACCTTTACACACAAATACTGGAAAACCATCAAAACATTTGCACACACCTAATATAAAAATATGTATTATGAGATATTATAAAATAACACTGCAATTTGGATATTATATATATTTTTATATATTACGTGTTTCCTCCATTTATTCAAACCTCCATTTATTAAATTTCCTATAAATGCATAAAGATCCGCAGTGTACATGTTACATATATATATATATTCTGAGAGACAATTAAATATCAAATTTTATATTCTATAGTACTTGTTTCCAATGCGTTTTCTTTGCTGTATTAAATTGACTTTATTGTATATAAGGGGAAATTTGCAAGAGAAGAGTTTCAAATGATTTAATTACTATAAATGTTAGTCGAGACCTAGAAAGGGTTGAGAAACACTGATATGGACTAGTTGTCATAATCCCTGCGCATTTAGATCGTCACAGTGCCTTCCGCATTATGCTTGTGGTACACTGCATTATGTTTTGCGTACACGTGCTCGTTGCTGATAAAACTTTGCGGAACGATGGACCATTAGAAGGTATTATAATACGCGTTATCCCCTTTCTCGTTCTTCCTCGACTGCCGGAAAATCGAATTTCTCGGGTATAATAAGCCAAAGAAGTTTCTCGTGCTCGTTTTACGAATTCCATAGTTTCCGCGATAAACAGGAGCTGCAGGGGATGAAGCGTTTACTTAGGTTTCTGGAAAAAATAGAAAGGTTAATTAACTATCGGTGTACGAACTCGTTCTGGCTTTTTTCACCGAGCTTACTTCTTCGGTTTCTCTTTTTATTCCGGTAGTTTTTATAAACATCTGGCGAAGAAGATTGATTGTGGATTTTTATGGAACAAGTACTGACCTCTACAATTTGATAAGGAGGCTATTATTTTGAATTGGTTATTATTTCGAATCCTTTCGTTCGATGAAAACAGATTTTTGGAACACCTGTTATAAGTGAACTGCAAATGTTTATGTATTTATGGGCAATTTAACTGTGGAAAAAATACAGTATTGCATATAATATATAAAATATATGAATTATCCTAAAATATATCAAATATCCAAGTCTAAGACACAGGGTAGAATAATTAGAGGATAAAACAACCCCCAAATTAGAATCTATTTCTTTAGTATTACTTGTAAAAATATGAATTTGAATAAAAAATTCTGCAGACAAGCAAAATGTTTAGTTTAAAACTTTGTTACTTGCTTTTGGAAAAATATAATTCTTGCAGAAGATATTAATGTAGCATACACGCAATATATAGCCACTAATTAATTTCGCATACTGCAAACAAAGTTTTCTGCTTTAGCACCTCCAGTAATTAACTATACCCATTACATAATTTAGGTTAATTAATTTTACCTACAATATTTAATAATGAAATTGCTATATTGTCTTTATACGTGCTTTAATCATAATCCACAAACGATACTCCAATTAATAAAAAAATGTATTGTTACAACCCTGCCTCATAAACGAAAATTATTATTCATTTTATGTATTATGTATATTACATTTTCAGTTTTAACATCCTAAACAATGGGTTACCTCATACATTAATTGATAATTGAATTTTCATATTGTTTTTATAGTAAGTAAGGTATTTTATATAATTTTGGGGATCAAACATTTTCTGCACTTTCCGCAGCTTTGAATTTCCAATAAGTGCATAACAATGATTAATTAACAATTATTGTACTCTATAATTAAGTTTGCATATTCAGAATAAATTTTCAGGATATTTTCTTGAAATTCTAATCTGCTTTTGTAGGTGTATTAAATACAACTCGTAAACAATATTCCAACCAAGGAACAGATTATTTTACTCTTATCTCACAAACAAAGTCCAAGCATCTGCCCTTTCTAAACAACTCAAGAATTCTTTACCTTCCATTAAAACTTACACACACACACACACACATAAAGCTCTTATTACAAAATTTTCTACTTGCTCAACATGAACGCCATTAAAATGCTATCTTACACTGCACCAGTGCTTCAAAGTATCGAAGTCGCGAGGTGCAGAAAATTTCAGCGCGCGTACCAAGAATTTATTATTACGCGAAGTGGAAACAATTACGAGATAAGGCACAAAAAATAAAAGGACGCAACGCTTCCACGCAAATCAGAAAATTAGATTAACTTTTAATTTTGTATATTACTTTTGTAATTGTTTCAACGTGAGACGGAAAAATCTTGGCAATGGTAAATTTACGAAAATGTACCTGTTCTTTAAAAACTGGATTTTTATTAATTTTCTCAGCCATCATAATGATTTTTCTGGCAGTTCGTCCAATCAGAAAAGTTAGTCGCGTGCTAGTGATACAAAATAATGTAAAACAGCAAAATCATCGAACACAAATAGCTAAAATTGTAATTAAATAGGATGGACTATCTAACTGGATCAACTCAATTATTTTCGCAACTTTTAGACAAATAAAAATTTTTGTTATCATGATTGATACGATTTCGATGCACCTTTAACGTGATGGCGATTGATTCTTTATGCCTTTTTTCAAATTCGGTCAAGTATTTGATGTCCACTAGTTATTAAAATAATTTAATTGGACCAGTTAAGTGGTCCACCCTGAATAATCGTCATGTGGTTCCATTGTATAACAAAAGTAATTGTTGAACGTTGTTTAAAGGAGAAACCTCAATGCATTTTGATTTGGGTCGTATTAGATATCTCAAATTTAGCGTTCATATCCGTAGCATGAAATGAGCTTTTCTGATTAATGGAACTGTTACAGAAATCAATATAGCGGCCAAAATACTGGCGCAAATTGACGAAATTGATCGAATACTTCCATTCATTATATTTCTTATTTAACGAAAACTTAATGCCTAACTACAAAACTGTGCAAACATACTTAATGTACTTGTTAGTTCTTGTATTGACTTTATTCGAGATTTGATTATTCTAAGAAAATTATATAAAAAATAGTTATATAATAGTGATATCATTAGATCGAATTCGCGCGTCACTGTAACTAGTAAAAATCGTATCTCAGCGTAAGCACAAATGATCCTGTGCACTCTTAACGTTAACATTATTTTCTTGAATCTACGTATGAAAATCGACTAACTAGAGAACGAAATATCTGTATAATTTTTAGTCCCCGAAGCTAAAGTTTCCCCAAAATATGAATTTGCTGATAACACCGCGGTCTACTAATAAGATTTTGTCGAAACGTTCGCCGTTTATTCACTGTTCTCCAAAGAATACTATAAAAACGTTTTATCGCGCCAATCCCTCAAAGTATCGAAGCACAGAGAGAATTTCTGTGCGCGAAGCAGAAATTACGCGAAGTAGAAACGATTGCTACGGCGAAGGGGGTGAAAACGAGGGGTAGCTCGTAGGAACGACGCGGCGCGCAGCACTCTCACAAGGGCTGAAGCCTGTGCACTTGTATCTTAATTGTTCGCAACGAGTGGTCGCTGCGGTTGACGTTAATGCCGTTCGTAAACAATGCATTGCTCGGCGTATTATCCCAACGCAGTGAGTCCTGCTTTACGCGTTCGCAAATGTCTCGCGGCTCTCGTGCAAACTTCAACCCCTTTCTTCCTTAAGCTTGATATTTCTTCTTTAGCACCGGGAAGACCTCGCGGATTACCGACCATCCCGACGGATTACTCGTTCAGCCGAGTGGAAAACATGGAAAACTGATTAGGGCTACGCTAGGCTACCGGGAAAATTATTCAACCGGCGATAAAAGCCGCGTTTTACAGCCTGTTTTATTAAAACGTTCATTCTTTCTTCGTACCATAAGGGGCTGAAATCTTTTGTTGCTTCTGTGCGGAGTGTGATATTTGCGGATTATACGGTATGTAGTATGTTCCGCGTAATGGTTGAAGTTTTTAAATGGACGTTTAAGTGGGTACTTTTTAAGTGGGCAGGTTTTTAAAGGAGAAATTAATTTTTGTTTTAAGGTGCTCGTACTGTGTTGGGGTTTACGTACCCCAACTATACGCGTTCAAATTAATGGGATTTCTTAAATTTGGGTAGGTATAATAGCTCTTGCAAAAATCTATTTATAATCGTTATATTACAGAATTTATGAAAATTATTGTGCAGACAATACACTCATGAGCAAAATTGAAGGATAAAAGAATTCTGATGGGAAAATTGTCAGGCTTTGAACTGTTGTAACTTCGTAAAGAAATATCGTACGTCGTTCAACTTGGGTTCATTTTAAAGCTTGAAGTCTTTACTTTCACACAGGTGAACGCAGACATTTTCTGAAAATTTTGTTTCATCGAAAAATTTTCTCACAAACTGAATATAGTCTATGTTTGAAAATGTATGATAAATGCAAGGGCCTCAATCATTTTTTTCCCTTCGATGTAGGAAAATTTTTGCAAAATATATGTCCAGCTGTGTGAAAGCAGAGGCTTCAAACTTTAAAACTAGCCAAAGTTTATCGATGTACGATGTTTCTTTACAAAGATACAGCATTTCAAAGATTGACAGTTTTTCGATCAAAATTTTTCATCCCTTAACTTTGCTCATGAATATATATTGTATCCAATTTCATCTTAACGCGTGTTTAAGACATACATATTTTAAAATACGTTTAATTAATTAGAAATATGTTCTTAATTAAATATTTATACATAGCCTTGTCGACGATTTTAGCGAACCAAATTAACAATGTTGAATATGGACAGAAGTTTCGTATGACACCAATATTGTTATAGTAATTTTGCTAAATTCAGCAAAAAATTCCGTTGTAATATATCTATGACAAAAAATCTGCGCGAACTTTTACCGTCACTTAATCTTGAAAAGAGGAAATCAAACGAAAAGCGTGAAAATATTTCACAATATTTATATTACAAACTCGTAACTCAAAGCTCGGGTTTTAATCATCCGGCAAATGTTTGTCGCTGTTTCGTCGCCCAATAATAATATTGTACTCGCTACGTTTACCTATGTATGTTTTGTAACATCACGCAAATAAACTGCGTTTCCACTGAATACTTTACAAAATTATCCATCTTCGTGCAAATAGGAAGTGCAATTTCAAGCATCAAAAGATATCAAAATATCGCTGAAACGTAACGTATGCTTGAAAGAGAGTATAAAAACAAGACAACGGAATTAAAACACAACAGGAGGGAGAAATTGCAATTGCAATTTACTCAGAAGCACGATGTGAATAAGAGAAAAGGAAATCGTGGTATTTCCTGACGTTGGAAAATTATAGGAAATTCGTATGATCGTGTTGATAGAATTAATCACGGTAATGGTTAGGTATTAGGTTGTAACATAAATTCGTAACGTTTTTCCACCGTGTTTTTCAACCAAATAACTTTGCATACTCGTATCCCAATGCAGCTAGGTTATAGTTGTTGTTTCTAAGTGCCAAGGATTTTCTACAATCAATACACAATTTTTAACATTTCGTAAATCTTGCAATTTGCTCTTATATTAATGTTAAGTCTGCTCTTAATTCCTTGAACATTATGGCTCGTCACTGAAAGTGCATTCCACGGTGGCACACATTTTTCATGATTGCATATATTATACAAACGATGCATACGTAACTATATATTTAAATAACAAACTAACTTCATACTCTAAATATTTTAAAGGATTTTGTGTAAGAAAAATGATAGGAAACGTGCACAACTTTATTTATACACACAAGAATTTTTATAATACGAATATGTACGCCATTCCCATTGTGTATCGACTTTAATCATGATGTACATATGACGTAACTAATTAAAGGGTTAAATTAAAGACGTAGCTACCAGATAATGAGAACAAGTGTTTCGAACTTCGGATTGAGTTCGGATAAAGTAAAATACCTTCGTACAACAGAATGTTATCTGTTGTATCAGATTTTTCATTTCATTTAACCATCAAATATATCCATCTATTTCGTTCAGTAAAATTGTATCGAGTACTATTTAGCAATAAAATTCGTCACTCATGGGATAATTTTACCCTTTGCACTTCGTTGTCACTGTCATGAAGACACGCATGAATTTCCTGAAAAATCAAGACGTAAGATTTCTATTCATTTACGCCAATTCAGTTCTCATTTCCTTCAAAACGAAGCAAATCGAAGAAAACTTTTCCTTCCCCTTTCCTGAATACGTAATACCTTAAATTCTTACAGAAGCCGTATGAACGCGTTAGAATTATCTCTAGATCATACTATTGAAAAGATTTTGAAGCGCAAAAAGTTGATAGTAAACTTCTAATTCATCCGTTTCGGGGTTCCTTTGACTTGGAGACTCGGCCGGGAAAGCCTGGGGAGATCTCTCGGCGGAAATTTAGGTGAGTTGCCATGTACGTCACATAGTCTAACGTACTGGAGCACTTCGGGAACCCTTGTTCCACAATATACAGCTTTCGTTACGTACATACATTTAAGCAGGTGCACGCTACTCGCACACAGATAACGAAGATTGTACGTTGCTTGGCCACTATATTATCCAGGACTTAATCGTCCGGGCTTGCAAAGTTTTTATGGGTCATAATTCAAACTTTTCACGGGGTATTCTTTAAGGGGTAAGAACGACCCAGGTATCCCGGAAGTCCCTCCTTTATTCCAACGTGAAGAAGGTACGAAGGTGGAATTACGCGGTCAAAGGATGCCCAGTCTACTGTGTTTCGTTGCAGTAAATTTTTACGATTCCCAACCGCTATCAGGAAATCCGTGTATCTGTTAACGTCGACGTCCTTCGACTAAGTGGAGTAATTAACCCCTTGCGCTACGATCATTTTATTTCTTACGTAAGCTAGCGTTAGTTGATTACTACCTTTATAGAGTGTCGCGAACAAATCGATTAAATATTGTAGATAAGTTTTAGTTAATAGCCGCCAATCTTATAATACAAAGTTAAGCTTAGAGTTCAAATTAAATTGTATCTTTATTGATAGGCGTTTTTGTCGAACCTGTGCCATAATTCATAGAATAAGCGTGACTCGTTATTGTGGGGCAAGGGGTTAAATATTGTTTCAATTTTATTTCTAAAAATATGAATTTCTATAGAAATAAAATATTTGTTTATCAGTACAAACGAAATTATTCTATCGATGACTATAAATTACGTAAATAGTGTAATTGGACTTTAATAAGAAGTAAATATTCGTCCCCTAATCGATTATTCTCTTTAATTTCTTTTCATAATCTATAATTCTTTCAGATAGAAAAGTCAAGCAATATTTTACCATTATTAATAAGATGAAATAATTAAATCTGCCTTTTATATCTTATATTTTCTCTCACAGAGACATTTTCACGAATTCCACAGAAATATTTATATTTATATAACTGGTACACCTTTCATATAACTATAGAAACATGAAGCAATATTTGACTATTATTGGAGCGACAAAATAATTAAATCTGGTTTTTATATTTCATATTTTCTCATACCGAGATATGAGCATCGATTCTACACATAAATATTCATATTTGTACAAGTGGAACAGTTTTTATACAACCAGACATCAACTGTGAAACAGAAATGATGCAAATGGAACGAAAGTGGTAGAAAAAGACATCGTAACTGAAACAGAGCTAATGCTACTATTGTTAAAAAGTATGATTGGTACGGGCAGGAATACCAGTTGCACGTTAACATTCGAGTATCATGAGCCCGTAGACGAAAACAATCAAAGATTGCGCGGATATTCGTATCGAGTACACAGGATAATTGTCCCGTCGCGTCGTCATGAATTCCATGAATTCGTCGTTCGAGGGAACGACGATCATGCGTTTTCCGCGCGAATGAATAGCGCCCGAAGCAATCAACGACCCGTAATAGGCTCGAATTCCGTGTAAAACTCTCGGCCACGTCGTCGTCGCAATTCGATGCATCGTGATTGAGAACAATACCCGTTCCGCTTGAAAAGTGGATGAACGAATTGCCGGGGAAATAACGGCGACCGAAAGTGTCTTGAATGTTTTAGAAACGAATCGGTGGTTTGGAAAATTCCGCGTCGGTCTCAGCAGACTTGGCTAATTCGATACAGTTTTTGCACGTGGATGAATTATCGCTTGGAACGAACCTGTGCTTCATTCTTGACGGAATATTTCCACCGTATTGCGATGGGAGACTGTTTCCTAAAACAACATAAATGTCCCTATAACCGACATTTTAATTATTCTATTTAATAGCAAAGTAATGTACGAAGAGTCGTAAACGAACATTTAATACCAAATTTGGACTTCGGTTTATGTGACAAAACATAGATATTATATACATATTCGTTTACGCTTAATATTCGAAAGTAAATATTAGAAGGTAAATGTGCTGTTGAACATTAAAACGTGACCAATGTAATTATAAAGTATGGGTCGTGTCGTAATTCAGTAAAGGCGATACGTTTTCTATATATTTATCTTATATCTGTTACAAAAACTAATATATGTGAAACGTGTTTCTATTTAAATGACAACGTTTTTAAGTGACAGTAATGGGGACATTGGACTTTGTTGTACATTTTCAATTAATTAGTAATTAATCATTGGTCTTAACATCGTGATATGAGAAAACCGTTTTTAGTCACGGAATAATAAACAATTTATAACAATATTAACGATTATTCCAAGATTGTATTATTCCATGCATTTTATATGTCATTCCATAAAATCCTCTAATAATACATTCCACAGTCTTTATCTGAATTTAAATTGTAAAAGAGATTATCAAAGAGACACTAATGTAAATATTTTATCAATTTCTCTACGTTTTTAATGCATAAAAATTCAGATAAGTGTAATGAGAAATTTATTAAATCTACCGATGGAGATATGTGAAATATATATGACGACAAAAGAGGATAAACAGTTCATGTTGTACAGAGTTAATCGATTTGCCAAATGGACGGCTGAAATATGAATTTGCATAAAAATCCGCAGCGTCTACTCGTAACATTTGTTATTCCCGATCGCAGCCTCGATAATGCATCAAGGTAGTACGAACGCTGCATAAGATTGCGGCCTGTAGATGCAAATCCCAACAGAGTTGAGATACCACACTTTCATACCATGAGGCGCTTTCGGAATTAACCCCCTCTACTTCACCCTTCACCCCTTTCTGTTGCGCCACGGAAAATTGGTCCGTGGGCGCGTGTAATTTCACTATAAATTTATCGCGACTAGCGTTAATGCACCGAAAGTGTTTGGTTAGTCCGTTGTTTGCTTTGTGTGCGTCGCGTTGCAAATTCATTCGACTTGTCGTTTTGCAAAGGCATCCTCTAGCCACGTTTCCTCGCGGTCGCTGCATTAACCCGCTTTACGAAACGGATTTAAGAGAATCGTCCCCCGTTTCCCTTTCGTTACCCATTCCTCGGATTACCCCCTAAAATGCCACGGATTTGTCGCGATCGAACTGATCGATTTCTTTTCTCCCGGGGCAAAAGTGGAAATGAATTCTTCAGGGCAAAGTCGAGGCGATATGCCATTTCAAATATATGAGATTTGGGAAATTTTAGGCTTTGAAATTTTCGCATACAGGGCGAGTCACAAAATTATTGGCAAGGGTGGAAAAGTAATAGAGATAGAAAAAGTAAGAGAATATTTTAACCCTTTTGCTACGGCGGATTTACGGAAATTGTAAAAATACCGAATTACATTGAGCTAAATTCATGTTCTTCTTCCAATTCTTATCGGTTCTTCGGAT
This sequence comes from Eucera pruinosa, assembly GCA_028830335.1. Lineage (NCBI taxonomy): Eukaryota > Metazoa > Arthropoda > Insecta > Hymenoptera > Apidae > Eucera > Eucera pruinosa. The sequence goes on from JAMYCR010000001.1 coordinate 14,848,042, forward strand.
AATGAAGAATTTCAGGTATTTCAAGATGTCAATAGTATTTTTCTTACCAAACTATATATCTTATTCAAGTTTGATTCGCAACGAAAGAAAAATTTATCTGATGCTTGTTGAGCTTGAAAGTTTAACAGCCACGATAGAGATTCAAGTTCTTTTGGTTAATTTTAGGTCACTTAAAAATATGCATAATTAAGGCAAAATAATTAAATTTATATTAATTGCAGATTTTGAATATTCTTGTATTTACGTAGAGTTGTATAATTTTGCTTTGATATTTGAAATATTCAGTTCCTCCTTTTCATGTTCCGCACGGTCCTTATGAAATTTAAGGATGGTGTAGGATTAAATTTCAGGTCCAATATAGTAGAAGATCCTCTTGTTATTAAATGGAAATTTAATGCGTTAATATCATGAAGTACCATATCTCATTAATTTTAATATGAACCGCGATTAAAAATCATATTCGTACTTTATTTGAAGGAAAAATTAACTCGAACTCTTGATCAAACTTAATTTCAAATTACGTAACACGATACATTATAGCACTGTTCAAGAATCTAAGGCCACCTACCAAAAACTATATTTTCTTGTTTTACAAATAAGTTTAAGCATTTTAATTATGTCCTGTTTTTTACGAAGCATTCAATTCAAGTATTATTACTAGTTGCGGTAAGAAATATTAATAATTAATATTTTGGTGGTCTCACGTTGCTTTTTAAAACTGTTCTTGTGATAAAAGTACTGAATATATTTTTAATAAATTTATTTGATATTTGCTGACATTCTATTTTCGATTTATACTAATCTGAGAACATTCTAAAATCTAAATTCAATCTGAGGACACCTAAAATCTAAATCTAATCTGATCCTTACATCTAAATCTAATCCGTAGGCATTCGAAAATCTAAATCTAATCTGGCTTCAAAATCTAAATCTAATCTTAAGATATCTTCAAGTACAATTTCCTCTTTTTGGCTTCTTTCCTCTTTCTGTCTTATATTACATAATCCAATAAGGAATATTTTTGCTAGTTCTCTCTTTCCTCGCTGTGGAATTTCTAAACAAAAATTTTAATCAAATAAAGACACGAAAGTGATATGATAAAAAAAAGAAAACATGCTTCTATCAATTTATATATTTGCATAAAAGCTTTCTACAAATATGTAGAGGTGAAAAATGTTTAAAACATGATCACCATGAGTCTATACAACCTTGCAAATCTTTTCGATGTTTTTTATATTCCCGGAGAGTGTTTACTTCCTTCTACGCGATTTTTGAATCGAGTGACAAACTGTTGCGCGTGTCGAAATGTAAGCATAAAAGCTGCTTAAAGGTCAGATTACGCGAACATCCAGGTTACAGCAACGCTGTAAAGAGACAGACTTGAAGAGGCAAACTGGACGAAATACTTTTACTGGCGACATTTCTCGCAATGCACCGAGCATTCGTGTCGCCAAATATCACCGATAATTGTGTCTTCTTTCACGATAAAAACAATCGTGTTCCAGATTTCATTTTTAAATCTTAATTTTCACCCTTTCTTCCTCGTCCTTCATAAATATTTATTTATACTTGTCTCGTGTTTTAGATAAATATTTATACAAAAATTGTACGTTCATGTTGTAAATATTATTTGTGGAATTAGTAATACGTGGACTGTGGATATTTATGCAATTTCCTATTTTTACTAGTGTTAACTTTTTCGATAAAAAGGCACTAAAGACTGTCGTTACTTTCGAATAGAAAGTTCAACCATCCATTAACAGGAATTCCTTCTATCTACGTAATTTATTGCTCAACAGACATAATAATGACAATTTTTAGCAAATTTATATTACCTACTACAATTATAAACGCCGCGGTACACTTTGAATTATAGACACGTACATCATAGTGGTGAATGGAAGAATAAATTCAAATTACACATAGCTTGGTAATAAATCAATCTCTGTTGAAAATTCGCAACTAATCGTAAGAAACAAAACTTCAAGACTCGAAAATTTATTATTCGGTAAAGTCAAGAATGTAAAAAATAGATAAAATCTTCCGATAATGCTAGTTGCATTACTTTACTACTAGCTTATACTTAGTTTACTACAATGCTAGTTATCTTTTTCTCAAAACTCTCGACTCTCGCTGTATATATATTAAAACCGCGAAATAGTCATTTACAAGACGCGACGCGACGGTCTAAGGAATTTACACGCGTATCACGTTGGCCGCAGATTTATTCTTATCTGTCGATGGGATTGAACAATGTTTGTCGTATCGGCAGAAATTCGAACACCGGTTCGTAACGCGTTAAATGAGCCTAGGCATAACACACGACGAAGGATTAAGGGGGATCGAGATCCGAACGTCGTCGTTCTCCGAGGTCAGTATTCCGAAATCGAGTCTAACTCGGTCGCGTTACGTCTATCGAATCGACTGATTCGTCTCTCGGATAGTTAACCGGGGTGAGTTTGGATTTTATGGCCGGCTACGGCGTGTTTATGGTTACGACGATATGAGAGCCGTGGCGCCAGCCTGACGTATGATTCTAAGGTACAACAATTTTTTAACGTAAATAACGCGATTTATCTGCTGGACGCAGAATAGTACATGGCCGATGGTAAATACTTGCGTCGTTTTCTGGACGTCGTGCCTTAATATCGAAGCATTCCTAACGTTATACTCGTTTCGTAAGAATTGCGGTTTCTCCGATTCCATTTTTCCCCGAGGTCCCCGAGTATGCGGGTCCATTTAAAGGTCTTCCAAAAGATTATGACGTCAAATTCCAGAAAATATTAGGCAGTGGAAAAAATTCATGTGACTTTCCTGTTGGAAATACAGTGAAAGTGAAAAATAAGTATACAACTCACAAAAATAAAATTGAGTGACATTGTAAGATATTGTAAAATATAAGAAATTATAAGAATTAGAGTTTCATCATAATGTTGCTTATCGTAAATGAATAAGTATTGTGTAGTAATGATATAATTATAGCATTACTTACGATAAATAAATTGAATGAAATTATAAGATATCGTAGGATATAAGAAATTATAAGAATTAGAGCTTGATCATAGTGTTATTCATAGCAAATAAATAAGTATTGTGTAGTAATAATATAATTATAATATTACCTACGATAAATAAATTGTAATATAATTACGATATAATTTACAGTGGACTGACTACAGTATAAATTCATTTCTGTAAAGTGTGTACTCACTTTTGACTCTTACTGTATGTAAAAATATGTAGGTAAATTATTTATTGATACATTTAATATGTTCCTTTATATTTCTTCTGTGTATCACAGTAGAAGACATTTTAACATGAGGATTTGATTTTAATACAACTTTAAGTGAATATAGGAAATTAAGTGATGAGCATACCTAGTTACAAAATGATCTAGGAAACAAACCTTCGTAAAAAATGTACACCGAAGGGGTGAAACCAACCCCTGTGATTTTTTCCTCTCTCAGATTCGAGAGATATCGATTGACAATACGAAAAAGTAAGAGTCATACAGTAGGCATCAAGTGTACTTCATCTGTATTCCCAGGTCTCATAAACCAAGTCCACCCTTTTGCACGAGGAATCTATTAGACACAAAAGAAACCATTCACCCCTACGTATGTACCTAGGGACCAAAACTCCTCTTCTAAATATTAACATTATATCGATGGCTTGCAGCATAAATATTGTATGTTCACTTTTAGTGTTTGTATAAAAATTGAAAAATATGGATTTAAAATAATTCTTTAGGCAATAAAATCCATTGTCCTTTAATGAAAGTTTAACATAATGATCAAATTGTTACGCCACATGAAAGTTTTAGCACTGAGGACATGTCTACACAGAATAACTTATTTTACACGAAAAACCGATTTAGACTAGATTAGCTTCTGTGCCCTCTATTTATAAGTACAGATTTCGTTGCATTCCTCTGCAATTTAAGGAATTTCTTGATACTAGAATTACCAACGATTAAAGTATACTTATTTGTACCAAAGAAATAAACACGGTAGACACTTGCAAAGCCCATGTGATTGAAGTACAATAAGTTTTCATTTGTATCTTGTACAGAAAAGCACGGAATATTCTAAAAAATGCACCGCTGTTTTATGTGATTTTTATGCTAAATTTGTAACCAGTCATTTTACCTGTCTCTGTAATTCCATTGTTAAAGAAGAGAACTCAAGATTGGCTCAAAACTACCTGAAAGACAGGGTCAAACATAATTTCATCATTAGCGAACATGGTCTCTGTAAACCGGAGCTTAAATCGACCAATACTGGTAGCTTACTTACGCTAGTACCAAGAGTATACGTTTCACGGCATCAGTATTTCACCCAAACCAGTCTCAGTTTCACCTTTATACAATAAAGTTGAGTCCGTGGGACGAAGTGTTCGTCCAACAAAGCCACGCTCTTCGACTCTTTTCATGCAGTTTTAATGAGGTGATACCGGTCCCAGACTAGCGATGGGTGGCACCCAACGGCGACGGATCCTCGCTCGAAAGGCCCCAAGTGTTTCCTTCTTCGCTTTCAGCGTAACAAAGCAACCCTCGCCTCTTCGTTCTTCTGCATTCGCTCTCGAGAAGCCGCCTGTGGCTTCGAGAGCGTCTCGAAGCAATCGAACAACGCGACGTCGTGGGTCTGCGGACGTCGTGCATGCATAGGAACAAGGATCAAAGGGCAGGAAACAACGGACCGAGCAATTTATTGCTTTGAAACAGAAGTCTCAAGCTTCGCTATGCTCGGCTTTCCTCCTTTTCTTCCTTGCAAACCCGGAATCCCATTTCCACTGTGCTTCTTGCTAGTCGAAGGGATGCAAGATTAGACCAAAAGGGATGAAACGTTGCCATTGAAGGGTTACCCGAAGACTTGTGTACTCTCCCTTTGCGTGTTATATGGAACTTTTGAGAAATTTCCTCCGCTTTGATCGACGTTGAGGATACTTAGTTGAACGAGATGGTATTTGATCAAGAAAAGGTTTTTTGAAGGTATCTGTTCATTTTGCTGACTGGTTAAGAGTTAATTCTTATTTGCCCTTGCGTTAGTTTGTACAGTTTTTAAGTCTGGAGGCAATTAGTTGGTTCAAACTTCAAGTATTTACATATTATATTTTATATCATTTTTTCTTTATAATTCCGACTGTATATCGTTACTTTCCATCTATTGGCTTGAAACAGATTTAATAGTAATAAAATCGTCTAAAATCGTCGAATTTCCCTTAATTGTTTTTGAGCAATGTATATTAATTATGATTATTATTGAAGGAATGAAAAATATTATAAAACCTACGAAAAATATTAGCTGCTCGAAATTTTACAATTGAAGCGTCCATAATAAAAATAACCCTCGGCAACATTTTCCCAGAAGAGCAAAATAATACTCTACAATATTTAATTTTTCCTTAATAAATTTCAAGCATTTTAATAAAACATTCATCATGTTGCACTATTGCTGTATATTCTACTCGTAATTGCAATGCAGAATCAATTATATTCAATTAAATTGTATTGTACCTCATAATTGTAATTATTAATTTCTACAAGGGTTGTCATTCATACGAACTCTTCAATTTATCGCTACTAAATTAATTCAGTCCCTTCTATTTCTCTCAGCAAAGTATTAAACATTTTCTGTCTATAATTTATATTAAAATTCCGCTGTAAAAATTTGTGCCGTCGTGTTTACGCAAAACGCGATACCTTTGATCCTTTCGAGCGAAAAAATTTACGCGCGTGCAAGAATGCAACGGCAGAACGGAAACTTCTGCATTTTGTATCGACTTCGCCTATTCCTCTCTCTTTTTCGTTTCTTTCCTTTTTGCACGACGGCTAGCTTTGGTGACGTTTTTTTGGAGCCGGTGCGCCGTAGCCAGAAAATTATACGACCCACGATATAAACCCGCTGCCGCGAAACTTTTATATTGCAGCACGAAATTTGGGGTTAATTATTACGCATCGTCCTTACTGTTCAGCCGATTCTAGCGAATGTTCGTTGCTCTTTTTTTCCTTTACGCTTGGACAATTATTGCTCCGGACTATTTAAATGGTCGATGTAATTTATGCCAGTACCAATTGCTAAAATCGTTTGTTAATTCCATTCTCATCCAGGTTGATATTTTTATACACTATTTTTATCTTTTCGTCGATTTTTGAGGTACTTTCAACCAATCGAAGCTTAAGCTTTTCCCCTTTTCATTGATTTTTGATGAAGCTTTAATTAATCGAAGTTTACACTGTTTGGGTTGCATTTGATTTAGTATAAGTAATTAAATGCGGGTTTTTAGATACGAATTCATATTTTTAAAAACACGACCAGCGGAATGGAATCGAAACAGAAATTAGTTTCATCCTCAAAATATAATAATATTATACCTTGCATTAGATATTTTATATAATTTTCCATATTATTTGCATCTTGCAATTATTTACAATAGTTACATTTCCCATAAATGCATAAGAGTCAACAGTTTAGTTATTAAGCAATGAATAGTCTTTTCACTCGTGGTGAGCTTTTGTGTATTATCATGATCTTCCCATCGATTTTTCGATGAGACTGATGAAACCTAATTAACTAAGTTCAATTTTCTTACTTAGCAGTTTTAATTTGGATCGTTTTAGTAATGTTTATTTAGAATAAATGATGTAAACCTGTATAAATATCGGAAATAGTCGAACTTATAAACAATAAGATGCATAAATTAATTCGATACCTGTTTGCATAGACCTCCACCTTTATTTGCAACATTTTAATTCGTTTGAACACGATTTAATTCATTCGATACCTCATTAATAATCGTATTGAATAATAAACATAGTTCGAAGCTTGTAATGTGCAGGTATTAAATTGAATTTAATTAAAAAGAACCATTCTACAACGTCCCTAAATCTTAATCGCGAAGCTGTAACGAAAGGACTCTAATCTGTCATGAGGAAGGTGTGATTGCGATAATTAAATTGATCAATCGTTTGATCACTTGTCACTTCTCGGCCATCCATCAACAACGATGTGAAGGACGCTTGAGATACAATTATGAACTTGGCATTAATTGATATCAGCCAGTCTTAGCAGCAATCGAATATTCGATAACCCATCGATAATCGAGTAACTCGCGTTTCAGTTTATACGCGAAAAAACTAGACTAGAAAGAATTTATCGGTTATTAGAGCCAGGGCAGTACTCAAAGTATTAATAAAGTGCACAAAAAAAGTATTTAATTTTAACTATGTGGCGGCTCTGCTGCACCTACCACTAGAGGGATATACGAAGTATGATTTTCTCGAAAGCACTCGCTCCAACTACCTCGTCCATATATATACCGCCTCTAACCTTCCCTCCAACGTCTAAGGCAGGGCCTGTTAGGTAGCCTTACTGATGGGTCCACTACCAGGCCCAGGACGAAACGCCAACACCCTCCCTTTTTCCTATCCTATCCCCTCTCGACAGCATCACAATTAATTATACATAATGGGTTGTATAAAATTCAAACGCATCGTGAAACGTTGTGGCACTTTTCGACGTGAAATTTTGAACAGCTCGAACGGTTAATAAACTTTAATTAACTTCATTTCAATGTGCAAGATTCTAAGATTGAGGATTGCTAAGTTATAAATTAAGCATGATATTTTTGTATTCGACTCGATGTCATAAGTAGAAAGTATCCAACATTCCAGCAAATAATTTTCGAAAGATTCGTAAGGCAAGAGATTAATGCGTCGGGTTAAGAGAATGAAGATTAATCAGAGAGTAATATCGCATCCTGGAAACAAGGCGCGCGCGCGCGCGTTGCTTAGAATTCAACGCCAGGCACGGTCCATATGAAACACACCCGCTACAAAGCACAACCGTACGAAGTCGTGACGCGGAAACTACGTAGATAATTCAGAGTTCGACGTAGCGCGATATATTCGAGATTTTTGCCCTACTTTCGTAGATTTGTATCCGCTGGATCCAAGGTGACGTGTGCAGAATCAGCGGGTGGCAAGTAAATGGCTGTTCGCGGGAATGTTGCATCGAATTCTAAAAAGTTCACGGTACTCGAATATGTACACGTGCACACTGTACACGAGTACACGTGTATCTGAGCACGTGTACCGTGCACACACACACACACATACGGTAAGATCGGAATGGCCGAAGATTACGTTAGGGAGCTTTTTATATGCAAGTCCACACGTACACCGTACGAGGCTGTACCGCGATATTTGACTTTTCTGCTTCCGTTTCGCGGCAACCAGTCCGCGCCACTGGCCGGCACCACAGACTTTAAATCGTTTTATTTGTTCGGATTACTTTCATTTTCTATTCATTTATGGTAAACGAGCTAAATATTACGTTCCGTTTTGCCTTTGGGTTTGTGCAAGGAAATGTCGATTTTCATTTCGGTTGGTAGGTAGTTTGGTTTAAATTGATTCCTTCGTAATTGGAATTTTTCTCGTTTTACAGAGAACGAAATTTATGGGTGATTGGATTTGTACAATGTAACTGTGAAATTGGGAACTAATAGCTGTTAATAAACTGCGGATGTTGATGCATTTATAGAAAATTCAGGTGTAGTAAAAGGTAGGGAATGCAATCGGTATGGAAAATTATATAAAATATTTAAAATAAAGTATATGTTATTATATTTTCAGGGCGAAACTGATTTTTGTTTAGGTTTCATCTTACTGGTCGTGGTTTCAAACATATGAATTTCCACAAAGATCCGCAGTCTAACTATTATAAACCGGTCGTTTGATATCAGTGCAATATTGTGGTAAGAAAATACCATAATACTGTAATGAAAAGATGAAATGAATTGTAATATGGAATTCAACGTGCTAAACGTAATTTTGGTTTTTCTGTTGGACCATTTCATTTTGATTAGTAATTTTTTAATATATATTGTATATATGTATTATATAATAATACCTGTTTTGTATAATTTCAAATATTACATTGTGGAGCTGTAGAGAGGGGATATGATAGGAAAAAGGAAGGGTGTTGCGTTTCGTCCTGGGCCTGCTAGTAGACTCATCAGTAAGGCTACCTAGCAGGACCTGCCTTAGACTTGGGATATTGGAAGGAAGGTTAAAGGCGGTATATATATGGACGAGGTAGTTGGAGCGAGTACTTTCGAGAAAGCCTATTTCGTATGTCCCTCTAGTGGTGGGTGCAGGAGAGCCGCCACATACATATATAATATAATAAATAGTATATATGTTGTACAATAATTTATCTTATTGCTGGTTTAGTAGTAGTATTATATATTTTTTTCGAATAGATATCCTTTCAATTTCTTTGGTACAAATAACTACACCTTAAACACCGTTCTACCATAAAGTATGCCTCCAAAGTTCCACAATTAACGATTACAATCTAATTAAATAAGAAATATACCGAGTGGAGAAGTATTCGACTAATTTCGTGAATCACTGTACCTGTAACGTAAAACTCTGCTATTTTTTCAAATCCCTTCGGCGATAGCCATAATGTATTCAACACGGCAGAACGTAGAACGTATTATCGCTATTAACAATTCTCTCGCATTGGAAGCCATTTGGAATAGGGAAAAAGGGGGCTGAAGCCTGGTGGTGAAATTTTTCTGATCCCACCTGCGTCGAATTATTTCTGTCTTTCCCTTTTCTCGGCACCCTTGTCATCCCGATGGAAGAGAATAACGTCAGCTTGGCCGACCAGAGAAATTAGAATATTACGTACAGGGCTGTCAGCGAATGAGAATAATAATTAGAGACCGGAGCGTAACCGCTCGTGCGAAAATAATTCTATCCCGAAGGAATATATACGGTATGACGATATAAAATTCGGTGAAACTGCGCTTCGAATCGCCGTATTGGAAACTTGTGATTCGCTCTCTCCATGCACGCTTTCATTCATCATGAATATTAATCTCAACCACAAACACTGAAATAAACTTTATTAAATTTAAAGCAGCTCGTACGCTTTGACCGTTTTTTAGCGATTTGTACTATGTTAGATTGTTTGGAAAGTTCGTAGCGATATTTGAGGGATTTAAAAGTAGTACAGGATAATAAATGTTACATTATTGTGTAATATCGTATATAACATTGAGTAATTTCACAACACGTTTCTCAATAATGAATTTCTGCGAATAGCTATTCTGTTCCTCTAATCTATTCAATTTCTGATGATTACTAACAATATCGTTATTAACATTTTAATATTGCTAATACTAAGGGTTTAAAATATCTCAATGATACGAATTTATTTGTCTAACAATCTGAAATTTTTTGTTTAGATCTTGGACTCCAATATCCATATGTTATGCCATATATAACCGGTAACCATAATTTATTATATTATGGTCGTTTGTAACGGTAAAAAACAAAGCATAAAAATAAAAATTAATAATTATCTCCCGAAGATTTTTCATTTACATTCGGTAAATCATTTAATTTTCTAAAGGGGTTTTACTAGACAAAATAAACGCTGCTTACGAACAGAAAAAAGAATATAAAGGTTCAGAGTTTCAAGAGTTTAAGTTCCAAACTAGAATCTAGTGATTAGCTTTAGATCCATCGCTACTTTTTAATCCATTTTGCTGTAAAAAAAAAGACACCTGTATACGACAACACGCGTGTTTGACGCGAAAAAGCATCAGGTGGTGAGCCCGAAAAATCCATCGATCGAAAAACACCAGGTGATTCGCGGCCGTGTCACGAGGATTTACACGAACAACGAGTAACATTGTCAGCAACAGCACTGGCCACCTTTCGCCAACAAAAGGGAGGGAAGAAGAACAGTGTGTCGCGTGTTAAAGGGATGGGGAACCGCGTGCCATGCGATGCAACTTCCATAACGAACAAAAACGTGGTATGTTGGTAGCAGCGGCGAAGGGGTGTTAAATTAGCAGCGAAAGAGACAGCTTGAAAAGAGGTTCCACCAGCATACACCGTGTCTATGCGTTACATTTTATGCAAATAGTTCGACAGGCGGTCATCCATTAAATAGCATTTCACCCTATCGCGGCTTACAAAGGCTTCGGACATATTTCGCATTTACAACAACTACCTGAATCCGTGTAGTACGTCTGCCGGGTGAACGCGTCGCGAAAATTTTGATACGATCGTAATCCTGGACGCGAACCTATTTCACGCTTGTAATAACGTTTGTTTGGAAACGCCGGCATAAATACGGGGCGCGACGACGTGAATAGGAAACCAACAACGGTCACTTGGTTGTCCATTGAAAACGGTAACGTTCGATTGGTAAACAATTAGAATCGATTTGACTAATTGTGAGAGACCTTTGCAGTACAATTAAGCGTAACATTGTTTTTTAGTTTTGTTTTCTTTACTATTTTTCGATTAATATGGAAAACGTGGACATCTTTGGTGGATTGTTCTGGAAATTGATTTGTAAAATTGATTTGTATTGGGTTCGTGCAAAAGTTTCAATCTTGCCTTAACGATGTTAAAACCGTTAAAATTAAAAGTTAAGGCTGAAACTTTTGTATACGCTTAATATTATTTCCTCGCTGATATTTAAATCTACTGAGAAAATTATATTTTACAATAGTCATTTTTTTTTCAAACTATATATTCCAAGTTATCACTTTTTAATTATTTTAATATCAACATTAATATTCATATTTCGATTTTAGCTGTCACCACACATGAAAGTAATTTGAATATTTTCTTTCAGTAGTGTAAATTGAAATATAAATATTAATTGAAAGATAAATATTGAAAAATACATAGATGGATACTTAATCGAACAGTTTATCGGCTAATAATGATTCATGGAAATATTCGATTGGTTATTCGGGTCCTTTTATTAAAGAAAACGTTTATTGACATATCAATTTATCATCCGGGTTGGTCGCATAAAATTTCGTTTGACTTTAATACACGAGGAGCGCAATAAATGAAACCGTCGCCTTTACAAATTTATGTTCCATCTGCTGCATTTTTGCTCGTATATCAGTGATATCATCGAACCTTGAAGGTAAAATCGATCGTCAAACTTTGCTGCCTTCCATAAAATACCGCGCGTTTTTAAAATTGCTTTTTTGATTGTAATGTAATAACACAATTCGTACGATTGAATTGTACATCCGTACAAAGGATTAAGAATATTTTTAAAAACTAATTTACAAAGTCTTCGTGCGAAGACCTTTTCCGCTTTGACATTTTCTAAGCTAAGATTTTTAAATAACTTTGTCTCTCAAAGAAAATTAGGATATCGAAAATGTTAGTAAAAATAAAATATTCCATGCTGCGTAAAATGTCAAGGAAAATTGAGATATTCAAAGTTTTATTAAAACTGTAATATTCGATGTTCTGTAAAGTGGCAAAGAAAATTAGGTCCCTGAGAGCACATTAAAATTGAAACAATTTATATATATATTGCACAAGTAAAGACCGAACCTCGATAATTGACAAAACTTTCAATTTACGTATACGGATATTTCTTTCATCCATCGTATAACTTTTTATTACTAAAATTTTATTTTGCTTATGAAAGAGATACATATACACCGTTAAAAACAATTAGGACCACAAACGATCACGACTAGTGAATCTTGCAATTGTTTTTTCCATGTTACTTCGATTCTGGTCTTAAATTCAATCTTTTTCATAATACTTCACCAATAGTATGACAATCTATTAAGTTCATATCATTTATTTCCATCTTTTCGCTTAAAACAAGTAGGAATAATAGAATCATTCAGAGTTGCGATATTCCAAATGTCTTAAGCAGTGTCATTGGTTATTATTTATAGTATATATATATTATTATAATTGACAATTGATATTGGGTTCATGCATATAAAACATGATTTTCCAAAGTAAAATTTTTCAATACTCTCTATGCGCATACATAATAATTAAAATAATTCATACAATTACTCAGTTTCACTATTCTACATTTATAAGAATCACCAATTTTAGAATTTCTCGATCTTCTGTTTAATTCATTATCCGATGAAGAATTATCAATATTGAATTTTGCAAATCAACGTTCGATTGTTCGAATATTTATACAGGCTACTCCAAGTGCGATGTTTGTATTTACAGTAATTTTTGTGGATATTTTCCAAATTTATACTCTTCCAGTTTATTTATGATGTCGCATTAAGTTGTTACTTATATCGAACAGAAAATAATTAGGTCCTTTTATTGACGTTTAATTCTAGTTTATTTGTGATGCCAAATTTATGATGTCGCATTAAGTAGTTACTTAAATAGAACATAAAATAGTTGGTTACTTTTTTGACGTATAAATGGTTAAGGAAATGAACTTTATTCCTCCACGTAGATGAACTTCGCAGAGGAACTAGCTTCCTATCTATTTAGGACACTTGTTCCTGAAACGACGTCGACGTCCTTCTTTCTAATTTCGCAGTCGCAAATAGAATTTCCACGCGCTTTGCACAAGCGTCGTTCTCTGTAGTCATTCGTGACTGCTCAGTACTGTCTTTATAGTTTCATAACTTGAGCGAAAGGTCAAGAAGATGGCGAAGATGCATTAGAATGGGAAAGTCAAGTGGCCGTTAACGGGGAGAAGTCAGTAAATGTGACAAAGAAAAATTATGTAAAGGAACAAAAACAATGTAGGTGAAAGAAATAAAGAATGTGCGAAGGGGGTAAGGAAAGAAAAGCAAAGTATTAAAGTACAAAAACGTAGCATGGGGGAGAAAGTAGAAAATTAGAAACAGACAAAGAGATATACGGTAGATTACAACAAAGAAACTCTTAATAGAAGTCACGAAAGAGTTCATTAAAATTATTTTTAATTGGAGTGAAAAATTTCTACTTCGCGAAGCTGAATCTTGTTACTTAATTCTAAAGAAATACCTTGATTCGATAGTTTGAAAGTTTAAATAATTTCCATTTGTAAAATTATAAAAATATTCTACGTTTTCGTACTTGTATACAAGTTATGTTATATTATTACATAATACATAATGCAACAAATTGTTACACAACATTGCTTCATTCATTATTAGGTGTATGCAATTGTTTTAGGTTAGACAACTTCATTGCCTTCAAAGCAATTTACTTTTGATTCAGCATTTATTCTCAACAAAATTAAATACTACTCTGTCTTAAATATAGTTGCTATTAGTCTATAACACTTTGTTGCATTTCGCAAATTCCAGACTCGTGCTCGAAAGAAAATTTGATCGTTTGCTAAAATAAATTCGTCGATCGATTAATGTATAATGAATTACTTATTGGTACACCTAATACAAATAGAAGGAAATTAAATGTAAATATTAAAACGTGCGTGTATACATCTAACATATTGACGCTGCCTGTTCTAGCAAAACTAAAAGAGGTTTTCTTAATCGACGTTGCAACTCGATGACAGTTTGCTGAAAGGCAGAATTGAAATGTGGAGTTAAGCGTTTGATAAGGGGTGAGTTAGAGAAAGCTCAGGAAGATGAGCTCACGAGATCATCAGAGCCAGAAAGGTCGGTTTCTTTACGGAAGCAAAGAGAAAACAAGAGTAAAGGATAGGAAGGGATAAAAGAGAACGGATGAAGACGGAATTTGTTGGCTACGTGTGTACATACCTACTTTATTCTGCTAGCTACTAGCAAAAGATAAAAAGGAAAGCTGCACAATTGCAGAGTATCATTATTCTTAAGAAAATTGACTTCTCCTGATTGCATAGCATAATTAAGTGTTGTTACCATGCAAATTCCGTATTCTTTTTCGTGTATTAATTACAAGGCTTGGATTTAAGAATCTTAAGCTTCACATTGCAATGCTGGGTTAAATTGACTGCAGCGTTTTTTTTTTGTCCAAAACCATACGCTTCGCGTTTTACACTTCATATTCATTGGAAAAATAATATAGTTAAATAAATTATTCCTCAATTTAAAATGTTTGAAGTTTCTATCAGAATTTTTTTAGACTTTTTCAGAAACTTTTACTCACTCAAAAACTTCTGGGATCAATATTACAAAAAATGTTTACAGTATTGGAGTTAAGAATCTAACTAAAACGTGAAAAAAAGAAATATAATTAGAAGAAGAAGTAGAAGTCAATGACATAGAAAATACGAAACTAAATATGTACTAAGTTGCTGCAAATTAAATGTCGTTTTTCCAGAGAAGGTAGATTTTGTACCATTTGATTCAACGTTTATCATTTTCGAGTGGTATCATGACTCGATTACATACGCTTTTAAATTCTCATTGAAACCTACTTTTGGTCCTCGATTGCTGTTCTTAATTCCCCCTTTGTAATTATACAGACGTTTACTGACCTCAAGTAAATATTCATGCGCTGTCTCATTGTTTGGATAGAAACTATGCATCATAGGTAATTAGTGTGCATGATATTCAAGATAAATCAACCTGATATATTGCAGAGCAAACTAAACAATACTCATCAATCCGTAGTAAACTATTATTATAGTCCACGTGAACAAAAATTAGTTTTGTTGCCACTCAACGAAAATATAATTATCGTATAATATGTATAAGGTACCGTTAAATAGTACGCGGAAACGAAATATTAAACATAAAAATAGGACAGAATATTGCATAAGGAATCAGAATTCGCATTAAACGAACAAAAACAGTGGAAAGCAGATTTTAAATACACGTATTATATTTAGGTAAAAATGAATGACGTTTCTACTGAGATGGTCCAGTTTATTATTATTAGTAGACTTCGAATTTTTATGTATTTTGGGCAAGTTTAAATGCGCAAAGACTAATAACTAATACTAATATTAACGAAGACTAACACAAATAAGCAGAAATATATAAAATATCGAAAGTAAAACGTATATTTTTATACTTAAAGGGTAAAGTAATCCCCTAATTATGATCCACTTCTCTATTCATGCTTATAAAAGTACAAAGCTGCATAAAAATTCGCAATACACTTATAACAATTGATTATCGCAATATTTTGTTGTAATTCCCATCCTTTTCAAATCGTTGTCTTCTTATTCTACTCTAAACTATAGTAAAGTCATATGTGACACTAACATGGTAAGGGGGCCAGGTAGTAGTCTGACGATATTATACAGGAATGAATCGTTTATCCTATACGTCGTCAATGCTTCTATCACCAATCTAATCAGAACTCGGGCACAACGTTATCATTAGTAATGGTGTGTTCGTAGCAACATTCTGGAACGTTGAAAAGCGTCGATTAACGGGTAACAAATGACGAACGATGCGACTTTCGCAAGGCAAAGACAAAATGCCAACAGAGTGAAAGAGGGCACATTAGTGCTAGCGTGCACATCCATGGACGGCGGCTTGCGTTTCGGCGGGGCAAAACAATGGCGCTTCGAAATTACGTATTCGCATGGATTGCAGCCGCTATTTAGTCGCTAATAATGCAAAGACTGGCAGTCGTATGCGTCGCTCTAATGGCCCGTCGGAGCTACAACCTGGACAATGTATCTTTCGAGGCGACATGGAACGATGCACTCGGAGAGAACCGAGGGAACACAGAGAGTTTTCCGCTCATGCAATCGAGATATCTAGAACCATGCAACAAAGATCCACGCTCCAAACCATTAAGGCTCGTTTGCCATTCCCTTACTTCGCGTATTTATCTTAAGATCCTAGGAAAAGACGGAATACGTAGTTCCTTATCGGATACGTGTACAAAGCGTTCCCAGGTTGGGTCGTATAATTTCGTTGGACTTCTCCCTGTGGCGATACATTCCAACGGAGAGGGCACACAAACATCATTGCAGTCGGGGGCGTGTGCTTTCTCTCCCATGAAAATCCACCCTTTTACTCTATGTGAATAGCAAACGAGCCGCGAGTTCTTTTGAACTCGCGGCAGATGGAATCGGTGCACGTTTTGGAGATTCTTGATCCGACGGTTCGATCGCTGGAAACTAGAGTTTGTGCTTTGTTTCTGGGGGGGTCCCTTCGGGAGATGGCTGCGGGAAATAGAATTGGGGTGAATTGTCTTATGGCAGCGTCGATATGATAGGAAATAAGCTGTATAGGGAGGCGATTCTTGTCTGGTTTAGCTTTGATGTGACGTATCAGGAGTGACGACGACAGAATGCGTAAATATGATGTTTAGCTTGTTTGTAAGATTTGCGGGGATTAGAGGGGGACTTACTTGATAAGAATAACATGTTAGATCATTCCATAGGTAATGTTACTTCTTAACTTAATTTTAAGTGCGAGTAATTAATAAACACATTTGTTTTTAATCGTTGATTTATTGAACGTTGCCTTTTATCATTTTTTCTGTACGCGATAATAAATTAGAAAAATAAGTTTAAGAAACATAAAATTGCCTACTATTGCATTCATAAGAACTCGCATTAATTTTGTAATAATTAGATTTCCATAAGGTAGATAGATTTTTGTAATTAAAATTCGTGTAAAATTTTTAAATATTGCGTATAAAGGTAGATAAATGATCTCAATAGAGTTTAAATTTAAAAGCATCGATTCATTAAATGGCATAATTGAGTCACATAGAAATGGTCAAGATTATAATAATTAACATTACAATGGCTACAAAAAGTGTTTGCACCTCCCTGTATTTATTTTCGCACTTAAGTATCAATTAATTAAGCCCAACTATAATACATTAAACTTATTATCATTAATTTTAGAATGTAATAAAAAATCCCCCGTAGAAAAATTAAAGTATGTACGAATTACTGTATTATTACCTAAATTATTCAATAATTTGTAGGCTTTGTGTTATCAAAGTTAAACGACGGAAGAAAATGCAGGATGCCGACAGGATGAGAAATAAAACAAGACCGGGTCCGTTTCTACTACTGTGGATATATATATATATGTATTGTCGTCAGGAGATGGCTTCGCCGTGCGGGCGCGGCAATACTCAAAGAACGACCCTTCACGGCCTGGGTCTACGCTGTGACTGATCTTATTACATCTCGAAGCGACGCGACGCAGCGCTTCCTCGCACCTTCACCTTTTCCCATTTTTAACAATTCCGCGCCTACAAAATACACGCTGTAGAGGACTGGGACGAGCCAGCCAGGCCACGGTCGGCTTAGAGTTTCCCCGGCCTCGCGCCTTCGAGCACCGGGGGTACCGCTTGTACCTGGTGTTCGCGCCCGGACTCCAAACACGCTCTAAAAACGATCTAACCTTTTCCACGAGCGAATGGAAAGCCTCCACCCTCGGACGCTTCCCTTTCCATCCCTTCGCGTTTGTCTTTTCGCTAAGCTGGGGGCGATCATTTGGAAAGACGGATTTTCCAAGCGTCGGAAATTCTGTGCGGAGAAACTCCAACTTTCTCTGACGAGTGACTGCCAAATGTTTTATGGCTCGCTATCCACTATTGACTATCGCGCTGGACCGGAACCTTCAAGTGGTCATCATCTGGTTCCAGCCTGCCAGCAAGAGATTTGCCTTCCTGCTGGCTTCATTGTCAAAAATAGCGTAGCTTCCCGTCGCCAAACCATAAATCTGCAGCACCACTCTATGTTTCCCGAACACCTGACCTTTTACCGCTATAGGTCTACAAATCAAATGATTTTCTGTTTCACTTAACAATTGTACCATTAACTTAATTAGAAATAGTGGCGTAAAAGTTTCCTGACTTAACGTCATCGTTTTTCTTTTCACTTCTGCTATCAACTCGATTAAGAAGCCAACAAACAAGAATGTCCCTCGACAAACGAATGGAACGTGTTCAAATTTCATAAGAGAAGCGTTGTGTCTCCTCTAGGACACGACTGTTCTTAATAAAGTAACAAAGCAGCCGGTCGTTGTCTGTCACTGCGACACTCGCTGACAAGGTGACGGATGTTTCGGAACCGTTTCTCCCTTTGCAAACGTCGTCACGCCTCCCGAGGGATTACGGGCTAAACGAATAATGTCCCGACCTTTTTAGCCCCTTTCCACTTTCCCCTTTCTCTTCGCTAGAGGCTATTGCCGCTTATTGCATTACACAATCTCATTAATATGTGTATATTCTCGGTGGTCACGGAGAACGACTTATCCCAGCAGACCTGCTGGACTCGCTCTCTAATTAACATTCGACAATCGAGAAGTTTCGATGCGAACTGAAGCAAACAACCATGCTGACTAGTGATAGGACTGTGACGTGTTTGATACTTTTGATACGTTTATGTGTAGAATTAATATTTGCGTGTCAATCTCATGTACGATATGCGTGCAAACGATTTGAGATGTATTGAAACAATTAACCATCGTATCGATACGTATCAATTGTATTATGTTTCATACCTAATTTGAATATATGTAATTACGAAGGCCCGAATACGATTCAAACAAAATCTGCATCGTGAAACATGTAACAACATAAGCCTAATATTAAATTATTAATTTCAACTTCGGTATTCTTTCCTTTATTAAGTAGCATCTTTAAAAAAATTCCTAAATAATCTTTTCCTTAACTCTTTGAAGCACAGCGGTATGGAAAATGTCCCATCTTTTGTATAGCCAACTTGCTTGGTAGAGTTCTTTTAAACCTACTTACAAATTTTAAAATAAAAAAAAATCTTGTGCCTCGAAGAGTTAAAGCAGACTATTTAAAAATATTGTTTATTTCAGTGTTTAAATCAAACACAATTTCATTTAATGTTTAGATAAGATACTATTTCGTTAACGTTCGTGAAAATAATTCGTTCAAATTTATGACTAAAAAATCATCACTGAAGGAATAACATTATTTATTGTGTATTTATCTATTTTCCTTAAAACTGTTGCTGTTAAAGTTACGAAAATTTCGTTAAAATCGCGAGCTTCTAAGGTTAAAATTGTACCAGTAGGTAGCCAGTATTCTGTTTCACCTTCGTGTGTATGTACCCGTTTCAGGTGAGAAAGGAAGGAAATTCCAGCGGTGAATTATTTTCCTGGCTGTTAGCCTTTGGTGCCACCAGACGTAGATCGCTTATGGCTGCAAGAGAAACGCATCACTTAGCCTTGTTATTAATAGCTTTAATACCTCTGCTATTAGAGGGAAACGATGGGAAACTGAACATCTGTGTTATTTCACATGCCGTAGAAATTGCACAATCGGAAAGCCACGATGCTCGTTCGATTTCTGCCAACTTTATTTGTTTCCATCTCGAAAAGGAACAATACAAAAAAAAGCACATATTTGCACGCACCCCAATTTTTCATGTAGACGTTTTTTAATCAGATTCATTATTTCACTTCTATAACGGTAGATTTTTGTAGACGCGTAGGAGAATTATTATTATTATTTTATTTTATTTTATTTCATTCATAAACGGGGGAAAAAATCATTAGTTGACGTTGGTTATTGAACATGTGCGGTAGTTACAATATTCTTGAGATTGATCTGCGAATTATTGTTTAGTTTATAGGGCAAAGGCGACCAAATTTCGTTTTCAGTTATTATAGTATTTTCATTATCTCTATTATTTTCTGAAAAACGAATTCCAAACGTATTGATATTTTCTTTTTTCATTATGGAAACGGAAAGAATTTATAAACTTTTATTTCTAATTTTGGTGTCACTTAAAACCGTCTGCAATTGCAGCATATCGTCATTTTACAATGAAAGGATTAAATTTCGTGCATAAAAATGAAGCGCATAGAAATCCGCGCCCTATTTATTTTAATCCTGTTTAGACAAAAATTAATTTACATAAAAATCCACAGTCTGATGATCACTTTCATTAAAGGTACCAGTATTTTATAAAGTTGTCAGTTTCCATTTCACGGAGTAATAATTTCGAGCTTATTATCAGCGATATATAATGCCAAATTCATTATTCTCATTTTATATTTACGAAACATTAAATGATACGTAAAATTCGATTGTTAAAATATCGTTTTGGTCTGTACTTCGTTACATTTCGCTGTTAATTAATTTCTAATGTTCAGAGTATCTGTTGCCGAAAATTAAAAAACTCGCCGTTACGTTTTCGCAAATTGCAGCGGAAAAACAAGGCTGGTGGATGTTTTATTTCGCGGTTTCACGTTATTGCGCGCGATAGCAATTTTACGTAACACCGAAGGCAGAACAGCAAAAGAGTCGAGGGTGGATTACTTGATCATCCCCGATGCTGTTTACGCCAGTGTTTAAAAAAGAAACGCAAGAAAGGTTTCTTGTCCTCTCGGTTCGTTTATTACAATACCTTGGCAGATAGTAAACGGTGTTGTCGTAGCAAACGTCGCGCTGAAAAATCGACTGTTTCGTTCGCTGAGAGGCGAAATCGTGCGACACTTGTGAAGTCGCGAGAAATTGTGTGTCATCTCAAAGCTTCTGTGGAGTACAGCAAACAAATGTTGCTATTTTGATCAATCGATGTTTCTTCGGTATTGTTTACGCTTACAGAGAATCTTCAACTGTACCATTTATAACTTAAAAATGGAACTTAAATGCTTTTATTAGGTTGGTGCATATAGGATGTCGTTTATCCGAAATTTTAGATTAGCGTGAGAGATTAATGTGATTACTATACTTCTAATATTATTCAAGTTAATATTTAATGTTATTTGTAATATACTACATTAGAAAAAGGGGAATTTGTTGCAATGTACGTGTGCAGAATATTAAGAGTAATTACAATAGACTTCTGTATTATAAATCTCAATGTTTAATAGCGTTATGAATAAACTAGAATACGTCTGCAATTTTGTATAAAAATATAAACTTGGAGAATATTCATGAAAACTATGAGAAGTATAAACCTGGAATTTGGAGCAGTTTTCCAAATACTAGAATAATTCAACGTTAATTTGTGAAGTTCAATACTAATTATTTTTCGTTGGATAATAAATCCAACAGAAGATAAAAAACTTCTAAAAAATGGAAAATAATGGTACTCTCACTCAGTTATAAATTTAAAATGAAATCTAATAATTCAACATGGTGCTTATAATCAAAATTACTTAAAATACGAACCTTAGGTATGACTAATAAAACGTTATATTTATGTTATAAATACTTTTTATATGACATAATCTTAAAATCAAGATACAACATATTTATATGAATAAAAATAAAAATCTGATAACATAGAATTTTAAATATAATTATCTTAGTTAAATTATAAAACAAGATTAAATCGTCTATACAATAAATGTATTGATTAATCACTTTTATTAAACCTTATACTTCTCTTCGAATGCCAATTTAATCTACAAAATTTCAATCCAAAACGATTTTAAACTAATTGATACAAATAATAACATCGATATACTATATTTTGTTATATTTTAGCGTATATTCTCAAAATAATGTTTTTGCTAAATAGCTCAGTATTGTGTTACGTTCTGTTCAAAGTTTCCAGAAATATCTCATCTACTCTGTTGCTTCTATATCTGACAACAAAATCGAATGTAGCCTTTTAGGAAAGTAACTCTTTGTCTTCAACTAGAATAGAATGTTTTCTCGTTTCGATATATCGTTTCATTTTTTTATCCAAGCAATCGTACCTTTTTACAAAGTAAATTCAGCCTCTTCTCCTTGATAATTCTTATCTACTAACTGTCACGTTAACGATAACGACAAGAGTCGTTACTCGAATGCGCTTGCGAAGCACGATTTCCAATGAGCGTCGACTAACGATTCGCTTTTAGGGGGATACGAAAGAATACCTTGTAATCTCTAGCAACGAAGATCGATTTCGTCGAGAAGTTGCCACTATAAACGCAAGATAAGAAGCTCGCATTTCGAGATCTACTGGCCATAATTTATTAAACGTGAGTCAACCGCTAACTTGGAATCTCCTTAAGAATTAAAGCTTCCGCGAATCGCTGCTAAATCGATTAAGCGTTTCACTTGTGTAGCAAACAAAGTTCAATTCAACTATCTATCGAGAGATATTGAAATATTTAAGATAAAGCAAAACTGTAGTTACTTTAAAGTTATTACTTAATTCAGATAATTTCTATGTGATTTGATATATTTTCTCCAACATTTAACTGGTTTCATTACTCTACAATTACAAAAGTCACCAATTTTAGAATTGATTTGTTCTTCTCTTGATTTGTCTTTGAATGGAAAATCGACAGCTTTGAATTTTATAAATTACCACTAAACTATTTGGATATTTATATACGCTTCCCTAAACGATAAAGTTATACTTTTATTAGTATTTAATTATTGTATAATTTATTAGTATTAGTTTATAAATATGTATATCTTTTATTATTTATTAGTATATAAATTATTATATGATTTATTACTTATTATTATACTTAAATTTATACTTAGACTTTTATAAGAAATTACAGAAATATTCCGATTATTTATGTTACCAAACACCAAAGTTTCACATTTTTACTATAGCTATTTTTAATATTCTACACACATAAATTACAGCAAAGTTCGTTTTACAACTAATGATTGGAGAGTATTAAAAGAATAGTACTCATCTCTTAATCTCAGGCATCACAGAAACGACATTTCATATGCACCGACCTAATAATTCATTACATTGACGAATAAAGTTGTTACGATTTATAAAGGGACACGCGCAACCAGTGGTTTTTATTTGATATTCAGCTCGTATTTGGTAACGGTTTCCACTTAGCCCCATAATCCAGTCTTTCTAATTGCTTGGTAATTTAAATTGCTCGAGTTTGATTACATCGGAAGTTGGAGTTGTATTTCGCATTAGAGATTCTATAGTTCACGCAAAATTGCTTACACGTCGGTCTAATCTGATTCCAACTTTCATCCCGACGCGTGCTGCAATTCCGCTTTAAATGACGAAATTTTCGAGGGGAACTGAATTTGTTAAATTCCCGTGAAGCTATTCCACCCTTTCGTAGTTACTCAGATTACCTATTTTCATTTTGATCATATTAATTTCTTCACTTCTACTATTTATTATTATTTAGTCAATCCTTGCCTATTAGTCTTGTTCTGCTATTAATCAATGTTTTCGAACCGTTGTACAAAAACTAGAAACGAACTTTCTATTAATTATTGCGTAATATTTTTTATTTTGGCCTACATAAAATCGGCCATTTCATATGCAACAACCTAATAATACACAGAATTTTAAACGCCGTCAATAAAACGCGTTTTATTTCAATTGTATTCAATTATACAGTTGAAAAATGCGCGCAATTTTTAATACAAATGTACCAACTAAACGTAATCATACCAAAGTATGCATTTATCTAAATTTCCACTTCAGTTCGCTGTAACATTTCCGTTTTAAAATTAGTGAACAAGTTGAGCAATTTTGGCGAGAAAATGATTCTTTTTTCGTGCCACGAAAATTTTCCGCCTCAGAATAAAGAGGATGAAAAATGGAATTTTGGATCTGACGATGATGAAAAGGATCCGCTGCCTCTGTGAAGTAAGATATGAAGTTATAATGAATGCAGAACGCCAAACGTAATTACTTTCTTGTGTGCCGGTGTATACAGGGGGAAAAGGAGAAGGGGATGGGGTGGTATGATAGTACAGAGGTGGACATAAGGAAGAACACGATGAAAACTAAGAAGTTCTTTCGTTAATCAACGTTTCGAAGTTTCTTGTCTTTCGAACTTTGCGAAAAGGAATATTACTTTCTTATTGACACTGTACTGCTTTGCCTAGCGTCATCTTCAGATATTGCTTCGTCAGAAATTACTCCTGTTTCCACGCTTTTCGAATGTTTCTTAGTTTCTTACAATTAGCAGCGACGATTATGCCACCAGAAATTAATCGCTACATTTTTAACACACTATGCCACGCAATTTCTTTATTTTGCATTTTGAACGTTTAGTAGGGAGATATAAATAGATAGGTATACGTTCTTTTGTTTCCATTAGGTGGTTCATGTTTTGTTTCATATATATAGGCATTATTTGTTATTTTGTTTATATTCATTTTTCGCCCTAAAGATTTACCAGTAAGTTATAAATGAATAGGTATGAGTGTATTTATGTTCACTGGCACCTAAATGTTTAACAATACGTAGTAAATGAATAGGTATATGTTTCCTTTTTACAAGATGATTCGTGTTCTGTTTCATATAAGTTTTTGGTATTAGTTTCTTTTCCATTGTATTTTGTATACAATTACAATCGAGTTAAATAAATAAAATATATAATACAATTTCTTTATTATTAAAGCCTTCATACTCAAATTATTGGTCGGGTTACTAATTCGTATTAAGAATTCATAATGTGAAGATACTCTGTCGTGTTTTCTTCATTTTTAATGGTGTATGAAGTATGTTCATCGAAATAGAAAATAACGAAAGTAAAAGAGTGCAGAAACACTAATTATTAACAATAATTGTAAATGAAAGTAAACTAATTCTATTCAAACTACTTTTCCAACACCTACTCTTTCGCAATACAAATGTAAATCTTGTATACCTAAGTAGCTACCTAGTTTTATCGTAACTCTGTTTTTAAGAGGGAACAAGGAATATCTTCTGTAAAATTTTCGGTCGAATTTTTATCTTTACGACGATCATCGTTTCTTTTGCACCATCTTCTTCTGCTGCTTTTCTTTCGCTGCTACGCAGTGTATTATAAATCTTCAGAGCTTTGGGCCCTCTTATATAGCATGCAATGCATCTTATTGCTAAACTCATTGTATTTCTCTGTGTATTTTTCCACGAGAAATAATTTTTACACAAACTATTTTTTGTTCCTGATTGTTCATTGCAACATCTCCCCAAGTGTTTTAAGTAATGACAATAGTAATAATTAGACTGTAGACGCTCGCGTAAATTCAAATTTTTATAAAGAACAGATAAAGAGGTCAAACTAAAATAGAAATTAATTTTGTTTTGTGAATATAGAAAATACATGAATTTCCATAAAAATCCGCAGTCTGTAGTTGTAAATTATTCGTAAATTAGTGGTACTCTTAATGGTTAATGATCTGAAAATTATATGATTCCATTAAAAAAAAAAAAAAAAAACAGTGAATGTGACTTTCATATGATCACTACATGTCCATCTAAAAAAAGACTAATTATACCAGATTCTATCTCCTTCCAAACCCATTCGATTCTTCTTTAAACAATTTTTCTATACAGTAGATAATTTACGATTAATTTGCAATTATAGGTTAAAATCAGACGCCTTGTGTGTCCAGAATTCACTGCTTCTCCTCTGAAACAACAATCATCAACGATTAACCATACTTTCGACTGGTTACCCACAATTTTCATAGCATAAGTCGTTAGCAGTAACGTCTGTGCCATCCTCGAAAAATCTCGGTTCGTTGCACGCTACAAAGATGTTGGAACACGCCATTTTCAAGCGAACCTTTCCACGGCTGGTCTTTTTATTTCCCCATGGTGTAATTTTTCCGATTTCGACGACATTGCGCAAGAAACAAACGCGTCGTTCCCAGACAGCTGCTTCTCCTTCTATTTTTTCTCCCCAACTTTCTCATCCGCTATCTCGCGACTGATTAAATGGAAATTTCGATAATCATTCGGCGTTCGTTTTTGTTCCGCTGCGTTCATATCGCGCGGCGTACGATGCTTCCATTTTTATTCCTTTCCCATCCGGAGGCAGAAAGTAGGAGAAGAAAAAAGGGAATAGCGTCTCCTGGGCGTGATTCGCGACAGCGACGGCTTCGTAATCGCGTATTCGGCGCGTTCGTCCTCATTCCGAAGTTTGGTACGTTAAATCGCATAACCGTGTTGAAAGTTCTGGCCGACGCCCCCTCTCCCCCATGGTAATGGAGGCCGACGCATAATTCCTGCAATGTTTCACGCGATGCGGTCCGTTGCATGCGCTCGCTGACGTCCCCTGTCCGAGCGGTAACCCGTTTTAATCCGCTATATTCATGCGTGCTAGTAAATACTATTTTTACGTCGCATTTATTTTTTTTTTTTTTTTTTATACGTTTTCCGGTTTTTTGGAGAAAAAGCTGATCCGTAGCTCGGTTAATATTAGGGCGCAGTCACGCACCATTAATCAATCCTCGTTGAGGGCTAACAATCAAGTTTCAAACGTAGCATTGTAATGTTTAATATGAGAGGTGTGTGTTAATTATTGTAAATACAGTGTACTGAGAAAACTGTTCTTTATACTTCTTACGCCCTTGTTCGTGCAACGACTGGATTTAGACTACTAGTTAGAATGTTTCGAAAAAACTAAGAGTGACTATGGTGTACCGATTGTGTACGAAGTATGGCGTTGTTGTTTGCTTTCCAACACGTAGAAATGACTGATTCAATACCGTACTTAGTACTTGTATATCTGTGTAATAAATAAATCATTATATAGGAGGTCATTCGTGGACATTATTATGTAGGTATTTTATTATTAAACAATATATGGTAAACAATTTTGTGCTATATTAAACGGTTTCATTAGTTCTACTCTTACACAATTTTACAGATTTTCAACGAAGAGGTCGTTTAAATGTAATTCTCAACCCTCGGATATTCGAATTTCTTTCTAGTAAGAGAATTTTTGGTACGTGTTCAGAAATGGTAATAATTTTTCAATATTAGCCTATTGTATTATTCGTACAATTTTTGCTTAGTTTATAATGCATTCTTACCATTACATTGATAATACAATGTAAAATGTTAAAAACACATCTTATTCAACAAAAGCAGTTATTACTTCGAGTTGAATTTAATTTAAATTCTAATTTTAACTTTGTCGTACAAGATTGTTGGTTATTGACTAAAACTTGCGAACAATATTTAAACAACTTGTGCGTTAAACGATATAAAAGCAGCAATCAAGTAATCCCAGCATAGGTAATAAAATAATCGTATTGCAAGGGGTTAAACACGAAGAATACAAGAATATCTTTCAGTCGCAAAAACAGTACAATTTATTTAAAGGTAGAAGGTGCATCCGAGTCGATGCACATCGTCGATAGTCGACCAACGGTTCGGATACGAATTACGCAGTACGTAGAAACCTCTGGAAACGTCGATTCGCTTACCCTTCGTGATCGACTGTGCTCGATAAACACGTACGTAGCATCTACCCGAGCTGCGAGAATTCGAACGCTTGCTTAAAGCCTATCCAGTGGTGCTCTGCTGCCTTTACGCTTTCTTCGTACTGATACGAGTCAATCACGTACTCGGATAAACGAGCGTGCGCGCTCATAAATCCTCAAAAAGCCAGCAATCCTTTTCTGTGCACAATCAGCAACGTATTCATTGGAATTTCAATACGCGTTTGATTGATGTCCATGGTGAAATTTTCATTGCTACGAACCTTATACATTTAAAATAGCGCGCACTCAGTGAGCACGGTAAATGATCGTTGTTAGAGGACTGCAATCAGGATCTTTTAAAGCTTTCATGTTTATTTGAAATTTAATATCGGACAAGAATTTTATGTCGGAACGAAAATTGTGTATTTTGTCACGATGACTTGAATACATGTTTTCGCGCATGTTTAAACACTTCGGCGTTTTATTGCATTTTGAAAGCGTACACTTGTACGCGTGATCATTTTTAAACGACGACGAGTATACTCGACAGAAGCAAAGTACACTTGTTGTCGAATTGAAGTAAATTACATCACAAAATGATAAATGTTCATTCAGTAATATTATTTGCAGAATGTTAAATTTGATTGGTCTGTAAATAAGGTAATATTTTGAATTAAAAATGTATTTTTCTTAATGCCTAATTCAATTAATCCATATTGTTTGCAGAATTTGAAATTTGATTGGTTCGTAAATAAAGCAATATTTGGAATTAACAATGTGTTTATATTAATGTTCAATTCATTGTTATTCTAAAATGTATTAAAATTACAAATATGTTTCTTGTTTTGCTCAAATTCTAACTCAAATGACGAAAGCATGAAACAAAAAATTGTCATCAATTCTAATGACGATTTTACTCGATGGAAACGTCAAAAAGTTTAATAAGTTACCTCTGAAATGTTAAAAATTGTTTAAGACATTCTAATGCTATAATAGTATTGAATCTTCGTCGACGTTTACATTTATTTTAAACTTTTCAATATATTTTAACAATGGATTGTTTCAAAGTATATTTTAAAAACACCTTTATCCTTTTTAAAGTTTGACAAGAAAATGGTAATTTCTGAATTATGTACGATAAGCGAGTTACGAGCTGCATGCAAGAAAACATGGCCTCGGTGCACGAGAAGGCCTAATTCGCAAGTTTGCGAGAGAGCATCTTCGTTGACCTGAGTTTATGGTGTGTCATAGTTCTGTGAAACCTTCCGCTCGTAAACCGAGCATACGTAACACCAGATCTGAATAAGCATTATTTAGATGAACGGCAAATTATCCTTAGCGTGTACAACCTTTTATTAAATCGTCTTATTAACACTTCTACGTAAGATAAAAAAGAGAAAACTAAATTAAAATGTTGTTTAAAAAACAGGAACAACCATTAGAATGTGATAGTTGTTTAACTTATTGTTAGGCTTGTGCTCGAAGTAAAGTAATGCGACACGTGCTTAACACAAAATATATTTCACAACTAAAATTAAACTTGCTATAATAAGCTTGTAGTGGAGAAAAGAAGATGTATACATTATACAAGAAAAATAAACAAAATGAAGCTGAATCTTTGGCTTGGGTATAATCGGAACCCTTTAACTTTATCAGGCTCACAAGAATGTACAAACATATGTTACATAGTACGTAAAAAAGATTTAATTGCGTGAACTATCCAAAAAGAATTTATTACGTGAAATTCAACAATCTCCTTAACACTTCTTCATTTCTAAAAATTCAACCATACCTTTTCAATAATTTCAATCTTCCATTAAAATTACCTCCTTCAGACTCCCACCAAGAGTAATTATAACACAGTATACTTAAATATCCTTAATTTTTCACTATTGCATCTAAAATAGTAAATAAAGATACAATAGCCGCTTTATTATCCAATTAAAGCTACTACAACTCCGTTCGACGATAATTGTACAATACAATTACCTCCCATCCCATTAAAATCACCTTCTTCAATCTACCACCAACAGTCACTATAACACAGTATACTTAAACTACCTTAATTTATCACTATTTAACGAAAAATAATAAATAGAAATAAAATAGGAGGCTTTATCCTTCACTTAAAATTACCGTAACTTTACTCCACGATAATTGCGTAATGCAACATTTTAACGTAATCTTTCCTACGTCATTAGAAGCGTGATACTTTTCCCTTTAAGATGCACTTTTATTCGTCTCGATACGATGTTTCGTTACCGAGATATCATCGTTTGAAGACTAACGTGATTTCGAACGTTCCGCTATCGCTATCTTGCTCGCGCTGTCGGATTTCTCCCTCCCTCTCATTCACTAACCTGTCTCACGTCTGCCACGTGCATGCTGGTCAGTGACGAACGTTGACTCAGCGCTTCTTCACTACTACTACACGTGACGTACGCATTTCCAGGGAAAAAAGTAGGTCAGGCGCAGCGGCCTCCATTCGGAATCTCTGCGTGAGACGAGCGAAACTTTGAACGCTTGTGTCTCGGAAACTAATCGAGATATCGACTTGAATCGAAATGCACTTTCAAGAGTAAACATCCCTTTACCCGCTGAGTGTATTTGCGTTAAAATTTCGACGAGTTTTCTGGTAGCTTTTTGCATTTAGAAATTAGTATTGCTTGTATAGGATGAAGAACTACTTTGATAAGCCTTTAGGTAAGAATTTTTTGCAGAATTTGTGTCAAATGAAAGTTATATAATTGGAAGAAGTTACATAGTTAATCGCCAAAGTCTACATACACCTTTAAATTTCAAATATTTAAAAGAATACAGGAGTTACGATCATTTTAATAATAGCAATATTACTTGCAAAATTATTATATAGAAATATTTGTTGATCAATGCTAGACAGATTGTGAAGAAATAATGACATTTCTTCTATTTGTTTACAACAAAATAGGCATAAATTGAAAACGTGATTTCACGAAAGTTTAGGACATGTATCAAAATATACAAAACTTGTTACGGCTGTATTTTTACTTCATTAGATTCTCTAGTATATCTGTCTCGTCCTATAACTTGTTTAGCATAATAAAAATCACATCTTATGTACTTTTAGGAGCAATTTTAGGTATTCATGTAATCAATGATTCTCCCTTCACGAAACCTCTCGTAGGAATCTTCTTCACTTGTGATTTTCTATTTTATGAATGTTCACACCATTTTAATTATATTTTTGAAAGAAACACACGCTACTGAATTTTTAAAGAAACTTTAAACAATGATTTTATACTTTACAAGATAACGTAGCTTCTCACGAACGCGTCACATGGCAGAAACAGAAAAGTGTAGAAACTCGGTGAAGTTCGCGGACATCTTGCGCGATATCAAGGAAACTGGCAAAGGATCGTTTGTTGTTCGCCGGATGTGCTTTGTTTCTTGACATGACAGCTGAGATGACGTATCACCACGCGGCAAACTCTTTAATAACTCGTGACCAACCTGAGCAAGCAAGATGTTGCCGGATGATGGAAAGCAGATAAGTCAGATGAACTCTTGTAAAAAAAACTCCGAGTCTTGGCTTACGTTCTCATTCTTTAGTTGACGATCGATAATTATGTTGGGAAGTAGATGGACAATTAACGCTGTGCAAATCTTGCTATAAATGGCAGTGAAGATTTTAGCGTGATAAAGCAGTAACTTCAGTTTTTACTATAATTAATATATTCGACACAATATGAAATTACTGAAATATACGTCTGTACACGAGGCTCGAAAAATTCACGACGAGCAGGTCGCGCGCGACAATAAATACAAATCTTAATGTTCCAGTAACGATATACTACGACAGATGACGCGATTCGGCTTATGTCGGTTTTTAATAAACACTGATCGTACCGACATTTTATATACACTTATTCAATAAATCTTGCTTGGTGAAAAAGGAAACAAAAAGAAATCCTGAAGCATCATTATATTTATATTAGAAACCACTTATTTTATACTTATATTCGCTGCAATTGAAATTCCCCGAATCACTATTACTTTCTTTTTATTAATTTTGAATTCTGTGCACGAAGAAAATTCCGACAAAGAAATTACTCAGTTAATAGGCTGTACACTGCGTATAATTATCTATTTAACTTTTCCATAAATGCATAAAAATCTACAGTCTACTAATTAGAATTAATAAGTGTTAAGGTAATAGAGTAAATAGAAATTAAATGAAGAAGGAAGAAAAATTCAGTACAGAGATTCAAAAACTACATTTTTAAAGGCTTGCAATTTATAAGTTTCCCTCTCATTACTTGCATAGAGGAGTTTGTTTTAAGCTGCGTTACCTCGGTAAAAAAGTTTCGCCAGTTTGCTACAGTTCCGGAGATATTTAAAAGGGAATAGTTACTGGACCGCCGCGTATAACTTGTATTATCATGTTTCCCGTGAGTTCTTTTTCAAAAATTAAAGTCTACTTAACGTCACATTGTGGCTGCCAGATAACTTCCTACGAGTCCCAAGTTTAGTCATCCGTTATAAACTTTTCTCATTGTCGCTTCCCATTTTTCGTAATTATTTCTACGAATCGTGCTGTAGGTAATTTTCCTCCTTCCTTTACCGCTTTTCTCCACTGCGAAGCAGAAAATTCAAAGACGTGAATCCCTTGTGATATTGTTTCCTTTAAATTCATACTTAATTAAATCGTCTTCATTTTTGTGTTCAACTAGTTATATAATATATATATATATATATATATATATATATATATATATATATATATTAGGTTGTACGGAAAATTCGTAGCGTGTTAAACAAATACCTGTATTATTGTAAATTCTCTTATCAAGCGGAGCACTCGAATATAATTAAATAATAAAGTTTGAAATTGGCCAAAAGGAAAAATAATATTTTGTAACAAGACGTCTAAAAGTCGTAAGAATTATTAAGTTATTCAATTGTTATGTTAAACCGTTTCAGTATTATTTATCGCGGTCTTCACACGATTTTAGTGATAGCCAAAATTAAAATACACACCAGTGATTTAGATAAATTATTTGGAAAAATTTATTTCAGAAATCGATGAAAGATTATTGGAAAGAAATTTATAAGAGTAACCACAACCGATACTACATTCGCTATGCAATAATATTATATAATTATAAATACTATTATTAATAATATTATATAACTATAAATATTATAGTTATATACGTACTACGTTCGACTATTCTTCGAATATCGCTGTGAACTTTTCAAACAATCTAGTATAAAATATTCGAGTTGTCAATTTAATACTATTTCTAACCGGATAAAAGTAAAGAGTTGGCTTTATCTTTTATATATGGAAATTCACGTAGAGAATTTTCATTTATATTTATTTCAGTTCAGTGATAACACAACGTCAAGGGTTGATGGTGCATCAACCAGATAAGAAATACGATAAACAGGTGCCATAAATCATTCCTTATCGCACGGAATAAACAGTGCATGTTGAAGCAACCTTATTCAGAATTCTCTGTAAATGTTGATATTGATTATCGTTGAAGTAATGCGCTTCGTGCGATGAATTATAAAACGAGGGATGCACTTCCATAAGTCACAACTAGAATTACCTCTTCTATTATTCATTTAATCGTTACTGTAACAATAAGTCGTATCAAGTGTGCGGCTAAATATTTCATTTCACACGGAATAAGATAAATTGCATTTTCATGAAACAATAGTTCTTTCCGTAAGACAAAATACAAAAATACATAGATGCCATATATAACACTTGAATTCTGTTTCGAAATAATTGTCACGTTTGTATTGTAAAAAATATGGAAAGGAAAATGATTTCGTCGAAAATTATAAGGTACACTTTTCCAACGTGGTTAAATATTACATCTTAAATGTTTGACTTTTAATTTAATTACTTCAGCATTATGTTTGATGTTACTTAGAAGGCAATTTTAAGCTGCAGTAGTGAAAGAGTTAACAATAGCATAGGCAATTGAGTTGCCTTTCATATAAATTTCTATCGTTCGATTAATTATGAGGGAAAGGGATTAACAAAGCAAACGTTAATTGTAAATGTTAAGTTGACCAGCGAATAGAAAAAAAGCTGAACAAGCAAAATAACAAGGAGATAGCAACGATTCTTCTAGCGATTCTAGTGTCAAGTAGAACTATGCATATTGCATACCTAAGTGACCCAATGGAATGCAAACGAATCGCAAATATGGAGAAACGTCTTTCCTCTGCTCCGGACAACCTAAGGGTACTTAGGCAGTCCTAAGAACACTTGCCATAGGATTGACAGAATTTTTTGCAAGATGTGCTAAAAGAATTTTGCTCGCACAGTCTTTGGTATTTCATTTAAACCGCTTGGGACTCGATAGAAAGGACATCAGGATTGGAATATAAATTGCTTCTTTATGTATGACTCGTACGCAGCTATTGAAAAATTCGTAAGACAAGGGGTTAACCCCTTGTGTTTCGATTATGATACATAGCTACGAATTATTAGAATATTATGGGCAATCTTTATTTAACCCTTTCGCTACAGCTTCATAGAAGCGAAAACTAAAAACATAGATGAGAAACAATTTTTATTAGTACGAAAATCAGATAACTATAAATACTTAGACGCTTTATATCATCGACTGAGGCCTGATATTATTGCACGAAGGAACACAGAAATAATACAACACTATAGAGAAACAATATGGCTACTATTAATAAATAATTGTCCAACATTTGAGGACGTATATATATGCAATATTATAATACAAAGTTAAAATTATAGTTCAAATTAAATTTCATCGACAATAGCATCCATCTTTTATCGAATCTACGCAACAATTCGTAGAACAAGCGTAACTCCTTATTCTAGTGCAACTGGTTAAATACATAAATACTTTTTTCAGCCACCGTATAACAAAATTCACATCCCTTCCTTCCGGTTCTTCGTCGAGCACGACAAGTTTCCGCGAATCGGTATTATTCGAGAAAATTCGAGTACAAAGTGAGTGCTGTTTCACACGTGGCAGAAGGGCGGGACAAAAAATTGGAAGAGCTACGGAGTAAAGAAGAAGAGTTTGGTAGATATATACGTTTGGTCGTTGTCGTAGGACGCGCCATAAGAGCGTTATGCAGCTGTGGATGCGGCAACGCGGGGAAGTAGAATATAAGTGGCTAGAGAAATCTTGTAAGGGTGGAAGGAAGGAAGGAAGGATATGCACCGCACAGGACGACACATCTGAGCATGCAGCCTGTAACTTTTCCCATCAGCGCGCGGCAAGCTCCAAGCTTGTTATGCGAAGCTTGAAGCATGTAACACCAGATGCCGCATATTGGCTCGCACCTGACCCCACACTATCCAAAACCAAAACCTCTTTTCTCGGTCCAAACCAGCCCCGTATTGGGCCTGGTTCTTTCTCAAAGTAAACAGACTACGGTACTATGCGTGGCTGGAAACAAGTCTCATGGAAGAAATGCAAATCTGATTGAATACAAATTCATCTTTTCCGACACAAGTTTTTTCTTTTCTTCTTTCTTTTGGTTTAATGTCGCATCGACTGCAATTAACGACAGGTTCAGTGCAATTATGTGCTAAATTTTACTGTTTTATTTTTTGGTTCAGTCGGGCTTCCCTCGGATAGTTTAAGGCGTCTATAACATGGTCTTCGGAGGTTAGAGATGTTTTTGGGTTGATTCCATATTTTCGTCTCTGTAGATTAAATCTGTCGCACTTCTATAGTAAATGGGCTGTTGATAATGGTTGGTTACAGGAGTTGCAGGTCGGTGAGTCAGAATTTTGTAGCAGATGTTCATTTTCCGACACAATTATAAGAATAGATCACTTGCATTATTGGTCAAAACGGTACGATGCGAAAACACGAAAAAGACATACGGAAACACACATTTTTCTTACACTAGTGTCGTCCGAAGAGACTTATTTTGAGCGGTGCATATTCTTCTTATCGAAACTTTGCTAATAGCTGTTTACACTCTTATTTTCCGTATAATTCCTCAGCATGTCATTTTTTTTTACTTTATTACCTTGCTCCTTTAAAGCGATTTCGTTAACAGAGGGTGATTTATTATTGTACGAGGGTGGAATGCTGTTTTAGATTGATTTCGCGTAACTATGATTTATTAGATCGGTGCATAGGGAATGAAACGTTTCCTCAAAGTTTGAGATTAATAGGTGGACACGTTTAATATCGTTCAACCGTCAACTGTAATAAGTCACGTTATAGAAACACGAATTTGCAGTAATGCGCGTAGAATATTAACCGTTTAATTGTGACGCGATATTTGCATGATCGCAAGCTTTTGTATTTCTGAGCGTTTGAAATTTCCAAACTTTGGATTTCTAACCGTTTGACTTTCCATGCTTCTGTATTTCTGGGCGTTTGAAGTTCCAAGCTTTTGGATTTCCAAACGTTTGAATTTCCAAGCCTTTGAGTTTCGAAGCATTTGGATTTCCAAGCTTTTGAATTCTGAAACGCTTGACTTTCCAAGCTTTTGTACTTCTTAGCGTTTGAATTTCCAAGCTTCGGATTTCTAAGCGTTTGACTTTCCAAGCTTTTGTATTTCTAGGCGTTTGAATTTCCAAGCTTTGGATTTCTAAGCGTTTGACTTTCCAAGCTTTTGTATTTCTGGGCGTTTGAATTTCCAAGAGTTTGGATTTCTAAGCTTTTCGATTCCAAAGTATTTAAACTCTCAAATCATTGGATTTCCAGACGTTCCAATTTCAATTTATTGCATCAACAGGAGTGTCTACTTTTGAAATCGTTCGAATAGTTATAAGCGGTACTATAAGTGTCCGAGTTTTACTTTGAGCCACTGTAATTTACATCCTCTCTCTTCATAGGATTAGCTAATATTTGGACGCCAAAATAAATACCGTAGCTTGTAAATACTTCTCGTAACCACTGTAAATAGGTCCACAAAATTCTGCTTGTAACTAGTGCAATGCCCTCTTTTTGTTCGTAGTTCCGGATGATATAAAATCGTACGATAAATCAACGCTTTAATTCCGTTTCATAAGAGCGAGAAAGGATCGTAAACCTCTTACGAGTATATCGTCTTTTGCCACGTATACGCATTTGCTGCTAGGAAACTGGAGAACCGTTTAGTATGTTGGATAATAAAATGAGTCGCTGAGACGTTACTTTCATCCGGCTTAACAATGTTTCACAAAGCATTATGAAGCTTTACCTTACTATGCGTGACACACGGTATATTATTAAAATTTATTCGATGACTGCGTCGCTTGCACGCGCAACACTCGTGCGACTAATTAAATAGCACACAGAATCCTTCTTAGAATCATTACTCTACGATATCTACTTATTCCAGGTATTTAACATTTCCTTCTTGGTGTAAGATTTAATGAGGAAAATAATTAAAGTCTTGTACAGGATAAGTGTCTTGCAGTAACTAGGCTAGACTATCGTCTCGCGTGAAATAAAGTTAAAAGAGGATCATACCGTAGGATGATACAACTTATTTAACCCTTTAGCGACGTACTCCATACACTGTATGGATCCCAATTTTTCTCCGTGGAAATTAAATTGTGAATTTTGGGTTATACTTTTCTTCACCGACATATAATTACGCACAAAGTTTACCGAATGCCTGAGCGACTAACTGTATGTATATTTTCTCTGTAGTATAATATTTTTTCTTTCTCAAACCATATAACAACACTACACCGCAATTAATCGTATGAAGTATGCAAATACTAAAATCTATGTGGTTCATAATGATATATCTAAAGGTAGTGATAGTAGATATATCAATAGTGGTATCAAATAAATAGGTATATTAAATATGAGGGAGAATGATATGAATAAAAAATGTATATAAAATGTATGATAATAGTAATTTAATGGAGTAAGTGCTTGGGTGGACGAATGAGTGCGAATTCTTTTGTAAAACCAAGTTCCTTTTTCAAGGCGGAAGAGGCTGAAAAATAAACTCATATATGTATATATACCAAAATCTATATTATTCTCGTATTACTAAACGTTGTCCTTAGCAGGAAGGTTAAATCCATTCACAAAGACGCGAATTTTCGTAAACATCCGCGGTCTGCTTATCAGTTTTCAAAACACAAATTATACAATCTATTCTAAAGTACCACTGGAAAGAAATTATTATTTCTCCTAACAAAGCCAACACCACCTTCGAATTCCCTGCTCCAACCGCCACCTTATCTTCTCGTAAGCTTGTAAAAACCAAATTCAATCGCAGGGAGCTGGAATTCCCTTATGTTTCCCAACCTTTCACAATAATTCCACCCAGCGAGTGAAAAGAGGCACTCAACAAAAGTTCCCGCTCGATGCGGGGCGAAGAAAGCACGTTCGTTCGTCGGAGCAGCTGCGTCAGCTACGAAAATCGTTTTCCTGTAAACGCTTTTAAATTCCACACTGCCAACTAGAGCCGCCTACGAACCTCTCCTGTAGTATCGTTTCTCTTAAACACTATCATACCTCACGGTTTAGCCGACGCGTTATCTAAACGACAGGACGTACAAATGTGGAATAAGAAAAGCGACAGTTCTCGAGTAGGGGATCCGGCAATCACGCGCACCCTTTGCATATGTTTGGATGGAAAGGGCATAATATCACATTGAAGGAAAGGGAAATTGTTGAGAGGGGATGATAAAGGAAGGGTTGAATGCGGTGTAACAGCGAAAGTAACCCTTTGCGACTCTCAGTCAGCAACATTTCTCTCTGCCTCCATGTTTTATTTAACTATTGTAAAATAAGTTTATCTTCCGTTGCTGTTTGTAAATTTCGTATCTTTGCTTTTAGTATTCGCATCTATTAATTTCGTATGAAATTGGGTGTTTTTGTACGGGTCCAATAAATAAGATGAACCAGTTTTGCTAACTCCCGGGTGCAAATGGATAAATGTAGGAGGATAAAGATGAAAGTGAAAGAGAGAAAAGAGAGAAGGGAGATGGAATGAAATGTAGGCGAAGGAAAAGGGAAAATTACAGAAGCAATTGGGAGAAGACCTTAGTTTCATTTAAAGTTTAAGAGAATTTCGGAGAATTTAGATGTAATCACTGGCCGTTTATTTATAGGAGAAGAGTGCCCTGTTTTTTTTTACGTGTTTTTCCTCGAATAGAAATATCGTTGGATTGTGGTAACAAGTTTTGACAAAGTGGAAATGTTTATTTGTTACTTTGGCAAATTTGATGAATTCGAATATCGTCAAGCGTTGTATTATATAAAGGTAATTTTTCATATTGTAGTGCAAAACCTCCATTAATATAAGGAAATGTTGAATGCAGTTAATAAACGATAAAGGGTCTTTCGACATTTTTGTGTTTATAGGAAACATCGAATTTGTAGTTTGTTTATTATTAAATTAAAGTTGAACATGCGGCAATTATATGTTAGAAATAATATCAGATAAATGACCACCACGTTAACCATATGATAATATACAAACTTAATTTAAATTTAACTAATAACAATTGTCTAATATAATGCAACACAAAATACGATAGTAATAATAATAACACAAATATTAATATTGACCTACAAGCTACTGATAATATAATCAAATGGAACATAAAATTAGTAAAATTAACAACTATCCAAACAAAACGAAAGCATCCTATTACTCAATATCTTAAAATCTTAGAATTAACCAAATTTGAAACGAAGTACAATTGAAACATAAATCTAACTATCTGTATAGTTTGCGGTTTTCTATAAACACGAAGAAGTCCCCGCTTCATTCAAATAACTGGCTTTAGTATTCATCGGAGCAAATAATTTTTAAATTACATTCGGCAATCTACGTCAGACCTTATCTCGAAAAAGTCATACGCGGTGCAATAACGAGGTTATTACGCCGCAAGTGTCTTTATTTTGGCTCGTTAATTCACAGCGATTTCGATAACCGTAATTACATCACACCTGCAGCACAGGTTGCCGCTAATAAATTCGAGAAACGTTCTCCTAATCGCGTAATGTGAGAATATATGTAATCGTCCACGGTCGTAGTAACGGCCATTGCATTATCGTTTATCCCGGCGAGAATTTAACTTTCCAGCGTTGAGCAATTACTTCCGAATTCACCACCGACCCTTGCGATACGATCGCGAGCCGGACGACGACGCCTCCCCGGCATTCTTTTGGAGCTTAAAATTTAATGCACCCTTCTACGTCCCTCTAGCACGCTTAACACCGCCCTTTCTTCGTTCAGTTAATTACCCGGTCTGTATAAACGCAATTACGTAACAATTTGCATCCACCTCATTACTCAAAGAAAAGAAAAAAGAACGAGGAAGAAAATGAAGAGGAAAGAAAGTAGGTGGTAGTTGCTGGGGAAAAGTTTGCTCTTATCGGTTCTTATCATTCCTGGCTTCATCGCTCTTTTGAGATATTTCTCCGTTTTTTTTTATCGGGCCCAGTATTCGTTCCGCTAGATGTACCCATTGAATCGGAGTATGGTTGGCTAAGGAAGCTGACCGAGTCTCTATTTCACAGCTTATCTTTCTTCTCTTTTTCATTTGCGTCTGTGTCTTAATTTTATCTCGCGTTTGAAAGAAGTGGGCTTGGCTAGTTTTATCACCGTCGCGACTATGTAATTAAGATGGAGAGCGCTTCATTAGGATGATTAAGTCCCGGGTTGCTTCACGGGAGACTATTTTTGGTAATAGTATTTTTGGTATACTATTTTATTTAGAGGATGAAACATTCCGCTATGTATTTAGATTTTTTT
This sequence comes from Eucera pruinosa, assembly GCA_028830335.1. Lineage (NCBI taxonomy): Eukaryota > Metazoa > Arthropoda > Insecta > Hymenoptera > Apidae > Eucera > Eucera pruinosa. The sequence goes on from JAMYCR010000001.1 coordinate 14,888,570, forward strand.
TATGTGATATATGTACTTACATATTATTGTAGGTGTTAATGTAATTTTCGCCCAGTGGTATCTATTATTATTAAATATTAATTATATTGATCATTGTATCTTTTCATGTATTTTCGTTTTCTTTTCGTTATTTTGCTTGTTAAAGAAATGCATTCAAAATACTTGTTAAAGTTTATTTTCATCGGTTTAATTTTCATTACGAGTTTCGGATCAGTAATTTCAGTCTCAAATTTTATATTATTATACATATACAATAATATGATATATCTATAATAAATAACTAGACTGCGGATCAAGTACCCAAATATGTATATATCTAATTATATCCAAATGCTAAAGGAAAAGGAGAATGAAATATAAAAATTGAAATTATTCATCTTCGATGTTTCTCTTTTATATTTCTGTTGCGCAATTTTTGGACTCGTGAGCTTTGTATCCATGTCTCTTTTATGGAGATTAACTCTGTACTCGGATGGCAAAACGCGATACGTTTCATCAATTATATATCACGTTTTGCCATCTGACTACAAAACTAATCCTGCGATTTATGCGTTTCGTTTGATCTCGTCGACTATCCAACCATTTGTATCTTGTTTCTCGCGTTTCGTACTCCCCTGTTTTTTTGCCACACAAAAATGCATTTTGATTTCTTGTATCCTTTAACTGTCGTTTTTCGCTGCACAGTTTCAAACTTTTTTTCTACAATTCCGTGTTCCTTTTTTCATGTAAACTGTTTCCCATGTTTTTCGTCCGGTTCCGTGAACTTTCCTACTTTGATCTGCGTGCAGAAGCAACAAAGATCGATGTTTATACCGATTTCATAGAATTTTACTCTTCCATACTGCCAGCTTTCCGTTAACTTTTTAATTCGAACCGAATCAATTCCGTTTCTCTACAGGCCTAAGCTGATAGACTTTTGGAAATCGTTCCATGCATCAACGATTGCTTGCAGCTTTTTTTCGACGATTTCCCGGACGCTACCCGTTTTTCAAACCCGCTGGTTCCATCAAACTTTCAATTTGTAACTAAATTGCGTATCCCGTTCGTTTGTAAATAACAAAAAAAGCGCGACGGCAAGAGAGAAAGATAGAAACAGACATCGAGCCATGGAAAATCATACTGAGCTCCGTTTCGAAGGATTTAACGCGTTCCAGCTGCGTCGCAAATATAAAATCTCATGGAATCCATATAAATCACGTACGAGATTTTGTACTAAAATCCCACGTGTGAAGGGATTTTATAATTCCTCCCATAGAAAATTCAACCACATGTCGACGATCCCAATTTTCTCACCAGACTCCGCTTTCTTCATGCATGTTAATTTATCTGCTTTTATTTACACGTGTTACCCATAATTTGTTCAGAATAGCTTTATTAATTTTCCTAGATTTTTAACATTAGATTTACGGAACACGTTAATTTCACGGACTTTGAATTTTATCCATAAAGTTAGAAAAATCAAAAATATTGGTTTTTGGTCATTTATGTCAATTCTGAGTGACGCAATAGTATTTATGAACACGTATCGAAATTTATTGCCCCTTTTTTAACTTTGAGTATTTATCTGTAATGTATAAAATAATATGCAAATGGTTTGAAATTTTCGTGCTTACATTTAATCGTGAAATAATTTTGTATTATTCCTTTCCGCTTTCTCGCACGTTTTTACTGGAAAGTTTACGCGTTCGCGATTTTGGCACAAGTGGGACGATATTATCATTCATATGCCATCAATATTATGGGAAACATAATTTTATATCTTATTTTATTGTTCCCGTTTCAATTTCTATTTATAAAATAGGCAAACTCCATAAAATCGATTTTTTTGTTCAAACATTTCGTTTTAGCGTACGTATACATACGTATATAAACAATTCTTCTATTTTCGCTATAACAAAGAGAAAGTCAAACATCCGTTGAAACTCCATTTTTGGTACGGAAATTTCCAGCGGAACTGTACATTAACCATCAGACGTTTCGTCGATTCACGGAACTCCGCTGCTAAACGTTTGCTTACGCAGATGAAAAAGGTGTGTAAGAGAAGCGGGAAGTTATTGCTCTCGAATCAATAGCTGAAGGGGATACAGATGCTACGAATTCCGTTTAACCTCCCCACCCTTCATACATACTTCACAAGATATTGCGGTTCTGCATCCCATAGAGGGGACGGGGGATCTCGCTGTAATTAAAAGAAAATGAAAATCTTTTTTTAATCTTCGCGAAGTAAGTGGAAGTGGTAGAAGAGTAAACACAGTTGAACCGTTTCGATCGCGAAACGAGGAGCCATAGTGTTTTCTTTTTCTCTTTCTTCATTTTCTCCTCGACAAAGAAGAGAAATGGGAGGGAAGGAAAGTACGTTCTTGGAATGGAGGATTTTTTATTGCAACTTCACGGAAGTGTCAAGGGGTTATGCGCCGTGAAAAATATCTACACGAGCCGGTATAATTCGGTCGCATGCTTTTATCTTGACTTTTACTGAACGATCTAGAGCTGCACACTTGCGAAAGCGGTTTTACGAGTTTCGCGAACTTGTCGCGCGCGCGTCGCTTTCTTTGTTCTCACCGAGGAGATCGTTGATGAAATTTGAAAGAAGTTGATCGTGTTTACTTACAGTTTGTGACAAACATCTCATTTAGACCATAATCACACGTATAAGGTAAGCGTGAGTAATATCGAACAATATATAATACGGAACCTTCTAAAATTTCGATAATTAAATAAATTTTACAAGCAATCGTGTATATGAGTTCCTTATAAACAATAGCGGAACATACTGACAATTAAGCGTCAGTAAAATATCCGTTATTGAAGAAGAAACGTTTTACTCTTTTGCGGTGGGCAGAAGTTTCTAATAGGCGAGTCAAGTAGTTAAATATTTTAATGGAGAATATTTTATTGAATTACTATGGAGTACATAAAAGATATTTGTTTACTTCTGTTTTTTATTGAAACAAATATCCATTTTTTTTATAATAAACATAAAATTCTCTTAGTTTTCTTTATAAATTTTCTAGTTGTTCCATGTTAGATACCATTTATTCGAACTGCTGAATTTCACTTCTGCTAGTCTTTTTCTTATAATACCAAATTATTTGAATTCTGATATTTTTTTACGAATCGATGCGTGCATAAAAGAATTACGCAATCGTTAACTGCAGGTGCACCGTTGCACTTAGTACTAACGTCCTACAGATGTAGTGCTTTTTCAGCCATTTATCTTCCTTCTTTGGCATTTTTTGTAAATGTATTGATAATGGAGTTATGGCTGGAAACGATTGCATGGAACACATTGTAGAGATCAAAATCATCGAAGAAATAAATAGTAACCTTAATTTAGAAATTATATAATATCAAATTTTAAATGAAATTTTCTCATAATTATGATTTTATTGAAAAGGCAAAGAATAGTCTCAAGTTGTAAATTATGTCATTGTATGTATAGTCATACAAATCATTAAATAAATAACAATCGTTTTGATGTCGCTTGGATTTAGCTGCGTTTAATTACACGCGAAATTTCCTCATAATTATTGAACAGATAAACAATAAACTTAATTTATAAAGTATGACATATATGTTTGTATGTATGTATGTGTTTGTGTAAAATCATTATAATTTATCTTTTTTTGGTCAGAAATTAATAATGAAATATGTGAAAGAATAATGCTATATATAACAACTTCGTACTAAACGTATTTTTAATAAATATTACATTTCATCTGTGATATAATAATATAATTCATTTTTCCTTTACCAGGCTTTTATCCACTACCATTTGCAATTATTATTTCATTTTGAAGTGATATATGTGAACGTAAAAAATATTAGTCCTTGTAGGTGAACGCGTTGTAACACTAATAACAATTTAATTAGTAGTATACTTTTCATAACTTGTGAAATGGTAAATTCATTCATTGATCATGAAAGAATTCAATTAACATATGACGGAGAATAATTAATATAAGCAAACCACTATGACATTTAAATAAAGAATAATTACGAAGAAAAATATGGCTTTTATTAGGTTTTCAGGTTACTTCTGTTTCTGTTTTTTATGTTCATCTATAATAAAGCAAATGTAGTTTCAATACTGAAAAGAAACTTCATTATATGGAATGTGTTTTTTAATTGAAGCAACAATTAATGAATACCCACTTAAATATTCCAGTTTTTCAAACCATGAAGCTTAAAAGTAGAACTAGAAGCATTTTTTAAACCATAAACTTTAAAAATAGAACTAGAAACTTTTCTCAAACCTGTGATTTTTTATGCAAATTGATACTTTTGAAAATAGAACCCCAATTGACATTAGTTGTACCCTTTGAAATATAAAAACGCGTGCAGTACTTTAAATATTTTATAGATTTTTGCATATTATATATATACTGTAATTTTTTGCTCAATCGAATTTCCCATAAATGATACAATAACAAAAATGCGCAATTTAATCATTACATTTCAACCACAATATTTCTGTAAATTTCAACTCGACGAAATTACTGTTTACAAATTATTTTCGCCTGCTTACATGCTCACCATATTTGCGTGCTTAAAATCCCTCTGTGCATACGCTCCTTAACCTTTTCACCTACTAAAAGGATTAAAGTGAATACACATGCTTTCAGACTGTTATGTTTGACTATACACGCATGGTCTAATTAATTTAACTGCATTACTCCGACGCGACAGTCGGCACGTCCACATAAATGCAGCTCGTGTTAGTTAATATTAATCCAACGGCAAAAGCAAAATGCACGATGTATATAAAGTGTATGCAGAAATTTTGTGAGCTGATAAATTTCAAAGAAATGTATATACAGGCAAAATGATTACAAATTCGGAGGTATTCATTTGTCAGTGTTATTAATTTTGTAAATTATATTACTTCGTACACTCTATGCGTTATACGCGATAAGATAATATTCCAGTTAAATATAATATTGTGAAAACAATCTGTAAAAATTAAATCCAATTAGTACATTGCCGTGTTTTCAATTATTACGATTGCTAGATTGTGGATTTTTATGCGAATTCATATATTTATTAATAAAGTTGAAGAAATGAAGCCTATATGGAGGATTGTTGCACTTACAAAATACGATCACTTGTATCTTTAATAATTGTCCCTATTTATATTAATTATAATATAAATAAATATTATTAAATATAATAATATTGGGTTATTCGGAAAGTTCGTAACATGTTTGACAGTATTGGCATTAAATTGTGTTGTGCATTATGGAATTTGTTATTAAACAGTAAAATTCTTAATTCTAATTGTTGGTAAAGAAGATTTAATGTGTAATCGCGCTACCAGCTAAATTACATACATTGATAATGAGGCAATTAATTGATGCTTACGATCGATATGCATCGACTCATTTATACACACAAGTATTTGATATCTATTAGACGTATTTTTTAATAATTGTTGCTGTGCACTCGTGTAAAAGATAAAACGTATGGGTTAAAAATAAGTTTCAAAGAAAGAGTTTATTTAGTACGAATTTGCTAAGAATTCTTATCGTTTGCTTCCAAGTGTAATTATCACACGATAATAATCAATATCCAAATAAATAATATACCATATATAATATAATATAATATATACCATGATACATACCGTAATATATAATACAATAATGTACCATATATAATATACATAACAAATACCATATCTCAAATAACCAAAGGTGGATTAGAAGAAGCAGAATATTTTTAACTAATTTCATATAAAATATTTTGAGACGGACTAATTATGATAACAACATAGCTGACTGATAACGTTATACATAATTATAATAACCGGATTCCACTGTAATTAGTCTCCAAATTTAACTCTCTCTGCTTTTATCCCCCCTTAATTATCTTCTTTCCCACCAGGGACCTACTTTATTTCCCCCGTTCCCATAATTCTTCCCAAACATTAAGAAACTGCATCAAGCAACCTCCAAGATTTAACATCCGTATACCATTCGGTTATCTAGCAAACGGAACGAAGCTACAGTTGCGGACAGACCAAAAGAAGAAAAAAAAAAAAAAGAATAGCCCCGAATACCCGAAAAATAAAAGGCTACATAAATACACACCTAGTCTCTGGAACAAAATACAGCTTGCACCTTTAAATCTCCCTGGGCCGGGCATCGCAGCCAGTGAAATTCATTGTGGTTCTGTAAACGGCGCGGAAAAAAATTCCTGGGTCGAACGCGAAGGAGGTGGAGCTGCGGAAGGGAAAAGTCCACGGCTACGCGGATGCCTGGGTGCCGACTGGGTGCAAGAGAAAGGGGCGAAAGAGCGGTCGGGGTCCGGGGCGAGGGTGAATTGCGGGTAAATTTCGTGGCAGCGCGCTTGGAATTAAATTCCGCGCCGCTGGAAAGAGGGAAAAGCGCGTTGCTTGGTTTCGGGGATCGTTAGACAGACGGAATCTATCGTTCGGTATGCGATAAACTGATAATTCGGTTCACAAGTGAGCTCGTGGGATCGCGACGAATCGATCGAAAACATTGAGCGTTGACCTCGATTGTGCATCGATCGAATAGAATCGGTGTGAAGACCTCTTAAACACGTCGAAACCCCTCGTTTCTGCGCTGCTCGTGAATAGAGGGTGGGCACTGGGTTAACTAAATATTCGAAGGCAACGAAGTGGTCGCGTTGCGGTCGTCGGGCTGCGTGTTCGTCGGCTGCGAAAGTACCCACTTGTTTAATATAATAGATTCGCGCGGAAAATAATTAGGCGGGAATCGAGGATGGATTGAACGAGGTTCGGTGTAGACGAGTACGTGCAATTGGCACGCGTCGTTTCTATGGTTAAAGAAAAGTACTCAGCAATCGACGCTTTCTGTGATTTCAATTATTAATATAGTCAACCCTGGTGTATCACGGTACTTCTGCAACACGATTAGGAAATTGTAGGAATTTCACTAGAACATTTTCGCGAAAAGAATACGCTTTAATACGAGTAAATAATTGAGGAATAAGACAGTAGTTTTATTAATAGGCTGCGGATTTTTATGCACTTATAACATGGATGAGGAAAAAGGTAATCAATGCACATCGCATGCTAAAATATGTAAATTATTCAAAGTAAGACAGGCGGGGTTATATTTGGAAGACGAACTGAATCTTTACTGAAGCTTCATTTCTTTAATTATGCAATATGTACGTATCGTAGACTTCTGCAACTGAGCGAAAAAACAGAAGCAGAAAAGAATAAGGTATAATTTACACAGAGAATAGTTTATCAGTCTACTACTACAACGTATTTAATATCCTCCATTTATTATAAAATCACTTCTTCCAATCTTCCTCTTTTCCTGAACTAAATACGAATAGTTTTACTTGCTAAAAGGAATGCGATACTATCGGAGCTCTATAGAAATCCGCGCGATAGCTTTTCGACAATTTACTTAATCACCGAATACTTTGCCGGAACTTTCATAACTGAACCAAGCTCGAACTTTCGCGCAGCCTTATGATCACGGAAAAGTTGCTTGCGCTCGGATCGTTCGGAAATTTCCCGTAATTCGCGATTACCCCGGAAACAAGCATGTGAAAGAGAAAAATTTGACGAAGTATCCAACGTCTTGGCATAATAAATGAAGTCGAACCAATGATTTTCCCTTCTTTTGTTTTATTAATTTCATTTCTATTCATGGTACGTAAAAATATGTAAAATATAAAAAATAAATCAGACGTTTTTGTATTCGATTGGCGCATATGAAATGTCGTTTCTCCAAATTTTGAAATTAATAAATGGATACTACTGTTCTTTTAATACTCTAAAATGGTTACTTGTAACGAAGCATATTAATGAAGAAGAAATTAGCTGTAATATAAATACGTGTGTATTACAATAAAAATGTGAAAACTTCAGTGTTTGACATCACGAATAATCGAAATATTTAACCGATTCTTTATGGAAGTCCAAATTTAGCAAATATACTATCAAAGCTATTGAAATTGGGATTTGCAGATTATATAAATAGAGAAATAGTCCAATATCAATTTGCAAAATTTGAGATGAATAATTTTTCACTTGATTAGAAATAAGGAGAGAAATTAACCAATCCTATAATTTGTGATTTTTATGAAACTATTTCATTGCTGGAGAAAAGTGTATAGAATCATATAAAAATCATTTGAACTAAATATATGTGTACTGTTTTGGAGACTCTATTTATGTTTAACCTTTTCTCCTTGCGAAAACGACATTTCGTATAATTATTAATATAATCATATATTATTTACATATAAATTGTCCAACCAATTTACGAAAAAGTAACTAGTTACGTTTCCAACTTTATCGAACATGCAACGGTTTGTGAAGTGTGTTTCCGAAAGTAGAGAAAGGTATTCGAAAATTTCCTGCCGACAGTGTAAAAGAACTACCCTGTTTTTGATTAAACTTTTTCCCCGGTAACTTCACCTCGATCCATCGATTTCCTCATGAAGGTATATAGCTTTTGTGCCCAAGAACGGTCGAGGGACGGCTCGACGAAATCGAGAATCAACCTGGCGATCCGTTGATTTTCCCCGACATGACCCGTGCCGAGAAAAACGTGCGAAATTAAATTCTTGCGAATATGAAGCGATGACGCGGAACGAGAACGGGAAAAACACAGAGGAAGGCTCTTCGATTTTCTACTGGCACGGGCAGGTCGAATCGGTTACCGGTTGGATTAAAGACGGAAAACGGACGAGAAAGATTGACATGGGAATGTTATTAAGAATGCACTGTCCCAGCCAACTGCATCCGCGTTGCTTCGAATTTTTCACCTTGGAATCAGCGTTTCTTGGTTGTTGAACTCGCCAATTATTTTAACGGCTGACGGAAGGGCGGAAAAAAGCGAAAGAAGCAATTACGACAGGAAAAAGGAGATACTTGACAGGCGACACGTTTATAATTATGTTTCGCGTCAGTAATGGGAGAAACGAAAGAAAAAGGATTTAGTTGCGTTCCTCTCCATATTATATATACACACTGTCCCTAAAATCGCGTGGTACGATTAACTGGGTAAAATTGTCTGCAAAAATAAAGTGAACTTCGAAAATGATCAAATGGTAGCATTGTTGTATAATTATTTTATGAATTGTTTTCTTACGATTAATATAAGTAACCATTCGCGAACGATGAATAATAACAGTTAAAGGACTATTTTGTATTTTGGTTTTGAATTCCAGGTCTTTAAATTTGCAAACATTCAAATTCCAGGCCATCAAATTCCCAAAACTTTGAAACGTTTATCAACGATATTAATTTAATTTTTTTGCTTTCACAATCGACGTGCGTCCACAAAACCCAAAAAATGATTAGTAAGAACCGAAATTGGACGTTAAATATGTATGGCAATTTTTTATTGTTAGGGATTACATTTTGATTAAATGGAAAATATTGGTTGGGTAAAAAGTAATTTCGTATTTTTCTGTAAATCTATTTAACTTTCATAATTAAACCACAAGTTAGGGATAATGTGATACGTATGCAATTTTCTATGCAAATGAAATAAGCGTAATTACGTATTGTTTTTCTTTATTATACAGCAATTATGTAAGGTAGCGTCCAAATTTATTTTCTCTTGAAATAATTTGATAATTTACGCGATCAATCGCTTTGCTGATTTAATAAAAGTTAATCCACTATACTGAATTTATTACGTATCCATATAATGTAGCAAGTATACTGATATGTTATCATTTAGTTGCAATGTACATACAAAGTTTCGCAATTATTTGGTGCTAATAACACGTAAGCATGGCATATAAATTTATTCTAATTGAAAACATCAATAGTCGTGTGTTGCGTGACGAAGCTCATGCCAGTGATGAATCAACAACGCCTGACAACATTTATTGTCATCGATTAACGCGGAATCAGTTATACCATGATACATTCAAAATGTTTTCGTTGGTAGCAACAGTGTTGGTAACAACACGTTCACTGTAAACACATTGTAAACATGCAACAGACAATTCACTTTCTGTTTATTGAAATATTACAACTTTGTTAACGAAAAGTAATATTGCCACACTGCGAATCATTATGCATTTTTGGAAAATCTGAAAATGTAAAAAGGTGTGCCATGCGCAGAATACGCAGCAATGTACAAAATATCAATGGTAAAGTGCACCATTGATATATGATAGTAATATATAAATATGTTGATAGTGATATATAAATAACATATAGAGGGTGCAAGCAATTAGTATGAAGTTTCTGGTTCCTTATTTACATTTGTAGAAACACGAACTTATATGAAGATCCTTAGTTTATTTATCACTTATCATTTAGCTTAACTATAGTATAGATTTACCGACGAACTCCATGGAATTCTACATTTTTTCATTAAAAATTCCATAACTTAGCAAAAAAAGTTTTTCCTCTACAAAAGCAATGTAAACTGAAACGCAAAAAAAAATTATTAATGACTGATATTGATATTCCTGCTGCTTGTAATGTACCACTATGTATCGATCATTTTCACGATTATCATACTAATTAATAAAAGGTAAAATATCTGTTCCAAGTTTATTTACTGTACATATGTATGACACTATCTTTTATTTTGATTATTGCACGTAATTTCCAAGTAAAATCGTAAGTCTTTGATGTACATAGTTGGTCGTGTATTTAGTGCTTCGATGCAAATTGGTTAATTCATCAATGTTTACAAATTCATGATACGTTAAACACTCGGTTGAAAACCTAGTACCAACACCGTTTACAAGCCTTATCATCCATTTTTCATCAGAAAGTTCCAGTTTAGTGGAACAAACTTTTTATCGATTCCACCATCCATTTACATATTTGTCGAATCTCTAACCCGAAGCACGTGGAACGCTGCTTGCAGGCTTCGTAGTTTTTCTTTCCCTCCGAACGTGCGCACACAAGCACACGTTCGTTGGTTGGCGGGAAGTTTACAATTTCATCGGACCGTTTAAAGGATTAAAACGCATCAGGGGGCCGAAAAATGGGCGGAAGAACTACGTACGCAACGTGAAACGTGGACACACGTGTTTCATTGGTAAAAGAACAATCATGGAATGGTAAATAGAGTGGATATCTCTCCCAGGGTAGCAATCGAGAGAATGCCAGGTCGAGTCGGATCATATGGATCGATGTCACGAGCTTTGTTACACGAAGTCCGGTGGGCAATTATCGTCACACGTGTTCTCTTGTGACACACGAGCAAAGGGGATCGACAACGCTTGACCTGAATTGGAAACGGCTTTGGCCACCTCATTTTGATCCCGTCTTTTCTCTGTTTGCAAATCTATGCAATCAGAAGCTTCCTATCTACCCACACTAGCACATACACACTGATTACAAGATTTCAGATCTCTCTCTCTCTCTCTTTGGCTTTGAATGAGGTTTAATGTCGCTCCGAGTGCACTTACGTGGTTATTGCAGACGATGATTAACCCTTTCAGTGCTGTGGTCGCGTCTGCACGCTTAGTTTTGAGTGTGACGCAAAGAGTTTATCTCGCTTCTTTCGAGGCAATCAATAATCTTGTAAAAAATGTTCTGCAAAGGGTGAATTTAGAAATATTGCAGAATATATATTAATAAAGATGATGATATTGATACAGGTGTAGAAATTAATTCTGTGCAATCAGGGTTTCGTAAAATTTAATATTCATAGTTCTTTTTTCTTGGTTCCATTTTTCATTTCAACTTGAACTCTAAAACATGAACTTTACCTAGTTATAAGAATTTTCCTAGCTAACAATCGTAGTTCTATCTCCGATTAGCAATAACCCTTTCAAGTATGTATCTATAACGTCTCTGTACATAATAATGCGCATATTGCTAATAACCCTGTCAAGGGTTTCCAGCGGAAACAGCAAAAAATCGAAACAAAATAATGAACTTGCATTAGAGACTAAATTCACCGTATCTAAAATGAACCACCAACCCGCTCTACGACGAAAAAGTTACCAACGCATTCGGGCGTTGCATTTTAATATATTTTCTCGAACTATAAAGGGATGGTTCATCCATCAACTCCTCTGATCTCTGCTTTAACCGGACGTGTAACGAGGCAGAATATCGCAAAGCTTCCGCCGTTCATTTCACGGTTGCGGCGGTCGGACGGAATGGTCGCAGAGGTTGGATTTCACAGGAAGACGGAAGGGAGAGTAGCGCGAGGGCAAGAGTAACGATAACGGGGTGGCAACAAGTGCTCTTAACGCTCTAACGGTTTCCCTCGCGGCGCTTCTGGGACGTTCCCGATGCGTTATCCTCAAAGGACTTGCTTGGTACTCCTTAGGCGAGCGGTTGGAAGCGAGGAAAGCGGTTATGGGAGTGAAAGGAAGTTACAGGATGCCACGTCGTGGATTCGAATGAATTCTTAAACCGGTCCGACGCGGTGGAATGCGCGCCAGCAGCCTCATTTCCCGACCTCCGATCCACCCCTTCTTACCACACCGCCGTTCCTTTTCCTTTTGCCCCGGCATCTTTGCCCTGCTCGTTTCTCCGACCTCCTTAGCTCGGCTGGCTCTCTTTAAAATCCACCTTTCTTCCGCGTCATATCTAGGAGAAGTCCGGTGTAATTCCTGCTTAATGGTTTCGCCCGCCTCCTGTTTTCCACCCACTGAATTTTCTGTCTCCTTTGCGAGCGGTCGTTGGTAATATAATTAGTCGAGACACAGGCAAGGTACAGCTTAAGGTGTTCCAATCACTGGCACTGTCTCTATAATCGTCACTTTAATTATTTTATTCGATAGCGAAATAATGTACGATGAAAAGAGTAATACTCATAAAATGAGAAACAGGTAATAATATGTAATTTTACAATGAATGACGTATTTAATCATTTCTGTACACACTGTTTAGGTCTTTCTTAAACTTTTCTTAGGGATCCTAGCATACACATATATGTAATTTATTTCAACAAATCGCAATGTTCGATACAATTTTTATACGATGAATTGCTTACTACCGCTAAAATACTTTCATATACTCACCGTATATTGAAAAAAGTTCTTTACAAAATTTGTATTTGCCATTTCTGAATTGGTGTACGTAGGTATTGGGAAAAAGTGGCATTCGTTTAATTTCAGTTCGATTAATTTCGTTTTGATGACATTGTTGCTCGCTCTCGTCGAATCGCAAACAACTTTTTTTCGTCAAAAATTGAGTTTCACGAATTGCATGGCGAGGCGTAATTGAATGTTTGTTGAAATCAATTGTTCGAAGTAAAAGCGACACTAGATTTGCATAGTGTCGATTGGGAATTCGCAATAACATGATTTATTTTCGTTCCATCGGATATTGCTTTCCATTATACGTAAAACCAGTTACTCTTTCTAAAAATTTAATACCGTGTATCCGAGTACAATTTTTTAATAAAATATAAATGTTTATTTAGTCGAGAAATTGTTCGATGAAATTTCGATACGTACTTATGTACGCTGCGTATGAGGTACGCATATAGACTATCTAGATTCGATTTAGATTATCTAGATACTTGGTTAATACAAGATCTACAGTAATCTAGATATTGAATCTCTGGATCAAGAGTTAATTGCTAGAGGGAGTAATATCCAGATTTTACATCTTCGATATCTAGACGGATCGTTTAACATGGAATCTACATATGTATCTATTGCTTAAAATAAATGCGCGCATGTCGTATTATTAGATGTATCAGAAAGTAATATACTATTCATAAATAAGTCGTTCGAACTTAATTCATTCACAAATTAAGCAATTGAGATTAAGCAAATTAAGAATGATCTAATATTGTTTATCGAAAAGAAGGTATAAAATATTACAACTGAAAAGCAATGTAATTGAGATCGAATTGATATTCGACGTTATTAGAAAATATTGTTGAATCTAACAGGAGAAGTGGATTATTCATTGGTACGCCTAATAATTAGTAGCCTACTATTAATAGCTTTGTCTAATGGTTAATAACATTAACTACTATCTCACGTTTAAATTGATATAGGTGAAGTATGATAGCATATGTATATTAATACTTATAACTCGCCACATTCTAGTCCCTTAATCAAATTATTTAATTACACGAAAATTGGAAGATCTGAAAGCTTACAAAATTCGCTTAGAGGAATTCTTCGCTGAAAAGAATAAAAATTCTCAATGTCTTCTTCCTATTTATCTTTAAAATGCTGGTTGTTGCATATGGAATGGCCGCTCCTATAGAGAAAAATTAGAACTGCCTTTGTCTGATTAATTAAAGATTAAAATACTTTAAGCCATTTCGTACGCAACGACGTAACACGACTCAACTTTTTAGACAACCTAATAAATACAAATTTGCAAGGTATTCAATTCAGCGTAGGAAACGTCTCTATTTCCCTGTATCTACAAAATCTATCTCATCGTACGGATCCGATTCCCGATTGTAATTCAACGTTGTCGCAGGGAATAAAAACGGGTGACGTGTGACAGAGGGAAATTCTAGGAACGATCTCATCGGCATGCGAGGTGCACTCATAAATTCGGTTACGTCATTACCAAGAGGCGCGTCCCGTAAATCGAATGAAAGTGTTTCTCGTTGGGTAGTCTATAGGTGGTGTTTTAAGAACGCGTAATATAGCCCGCGACCATTCTGCTCCACGTTTCCAGGGAGGGTAACACCGAGGTCTAGAAGAGGAGCGGTCGATCTGTCACGAGCAGACGCTTCACGAAGGGTGCAAGTTGATTTACACTCTCTCCTTGCCCTTCTGTTCTTTCTCTCTTCGCCAGGAAAAAGCGTCTGATTCTTTAACTGAAGTGAGAACAGCGTTCGAGGGAGCAAACGCGTGAAACGATCTTTCATGACTGCTTCAGGCCCCTCGATAATTTTATGTTTATGATTCTATTTACTCTTTCGTGCAAGCGAATGATTGAAAAACATATTTGCCGTTTATTTGGTTTCGTGTAGTTTTCAGAATAATATCGTAGTTATTTAACCCCTTGTCGTACACTTTGTACAAATTTTTATATAATATCCAGGACTACGTCCATGGCGAATGATTGTTGTACCACTACTGATAGTTGCTGTACCAAATTCGTAATTTATTGTAAAGGCCGCATATTATATATTCTAATGTAAACTAATAGGTTGTCCCGTTGGTAGATTAAATAAATAAATAAATCATTCTTTCACGATAGGAATAAAGTAAAATTCGGCGTCGAATATTACAACATATTTAATTTCCTGTATGTCTCCCCTTTTCACGGCTATTTCACCGAATATCAGTAACGCTACGTTATAATGATCAAATCCATTCGAAATTTCCAACCACCTAAATTTCAAGTAGGTACCATCGATAAAACTTATTCTACACAGTAACTCCTCGCAGCAGGTCAACGACCTAAAAGTAGAATAACAGTTCTTCCACCCTCGATTCTTCAGCACCGAACCACCCATCTCCCCATCACGATCCTCTTCGTCTTTCCGTTTCTTCTTCAATGTTTTCCTTTCTTTTTCGCTCGCCGCCACCTTCTCAGCGTCGATTCGAAAGCAAACTCCTTTACCGTGATCGTTTTTTTTCGTGTTTGCGAAAGGCTGCAAGAGCAACAGGAAGAAGCTATCCGGTGTCTGCTTCTTCGCGTTTAAACGATAAAACCGCGGCGACTTCGCAGTTCCGTTTCTACACGAGGCCATTCTCTGTTTTCTGTTTCAGCGTGAAGACGGACATGGGCGCCAGCGGCGCGATATCCAGGCTCTACATTGCGAACGCGAACAAAAAGGACAGCGGGAATTACAGTTGCGCCCTGGCGAACGTGGCGGCCACCACGGTTTCCGTCCACGTGTTAAATGGTACATCCACACGTTTGTTTATCGTAGTTGTTCGATTATTTCCAGTCCGATGTTTGCTGTCGTGCATGCCGCTTTATGGTAGTCTTTTTTTAAATTGAGCGCAAGTACAGTCGCGCGCAAGAATACTTGTGCTTTTTACGAACACGTACTTACATCACGGTGCATGCTTACTTTGGACGTTGGACACGACACGATTAAAAATTTAACAACTTTATTGTATTGCTGCGCATTCGCTTACAATGAACGTTGGTGAATTTTGGTGGAGCGTAGAGGCAGTGTGCGATGTGTTATGGATGAAAAGACTTCGAAATAAATTAATGGAAATCATTAAATATTGATTAAATTACTTTGATAATATTATCAAGTTTCATAACAACCGTGGATAACTTGGAGGATGTAGAAACCATTGTACAATTCAACAGGAAGGTTCAAATAATAATGAAAAGCAGTAGAAAAGCATTTACAGTGGACAAACATATGTGTTTTCATTAAATCAATTTTCCACCAATATATATATTCACAGTCAAGAGACTAATAACTAAATTAATGTCCTGAAAATAATCGAAACTTTTGTATCGTTTATATTTGAAATTTAGAGATACGTATACGTAGGCTTGTGCAGCTGACTATACGTCAAAGTGAATTATGCGAGGTAACTGAAAATTATGCACACAAACCGCGTATATTCCACGTTGGACGTCGTATCTCATGGACCGGTAGCGAAACAAAAACGCACGGAGGCCAGAAATTGCGCGATATGTCCGGGTGAACCTGTAAATTCGTTTACAGCGACGTTTTAATGACTGGCAATACCTTTTTCAAGGTCTAAAATTAGGTTTGTTGTTTTATTTGTTCGTACTGCGAACAAATACGTAAGTCGGGGAGAGATGCGAGCGAACGTCACTGTGGCGCATTGTGAAAAAAACTGCAACAATACTAAACAATTTGAACGACGAGGAAAGGGTGCAGAGGACAGGGATTAGGTTTTAGGTCGATTGTTGGGCGCGCTTGCGTTGCGTAACTTTTGAATCAAAATAACGTTTCTCTCGTTTGCGTGGGAAATTTTATGACTGCAGGTGAATTTGGGATTAAACGTAAATTGGATTTTGGTTTTTAGATCTCTGCAAATTTGCATTTAAAATGGTAATTGATGACAGGGCAACAGCGTGCAAAATGGAATTATTTGCGAAGGATTTCAGTCGTACACGGTACCGAAAGATAGTTATTAGACTACATTTCTGCTGCCATGTTTACCAACAACAGTGTTACCCGAGTGATCGTAACAGATGCATTCGAGTACAATTTAAAAGGTTGATTAACCCATTAACGCTTTTTTTTAAATATACTTTAGAAATGTGAACATAATCGTTTGGAAACTTCAATAATAGATTGACGATGTTGGATTTTTTTAAAAATCGGTTTTGCTGCTAGAAAATTTGAAAAAATTCTCTGATATATATACCACTAATTAAAGTATTCCCTAATTTTTCCGTAACTTTTTGTGCTGTAGAATAAAAAAAACCGAACTGAAACTGTAAATCACGTTTTAATCTAAAACCACCCACATTTCCTTGAAAGATCTATCGATTAACATATCGTAAGTTCAATTTGATTGGGAAGTACTTTTACTATGCTTATTTATTGTTATTATTTCTACTATATTTTAATTTCAATTGTCTGTTAATCTGATATCATTTATTAACAAACAGTTATTTGACTCCATTAAGCTTGGAAGATATTACAATTGTGGTGCTTAATTTGTCTTACAAATACTTTTAGGTTAATTGGTAAAAATTGCAAAATTTAAGGCTTTGAGACAAACACTTGTTTTTACGGCAACTCGATTTGCGCAGATTGCAGCAGTCGTAGTAAATGCTGGAGAACTTAATCTTCTAACGCGAAGCGGTGCACTGTTCGATAACAGTGTTTCGTTTCTCCATTGTCAGTTACAATTTCTTTGTGCTTAAATTGTTCAGCGAAGCAACTGTTTAATGTAATTAAAATTTCATTGTTAACACACATTTCGAAATTGTGGATGATGTTTTGTGCAGTTAGCTCAAGTAGGTATTGAATTCTACCATTCAAAAGAAACAATGCAAGCTTTGAAGATTTAATTGGATGAAAATTTCTATTGTGTAACTATAATACATCCACGGAAAATAATTCAGTGTCGCTTTTTAATCCTTTCGATACGAAGCAGAGTACATAATTATTCGAACGACTTCAAAAGTTAATTCTTACCAATTCAGAGGCTTGAAATTCGAAAACTTGAAAATTCAAAGGTTTGAAAATCCAAAGGATGGGAAATTCATACGTTTGGAAATCGAAAATCTGAGAAAATCCAAAGACGCGGAAATCTGATATCCTTTAAAGTATTAATAATTAATGATTATATTAATGGTCAATTTATCCTTGCCTTGTATTATATTTGCTTTCGTATTTCATATTTTTCTTACAACTTTTTAATACGTCATCAAACCACCTATCTTTGTATAATACATTTTTTTGCTTATTTACAATCGTAGAACACATTAATAAAGTTTTGCGAAAAGAACCTGAGATACTTTGTATAAGAAAAATGTTAAGATTATTTTTATCTGCAACAATATTACAACGAAAGGGTTAATATTCATTAGAGAGACTATGGGGTAAATTGTTAATCAAGCCGCGTTGTATTATTGTATTTATGAAAAAGATACGTGTCAAGAATGTACATTCCTGTTAATGATACACTGGACGTACCATTCATTACTCTATATATTGCGTTACATTTTTCCCTTGTTCAGCGTTCTCTCTGGACTGCGTCCAATTTTCTACACGGGCCACCTGTCCTTTTCTCCTCTAATATGCTTTTTTCGCTTACTCATATTAAATTTTAGAACCTAGGTGTCTTTTCGTCCAACGGAAACTCTGCTTTTAGAAAATTCTATAATTTCGTAGCAAACAATATAATAACAATACGAAGGAACGAGTCGAGGATTAAATTTTATTAAAATATATAGCGTTCCAATAAATTATTATATGAAGAGTAAAAAATATTATAATATTGTGCAGATCCTACAATTTTGTTTATAAATTATGCCCTTTATTTTATTGGGTTGTATATAATGCTTATCTATTGGATTGTAACATATACAGGTCCTGTATTATTATTACGAGTACCAATAAGTAATCCACAATTTTTAAATAAGGTACCAAATTCATTTTATGAAAAATTCAAATAGGCTCCTGAAATTTCATCGAAAGATGACTTCCAGTATTACAGAATAACAACAGTTACATATAAAATAGAATAATTGTCTGACATTGTTCAAGATAACTGCTGATTCGAATAAAAAGGGTGGAATATTTCTAAATATTTTTTCTTCATATTCAACGCATTGGAATTCTTTTATAAGTTTCACACAGACAAGAATATTTTTTAATTGTCATACATCAGTTCATCGTTTTACTTTAAATCTAAGAAATATAAAACTCTAAAAGTTAAGTAAGGAGACAGGGTTAATTATGATACATTTCCTATCGTTTAATAGTACCTTAATGATAAAAAATATGCTTTGCTTGAATCTAACTAAAGGGTACTTAAATGCAAAGATACAGCGATGTGCGAATACTTCTTGTAGCCACTGTATTTACGTCCGTACGTGAAGTCTACTTCTACTTATGTGGGACCAATTTGGACTCTGGAACCAATTAGAACGAAAGTTCGAATATGGAACGCTCTATTTTATCTACAGTCTACAGAGAAAGTTGTAAACGTATTCGTAGCGCATTTGAAGGAAACGGTGTAAGTGAATCAGCAACAAACTTGTAGAAACCCGGTACAAGGTTTAGATCAGGGTAAACCGTAATATACAGCACGTTTGCTTAGGAGTTTATCGAGGAGGTCATCTATCGAGTCTGCGGGCCGCGTATGCTCGAAGTTATAGTGAACGCAGGGGGCTCTGTTCCTCACTGATAACGGTGTTTGGGAGGCTCGAAGTAGAACGAAAGATTATAGCCACCCTTCGCGTAGTACACCGCCTATCGATATAATTTTCCACCCTTTTGCACGGTCGATAATTGATTTTCCATAGCTTTTCAACGGTGCCGCTGTCTATTATCGTTTCTTCCCAACCCACCACTATTTCCCTCGCCCGTTCTTTTTGTCCCGTTTATGAAAACCAAGCGTCGAACGCCAATAAATAATCGAAGAAGTCAATGAACGCGGCACGGGTTCATGAAGATTCTGCCAATGACGGCTCGTTCAATTGCTGCTTGCGAATCCCCGGTTCATCTCGATTTTCATTTCCCTCGAGACGTTTACATAATCGACGACGTCCTCCGACTCTCGGAACTACTTCAAGAAAATAGTCTACTGCTACTAAACATTCGTCGATGCGGCTGAACAATCCCTGATCGGCAAACTATCTGGAATACAACTCCGTCGCACGGTTTGTTCTTGGTTTATAACAGAAATGCTTTGGACGAATTCGTGGTGCTTTCGCGGAGTCGTGGTTGATTTAGCGAACAATCGTTTCGTTCAACTGTTCTGAAACTCGTTATCTTCTATTGGATCGATTGCTTCATTAAATAGATTCGTTTAATTCATTTATAATTTCTAGAAAGTATATTAAGACGAAGTATTAAAAGTATCTCATAAATTGCAAATATAATTTCTTGCAGTGACATTTTATAAGGCACAGGAATTCTACAAGAGATAATCGTTTAAACTATATACCTATATATATACCTATAAGAATATATATATATATATATATTTTTATACTATATATATAGAAAAATGAGAAAAAGATCACTTATTAACGTAGCACATACATACATAAGTGATTGAATTTACCTCTGAATTTACAAGTAAACGATCTTAAAGCTACTATTATAGATAGAAATTGAATTCTGGGGACATTAATGACTCTACTATATCACTTAACCCTTTAAGGGTGTTTCACGAGTATACTAGTTATAAAGAAGTTACCACTATAGGACTAATGGCGAGTATATTCGCCATGAGGATAAAAATATGAAAAATAAAATTCCACCATTGAAAGATTAAAAATTTCGCTACTTCAACATTGCTTAGATACCTAACAATTTCGTATACAGATTATATTACGTTATTTATAAATACTTACGCAAATATACATAAAAAATTTCAATACAAAATTCCACCGTTAATCATTTCAGTGCTATGCGATTCACAGACTACAAATTTGGATATTTTTAATTCTATACATAGAGTTTACAAATTTCGATATTTTTAATGCGCTACACGGAGTTTAGAAATTTGGATATTTTATAACAACGAATAATTAGTACAAAATGTTCAGCAAATATAAATTCAGAAACATCGTAACAATTAATAAGACAACGATAGCAATATTAAAGACGATGTACTTATACGCGTAATTCGTGAAAATCCAGAAATCCGCTTATCTATCAAAATTATACACCACTCAAAGGGTTAGAAGTGATTATAGGTTAAAAATAAGACCACGATTGGTTCGAAAATAACCAAAGGGTGACAAAGTTAAACAACACCTAACAAGCAAACACCGAACAATTCCAAAATCGCAATTCGCCGTCGACTAAACAAACGCATAGCAGTTCTCGCGACAAGTTTCTGATTGCATAAGTGCGAGAAGCAAGTTCTTTGTATCGCTAAGTTTCAAATTTATTCTCCCGTCCGTTCGTTCGCCCTCGTCAGCCGTCCTTTCTCGTTTCCCTTCCGGTTTCCGATCCTCGAGGTAACCGCAATGTTTCGTATACGCCTGGTTCCCCCTTCTCACCATCGTTGCTGCATGGCGTATTCATGGAAAAGTTCGCGGCAGATATTCACGTCGACCCATTTCCCTCTTCGTGTCCTCTCTCCTTTCGACTTCGCCGCTTTATCTTCGGCATCTCATCGGCCGCTTTCCAGCTTCCTGTATCTTCCTTCCTCTTTCCTTCGTTTCGTCGCGACTTTTCTACGGTCAGACTCCTTTTGCCTTGGCCTTTGAATCCTTCGCCTTTCGCTACGAAGCTTTATACGGCCGCGAAGCGACGCGTAAGTACTGCGACCTCGCTTCATGCATTTTTCCGCCGTACTTAGGCTGCTTGTCTTCGTTTATGGCAGATGATATCGATATAGAGAGAAAGAAGGGTTCCTTTATCTTGTATCTTTAGCTTCTTTCCCTATGGTTCGCTTTGTTCGGATGATCGATACGCCTTGTTATTTGTGCGACGCGGCGTGTAAGTGGACGTTGTTTGCTTCCCTTTAGCTACTTTGTTTCTTCGTGCGCCTCTTTCTTTCTCTCTTTGTTCCCTCTCTCTAGGATGCTTCGGGTTTTTTTATTTTTATCGTGTGCATCGTAGTTGCAGGCATTAGAAGTATGCGAATGCAAGATTTAATTGAGTGGCGAAGTATAAGATTGAATTATTCTTAACAATCATCCGTGGATTGCGGATCTTTGTGCATTTATAGGAAATTTAATCCTTTGCCCTGGAATGACGCTATAAAAGTGCCTATTATTAAGCATGAAATTTAATTTGAACTCCAATTTTAGCTTTGTATTATACAATCGGAAGTTATTAAATCAAGATTACTTATAATATTCAAATTATTTCTACGTGACGTGATATAAAAATAGTGATCAATTAACGCAAGCCTAATTAACTAATAAAATAATCGTAGGGCAATTGATTAAATAGGTACAAAGATACAGAATGCAAATGGTATTGAAAAATAGAAGAAATACTGAAAGTAAGATACATAATTACAATTTTGTAACCCTCTATTTAGATCTCATTGCTTTCATTTTATTTGCGAAGATCTGAATTTGCGTAAAGATTCGTGGCCTAAAAATGTTCATAAATGAAAAGAACGTTGAACAATATTATACTCCAAACTGTAACGATTTTTAGGTTAAATACGTTCTGAAATAGCTAAAAATGGCTAAATCTATAAAGTTAAATAAAGCTAGGCCACCTTAAAGTGGCAGTAATTGGTACATCTACCCTATACCGTTTTCATGCAACGATTTATAAACGCAGTATTTTCCTCTGCGCCATAGAGAAGCGAAGCTGGAGCAAATCGCCTCGTTTTCGAATCTTTATTATTCGTCTCGTCTCTCCGGGAAAGTCGAAAGCCTCGCTGCGGATATGATCGAACTGCCGCGTCGAGCCGACTCATGGTAATCCGTGGTAAATAATGCACGACGCCTCTGCCATGGGACTTCCGATACTTCTGCCCCGGTCCGAGCCGCGAAAAGCCGTGGTGGAAAGTAGTTGAACCCCTCGCTGAAACTTCGAAAGCCTCTTCTATCCTTCGATCTAAAGCCCGCGTTTAGCGGTATACGTATCGGCGCTGCCGTGAGTCTCATCGATTCGACTTACACGAGATTTTCGTTTGGATACAAAAGTTATCGAGAGCTTACGTTGTTCCGAAAGCGGAGAACGGTGAAGAGGTTCGGGGTATTTGGGACACTGTCTTTCCACTTGCTGTGCGAGTCACTTGGTTACGGTAAATAGGATAGTTGTACCGATTACTGCCACTTTAAGCTTATCGCGTAACTTTGTTTAGCTGTTTTAGAAATTATTTAACCTGAAAATCGTGCCAATTTGGAGCACAGTATTGTTCAATATCGAGTTTATTTATGAACATCTTTTCATATGTTCAATGTAATGAATTAATTACCAATTAATTGGAAATGTATAACAAAGTCCAATGCCTCTGTTACTGTCACTTGAAAAGTTGTCATTTAAATAGAAACAATTTTTACATATGCTAGCGATTCAATTTGCGTAATAGAAATAAGATGTATAGTAAACGTATCGATGTTTAAAATGCATATATATATATATATATATATATATATATATATATATATCTGGACTGTGAAATGTATACAGAGACTTTTGTGTCTCACTGTAAATACATTGAGCACAACATACGAATATTTAAAGATACATATTTCTATTAAAATATATAATTTATGGGACTATTAAAAATAATTACTTTCTAATACATCGCTCGTTACGAATATGAATCATCCTTTATGCGTTTCGATGAACATTAAATCGATTTCGATCAATTCGTCGCCATTTACGAAAAAACAACGAAATGAAAGAGTTTTGCAAGATACGATAACCAAAGTTGTTTCACCGTAATCGGGGCTCGTCAAAACTGCAATCTCGTCCATTTACAAGTTCGAAAATAGAGACCTGTAATCGCCTATGGGAAATATAGTGGCTGGCTAAATAGAGTTAGCAAGCGTTTCCAGTTAAATCCGTAAATCGTCAACGAATGACGTTTACCGTTCGCTCGAATCACAACCGAGGCAAACCGTCGAGGCTATTAAAGCGATAATAATAATCGCGAAACGATTCATTACGAGGCGGCCAGAGGGTTGGGCGAATTCATTCATGAAACGCGGCCCGTGGGGTGGCTCTATTTTCCCCTTTTGCCCTTGAATTAGCTTGTTTCAACCCTTAAAGCGTTCCACGATCGAATTAGTTTGTAAAGCAACGGGGGGTGTGCCATCGACAACTTTCACCACAGTGCCACGATAATTCCGCGGAAAGTTTCCACCAATTGAGACAATAGAAAGAGATAAGAATGGCGTCGAAGAAAGAGGAAGAGGATGGAAGTGGAAAGTAAGCGAAAAACGGAAGATTGAAGTAAGCCCTGGAGCAGATAGCGTCGAGTAATGTGCTTCATCTGCAGCGTGGGTCGCATTTAATTAATAACCACGACGTACCCCACGGGTAATGTATATTAATTAGAAAAAAGGAGAAAAGGGGGAGGAAAAAAAAACAGAAACACAATCCAGAGGATGGCACTCTAGCCGGGGCGAAATTAAAGCCACCAGCGACTGTTCTTTCCACTCTCGATGCAACCAGCGATCCTTGTCGTTTTCCAAGTGCACCTGTACACGATACCTAACAAGCGTCGTGTAATTATACGCTATAAATTATCGTTGTTGTCTAACATGCCAAGATAATATTCGAAGGATGCGCGTTAGTGCGTAATTAATTTTGTTCCCGCGGTTCATAGAAGCTTTTGGTGAAAGAGAAGTTTGTTTGTGTGGCGATTCAGTTTTAGCGAAATTGCGTTGCAAATTTTAGTTCTGTTTTTGTTGGAGAATTTAGTTGCGGAAATTTAGTGGAGTTGCATGATTAGGAATTTAGAAAAGTAGGAAATTTGAGTAATTTAACCCTATGGCATACGAGTGAGGCCTCGCGAATATGAAATTGAATGGAATTATAGGATAATTAGAGTCTGATTATAATAACACTTTCAACCACGAAAAAAGTATTGTATAATTATAATATAATTATATTATCTATTATGTGTTGAAAATGCATTATAGTATAATTGCAGTATAATTTACAGTAAATAAATTATACTATAATTTTACTTTTGTAAAGTGGATACCCAATTTTGGCTCTCACCGTATTTTGCGTAGTTTGTACACTCCGTTAGAAGTGCGTTATAAATATGAAATATAGTGTATAATCACATTTTTGTAATATTTGTTTTACACGTGCATTGAAAGCGAATTTAATCGACGCAAAATTCCTGTCGTCTCAGAGACGTCAATGTTGACAATAATATTAATAATAATAATATATTCATTAACGAGTAAAATAAACCTTCTAGTATACAACAAAAATCTAATGACATACAGATACAATGAAACAATTAAGATCTAAGTCTTGAATGAATCTAGAGAACCAAAAAATTTAGAGAATACTATTACAATGACCTAATAAACAAACGACGTATCCCAAACGTAGTTGTATATCAAAGGGTTGATCATAAAGGTATATCAAATCGAGATGAAACAGTGATTAAAACTTCAGATCCTCGATTTTGGAATAGATGCTCTCATCAATTACTTTTTACGACATAGTGTTGTAGAGAGTAAATAAGATTGCAGTATGTATATTGCAACGAAGTATTTATGAATTAACATAACATCAGGTGAAATGTTGCTCTTAAATCTAACGTCAAAACTTTAAGGTAAATGGGACTTTGGGAACTCGAACTGAGATTTATATGAGAAACTCTGTACGGAATAGCAATGATGGACCTTCTCCGATGATAATAACAACGCAAAGTCTGAATTGCTCTTACATCCTGAAATTACGTAGGATTAGTATATGTTACAATTACACGGGCAAATATTAGACACTTGGGGATACATTTATGGTCATAGCACCGTCTCATGACTAAACCTGTACTTGTAAGGCGAAACGATACGAGTCACCTTATCAAAAAATGGAGCTTTCACGTTAATTGAAATCCAGAGCATACAATATAAAATAGTAGAAAAAGTAGAAGGATAAGATTGAAGAATACAAATATGACTTTGACATTTGAAGTAGCTTACATAAATATTAGAACAATTTGACGTTGATTTGTAAAAGTCAAGGGAGACCAAAAAGTTCTTAAATTGGTCATTTTTATAATTGTATAATATAAAACAATGAAGCTAAATAATTATTTCAAAGCAGTACAAATTATTTTAATCGAATACAGTCTATCTAGGAAGAGCGTAATCAAGATATTTTCAATAAAATTAATCTGTTGCGTAAAAATGAATATACGTGTTGAAAGTGTGTATAAAAAGCTATGATGCACTAATTTAATAGTTAGTCTAAAATGCACTATTGTTAAAGTGCACTATAATTTCTAATTTCAATTCAAACTTAATTAATACCTATCGTTCAACGTTAGTAATTCTTCTTGAATCAAATACCTCTTAAAAAATAATAAAGCGATTACAATAGTAGTAACTATCCCTAAATATACTTGTAAAATAACAAAACATATTTGTTAGTTTGATCTTTGGCCAGTATATTGTACGTAGGTATTTGGCCTCATTTATTCAAGCCATTGTTCCCTTTTCAAAGTACAAGATAACAATAATAGAAACAATATTAATTAATCCTTTACTACCATTATCAATTCGCGAGACCACTAATAATAATGACTTATTCATCTCTATTTTACTTTCTGCATGATTTACGAACTTCTCACTCTATATATAGGGTTATCCAAAATAGACTGTAGGAACACCTTCCTTCACTTTTTTTCTTTCCCTTTCTGCTTTACCCTTTTCTAATCTGTTTTTTAGTTCTATTATCTTCGTTCGTTCTGGTTTCAATTTTTACTTTTTTCACCTCTATTTTACTAACAAACATGGCGTTTGACAGATATTCTCATTCAACATCCTAAAGGTACTTTTGTATAACCCTTTACTTTTCAATTATAGCATAATGTTCAATTACTAAAATCGAGCCTGGAAAATAGAGATAAATCAGTACGTATTAGCAGCCTTACAGCCATAAGTTTTAACAGGTGTTGTAGTCAAGGTTTAACAGCGTTTCGAAAAACTTACCCGTATTCAAAGCCTTACTTTGCAAAACCACGTTCCACCTTCACTACCTTAACATTTGCGAAGTATTCCAGCTTCGGCACCACTCAGATTCGAAGCTACTCGCGATTATAGCGCACGCCATATCGACCAATTGCACGAAATTACATTTCCAAGATCCGACACTAAACATTACCCTAAATTCATATCCATACAGCCAACGGTGCTATTAACAATCTCTGTACAATTCAGCTCGAAGAATGCTGCTGCTTGAATTCTACGTTTAACATATTCCGTCACAGTCAATGCCGTCGTATCCAGAGTCCGCTCGCGTGCAGCCCGGCTTTCAATAAAACGACGATCTTGGCGAAAATGCGAGGTAGGTCAGCGCAGAAATTCCGTGCCTCGATTTTCCAGCGCGAAAATGCTAGGGCGATTACGTTTGCCAGGTCGCGCAGTGGGTAGCGTGGCCGATCGTAATTCGCGTGCTCTTCGACCAGCGTTTTCACGAGGAGCGCGCCTTGGTCATCGCAGATGGCCACACGTACCGCACGAGGGACATTTGACGAAGCGTTCGCAAGCCAAACTAGTACCTCACGCGCGGAATTTTAGAGCGTCGCCCAGGCATCCAACCGAGGCCGAAACTGATTTCGAATGCGACCCGCGACCGTGCGACTACTTGTCAAGCAAATTCGCATTACTTCCAACATTATGGTCGCCCTTGTAGTTACCTGCATACAACACCCGACGTAATAACTCTTCGGCCCGCGCGTCTCGAATACTCATCGCACTCGCGCTTACATTTTCTCCTGCTAACACGTGCTCCTTGCGACGAACGCTTCCGAGGATCGAGCCCTGAGCGAGACGTCGAGAGACGATGAAACGGAAATGGACGTGAGTTTGCGCGTTGATACGTATAGTGACTCGTGAAAGTATTTAAACGCTTAGTATAGAGGACGTTTATGAGTATATGTGTGTGTTATAAGGTAAACGTAGGTAATATGGAACTTTGTGAAATCTTGATAATTAAGTAACGAATGTTACAGACAACCATGTGTGTCAATCGTTACTATTCACGTTCCAAAAAGAACTTTCTCCCTTTTGTTAAGTCACGTCCTCTTCATATTGCAAATCACTTGTTAAAAATTTAAATTTAATCAACGCTAGCTCGAGTTGCGCTAAGAATACTTAGAGTGGTCGATACTGGGGAACTTTTACTTATATTGCAATGTGTCTTACTTAAAAGAGGCCAACTAATTTCCTGTTATAACTGTTTAAATGATTTCGTAAATCACTCTATGGATAATAGTTCATACCGAAAATCGTCTATTCCTTTCACTTTCTAATTTCTCTTCAATTCCTTAACTCATAAATTATTCTTCGGTTTGTTGGTGGAAGTAGCCTCCGATAGAAGCACTTTAACTCGTATTTATTTAGATGTAAATAGCAGAAATCCCGAGGAGGAGTTATAAAAGTTACCAAAAAACTCACATAAATATACAGTAACATCGTTTTACGGCATCTTAATCCTAATCAAATTCTGCCGCATCAGAGATCCGCGTCACAAAAACCACTCGAAGAACCAACTCACGAATCAGCGTCGTGCCGCCATTGAAATTCAGCGCGACAAAAGAAGCCATGAAGAGATTAAGAAACCGAGATCTGCCTGCAATCCGTGCACAGTCGGGTTACAAACATCGTCCCAACCCGGAAACATGGGTTCCCCACGGCAAACCCGTAAAGATAATTGTCGGCCGCACAACGAGAGACGCCACCACCACTTCCGTCCCAGAAAAGGCACACGCTCGAGAGGAATCGAGTAGAAGAGGGTGGAAGGTTCGCAAGTCGCCGGAAAAATGGAAGCAAAAACGTAATGAAAGCCGAGAGAGAAGAGAACGAGCTGGTTGTAAGCGGTTAGGTTGAAAGCGAAAAAAAAATGGAATGGAGGGAGAAAAGTAAGAACGAGACGAAGCGAAGGAAGGAAAGAAAGTTGGAAGAAGTAGAGAAGTTAAAGACGAGGAAGGTTATACGGAAAGACGTTAAGAGTGTGACAAAGATAGGGAAGACCTCGTTCTCGAAAATGAGCAGTTCTTGGCCCAGTTAACGCCTATGAGGAGACAAGCGACTGGCTATGGAGTAGTGTGCTGCTTGGTCCTGGCATGAAGGCGAGGTTAGGGAGGTTATTTCGCGGGGTGTCACGCCCGACCCATTAATAACCCTAGCCGCAAGCTCTCGAGGACTAGGATGTCCCCTCTCTATCTCTTCTTGTCGGCTTCTCCTTTAGAGTCATGGTTTCTCCCGCTACTGGAACCGCCCTTCATAGCCAACCCCTTGATTCTCTCACGGCCGCTCTGCTACTACGCGGACGACGATGAGCACGAGAGAAAGAGGACGAAGCAAGGCGGGGGATGTCGAGGACGAAGTAGAGGACGAGCGTGAGGAGTTTGCAAAGCTCTCTCTGCGAGGCGTAGTTAACGGAAGCGGCACACGCGGTCATGTATAATAGACAGAAGGAATCTCCAGAGGGTACTTGGCAGCTCATTTCGCATACGCCTTTTTTAGTGACCTAGCGACGCCGCCGCCGCCGCCGCCGCCGATGCTTGTTCTTCCTCCCGCTGCAGGAGGCTGCAGCTGCGAAACACGTCGAGAGTTGAGTGTGTCGCGAGCAATAAACTGCACTCTTATCATTCGGAATGTTCCCCGGGGAATTAACTGGCTTGACGAGCGAAGGGAACAAGACTTTGTATATGCGATGGTTTGCAGTGATAGGCTGTAACGGAGTGCATGGGAATTTCTTTAATGGAACATTGATAGGGAGGACTTGATTGGAGGAATCGGGAAAGGGGATTCGGGGTTCATTTTACGGAACCGTGTCATTATTTCCTTTAAGAGGGGATTCTCGTGTAACGACATTAAAATGATATTGTTTGATACTGAACTAAAAGTTATATTGTACTTGAATTTTGAGGACGTAAAGAGATCGTTCCTTTTCGTATTTGAAATGTTCCTTAATTGATAGAGAAATATAAAAAATTACTGTTTATAGGTATAACTCTTAGCACCAATTTTATAGCGAAGATTGACGTTCCCCAAAATGAGGAAATATTTTTTAAAAAACGAATATATAATTCGGGCTGCGAATTTCGAAAATCGCAGCAGGGTTCAATAGTTTATTGGATACTCTTTGATGCCTTACAGCAGAGAGAAAACAAGACCTAAAATTACGTCCACCAAATCAAATCTTCTTTACGTATTACGTGATATATGTTCATTCTTGTGGCTTCGACAAAATTAAAAGAGAACGATGAGATAGTGGATTTAGTACAATTTTTATAAAAATGGATTTAGGTTTGTCTGGCTCTCAGGTACAAATTTACAACTCAGTTTTTTGCATTCCGTTGTAAATTACTTCATGATTATTGTGTTATAAAATAAAGCATCTATTGATTTGATAACATTAACACAAAATAAATGAAACATTACACTTTCGCATAATAATGGTACGAAAGAAAAACTGATTGTAAATGATTACAAACATGTAAAATGAAATGATATAAATCAAATGAAGGGTCTTTATAAGTATCCTTTTCTTAAAATGTATATCTTTTACAGTTAAATATCTCCAAAGATATAATTTTATTGAAATTTATTTCACCTTATAATATTTCATAATTTATACTTCAGAGCGGAAATCTATTTAATTATTCAATATGCTTTAAAGGAATTAGTATTGGAAGCGAATTTAACAAAAATTAATCTACTCTGTTAGATATGAAAATTTCACATTAAACAGAGGAAATTAATAATAATCCGAATTACCTATTAGCTAAATCAATCTTGTTGCAACAGTCTATGCTCTTACGCTAATAGTTTATCTGGGCAAAGGATTAACTCAAAGCGGGATCACGAATTTACACGTATGTATTTGTGGAACACGTGCGTGCAAAGTATGGAAAGCATATATCAATGGCGATTTGGATTATGGAATATTTAATTGGTAATCAGTTAATGATGGAATGCTTCAATATTTTAATTTGTCATATTTCCATCAGCCTGTAATTGCTTTACTACATAAAGAACATGCATGTATATTGGTAGATAAGTTCATTTATATTTCAAACGTAATTTAAAACGTAAAACCCAAAATCATTGCAATTATTTGCAAAGTGATACTCGATTCATTTACATAAACCTGCACTTAAATATTTAACAAAAATAAAATGTAAAATTTTCAAAGTGATTAACTCTACCATTTTGGTGCTTAACTTAATATATTTAAAATACATTTCCTTACCAATTGGACTTAACACCACGAAATAAGAAAAATATTTTTGGTCGTGAAATAACAAAGAATTTATAAAAACTTTAACAATTATTCTAAGAGTATATTATATTATGCATTTTATCTGTCGTTGGATAAAAGCTTCGTCCGTAATGATATATATTCCACTATCTTTATTTTATTTCAACTTTTAAAAGGAATTTTAAAAAAGAATGTACCAATATACTACACACCTATTACTTTATCAATTCCTCTACTGTGCGTTTCGTAAAGTGAATCAATTTGGCACCCTATTAACGTCTCGAATGTTGTCATCAAGATTAAAAAAACCACACTAATAGAAGATCATTATTTCTACGTTAAATTCAACTCTTGGTATCCCGTTTCCCTGAACACAGTTAAGAAACGAAACAAAAGGGAAACCGAGCAGCAACCAGAGCGGCGACTTGAATTCTAATTGCAGCCCCTGGTCCGTCGAGAGTTTCCGCATTGACGTTGCAAATAAAGTCCTGGCCAGTCGACGAAACAACGAGCGATAGTTTCGCGAGTTTGCTCGCGGCGCGAACGTCATCGTCTTTATTAACGGTGCCCGCCGTCGCGCCACGCCAAGCCACGCCAAGCCACGCCGTTGAATTTAATTCGTGGCAATTTGTAATATTGACTGTGCAAATTATTTCTCCGGCCGTGACGAGGTGCTCCGCCGGCTCAACAAGTTCAAGTGCCACTTCCGGAACCGCCACGAGTGTTGGTGCTGCACTTCATGAAATATACAAGATTTTCCACCCGTACCGTCAAGTCTGCCTTCTAGCGTCGATGTTTTAACTACGTTTATTATAAATCGCAGCGAAAGTTCGTCCCTGGCACACACCGCTTAACGAGACACCGTTGATTTCGCCGCGTTTTGCAGCTTCACTGCTACTATTTTTGTTGTGACGCGCTAACGAGTCGCAATGTTCGCTGTTAGACATTCGAATTAACGGCTACGGATGTTCGATTCTAAATCGATTTTTCGAAGAATCGATCTTTTTTGGAGGAGATTTTTCATTCTTTTGAATCGATTTTTGGATGTTCGATTCTGTCACGAATCGATTTTTTTTAGTCATGAATCGATCTTCGGTTCATCGAGCATCTTGAATTGATTCACTCATATGATTTTAACTTATCGTTAGTTAGAGTAAAGAATATTTCCATTAATTTAAACTTAAGACAAAAAGCGTAAATCTTTTAGTGAAGTCAGATTAGGTTAGTTAAGATTGGTCAGTCTGATGTAGTTACATCGTTAAATAATATTAACACAGTTTCACCTTTACCTACAGATGTAATTATGCGAATCAAATTGACACTCGGATATCGGGCTTTTTGGAAAAATATTCAAATTAGGAAACATCTTATCCCAATCTATTTGCCCAAAAGTATGCACAAAGTCCTTGTTATAAAACAAATAAATCAAAATAGTATAATTTCCGATTGAAAGCAACGTGAGTCTATTTCGAAGCTCTACAATTTTTCCTCCCCCACAATTTAGAGATAAATGGATTTATATAGACAAGTATTCGAAGGTTCCCCAAACTCCATAATTTTTTCATTTCAATCAACTTGCAGATTAACGGTTCGGTTAATCGGATTGTTCCGCTTGATTCCGGCGCGATGTCATCGAGGGCCGTTCGTTTTAATCGGCGAATCTGACTCCGTAAGAAAGTTCCGTTTTCTGAAGGGAATCGCGACGCGGAAATGTCGAATCGATTCTTCTATAGCAGTTAGGAAAATAGGTTCGTTTCCTTGGCCATGGATGAACGGGGACGTCGAGGACACGCTGTTCTACGGGAGTTCAAGAGAAATCCAATTAACGAGGCGAAGATCCGAGGGCTAATCGTAAGAATCGGCTTTCCCAGCGCCGAGCGTAAACAGGGTTGTAAATTTTTCCAGTTGCGTCACCGCTTAATTGAATCTTGAAAACGGCCCATCTCTGTGCGAGATTCCGCTTTTAAATCGCCTCGAACGAGAAGAGGAGGACACTTTGAACTTCACCTAGCAGTCCATTCGAATTTCTCTAGCAAGTACTAATTGGTTCTTTTATGGGGTGATTGGATTAAAATCGATTAATTCTTAGCAGGCGAAAATTCTTTGTCGGGTTGTGGAGGAATAGAAAGATTCTTCGTCAAAACATAATTGAACTGATAGGTGAAGGAAAATTTTTAGTTGTTTGGAAAGTTTGTAGGGAATAATTTTGTATGGATTTTGGTGATTCCACGATTACTAACCCTTTGCACTCGAAGTACTCACAGGCACTGCCTAAGTTCGGCGTTGAATTTAGTATGGAAGAATATGAAAGTGATTTAGAAAGTGATTGTTTTGTGCGATGAAGCTATGATTCTGATGACAGCAACATTATTCCACCAGCGAAGAATTTAGCCTTCAAATAAATCACGTATTACATAGCCAGATAAAGCAAAAAAAGTCAAAGCTTTAGCCGAGAAAGTGTTTGAATGCAAAGGGTTAAGAAATATTGTGATTTCTTATTCCAAAAAGTTTTCATCTGTTTCAAGAATGAATTCTTGCAAGTAATTCTTTTTATTCATTAGTGTTGTTCAATTTGTGGTTATTGATAAGGTTTTACAAATATTGCAATAAATTATAATAATGTGATTTATTGTCTCTTTAACGCAATAAAGGTATTAATTACATTATAGCAGATTTTGATGCATTTGTGAGTGATTTGAATATGCAAAAATTGCAGACTGCTCGTGACATGCAAAAATATATAAAATATCGAAAATGCAGTAGATATCATCATTTTTGGAGGGTGAAACAAATCTCTATTAATCCACCACTTCTTTAAAAGGGGTTGCAAATTTTGAATTCGCGTAAAAATCCGCACTATAGTGATATCAAATAAACGTTCGATAACAGGAAAATCGAATCATGTAAAAACATTCAAGGAACTCGAATCGCTTCAAAAATTCAAGAAAATCGAATTATTATATTATGTTAGCGTTAGGTTTTAATAGAATTTGCAATTTATTTTAAAAGTTTTAACATGAAATGAGCTTACGAAAATGATTTCGTTAAAAAATATGTTTTGATATAGAGAAGAAAATATTGTTTATGGTTAATAAACTTTAATCGTTAGCAGTAATATCCGAGATTATATCTTTGTATCTATAAGGAAATTACTGAGTGTATATTGTATGATTATAGCCAAACAGCAGGTAAAGTAATTACAAGATCATCTTGTGGAGTAATTTCATTATAGGTATAAATGCTTACAATTTTCAATGCCACAAGTTTCAAGATGTTGAAATGTATAAGCTGGATTGTTATGCTAGTTAAGTGCTTTTGTCCTCTTTGCTAACTTATTTCATTCAGCACAATTATCTGGAAACACAATATTTACTTAATTAATGTACAATAGCTACACCAATTATATTAATTTTGGCAAGGGAACAATGTCTCAGAAATATAATCAAGAATATCACCGGTATAATTAAGTTGGGTACGAAATTTGCCATTTACACATTTTCTTAAACAGGATTATTTTATATATTGATAATAATCAGTTGAATTTATATATCAAAATAATCGAAAAAAATGAAGAGCTTTTGAATTATATACAGTGGCTTCAAAAAAGTATTTTTACACCGTTGTACTTATTTTGGTATTAATTTAATAGTACTCTTATGTCACTATAAAAATGTAGTGTCATGAAAGTAAAATATAGAAGCTGATTAAACCACGCCGCTTTAAAAAATGTACCTATGTACAAATACTTTTTGTAGCCACTGTATGACTTAGAATGTACATACCATAATTTATAATAAATCGAAGAAGCTATGCTATTATCACTGTAACAAATAAAACTAACCAAAAAGGGAAATATTTTAATTAGAGCAAATAATTATTGGGTGTACAAATTAATTCAGAGCTTTTAGCATTGAGCTCTTAATACATTTATCAATTCGAAATGTATTTCTTTTTTGTGAATAAATATGAAATCTTATGAAATCCTAAAGGTTCACAATTAATTTCTTCACCTAATAAATGGTTCTTGATCTTATCTTTAAACGATATAATCAGTTTACTATTAAAACGACTATCAAGAAATATAAAAGAGAAACTGTGCACTTATATTTATCGCGTATCAATGAAGTTTAGTCGATCAAAATTAATTCCATGGCATAATCGGTTTATGGCTCATTGAGTCGATCGTTAAGCCTCGATACTCGACCTTGTGAACGATAGGGGAGCACAATGTAGAAGCAGTGCTTTCTCCTTATGGCGAACTAATTGCAATTTCGTAGCTGAGAATTTCACTTGGGAGCTCCCTTATCAATAACAACGTACACGATAATACTACAAGGTACAACAGCGTCTTTAACGTTGAACGAAATGTCGTCGGATTACACGTTATCTCAATACGAACTTATCTTCGCTTATATGCAACACTGGAGTACCTCAAAATTTCTATAGCGAAATTAGAAAAGGTCGAATTAATTTTAAATGACTAGAGGGTTCCAAGTACTCGGAAATAGAAACCGAGTCAAGCTGAGTTTTAATTGTTTAAATCGATTCAAGCATTTGAATGTTTAACCCCTTGCCGTACAATGTCGAGTTACACTCGTGGTGCAAACTAATGTCTAATTATAATAAAAACCGACATCAATAAAGACAATAAAATATTATTTACCTAATTAACTGAACACTGCACTACGCTTATGTGATAAGTTAAACTGTACTACAATTGCTCGCACGTATAAAAAGAAACAATATTAAATGAGAACGGTGCTATAAAAACATCGCACAATGAAGTTTTTTTTACTGTACAGCACTTGTCCAGATGAAACTACAATATTTCTTAATTAAATTCCTTCCAGTGTATAGCGTTCTTCAATTACTCACAGTCAGTCGCAAAAGTCTACATACATCACTAAATTAAAAAAAAATATATAAGAATTTCGATGATTTCAGTCGCATTGATTTGGTTATTGAAAGGGATATTATATCTTCCGATTTTTTCGCAACAAACACACATGAATCGAAAACTCGATTTCGCAAAAAATTTTGAGCATGTAGTAAAAAATACAACACTGATTGTTATAACCATATTTATAACATTTAATTTTTTCGATGCATCTGTGATGTTCCATAATTTGTTTAGCTCAAGTAAAATGACTTATTATATAATATTCCTTGTGCTTTTAAGAACAATTTTATTCATATAATCAATTATATTCCCTTCATGAAATTTTTGTAGTAATCTAACCAGTTTCTAATTTTATATTTTACGAATTTTCTCCACATTTTCTATATTTTAAAACATGTTCTGAAATATCCTCCACGTGTACATATGTAATTGATAAATGACACGTGTAATAACTCCAATTATAATATCTAACTATGTAATAACTATGACTATAATATCTAACTATGTAAAGTGTTTAAAATGTGACTGACCGTGTAATATATTTTTCTCCATCAAATTCCAAGAATGCAGAGGAATGCATCGTTCGCTCTTATTTTCGAAAATCTTCGGGAGAATCCAGCACACGCTAATTTCGACGTCCTGATTTCTAATGAAATCCGACAACGACACTTTTACCAACGGTTCCCTTGCTGATTTTCAAACGAGATTTCTCGCGAATTTGACCCGGACGTTCAGCGTTAATTTCAATCGCGTCGCCTTACATATAATTACACGAGGAAATCGAATTAAGAGCACTTAAACTACCGGAGGAAGATTACGGATTAGCGAAAAATCCAGAACCGTACATTAATCCGGCCTAAGTCTCATCTTCACGATATTTTTCCATCTCTTTCTTTCATCCCACCACCGGTTCATCATTTCCTCGTTTCCCTTCTTTTCTCGCTCCACATTCCCTTCCCTTCTTGCCTGTCATTTCCTTAATTGCTGATCCCTGCACGATTTTCTCGACCGGAATTTTGCATTTTTTCTCGTGAACTACGATGAACCCAGATATCGGCTTGGGTCCTCTTGGGATCTTGTAATTTCGATTCTATGCCTTTCGCCGGAGCAGAAATAATTAAAAAGTTTCGTATCGTGGTTGAAAGTTTGTACCCGCTGTTCCTTCGATAATATTTTCTTGTTTGAAAGTTGTAACATTGATTTCATTTGATTTACAAAACTGTATGCATTTGGAAAATTGTAACACAAGTTCTTTCTATTCATTTATACTCGAAGGATATTTAGTAAATATTTCATATTTATCGTAATAATGCGAAATGTAATATTTACATATTGCGGATTAACGAAACGATTATTATTCGATCCTTGTTTATCGATAAATTTGATTAACGAAATGTTTGATTACCAGAACAGTATTGTCGAGCAAATAAAGGGGAAGAATAATGATAAGATAAATAACATAGCTGATTATGGAACCGTGGAACAAGTTGAACAGTATTTCAATGAAAACGAGGAGAGTATTACAGAGGATGATAAAGAGGAAATTGAATCTACAAATAATTCGAAGTTTTTCCCAAAGCATTATAATTATGTATACGATACAAAACCCAGTCAGAAAGTACAACCGATCAAATAAAATTGTTACAAAGAACGAGTCGCTAGCAGCTCAGAAAGATTGGGAAGCAAAACCAAGGAAAATTGTTAAATTGTTCAAAGCTTTTGCATATTTATAACATCAGTTATGTAACATATATACTTCAGAATAAACCACGAATTGAAAAGGTTCCAAAAATAACTGTTAATAACTGTTATATAAATTTTTGACTGAAACAGTTATGAAGAACAAAGCTGATACTATAAATGTTATGAGTGGAAAAATATTCCTATTATTAGTGATTCTGAAACGGTTCCATATCGAATCAGTTTCAATATTTAGTTTCAATATCGATATGATATTGATTTACAGAATCGTAAGCGGAATCGACATTAATTGGAATTTTTTTTCCACTCAGAACAATTGCAACATAGTTTCGGTTCTTCATAACTGTTTCGAGAACCGGAATCGATATTATAACAATTTTCAATTCCTAGAATAAGCGCGATTCTTGCACACAAAATCAATTGTTATTCGGTTTTAGGGAAAATATTCATTTCTCATTATTCTCATTACTAATTATTCACGTTTTGATTCGGATAATCAAGCTTCTCCACTTGGGATACAAGTTGTTGAGGTTCGACTGTAATTTAACCATTTGACGAGTATGACCAAAGATTGTTAGAGCCAAAGGAGTAGTTCTGTACATGTACGGCTTATGTTGCGTAATTGGAGCTATGTTTTGGGTTCCATTTGATGGAAACAGCTTTCACAATGTCTTCCATTTTTATCTTTATTATGTTTCTCCATCTTTCATATCAATACATGTAATCATATATATAATGTATCAATGTATCAATGTACAATATCAATATATCAATACATGAATATATTTAATATATCAATACATCAATATATCAATGTATCAGTATATGAATATATCAATTTATCAATATATCAAATTATCAATGTATCAATATATATATACATATATGTGTATACACACTAAAAACATTTTTGTATTGCAAAACAAAATTCTGTGCTCGTCAAAGGATTAATTGTTAATTTCGTATCGAATCGTTTTACTCGTATATCCAATTTCTACAATGCTCGTATTTCATATGTTTCAGGCGAGAATCCAGCAGCTATGCAGCACGGTGGTAGCGGAATTTCAAGAGCGACCTTTGCTCTAATCGTGATCGCGACACTATTGTCATCGCTTCTGAGGTGACCGTGATCTCTGAATTATTTCGTGGGCCTGCAGTTCGAATGGTGCTAATTCCCTTCATTCTCGCGGCAAATGAAACGCGGGAAAATGCCAAGGGAACCGAAATAATCGGCTTTCCGGGCCCCATTCTGCGCGTGACGAGCTTTTCAACGATCGAACGTATTTTTTGCACTCGAAATCAACATTTACACCGAAACGAAAGAAAAATACCGGGAAATGAAAACAGTTTTTACTATAAAACAAAAATGGACAAAGGTAGATTTCTGCAATGTATACGCAAATAACTACGAAACACAAGAAACAGAGAGACTTCACGTGTGAAAATCATTGTTTTTTTCACCAATACGTAACGAAACATCGTGAAAACAGAATTAATTTGTCGACGAAAGGACTCTGCTTTTCTTTTCTTTTCTTATTTAATACATCGAAATACGTTGCAAAAGGAAACGTGGAATTTTCCCAAAAGCAGACAACGAAGTTTCTCCTCCGTCGAGACTATTCAACAATTATTGTGTTTAACAATCCTAAGCCCAAGGTTTAGCCACTTCGTGTATGATACGCAGAGAGTATATTTAAACCGAAGGTGCAACCCAAAAGCGAGTGAATCTACAACAAAAAGTAATTAGTTTTACAGTTATGATAGAAGCATTTTGCTATCCCAAACGCCTTTCTTAAACCGAACTTCAGCAGTTAAATTAAGGTACACTAACATTTAATCATTGGATATTTAAAAAACATTATGAAATAGAATGTGAACATAATGTAGCACGAACTATCCGGTCAACCCAATACTTGACGAATATCCAACAATTTATTTAGAATATCGTTAAGAAGATTGATTAACTCCACTTTTAATAAGTTCGTTAAATTCATCACGGAAGGTGACAAACTACTCAAAAATGAATTCAATTTATTTTATGGAGTTGATCAGTTTGGCTTTTAAGCGACTCGAACGTCACTCTACATTTTCGACTTGCTTTTTGAAGTATATTTGCCTTCTTTCAAGTTGCATCATCAGTTCAAGAATACTCTGTACGTTAATTAATTATCGCGAATATTTCTTCGCGCAACGATACACGAGTGGTTTACGATAACCAGAGAAAAGCAGTTTTCCACTGTCATTTATTCAGTCGTCTTTTCGACTGATATATGAAAGCTCTCGGAAGCCGAGTAAAGTTTCAGTCGCATAACGAACGAATTTCCAAAAGAAATAGAATAGAGAATTACCGCGACGGAACTTTCGTTTCAACAGATTAATTAACATATCAGTCAATTTCTGAGAAAGGGGAAATCGCGGTTTTTCTCGTTCGCTCCAGTTTACACGGACAAAATAAAATACGCGGATCTAAGAAACGAAATATGTTGTCCTCTCGAAAGATGGAAAGTTTTCGTCGTTTGATTGTTGCGGTTAAACCGAACTGATCGAGAGTCTCTTTGAAGCGAGAAAAGGTTTGGAAATAAACACCAAATATTGCACACTCGGATTCAGCACACTTGCAACAAGAATTGTGCCAAAGAGGAAGCTATGCATATTATTGAGAGATGTTCAAATATTTTCCATTCCGTTTGTTTCAATTTGATTGAATAAAATTGCATATTCTGGGAACAAAGGATATTTGTTTGCAGAACTTAGGTAGCGAATGTGTTATAGTGAGTTGAATACGTGTAGAGTTGCGAAGAATATTTAGAGAAGTTTTAGGAAAAGTTTTCTAGAAAGATGGAAGAGAAATCTTATGCATTTATCTCTTTCCGTTGATTCTAATTTTATATGATTTGCAGTTTTGCGTTTAGTATAAATTTATTTGCGAAGCTTTTGCAATTGTACCCAGAAGTTTCAAAACAAGCGAAGATAATATCTTCTTTGATTGAGTATGAAACTTTGCCGTGTGTTCTTTCGACTTGATAAAATCTCAGCGTGCATCCAGGAAAATTGTTACAAGTACAATTATGTGCAAACAATTGGAATAACTTCGAAAAGTAACTTGGAACGTTTCTGTGGTGAACAGGAAAATTGTCATTCAAAGGCTGTAGAAAGGCTTTAAGATATATAATATCTTAAATTTGAAATAAATTAAATTGTGTTAATTAACATATTAAAAACTAACGCGATTAAACGCAACGTTTCATTTGCATTATTTACCTAGCCAATTTACGTGGTTAAATTCCGCTTTTCATCAATGCGTTCGTGAAAAGGCATTTCAGAGATTCCATTCTTCCTCTGCAAAGATTGCACAATTTTATAAAGTTTGAAAAGGTTGCAAATAAAATGTCGCGTTAACGCAGCGTTACTTCTTAATCGGTTAATGACACCGCATCTTAAAATTATTAGGTTGTAACATATATTCGTCCAATTTCGCTATTATTATTTCTCCGAAACGAATTCATTTTTCCTTATAACCTGGGAAACCATAGCTAATCGATTGTATTATAATTTTTGTTCCCAAACGAAAGTAAACTAA
The DNA here is from genome assembly GCA_028830335.1 of Eucera pruinosa. NCBI lineage: Eukaryota > Metazoa > Arthropoda > Insecta > Hymenoptera > Apidae > Eucera > Eucera pruinosa. The sequence goes on from JAMYCR010000001.1 coordinate 14,930,184, forward strand.
GGGTTAAAATACAATAAAGAAACTCTATTCGCCGAATATTTATTTTGTTAGCTCGTCAATAATTCTACTACTTTATTCCTGATTTTATCTGCGCGAGAAAAGCACAACAGCATTAACGTTGCCAAAAAAAAAGCTTCACGGAAAGAAGCAAACACCATGGACATTGAATGCTGCGTTGGACAGCGTTGCGTTGGAAAAGTTGAGGCGTCGAATAATTGGGTTGGCCACGGAGCGTTCGAAATTATTACACGACATAAAATAGTCGTTTCTACGCGGTGCTGGAAGCGCTCAACCGGCCAGACAATGACCACTCATAAAATTTCGAATCACTCGCTTTGACCTCCCTGTGTTTATTGCGAGCTACTATGCAAATTTGCTTTCACTTCCCTCCGCCGCTGCAAATTTAACACTTTGATTACCAAACCGTTGGCAAGACAATCATTTTTGCATCGGTCACTGGGCCCGGGCACCGACTCGCCAAATGCGCTTGTACAAACGCCGGATACACACGATCGATCTGTCCAATTCGCGTCCGCCCCATCCTATGACGTACAATCGTGCGTGTTAATCGGTTTTCCTACGCACCGCGCCACTGGATCTGGATTTTTCTTCTTCCTTTCGATCCACATTTTCGTCCTTTTGTTTGGCTAGCCGAAAGCATCTGTCTATTGGTCTGAAAGATGAACTGAAGTGTTCAGTGAAAAACAGGAACGTGCCACACGTAGGATAGATGCACCAATGAATGAACATTGAATAAAAAAATGGGTAAAGTAAGTTGCTGAAAGAAGAAAAAGAAAAGAATGGCGAATAAAGGGTTTTATGCAAAAGTACGTACTGTACGTTCATTAGTATTTATATGAATAAGTAATTTATTCGCTGGCTAATAATGTTCATTCGTTGGTGAAATCAATATTTTCGGCTTTCCAATTTAATTACGTATACTTGTTACTTTTTAAAAGTTTTTTCGCGTGTCTTGTATGACAGTTCAGACGTTAACCCTTTTACTGTTATTATCGCCTATAGGTGTTCAAGTAATTCGTGCGTTGTGTATTATTTTTTCCATTTTCTGCCGATTAATTTCAGTCATCAAAAATATAATTGGCGTCTTGGAAAACTTAAAATTCTTTGCCATTTAAAGGATAGGAAAAAATTGGGAGAATAATATGAATTTAATATAATTCAATTTAACATTTTACTTACTTCTTCATATTTTTTTATTGAAATCCATCGCAGCGAAAGCGTTAAAGAATCGGGTTTGCATCAGAATACTCGTTAACGCTATTATTCCCTGAAATTCAACCTAATGAGTCAACGATTTCCTTAAGTGTTCATATATTGGTGCATCTATCCTATTGTGTCAATTTCGATTTTTTTCGATTCATTAATTTGCGTAGCAAACATTACTTACCATGATGCACACATAAACTTGACACGCAATAAAAGAAAAATACGGTTTCTCTCGACACGCACTTTCACCTGACGGTACTCTAAGCGCACGCTTCGAAATCTCTGATCGTACTGACTCTCGCACTTCTGGCGGTCGTTCTTATTATTGTCTCACGAAGAGTCATTCTCTTACATGCGTATACTTGTTCAACGCTCAATACATTGCACTCAAATTTGATTCAAATTGACCGTTGTTAACCGTTTCTTTTTAACAGTTTGTTTACAATGGTAAGCACTGAATACTTTACAAATATCGCGTCAGTACGTTTCAAGATATTTTTATATGTATTGATTTCAACATGGTTTCAAGTGAAACATTTTATTACTATCGCTTTTATTACTGGATCTGTTTATTTAGTTTCGAGACTTGTCATTCACCGAAACGAGTAACAATTTCCTTTTTTAAAGGACGTATGATATCGCCCAGAGCCAATAATCGAATAACGTAGAAAAATATACTTTCCCCGTTTTTTTTTTATTTCCAGCGTAGTGCAATATAAGTACTTTCACTCGCTGTATTATTTTTTCGACAAAGCTAACCGATAAATAGAGGTATGAACCTTTCGTGATATTGTTTTCGTCCACTCGCGCTTCGCAAAAACGAATTAATTGAAAACAATGAAATTGGAATAACAAAGAGCCACTTCTGCTGAAAAACTACGTTTCTCTGAGTTACATGCATGAACCATTCTTGTGTTTTATCGAATTCTTTCTCTCGGACACCGTAACCAATTACAGCAATATCGTAAAAAAAACGAAATAAAGAGGATGCTGTTGCATAAAAAAATAGAGAGATTGTTTTCTTTTTAACTGTATTGCAATAGATCTATTCTAAAGATCAAAAAAACTTTTACGCTATCCGCGACTGGCAATTTAATAGTTTAAGATTGAGGGATGAATACGCAACCCTTTTAATTCTGCTAAATGGTTAATTGTAATAAATCGCATTAAAGAAGAAGTTTGCTGTAACGTAGATGCGTATGTATTATATTGAAATTACGGGAACTTCAGTGTTTGGCGTCATGAATAATCGGGATGTTTCTTTCGGTTCCTTATGAAAGTATAAATTTGACAAATATACCGTAAAGCTAATAAAACTGGTAATATTCCTTTAGGGAACGATTCGAAAGCCATCGAAATCTCACCTGAGTTTCGATTTCTCTCCGCTTCTCTGTTTACCGAATTCCTCGGTCCTCGGTTCAAAAGTTAACCGCGTGATTTCATTTCACGCCATTGGGGTTCGATCGCCACTTCGATTCGCATGATTTGAGACGGATGACCAACGGGCAACCAGCGGAACCGAGTGTAACGTGGCCAAGAATCGATCACGAAATGGAAATCGTCGATAGATTCGACTCGGAACGGTTAAACGGATCGTGACAATGACGTAGAGTTCAGGTTCGCGTAAATCAGCGCACTGCTCCTGCCTACAGGGTTCCCCCAGCAGCCGCTTGTATAATGCGATAATTTAGCAGAAGCATTATTGCACGGGCAGGTGCAAAATATTTCAGCAAACCCGGCCACGTGCACGTGACCGCTGCACAAAAACCACATCCGTGTAACCGATGATCGCGATAAATTTCATTATTACCGTATGAATTTGATTATCTACCGTGTCGCGTTCAAACGCTTTTCAATCGTCGTACGTTTCTTCTCGAGGAAATCAAACTTCCACGTGTGACATTCTCAATTCTTTCTTTGCAGATTTTTGTTTTGCATACGGTAAATTGTCCCAATTACTGCCAATTCTTTTTTTTTATTTAATTCTTTCAGAAGTTACGTAACCTAAAAATCGTTTCAGTTCGGAGCATAACATTGGTTAACATCCCTTTTATTTTGAAGATTTTTTTATGTATTGCATATCATGTATTAATTACTAATTAATTGAAAATATTCAACAAAGGCCAATGACCCTATTACTGTCCTTTAAAAAATCATCACTTGAATGGAAATGATTTTTACGTATATTAATAAATCAGTTTCTGTAACAGATAAAGGAGAAATAGTAAAATTATCGTCTTTATTGCATTATAAAAATCTCCATAGTTCCTACTTACTTTTAAAAAGTATTCGTATATTCTTATATTTAGTTTGTCATTTAGGTACTAAATTAAATTTCTCATCGAATAATAGTAATCTTACATGACTACAAAAATTTGTTATAGAGAGACTAAAATATTGAATCCGATTAGAAAGCGTCTAATTGAAAACTACAGGTGTGTACAAATACTTTTTGTAGCCATTTCTTTCAAACGTTGATAATTTTTATTCACGTCTTATTTACAAAGTAGAAACATTCATTCAAAGGGTTAATCAGATCTTTCAAATAAATCCCTTTCTGACAATTTCTAAACCTGTATTCTCATCATTTTTTCTATTTTTAACAAACGGCCATTTAAATCGTTTATAAAGGAAAAATGGTAATTCGTTTGTCTCTTTGAATATTTTCGTTCTTTCATCGGTTTGCTGTGCGTATTTTCTCTCCTCATTTATCGTATCGGTTCTTTTCGTTTGATATCTTGTTTACCTCTTCATACTATTTAGTTTTCTTTCATCTTTCTCCTCGGCTTGGCCCTCGTTTTGCACTGGAATCGCCATCCATTTCTATTTCTCGAAGAGCGAATCCCTGTCGTCCGTTGGAATTCACGAAAAGCTGCATTTGCGAATTAATGGTAAACACTCGATGGTCCGGTTTCCATGATGAGAAGCATTTACGCGAATTTCAATTGGAAAGGCATTCGACGCGGGAACCTTTCATGGGTTTTGCTCGATTTTACGGGATAAATCAATTAATTCCAGCTGGTTTCTAAGACAGCTATTATCAGCTGAAAAATTACTCGCAAGAAGCTTCGCAAAATAAATGAGTTACTTTATATTTATTCGCAATTTATATGCTTTAGTAGAACTAATTTGTTTGTTCGCTTTAAACGACTAATAATAAATTATACTGTGAATATTTCTGCAAATCCCATGATGAGATATACAAATTATAGTTGTAACATCTTCTATAATCAATACAAGTGTTGCTCAGCTGACAAACAATGAGTCGAAAATAATTTGAATATATTATATTCTATGTTAGAAATGTTATTAATAATTCTGTAGATTTATTAATTTATTAATTCACTGTATTATCGCTTATTATTCAATATCAAACTCAGAAGCACAGCAACGAGCTTTTTATCTTATTTTACTTTACTAGAATTATTATATTATTGTATATTTATACAGAGTTTATTAATTTATCCATTATTTTTCCATCTTGCATCTTTTAATATCGTCGTTTGTATGTATATTAATTGGACGATTAAAAATATGACATTTTGTGCTGAAATGTTTAATGCACAATGCCATTATAGTCGGGTCATGACTAGCTTAAAGCATTCTCAATGAGCTATGTTTCCCGTAATAGGACATAAAGCTTCCATTGTGCGATTTCTACAATTCAGCAAGGTTCCAACAACTCAGCAAAATCGAACGAAAACTGAGAAGCGCTGCAGAAATCATGTTTTCGTTGAACTGATGATATGTACTACAACAGAATACTGCGCAAAGAATCGTTTTGCTAATTCTTGCTCTAATAAATAAATGGCTGTTCAACTCATTATTCGAATGCAACGCAAACAGGATAGTTTGATCTTCCAAATTTTACATTGACGGTTTAATGCACACATTTTGTGTGTCCATTTTCAACGATTTCGAGAAAAACAGATTCAAAGGTTTAGCGGTATTTTACAATTGGGCAAATACTTTTTTATTGCGTTATGTATGATGTCATATTTATGAAACAAATATTAAAGGATGTATTTAAATAATAACATAAGCTTCATTCTATAAAATTATTCTAATTATTATTAGACCTATTATAATTAAAGCACAACTTTGGGGTTCAAAATAAAATGATAAACTTTGGCATTTAAGCGTACGTTACAAAAATACAATTAGTAGCAAACTGCCACTTTTAAATCTACGTAGCATTAATAAATATAAACTTTCACATTTAAATTTATTGTTAAGAAGAATGAAAGTAAACTTTGATATATAAGTTGACGTAAAAGAAATAAGGTAATAAATATTGGTGATTCAATTTTCATAGCAAAATCACGTGTCCTAGTTTTGGTACCAGAACAGGTAGATATATGTGATGTTTATACTTATGATTATATATGATATTATATTTATAAAAGTGGACATACAATATGTGTGCAATAAACCATCGACATTATATTGTAAACTTTACTTTGGATACTTTGTATACTATTGTATATTACTTAATAATGTTTCGAAATTATTTTCTAATCGTTACGCGTTCAAATATTAATTAACTTAATATTAATTAAGTGAAAATATAGGAAGAGTGTTTTAATTTATTCTAATTTTGTAAATTAAGGGGAGGTGGGTGAAATTTTGTTACCTCAACGAATTTATTGTTTATCAAAATGTTTCCTCTTTAGTATTTGTTCAATGGATTAATGGAAGAGCTTGACATTCTAATTATTAATTAAACATTTTGTTGTGAGCTGGGGATCGATCGATTATTAAAAAAAGTTTTAATTCAGTGGTTTTAATCCTATTTGGTTAGCGAGGCTCTGTGTTTTGCAAGGCATAATATTGGAAATTTGCTGCGAATTAGTTCAGCCATTTTTCCAATATTAAATACAAAATCGTGCTTGTTAATTAAAATATAATTTTACTGTTACATACATATGTATATATATTAAACATGTTTTATATAACTTTTTTCTGCGTGTAAAGTTTAAAAGCTGACTTTTTCAAACAATTGAATCAACGACGATTTTCATAGAAACACGATGAATTTGACAAAAATTTGTCAAACCTACGACCAAAGTTTCGTAGCAACCGAAGTACTACACATGTGTAAGCACATAATCGATGAAGCATTGATTCAGGTTAACAACGTATAATGTAACATAATTATTAGATGTACAAATTAATTCAGATCCTTTATCTTAAAACTCTTGGTATCTTTATCAATTCAAAATCGCTATCTTCCTATTTTTCAAGCGACAAATTTGCTTGACAAATATGAAAATGCTGAAAACTTTAAGTATTGAAATTGTAGGTATTTGACTTTTTTTCTGGAATAGGTATTAAATATTATGAAATCCTAAAGGCTAAAAATTAATTTGTACATCTAATATCATATAGTATATGATAAATTTAGTCAATCTTGAGGCGCGTTATCAATCGAAGAATCGAACACTTCATCGACTGTCAGGCAAATATTCTTTCATTAACACTAGAATTACCAAAGGCGGTCGAATTTACCATAGAAATTACATAAATATACATCAGCACATTTTTGAGAATATTTCCGTAATTTTCTGTACAAATTATGAATAAGGATTCATTTCAGTTGCATCATTTTTCTTCAATCGTCTATTATTTTTATTTCTTCGGTACAAGTAAGGAAATATATTTTAATCGCTGGTAAATTTAGTGTTAATGATGATAGAATAGTATTACCTATAGTTAAAAATAAAATACTCATAAAGGTCCTGCAAGCCTGATTTTATTGTAATAATTTAATATTCTTTGTTAAGTCTATTCTACAGCATAACGCATGAAATATCATATTATTTATAAATGCTATACATTACAAATATGAATACGTAATTGTCACCAAATTAATTATTAATTTAACAGAATTTCAACGAATCACAGTATTCACATATACAGGTAGAATTTCAGTATTTAATACTATATTTTTAATATGGTAATTAAATGATACGATGTTTCGTGCGCCATAATTATTTTCGTTATTAATATCTTTTTACTATACTATTCTATATTTTAGTATTATTGATATGTTTTATTAATATTAGGTGTTCCGGTTAGTTTTGAGGAATTTTTGAAAAAAAAGAACATGTTTGTTTCAGGAAGACGTTAAATTATACTTCAGTTAAGACATTTTTCATCACCGGCTGTAATTTCTTCCAATTTTTCTAGCAATACATGAATTTCACTATGAAAGAAGTATTCATGGTTTGACGTCCAAACCAGTACTCTCATCTTTTATCTGATGGAACAGATAAATAAACATATGAGATGAATTGGTGGACTATAGCAGCTGTTTTCTTTGAATCAAATCAATACAGCAATAAGTAAACTGCGGATCTTTATGTAAATTCAGATCTTTACCAATAAAATTAAAGGGAGATTAAACTATTAAACTATTAGATTAGAATTAAACTAAATAGGGTGATATTTTACCCTCTAATAATAATTTGTATTAAATTAAATTTGTACCAAACTATAATTTGTATTTTACTTTCAATATTTTCTGTATTTTCCAATATCACTTGCATTATGTATTTATTATATATTTAAATTTCCTATAAATGCATAAAGATCCGCAGTATAGTAATAAATGTCGATAATGTTCTATAATGCGTCCTGTTTTCAGTCGTACTAAAAACTGTGACTTTGTTTACGAATGCAGCACCTGTTGAATTATATGGACAGAACTTCAAACTATGAAATGAGTTGTCAACATTCAATATACCACTAGTAGATTTCTATCTTCGGTCATTTATAGTGAGTCCTCAAAACTAACCGAAACACTTAATATAATTGCTAAGATATCTTAGATATTTCATTATCTTCTACTCCACAAGGGGACTAATCACGAGATACTATTTTAATTATCACTAATCAATAATTAGAAACTATAGCTGCTTGTGACTCGGCGAAGAATTCGATTTTGCAACAAAATAAAAAAAAAGGAAATAATCACACACAGTTGCAAAATTTGTGCGAAAAAGAGGAACGCGAATCCTGCGTTCAGGATTATGAATGAATCCCCGAATCCATCGATTAATCGAACAAGCATTGTGGGCGACGAGATTTTCACGGCCGCGTTTCATGATATATTCAACGCCTACGCCATTCACGTTGGTGAGTGAGAATTTTTTCGTGTGCGTGCGTGTGTGTGTTCGTTTGTATGTGTGCGTACGTGTCTTCGAATACAGGAGTGCACAAGTAATTCGTAACGCGTTTGATAAGAAAAGAAAAGAAAATAAAACACACCCAGAAACTAAGATAACGTAAAGTAACATAAGAGGAAACAAAGTATTACGAATTTAGAGAAAGTAAGTCACACGCGATTTGTCGTCACGATTGTAGATCGAAAGTGTTATACCACAAGGATGCGCAATTTCTGTGTTTTGCGGTGTTCTAAACAAATTTAATTTCCATTAACATTTATAGGTGTAAATATAGAAAAATATTTTCCGTCACAATGAGTAGAAATATCTCGATATTCAGATTATTGTGATGTTTATTTCGAATGTTCAAATTATTGTGATATTTGTTTTGTTTTTTAATATCTATTTTATGAATTGTTTTTGTTGTTTAGTTAATAGAGTCTATTAACTGTGTTGATTGCTATTATTATGGGAAGATCAATTTACAAGTGATCAATTATGTATGAATTTAATCAATCATCATTCGAAGTTTTGGAAAGTTAAATTTAATTAACCATCATAATTAGACATATTGTAATTATAGATATTATATGTATTTTGGTTCCACAATTGTTTTATTTCTTTACAATTTTCTGGGCAAGTAAATCGAAATTAGGAGCTATAGTAAATTTTGAGCTACATTTGCTCGTTGTCAGAAATTAATGGAGATTGATATTTTCGATATAATTTCGAAACAATACTAATGATTTTTAATTGATGAACTTACTATGATTATCTATTTAATTATCAACAGCAATAAATTTAATAAAAATTTGTACTCATCCCTCTTAAGCTAATACCATAAATTCACCACTCATCAAAATATACAAATTCACATGATTGTAAAATTTGCTCATTCTCAACATGATAAAAATAATTAATGGTCGTAATTCTTTCACGTTATAAAGACGAAAATATCATTGGAATCCTTTAAAAAATGCTTGTCTTAGTAAAACGGAACAATAATACGAATATCAATTTTTACCTTAGACTTAAAATTAATTACAAAATAAATTTAATTGTACCTTTCTGCTTTATGCTACTTTTTCCAGCCAAGTGGAACACGAACTATAAGTGTTTAAAAATAGTTCAACTTAATTTTTAGTATTTCCTAAGGTAAAAAATTATATTTTTTGCGTTCATGATTTGGATTAAGTTTTATTCGCAATGGTATTTAAAATAAATATACAAGATTTCTGATACCAACGATACAAGGTATTAATTTCGATCTCCAATCGAGATTACGTAACGTATGCCAGAGTGCATATGTGTATAAGAATCGAAGAGCATTCGTGTAAAGTCTTCGGCTCGATATACTTGCTCATCGCTAATCACGTCTCATCAACCATAGTAATGTATCCACGGTAACGATAAAGTAAATAAAAAAGACATGTCTATAAGCATCTGTAAGTTATTGGTACTATTAATTGTCATTAACACGGTTAAGATGGCGCAGACACGTTGTAGGAAAATTCCATTTTATGGAACACAAGAAAAAAAAAAAACGGACGAAAAGAAAAGAACGATAGGAGATTCATTTAATGTCGGTATTCGCTGTTCACTATTTGTAAGTTTCGAGAACGTAAATACAATAAAATTCATAGTACCTAAATCAATCGTGTGCTTTATTTCAATTTACCTTACCTGGGTGTACCATTTAAATAATACACACACGTATTTTATCCCCAAAATCAAGGGGAAGAATATGTACGTAATAATTTGAACGTAATATGACACGAAAGCAATGAATAGCTAGCAAAATAATCGTAATGCAAGGGGTTAATAATTTCTTAGTTTATTTCTTCGATGAAGTCATACTGAAATCCGTATGCCTCTACGGAATTTGGTTTTCATACTTTATTTGCATTTTCTGTTCGATGAACATCCGAATTTCTTCGTCTCCGTTGCTTTAATATTCTCGCCGCATTGAATGTTTACGTTCTGAGGCAAAAACATCTTCCGTTACAGTCGCCAAAAACTGTTATCGTTTTTCGATAGGCGCCGCGGCATGATCTGAATAGTCAAGTGAAATTTCTCACCGGAGAGACCGCATAAGAAAGAGAAGCAAATCTAGAATTGAAGATATCTTTACATTCTCTCCGCGGATATTTTCATGGAAGTCAATCGTGGATAAGTAAACGTATTTCTTACTATATGCACGCATCGATGGAGGAATACCGCGAGACGAAGCGGAAAATGTTAACTTTTGAAAAATTCGACATCTTTCAAAGATGTGCAGCATTGCCCTAAATAAAATTTTGAAGATAGATCAAATTTTAGTTAACAATTTATAATAGTTAATTTAGTTCGCTAAATATAAGTTAAATATACAATTGGTCACAAAAGTATTCAGTCACTTTGAACATTTGGTAATCTTTTTCTATTATATGTGTCGACGAAGAAAAAAATTATTCGAACACTTTGTCTGATATAATGACACAAATAATTATAATGATTCATCATCCTCTCTCCCTTAACACTGCTATGTCCATTTTTCAGGAAACCCATCAAATTACACGGAACCACATCTAATATAATGTAACATTAATCAATTAAATCCGAAAAACCCGAGAAGATACGAAAATTCAATTACATCTCACCAATTGCGGAAAAGATGCCTATGAAAAGTACTTATTATTAGAGTCACTAACTGGGTCAAACCTCTCCAGCACGGTTACTAAAAATAATAAAACCTATTCATCTCGAAGAGGCTCGTTCACTCCAATAATTATCATCGCACTCGGAAAAATTTCCACCGATGGAACAATTACATAATATTAATGCGCCGCGTGACCCGAGGAAACGAAGAAATTATTCCATACCTTTTCAATACACTCGAAATCTCTTTTCTTCGTCTCCTTGTCGAGTAATTTATTTGATTGAAGACCTAGAAAGCTTTTTTTATAGGCCCCGCATGTTTGAACGTAAAGAGGTGTGTATAGGATGGCCGAGTTCTTCATCCCTAAGCCGGTGTGTCCTAGTCCACTTGACACGAAATTTTACGATACTACACGCTTATCGCTGAATTTATTCTAAACGAGGTCTCCTGGGCGGTTACAGCATCTATCCGTTTCTAGAAGAAGAAGAAGAAGAAAGGAATCAGGTCAGTCCTCTAATAAATTGGCATACACGCGTTCGCAGTCGCGAGAGCTTTCTCATTTTCATAATTTTTCATACGCGAAAGCATGTAGCGGGTCTCAAGGAGCGTACGGGACCTTTCAAGCTTCACCGTGGCGCATTCATATCCGAGAACTGGAAACCGAGTTAATTTTTCAGAGCCACCGTCTCGGCTAAGGAAATTACACGATCAAAAGGCAAGGAAAGCCTCTTAATTAAACGCGCTGTCTTGAACGTGGGAATCTGGCCCGTGAATCGCGACAACCACGCGCATGAAGAAGCTGTAACAACTGCGGGCATAATTGTTGCAGGGAACGTTTCTTGGCTTCGACGAGCAAATGTCAATGTCTTTGTTCGTCTTTTGTGATTTTACAGACATTCGAAAGGGTCGTATGGTTGTTCCACGGTCTACATTATGCTAACAGTACGCGCGTTGCGAGTACCTTAAGCCTGCAATGGTTTTCATGGATTTATTCGGTTCAATCGTACCCTGTTTCCTTAAGAAATGTTATATAATTTTGAGAAAAAGGCACACAGCCATTTAAACATAAATAACTCCATAAATATTGAGTGACTGATGTTATAGTGACATATTTCTGTAGAGAGGGTGTCGAAATCTGTATTGATGTACAACATTTCTGTTAAATCGGTGATTCGAAGATAATACATTCTTCTTGTGAAGGTTTAACTATTGGTAAAAATTAAAAGAGCAGTGGAATTCACCTGCTAATTTTAAACCAGGATTGGACATCATTCAGATAAAATTTTATTTGGATAAAAATGGCGAATACAATTATTCGAGTTATTTATTCTCCCAATTAATCATTATTCGTTTGGAGAACTTTTCATTTGCGCTTATCGTTTAAGTTTTTCAATTCATTGGTCATATACAGTGTTGAGCAACTCTCCTTATAAAGAATAAAAGAATGACGAATAACTTCGTAATCAAATCTTTGTATTATTCGTGAATAACGAATATCTTATTTAGTTTTATTTACGAATGACAACTAAATCAAACTTATTCGTTGTTGAAAACGAAAGTTGTTCAACACTGTCTCGAACAACATTTCATATAAACTAACCTAGGATTATTTTCAATGCAGTACCGGATTTTTGAAAACATTTACCAACTGTAAAAATAGTCGTGGATCTAAGAAAAACCTTTTTACAAATCGTACTATGCTGGAAATTTTTCAAGCAACGCGCAGAATAGACATAAAATTCACTTTTGCGGGACTTTTAATCCTATCATTTTTATTTTAGCACGATTCTCTATTCTATCACTTATTCTCGCTGGCGCGCGACATTTTTCTACTCTTTGCGGTGGAACAGAAGCAAAACGGGGAGTACCCTTCCGTCATAATTTTGCATTGCAATGGCACGAAGATACTATGTATGTCGCGGCTGGAATCTCTGGACGCATGCCGGTGGTTGGTCATGCATCATAGTGGCACAACTCCGCTGTCTGAATTTACAAAAAAATAAAGGATGAGAGGCGAGGATGCATTTTGCAGCCGTCTAATTCTTCGACCGTCTCATTCCCTTTTTTGACTATCTGACGTTTCTTAAAAAATGACGAAGCTTTGATTGGAATTATTACAATATCTACGAAATCATTAAGAAATATCCAATCCGAATATTTATCTTTTTTTCTGTATAATTAGATTGCGGGTTTTTATACAAATTCATCAATCCTATTATATTAATTTAATGATATTAAAGGTTTAATAATACTTATTAATTCTTTCAGTGCTAAGTAAGTTTGGGAGATCGACGCGTTTCTGTATTTATTTTACGAATAACGTGTGTACACGCGTGATCCTTAATATTAATATTGTTATCATTATTAATCATAACAATGTTTTTAAGTTCATAATTGATGAACATTTTGTAGTAATTATTCATTACTTTAAAAGACTCGAATGTGTACTGGATAAATAGCACTAAAGGGATTAATAAAAATAAAGAGATAAGACTTGAGTAGAGATTTATTTCACTCTCTAAATATCAGAAATTTGAATATTTGCTTTGTTTTTACTGTAGCTTTTATTTTGGATATTTTTTATACTACGGTGTATATTTTATATGCATGCTGTAATTTAATTAATTTAATTAATTATAAATTTCCCATAAATGTGTACAAATTCGTGGTTTACATATAATAAAATAATTTGACACTGTGCAATTTCGTTTTGCAAAATGTATAAAAGAGGAATCGGCTGAGTGAATCCGTTATTCTTATTACGTTAAATCTGTGAGTCATTTGTTACGGGTGGACGCTTAACGCGGGAGCAAATACCGGGCAGTTTTTCACTAAATTAGAAAATTACGTCTCGCGGGATTTAATTAAATTCGGCGAATCCGTGGCACTGACCGTGAGTAGGACGACGAGAAGTTATTGCGCTAGAGTGTAATCGCAGAAACGAGCCGGCCAGACGAAAATAAATGCGTTTCAAGCCGACTGCCACGTGATTACGCGAAACAACGCATTCGTTACAATGAAAAGTGGCTTCTGTTTCAGCATTTGCGTACTTACGCCCACTGAAGAAATCACTGTATGGAAAGTTCAACTTTCCCCGATTTGTTGCGCCATTGATTGCAAAGTAGAACAAGTATGAAATTTATGCCAGCTACCATTCTGTAAATCAACATTGCCACAACAAACTGTAATTTAATAAAAAACTCGAAGGTGACTTTGTTTCTTTATCGAAAACAAATATTTGCAATACCTTTATTGCGCCAATTTAACGCTAATGATCTTTTCCTTGAAACATCATTTTTACTAATCTACTTGCATCATACGAAAGGATGAAAAATATGCTATTTTTTGCATTAAATCTAAGTACAAATATTTATGTTAATATTTTCTTTAAATTATGTTTCTTGAGAGAATAACCTTCGTAATTTGTTTCAAATATACACTGGATAATAAAGTATGAAATCATTCTGTCTTCCAACGTCAACTTCTACCATTTACGTTGCCCCTTGCAAGTAGTATAGATCAATGCTTGGTCAGCCATTCCTCTGTTCACACGTTATACTTATTTGAACACCTTTTAATTATTAATTTTTAGACACAGGGTGGACTGGTAAAAACTAGGACTTTATTATACACAATTCTTTTATAATTAACACTGGGTTCACGGACATAATTTCACAGGCTTCCGGAAAAATACGTATACTGCATATAAATATTCGAAATTAGAAGCGTGAGGATGAAGAGAATCAATTAGAGTACATAATCATACCATTGTATTAATTAAAGTTAACATAAAGTACTGAAAAATAATATTTATGGTCTCTACAATTTTAAATATGAAATCTAAAATGCGTCAAATTGACGAGTTCCGTAAACCTTCTGTTAAATAGAATGGATCAATAAAAGTTAAAGGTTTTAATATATCTCATATACCTAAAATTAATTTACATAAGACGAAAGAGATTAAATTATTTTTGCAATGACTTCTTCTGCAGTTGTTATTAAATAGTGCTTGCAAATTTTATTAAAAAAATGTATAGCTCTCTCTTATAATTAATATGAAGTTCAATAGTAAATAATGTATGATTGAAAGGAAGTGAAAATCATTCTTATACATGGGTTATAGTCCGTCATTTATAATCCATCCTGTATAATAAAATACTGAGAGGTTCGGTAATAGCTAAAACAGTACGCTAATGAGTACAGGCGATTAATTTAATCGGCCGAAACGAAGAATTTGATCATCGAACGATCAAAATTCGCTGACAATTTAAATATCCATAAAGATCATCGTTTGATTGTACCTGTGCAATGTAATGCTTAATTGTCGTATTCAAGCCAATTTGTGTCCAAAAATTTTCAAACAATTGGGTACGCTTTTGTTATCACCGTTAAATGAAACCAGAAATATCGTCAACTTGTTCAAACATATTCAGATCCGTTCATAACGAGACAAAGGTAGTAAAATGGCGCAGTGCTTCTATCAAAAGCGCTGCCGCTAACAAAAAGTGAACATTGGTGATCCCTAAAATGGGAATACCAAAAACGCGGCCCAGTGTAAATCAAAAGCGAGTTTCGTTGATCAATGCAGTCGAAGAATTGTGGATTTGTTCGGCCCCGCATACACGTATGCAAAAGTCCTTTAAAAAACCATAGAAAGAGGTGAAAACATTTCTCGATAACTTTTAACGTAATTGAAAGCATTGGAAAAAAGATTTTAAAATATATATAGAAAATTATTGTGGCTTTTTAACGAAATCAACTGAATCATTGAGTTATACTACTTGAATGGGTACATATCAAGAGTGGCATATTTAATTGAAAGACAAAATTATGCAATAATTTTTCGTTAGGAATAATTTTTATGCGAATAATAAATTCCCATTGTTCACAATTGTACAGGGGTTAACCCTTTCACTACCATGCACGTAAATATACGCCTTTAAGATTTGGAGTGACATATGTTGAAAGCATTCGTATGGGTTTTCTATAACGCAATATAATTTCTGGTATTATTCGTACATCAATAGTACGATACAATTAGTTATGTAGAGTATCCAAATATTTATAACCATGTTGTTTCTGTATTAATAAATCCTACGTTTCTCTTTGCCTTATTCGTTCGAATACTATCTTTTATTAGTCTCCTGCTTAATAACTATTACTCTATTGCACTATCTTCCTTTTGCTCCTTATTATCCACATAGAAACATTAATGAATAATAAGTCGTTCTATAATTCTGTAACTAAATATTGACTTTTTTGGAGAAGGGTAACGAATTAACTTATTATCCTTGATGTAGAGGAAATTGTGAAAATAATGGCAAACATTAATAGCGTATGGTATCGTGTAATGGCTGATATAATTCAAATAGCAGTAATCGATATCGTATAACACAACAACGAACGATACTGTGTTACAATAATGAATGTTATGTAATACATCGTGTAGATGATATTACATAACACATTGCACTGACAATCAACAATTTGATATCCATACGTTATGCGAATAGAACTGCGAGAATGTTGAATTTTGTTCTATACGAAGGGGAATATTATTAATGGTAATGAATGAAAAATAATTTCCATTATTCTCCTAATCAAACAGTACAGATAAGCGAGCGATTTAGAAACAGTACCGTGTAATGAAGCTATTTGATTAAAATGGAAATGCAGGATGTTGTGGTCAGAATGTCACGTATTATCCAATCAGGATAAATTAATACTTCGATCAAACGTGGCTTAGTGAATCCTTCATTAATATCTACCCATACATTAGCTGCAAACTATAATCAATACGCATTTAGTGGCATTATATGACGTTTATGTGACGAATTACTATTAATTTAGTGTTAGCGGAAGCTTAATTAAAACACTGAAGTTTAGCGGACAGAATTTGAAAAATGTTGCACGATCATTGGAATAATTATTGCAGAAGTTATATAAGTTTAGAATTTAGGAGAAGTAATATAAGCTTAGAATTTAGACCAAAATTAATTTCATCGAATTTGAGACCAATTCCAGTTCAGTGAATCACAATTTAAATATTATTGCGACGTAAAAGAAAGTATAATCGTGTTTCAACGAACGATGATCCAGTTTTCGAGGACGTACATATACATACGTCATTCGTAGCGAAAGGGTGACGGTCTTTTCTTTCATCGACACGAGTTTCCACGTGAACTTCACTGTCACGTGTATTGCACACTTGCACATTATCTGATATACGCATATTCACTGCGACAAATCGACACTTTTGTGGAGCCAATAAAAAGTGAATACCAGACGAGCAGAACTTCTCAGAACTTTCCCTCTGAAAGCAGGAGAAAATAAGTGAAAGTAAGAGAATAGTACGAGAGTATCGTCCGATGACACGATGTCGCTTATACGTCCGATACGGATAGGATAATGTTCCCATTACTACTGCTATTCTAAGAATAAAGTCGTAAAAGTGTTGCTCGTTTGGCATGTCTGGCTGCAAGGAAGTCTAATGTACAGCTCGGAGAGGTGATATAGTTGCTTGAGGGTGTCCCATTTGGGATGGGTCGAAGTGTCAAGCCGTTTGTATACACGGTCCAGCATCGCTATTGTTGGCAAATTGGCGGTGGACGGATCCGTCGACGATGACCGGGGTTTGATGAAGTAATGGACGTTCTCTGTCGACGTGTTGACCCGCACCGATTATATACACTGTAATGGTACATACACGAGGGACGACAGGCGGCATAGTGACTACCGATACGTGTACACACAGCTTTGTACGTGCATCCTTTACCTGCATGCTATTCCATGTATTACGCGTTCAGACGAGTAGACTGCTCTTGCTTCTATCTAGGGTCCCGCTTCGAATTCCTGTGAAACCCTATTTAGGGCATTCCTTGCTCTCTTATTAAGTCAATCCGACGATATAACTCGACCAATGATCCCGCTATCGCGCAATTAAACGATACACTATGATTACGGTGACAATCGGGGCGTTGGATAGAAGAAGGGCACATAGGGGCATAGAAAATCAAATTCAATGTTTTCATTGAGACATTATTTAATGAAAAATAATGTTACTGTATTTTAACAAAACTCGGTCTTCATTATTGTATTACATTTCATTAAATAATGACTAAATGAAAAGTTTGAAATTGATTTTCTATATGTGCCATTATGGGGCAGGCAATGCCTCAATTATATATGCTGTTCTATTTGTACACCTAATACGTACAATTTGAGAGTAACGCAATAAATACTAAGTTTTCGATCAAACACGATAATATGAAAACACTAATTGTAAGATCTTTTGTATGAAACAAGTGAAAGGAACATGCACTTTGTTCTTTTATATTCACAAGGATTTTCATAATACGAATATATACGTCGTTTCCGCTGTTCATTGACTTTAATCGCGACGTATATATACGACATAATCGCTTAACGGCTTAAGAATGTTCGATTACTGTATTAAATTGATTTGTGGCACTTAATGCAACGCTCCTGTTAAGGAAAGCTTAACATTTATACACAAATCATCAAATCAAACTACGTTCCTACGGAACAAAGAAAATCTCAGAGCGTTTATACTGTTGGTAAAAAGCGTTTCTCTCGAAACGTGTGTCTATCGAGTTCGCCTTTATTATCCTCGTCGCCTCAATTGCGAAAGTGATTGTTGAAGTCTCATCAATCGTCGCAGGTGGCAGGCGAAGTCCCATGGAGAAAGCGGCCTGGAGGTCGACCATTTTCGGTCAAGTAAACCCACCGGTCGGTTTAATCGCATCGTTTAATCGCAGCAGGTGGGCCACGGGATTAATTATTTAAAGCCCCTTAGGCTAACGTCGAATTAATGGACACGGCACCGCAATGCCACCGCGGCATCGATAATTCTGCAGTTCTGCGGCTTCTCCTATTGGTCCTACGACGCGTGCCACTCGCAGAACGACGGTAAACTAACGTATCTCGTCTAATGCTTTGGCATCGCCTTCCCGACGATCTGTTTGTACGGTTACCTTCAACCGTTGAACAGCATCCCTTGTTACAGCGAGCGTGAATTCCATCGATCGACCTTTCGCCGCCACGTTACCGGTGGCTTCACTTTGTTTCGATTTAACGAGGCAGAAACAAACGTCTCGTTCGCGTTGTTCGACGCGTTTCTTCGGAAACTGTCGAAGACGTTTGAATGTGGAACGGGGATATCGTAGAACGCGCAATTTAAGCAGGGAGATTTAATTATATGTATCGATAATTGTGACGGTAATTACGGAAATGGTGTAAGTTAACAAAATTAAGTAATTTGAGTTCATTACTTGTTTTGTGTTACATTGTTTGTTCGTTACGAAAATGTGTAAGCTAGGTATTTTCCCTTTTTCCTTTTGACTTTCATGTGTGACCGCAATGAAGTCACAAACGTAAAATATGATTTCAAATTTATAGATTAACGGCCAGAAATATATAGCCTTTTATGTTTGCCAGTATAAATTTGTTTAAAGACATTCGGTCTGGATAAAACGTATGCTTATGTAATTGTAGTATGATTATGGGACAGTTGAAGCTTTAAAAAAAGTTACATTTCATCGTTTGTATAATTATTTACGAACAATTTCAAATTTTTTCAAACCAATGTTTTCGGTTTTTTGTAATTTTGCGTATGATTTTCGTATTAGTTTTGCCAAAAATATTAATATTAACTTAATATTCATTTAAGTTCTTCTTTTGATAGTTTATTACATCCATTATTCAAAACTGATTCTTAAAAAAACATATAGGTGTATTTTTATTGTTCCCACTGATTATTTTATTTTCTTAAATCTTATTATATATCGTATAAATACATCTAATAGCTAGTACGTTTATGAATTAATTAGTATAAAGAAAAATATTGTAAGAAGAAATTGCAAAAGTGTACCTAGCTAATTATTACAAAAATATAAATTATTCCTCGAATATATTATCATCAATAACTCTTTTAATTTTCATTTCTTTGAAGTATTAATTTGAACCTGCAAATTTTTATGAAACTTTAATTAATCTCGATCTATGTACATCCGCTCTAATTAAAGCTGTTGAATTACGCGAGACACGGCAGATGGACCTTCGTCGTAGAATTTCGGAATTAAGAGTAACCCTTAACGAATAGGAAGAAAAGTATTCTGGAGCGGATTAAAAAATGTTAGCTGCATCGCTTGCGTGCGCGCTTTAATTGTATTTCGCCTTGAAATTGAGCAGTAGAAATTTAATCGAGACCACTTTTAGTCCAACCGTTGGCGTTGCTTCCGGCGTGGACAAGCAGTAAAACTTTTTACATCGAGGCCATGCATGAAAGTTTTGATTACGGACCACGCAAGTATTTTTTTTTTCACGGTCACTTCGCGGCGTTTACGGGCAATAACGTGACGTTTTACGGATCAAGCCCTTCACGATGAGAGACGTAACCGTGCGTCTTGATAAAATTATTGCCCCCTTGCTTTATGAGTGCGCGGACAAACGATCTTCGTTGTTGGAACAAAAAGAGAACGCTTCCCATCCAAGCATTTTGTTTTTAAAAAAAAGTAGACGAGCAAATGGTTCTCGGTGCGTCGAATGCCAAGTGGATTGCAAACATTCGCTGCGTAAGCGACAGTTCTGTATTCGGAAAATTGGGGAAAAGCATGAAACTTGATCATTTACGAGTGACCGTTTTTAGCCGAATTTTTTAAAATATATAGATATATATATATATATATATATATATATATATATATATAATGACACTTAAAAGAATATTTTGGTTTTCAATTCGAAGTCTTTGAATTTTCAAGGCTTTGAATTCAATGATACGTATAACATATTTCATTTCAATTACACAATACTACAATAAAGGGATTTGTTTTTCTTTTTGACAAAAGGAATGAATTACTCGTACACCTAATAATTTTAAATGCATGCATCACAACTACATAACTGTGAGCGTGCTTAAAGTTTTCCACGAAAAGGAGCACGACATTTCCGCTTATTATTAGTCGCGCTTAGTAGTTAATGTTAATTCACGGAATGAAGCTACACTTTCGTAGTTCCACCTACTTTTGAAAAAAAAAGAACTTCGCGTAAGGATACCTATTTAGAATTAACCGTGCCAAATTCCGACTGCATCAGAAGGCTCGGCTACATCAGCGCGGAATTTTCTTTAGTTACTTAAGCAACTTCCAACGGGTTGGGGGGAGGTTCTCGTGTAACAGTTCCCCCTAAGAACAGTTTCCTAAGAAAGCTTAAAGTTTCGTTGAGCACCGTGAGTTTAACCGGAACAAAAACATTTTTGTTCGGCGTCGCCGCCACCCGGGCCAGACTAAACGGCCGAAACGACTTTAATCATAATACAGCATAACGACCCGAGCCAGCGTAATAAAAAAATTCATCAGCAAAGTAATTAATTAAATGAATTTGAAGCACGACGATACAGTGGTGGGAGCTGCAATGTGTCGCAGATTGCTTCTTCAGCTTCTTTGCATCAATGCTGACGACGGATATTATGCTCGCCATGATAAATACTTAATTAACGGTAATGGTAGCATCAGAGGAAATATTGCAGAGCTGAAGATATTAGCACCTTTTATATCTTACAAGTATTAACGTAATACGTTCCGTTCCATATAGGGTAGATGTACCAATTACTGCCACTTTAAGGTTCGCCCGTAACTTTATTTAACTATTTTAGAACGTATTTAACATAAAGATCGTTGCAGTTTGGAGAATAATAATGTTCAACCGCTCTTTTATTTATGAACACCTTTTTTATATATTCAATATAATAAATTTATTACTACGTAATTGAAGATTTACAACAAAGTCCAATGTCCTCCGTACTGTCACTTGAAAACTTTTCATTTAAATAGAAACACATTTTACATATATTAACACGTCAGTTTGTGTAACAGATATTAGATATATAGCAAACGTAACACCTTTACTGAATTACGACACGTCCCATACTTTATAATTATATTGGTCACGTTTCAATGTTCAACAGCATATTTACCTCCTAATATTTATTTTGAAATATTAAGCGTGAACGAATATACAGTATCCGTGTGCTTTTACGTAAATCGAAGTCCAAATTTACTATCAAAATTTGTTTAATCACGAATCTTCGTATATTACTTTGCTAGTAAATAAAATAATTGAAGTGTCGGTTTTAGGGACACTGACAGTAATTGGGACATCTATCCTATTAGATTGTTCGGAGAATTCATCGGGCTTTTGGTAAGATTGACTTGCGTTGTGTAATTAGTGAATTAGAAGGGGTTTAATTTTTATAAACTTTAGAAAAAATAATGGCAATCTTGATCTAAACAAATACTAATCCTATCTGTGCCTCAAAATTGTTAAAATCCAGTAATTAATGGGTAATACGCCCACTACGAAATATTTCTATTTAAATTTAGTCTGTCACTATTATATACATTCCAATGTATTCATATGCAAACAAATTAATAAATAAATATCACCTTTGAATGTTTCCAAAATATCTCTACGAACCTTTCGAAAAATTCATTATATAAATTGTTGACACTAATGCATCGAATCATATCATTTGTTTCATCATTTGTTGTTGTTTCATTCATCAAGTTGCCGATTAATTTTTTACAAATTTCAAATAACTAAGTGTTAATTTGCAATGTTAGTATTATAATGTATGTATAAATGTATAAATGTATATTGTAATATTACTCAGCAATATTAAATACAGCTCGAGTTTGCGCATCAACAAAGTATTTCCAAAATTCCTTCGGCAATCGGTTAGTTCGAAACATTGCAAAAATTCCCAAAAGCATCCATTGAATTCGATTCGTAAGTCGAGCCGACGAGGTATAAATGGAGGTAAGTTTCTATGGAGTGTCAGAAAGATCATCGTGGAAAACGATTCGCATCGAAAAGTCAATTTTCTTTGTTGCCAAAAAAAAAAAAAAAAAAAAGAAGAAGAAGAGGTGAGGAAAGGAAAGGGTAGGTTGCATTCACTTTTTGCTAGCAGTTCGATCGTCTTGGAAGCGGTGCTTCGGTATTCACAAGAAATTCTCGCTGCGAGCTGCAGTCTTTTGAACTAATGAGATCGAATCAGGCCAAGGCATCTTCCTGGAGACCGATAGCTAAGATCGAGCCAGCGCTTCCTTAACTTCGTTATCCTTCGACGGATGCATATATCCGACAGGTCGCGTTCGTGACAAACTTCTTGATTATCCATGGGTGTCCTCTATGGGGGAGAAATGGATGGCAGACGTTTGCAAAAAGAGGAGCGAGACTAACGCGGAATTAACGACCGTTTCGAAACGTCGATACGAAACGCAAATCTAATTCGCCTGATTCTGCTATTTTGCTCTTTTTTTTTTTATTTCATTGCTTTGTTTGGTTCCAGTAGAGATGAATTGCGATCGAAAGCGGAAGTGGAACGTTGCAATTAGATTTTTAAATAGCTCCAGAGTTTGTTAGATAAGCTTCGCTTTTTCATTTCAGTATTTTGTGCGATTTGAAATTTATTTAATAAATCCCGGTTGTAACGCTATCAGAAATTTTTCGGCAATAGGATCGTTGATCGATTATTTTCTAATATTTTGCAGTTTCATTTTAATTACTGCGCGGTGTATCTTTGGATATTACTTTAAATGATGATATCGTTGTAAAAATATAATGAATTATAATTGGTAGTTATAATGAGGTTTGAAAACCAAACTAGCGGAATGAAACCTAAACTGGTTTCAGAAATTAGTTCCATCCTTTAAATATAATAACGTGTACTTTACTATGGATATTTTGTATAATTTTGCATATTCCTTGCATCCTAAACATTTTACCGTAGTTAAAAATCCCATAAGTGCGCAAAAATCCGCAGTCTAATTATAAGTAACTAAATAATGTCATTTTACGATTATTCGCAAAAATTGTTTCAGATTGTAGATGCTAATACACGATAAAAAATATTAATATCTAAAGAATGTGCAATACCTCTCACAAATTTACTAAGATGTATCTTTTTTTGATACTTTTCGCCTTACGATTCGTTTTAGTAATGTCCAAGTAATCTGAATGCTTGGTTGCCATGAAAACACGCCCATTGAAGACATCCCTATGAATGTTTCGAGCCGAAAGGAATTAGGTCAGAGAAGAGATTACTCGGCCGATATTCTAATAGGTCTACAAAAAATAATGAAAGGACTATGGAGAAGGAAGCGTATAAAAAATGAGGTAGGTGTTGGGGTTGGGGTGGAAAAAAACAGTATCTCCTCGTTTGGGATTTTTAAATTACCTATCTTCCAGTATAGGCAGCACCCAGATAAAAAGAACGGCCTGAAACTCTCGTTAACGCATTAATCTTCCCAGATCCTCGCGTTCCCAGTCAGTTTTTGCGCGACAGCCACAGTTTCTAGGTAAAAATAGTTTTCGGTTCGGATAGGATTAAGTTCAATATGTAGGTAGTCACGAATTCGAGTCTGTTGCAGTGCAGAAACTTTGCGTGGGATTAAATTACTTATGAAAGATATTTGTGTATTCAGGGTGTCCTAGATTTTTTCCGCGAAACTTTCTCGGTATATTTTGTACCTACAAATAAGCAGAAAATGTTATGTAATTACAGGGTCATTTGAAACTTCATTAAAAAGTTATGATAAAAATATTGGATGTGATGGGAAGGTAATAATTTTAATTTAAACATTCACGTTTAATACGTAATTCAACAAAATAATGGTAGTAATAAGTCAACTTATTCGTTGAAATAAAGTGAAATCGAAATGATTTTCATGAAGTAACAAATTCAACTTTGTTAAAGCCATGAATAATATATTAATAAGAACAGTGAATCATTTAAAATGGAGTGTTAATAATTAATGATTGCATTAATTATCAACTTATCATTGTTTTGTATTATATTCCCGTTCATATTTCATATTTTTGTTAGATCTTTCCAATACAGCATTAAGTGACACATAGTTTGTATAATATTTTCTGTTTGTTTGTAATTACAGAACATATTGATTAAGTTTTGCAAAAAATATTGGGACATCCTCAATGTATCAGACTTTTATTAATAAAATTAAAGGAATGGTATCTAATTAGGGATTGATTCTCCTTCCAAATAAATTATACTTTAAATATCTTCTATACTTATCCGTAATATGCGTTTCCTCTAATTTTAAACACACTCAAATTTCCCATAAATGCATAAAAGTCCACAGCCTAGCTATAAACAACAATTTAATCCCCAATAAAGTAATCTTGCAGAAACAAGTTTCAAACCGACATGACCATACAACTCGCTAATCAAGATAATATTCTCGTGCAGCATGCCTAAAGCCACGCAAATTGCTATAAAAATGAAAGCTTTTATGCTTTTTATTGCCGAAAATAATACTCGTGCAATTTACCATTCAATAAAAGCTTATCTCATATGAGATGTAGCAAATTGTGCAATTTTCTACGTTGCAAGATAATTTTAACTAGTAGAAAAGTTGAACGTAATGCACTATTTCACTCACGTTCTAATAACATGTCGTAAAATTACCTTGCAACGTTTAGCCATTGCTTCGCTGGTACATTTGTAACAATCGAGTTGTCCAATTTTTCTTACAAAGATCGGTGGCGTTGCGGTGCTCGAGAAAGAAGTAACTCGACGCTCTAACGGGGTTGTGTGAGCGAAATAATTTGTCACGCAATACGTCGAAGCGTGTTTCGCGGCAATTTCCGCAGCTATAATTGCAGCCGTTACAGGTGAACACTTTAATTAGGCGCACCGCGCGATGCTGTGCGGTCGATGGTTATTTAAATAATCGTTTTACTGCCCGTGGCCCGTGGCGGGGTAAATGTTTCACAGTTCCTTGCGAAACTTTTTACTCTGAAAGTTCTAATTAACTCGGATTTTTCTTTTCGAATGGTAACCAGGCACTAGTCCATGAAAAAGAAAATTCCTCAAACGAAGAATACGAGTGGCTTTATTACAATTGCAAATTACTAAAAAAAGCTTGATTTACGGAACTTTATATTACGAATTACGTAGCGAAAATAATCCTCTATAACTGGAATTTTATTTACTTTCACGATGAAAGAAATTATGATTAAGTTAAAATTTGTATTTCAATGTGGAAGCCAGGAATTAAGAATTACCGTGCGAGTGTTTGCCATTAATACAATAGCAAGGAAATAAAATACAGTAGTATAGTGATATGCAAATGAGATTCAATTTTACGTAACATTGCGCTATAGAGGGTTAAATGTAGATAATCGATACATGGTTTATTTGAAAGTATTTCCTTTTTGTGTTTTATTCCTAACACTATCTTTATTCGGATGAATTTATCAGCAATTTAAAGGATCGATCAGCTCCATTTATGGCAAAGATTGACTTTCCGATCAATTTTCAATCGTGCTGAGTTTACGTATTTCAATACAGGAAATTGGAAGTTCGGTTAGTCAAATATTGGTACGATGTAACTTTTTTTACATTACAACTACAAAGCGTCAGAAATGCAACAAAGACGCGAAAGTATCGCCTGACCAAACCGAACTCACCTGCCAGGCTATCCTACCGATCGTAAGAATCGCGAAAGAAAAAGGAAACCGGCGACGGAGTGGCCGCGACCCTTTCCATTTGCAAATTAAACGGCCACGTCCTTGATTTCAATCCGTGAAACCCAATTTCAGCTTTTCCATTGTACTCTGACTTAAGCCCGGCAACTAGGCGTTTAATCTTAATCGATCTCTCGGAAGACAGATATATAACCATGTCCTTTTCTACTACAGCTATGCGGGTCTCCTTTTCCTCTTTTACCCGCTACCATCTTGGCTTCCTTTCAGGAGTAGACCACCGTCTCATTCCGTTTCCTTCTTCCGACACCTTCTTTCCCGATCTCTTCACCAACTATCCTCTCTCGTCTTCTCCAACTCACCGATTTCCTCTCCCAGGATCCTCTATCTCTCCCTCCTCCGCTCTGTTCGCCTCTAGGTCTCCTTAAACCTGGGCGTCGTTCCCTTTTGCCGTCTTATCTTAATGGTTCGCCCCGGCAATCGAAAGTTTAGTTATTATCGCGGCCGTTGTCGCTCCGGTTCCGCGAGTCGCCTGCCAGCGGATCCCATGAAAATATGGTGGTAGATAGGGTGGAGGAAATTGCTGGTACGACGCGTAGCCGATTCCGCGGTAGGACGATGCGAGAGGCCGATCTTTGGCGAGATTCCGCCAACCCCCGGAACGATCCGAAGCTTCGTTGAAAAGGAAAGTTGTATTGCCGCTGCTACTGCTTCGCCAGATAATGAAGTTCGCAGCTTGCCGCGAATTTTATAGCGAATCAATGTTACGATAAAGCGACGCGTTTCTGTGGGTCGGGGATATACGACCATCGACTAAGTATAAGAGATCAATCACCCGATGTATTTTAGAGCCCTGTTACCAGTTTCATGTGTACCTTTTCGATTACGCGAAATCTATGGTTTTCGTGTTTCCTTTTACATTTCGCGTATGAATCGTTTGAGTGCCTCGCAGCGTCAAGTCAATGTGTTAACTTATTACATTTAATAAACTTGGCGGTAAATCGCCTAACTCTGATTTCGACGATTTTTTAATACGTCGTAGAAACCAACGTATCGAACAAATTTTTCCTCTTCCATTTAGTAACTTAAAAAGTTTCCATCAAATTTCAAAATCTGTAAGCTAGTAGATAAGTGCAAAACTTTTGTCGTTTGTAAGTACATAATACGAAGATTATGTACAATTATTTTTATTACTTTTATTTAGGATTCACGCATCGTTCCTTTGTGTATTATTAAAGTGCGATATTTGTAAATATTCTAGACTGCATATCTCTATGCATTTGTTGAAAATTCACCTATGCGAAAAAATACAGGATTCGCGTGTTATACAAAAACACGTGAAACGCATAAAATAAAATACGCATTATTCTACTTAGGAGGTGAAATTAATTTCTATTTTGGCTGCATTTCGTTAAAAATATAAATTTGCATAGGCTATTTATATCTATCGGAATTTTGCACTCACCTAATACATCTTAATTCAATATCGACGTCGCAATTTCCTTTATCAATATGTTTCAACGATTCAACGTGTGTTTGAACAGAGTGACTTAACACGTGCAACGCTATGGATGTCATCGGTAACTGGTACTGGCATTGCAAGTGGCACCCATGTGTGTCATCGATGACCAGCGATGCTGAAACTAATTAAACATTCGAATTAAATACACGGTGTATGGTTTCAAAAGTTTTAACGCTGTACAGTGTTTCCATAATGGTATAAAATGTCACAGGAGTTCCTCGGAGCATTTAACGGATTATACATTTTGTCGACATACAAATATATATTCGCTGCTAGGGATATTATAAAATCTGTCCTACATTGGATACTTTACACCTGTTTGAACATTATGTGTCTCCTGTTTCTTTGCACATCTCGATTTTCAATAAATGCGTAAATATCTGCAGCCTAATAATAACACACAAATTTTTATATTTGCACAGTGTTGTAAAGCAAAAAATTCAACGAAATGGGGCAGTTTAACAGAATGAGTTGCACAATTTTTTTGTCCTTGCTTCTTGATAGAAATGTCTTACTATTTCCAATTATTCCGAATACGTTTGTGTTACGTATAGAAGAGATTTGCACTGTTATCGACAAAACAGCGGTACGTGCAAAATTTATACAAATTGAGTACTTCGTTACGTCAAGCTACCCGATTTTGTCCAACATTCCTCGTTTCCATCCATTCATAAAGCACATTTCGTATAGTATAATCGACGAAATACGCGAGTAAAATTCAACCACGCATTTTAGCGACCCCCCGCGTAATAAGATTTAAGAATTTACACTTCAACGCCCAATTCAATGATTCAAAACTGAACGTAGAGAGGCTTGCGCCAGCCGTTAAGCGCAAAATACTTCTCTGTACCTCTCTCTATCTCTCAGCCTGCTTTTATACGGATTCCTAATGCAACCTCGGCAAGCATTACGTTGAAACATTCAACCTTGAACGTAACACCGTTTCCGGACATCGTCCCCTCTAACATTAACGTGGATTTGCAGCGAAACTTAAAGTAATAACCGAGTACAGGTTCGGTTTACTCGTAACTTCCACATGAAATTTTCCTCTGCGCTCCATTCCACGCTTAACGCGTTAATTTCGCTACATCCGAATGCACGTCCGTACGTTTCAGTCGCCGTGTGTAAACATACGTACGCTTTATCCTGCATAGCTTCGCCATTACATCTGTTTGCCTGAGACTTAACGCAGTAGCCTTAGTTACGTTTCAGGACGCATGCATGTGTGCGGAAAATGAGGCTAGCGAGAGTGGACTGCACATAAATTGTCGTGAAACGATATAGGTATTCCTCTTGACGAAACGAGTCGGAAAAGTCTTACATTTTCTTTTCGCGAGTACAGTCACTTCTCGACTTACGCCGGGGTTTGGTTCCGCAATTTCAGACGTAAGTCGAAATGGTCATAAGTCGAATTTCATACAAAAATAAATAATATAATTATAATAGACATATGCACATCAAAATTAATAGCTTTTCGGTTCTGAATTTTAATTGTTAACTACATATAAGTAAAAAATTACATATGTATATGATATATATTTGACGAAAACTATACAAAATTGATACATTTTTTTTTTATATTTTTATGAAATTTTTTCGTCGTAAGTGAGAATGGTCGTAACTCGAGGTGGTCGTAACTCGAGAAGGTTACTGTAGCTTCAAATTATGATGTTTGGGCCATAATCTGTTTCACGGGTCACGCGAATCGTTATAAGTAGACTGCAGATCTGTATGCATTTGTAGAGAATTTATCTATGCAAAAAAATGTAGAATTCACATAGTCTACAAGAATACATAAGATATGTAAAATGAAGCACACATTTTTACGTTTAAGGGATGAAACAAATTTCTATTTAGGCTCCATTGCTTTGGTAGTGTCTTTAAAAATATGAATTTGCATAAAACTCGCAGTCTAATTATAAGGCAAGAGGTTAAACTTAATAATAGCCACTCCACGATATATAAAATTGAAAAACTGTTCCTCTGATACGTTTCAGTGTCGCGGTTTTAGATTAATGAACCACGTAATTAATTAGACAGATAGTTAGTACTGCTAACATATGCTTAAACTTATAGTCAGTACAAAGTACTGAGCCTGGCATCAATAAATAATAGTATACGATAATGGACTGGAATTGTTCGAATGAAATGAGAAAGGAATCGAATGTTGTAGGAGTATTGGAATTTTTCCGGGCGAATATTAGAGATCAGAGGGTTGTGGAAGAAGAATGAACGGAGAACTTGAGAGTATGGTATGAACGAAAGACGCGGGATCATCCAAGGAATATAAGCACCCAAGTTCTTATTATATGATAATTACTAGATTGCGGATTTCTATGCATTTATGGGAAATTTAAATACGCAAAAAGTTAGAGAACGCGCATAATATGCGAGAATATGCAAGACATCTATAGTAAAACATATAGTACTTATTTGTTCATTTATTTATTTATACGGAAAAACGAACCCATTAATAACAATGATACAATTTCAACACAACAAAGAAAATATAATCTGCTGCAAATAAAGCACAATGTAATTTTCAAAGTGGAACAACTCTGTACTTACATTTAGATTCCATTTCTTGAATTTCGTTGATAAAAATATATCCCGTAGAAACCCGCAGTCTAATAATAACACGTTCACACTGCACGTGTTAATCGCAGTATAAAGAATTAAAAACTTACGAGTTAACCTGTTAATGACTTCGTTCATTGGCTGCAGTTGAGCGTTTACACGTTAACACAAACGCTATAAAGGTTCTGAGCGATTGAATCTTTGATCCGATTGTTGTTCGAGCCATTCCGAACGCTGAACAGTGACTGAATCGCGAACGAGCACTGTTCTATGTATGAATGTTTATCTCAAGCGATGGAGACTGATTACCGAACTCGGATTGTTGATCGTCCCGAACGTTTGAACGATCTGATCCCTACTCGGTTCGAAGGACGACTGTGTGTCGAATGTCGAATGTTGTTCGAATGCTACTGTATGTCAACGTAGATAGTGTTGCTCGATTGGCGACTGTAATTACGTGAGTGGCCATTATCAGATCACATTTCTCACATTTGCAAAAAATATTAAAATACTACCGTTGGCAAAGAGTTTTCGGTCAAACGCGAGGTTGCGAAACTAATTGGAAGATTTTGAGGTGCAAAATGCTGCTCCAAAAATAAAGAAACATACAGGGAAATTAAATACGTCTAATATGAAATAAATGGATAAAGGAAAAGAATAAAATTCTTCGTTTATTATTAAAAAGAAGACAGTGGGGAAAATAAATTTACAAAGAGATAAACGCTACTAGATTTAATATTTATATTGCCTAATATTTCTTAATATTTCTATGTCCACATATGATTACGTTCACGTGTTGTAGCACTGATACCACGAGATTTGCGCATTGTAGAAATGGAATTTCTTACCACAATAATTCTATTATTTCTCGAAACTGATTTTCACTTTTGGGGTCACTTTTATTAATTAATTTTGTTCCGCGTTGTCCAAAAATTCTCTATTAGGTTTTACAGTTATACAATAGCATTATGCACAATGGAAACCTTGGCGTTTTTAACTAATTGTATATTATCGCGTTTGATCAAAAACTTTATGCCAGTTTTGTAGTATTTTACAGTTTAACATATTCTGTGGCGAACCGACGAGGACCGAAAAGACGAGAAGACTTCCTGGCTAACTTAATAATTAGCTTGTACATAGTAATTGTTATATCGTGTACCATGCGTGGAACATGTTGCCTCTTCCTTTTAGTACTAGTATTATTTATATTTATTTATTTATTATTATTATTATCATCTATATTTTCAGTCTTAAACTTATGTATGTTGAAGTATATAAGCTTTGACCA
Organism: Eucera pruinosa; assembly: GCA_028830335.1. Taxonomy (NCBI): domain Eukaryota; kingdom Metazoa; phylum Arthropoda; class Insecta; order Hymenoptera; family Apidae; genus Eucera; species Eucera pruinosa. Next base: position 14,962,130 of record JAMYCR010000001.1, read on the forward strand.
CATTTAAATAAATATGCCATGTACCACCGACTAAAGAATATTTTATGTACTTCTGAAGTGAAACTAAAGCTAGAATAAAAATAACACCTACTGCAATTTCAAATACATCGTCATCGCTAATCTGTACCGTAGATTTCGTCCCTAAAGGGTTAAACAAATAGCTTATGTTATAATACGTAAATGTATAGCCAGTGTGAAATACTGAATCCGACGTCAAGGGGTTAATTTAGCAAGAAAGTGGACGAAATGTATTTTCCTAATATTTTCATAGCACGATACGTTACGCGTTCCCCAAAAATCGACATTTTACTTTGAAATCTTTTAGCTTTAAACGAACGCTTCATCGAATACGGAAACTTTACAGATAATATCCCTGATGATCGAAATAGCTTCGAGCGATCAAAACTATCTTGCAGATTCGGTTTATTGTCTAACAAGGAATCATTTCGTAAGGTGAGAGCGGCACCTATACTTATGCGAATCGTGCTAGTTGGTAAGTACGTTGGCTGGTTCGTATATAAATCATGCGCAAGCAGGTAAACGGTTTGTACAAACAATGTGGTAATGAAACGTTTCCACTGTTACCTCGGCGAATGGATGTCTGGCAACATCAACTCATTAAGAACAACTCATTACCGTGAAGAGGCCCGCTGCAAGCTTTCGTCACTGGCGAAATGTTGTTCCCTTGACTATTCAGTTACCCAACGAGCCAACGATTCTCAATTGCGATGAATATTCGTAAGGAGCGTCGATTCTGCATCGTTTGTAAACCGACGCAAACATTTTCGAGGGATTCAGAACTGTGTTACGCGCTCGTTAGAAGAACTTTCATTCATGCGGCGATGTGTCAACTGTTGGAAAACGACGATTTCGTCGTGGCAGTGATAGCGTGACTGAAGTTTTATCATAAGGACGACGAAGTTTTAGGGTAAATGCTACTATTTGCGGTAGTGACGCGAGAGATTCTGTTTCCAGATCTTGAAAGTTTAAATAGAAGTTTAATGATAGATCGTTCGTGTAATACAAGGTGGCAGGTAAGTCGCTTTCTTCTTTGAAAATTGAAAAACTTCCTTTTCGTCAGGCGTAGAGAAGGTGGTTTAAATATGGGCCACTCATAAAATAATCTAAAATGAAAATTAACATAGAATACAGGCATATGCAGTCGACTTAATCTTCTAGTCTATTTCAAGTTACTTGTGTAAATTCTAATTACTAAATTTGGTATTCTGAATGAATTGTTTTAAGAATTTTATGGTTTAAAAAATTCTTCCCGATTTATTTATATAGTTATATTCTATAGAATAATTCTGCTTTTCTTTTTTGGGGCCTGCGATTGATCGATATGTCGATAAAGAGGACAACAGGCTTTAAACGACCCAAACTTTCAACCCTTCTAAAGCCGGTGACTCCATAAATCTGTGTGGTCAAGTATTTCGCGATGAATAAAATATTCCATACAGGAAAAAGTGGTGATTCTGATAAGCAGATGTGTCGAAAAAACGGGTTGATTTTACACAAAATCCTGGTCTCATTGAAATACACTGTAACTAGAAACTTAATTAGAATTTATTGGACCCGTTTATAAATGAATTATATTCAATTTTACCTAATTTAACTATTTCCACCATAAACAATAATATATAGATCTTTATTTCGCCTCCGCAGCCAAGAAATGTGGACTTGGTTTACATTTTGTTTAACTTATTTCATTTACTCTTCTCGCTCATTCACTCATTCTCTCATTTTATTTAATTATTCAATTGGAAGCTTAACTATTTTTCAATATTTTAAACGAACCAATTTTTATCTCAATATTATCCCGAAACGAACATTATCGATATAAATTTAAAACACGCCGTGTACGAACACTTTTTTAATTGTAAATTTCTCAGACGTCAACGGCAATTAAGAAAATAATTAAAAATTAATCTATTAACGAGCATAGTTTCGAAATGAGTCAATTTCAAGTGGAAGTCATAGTTTCGGAAGTTGCCACTGCATTTTCCAAGACAATTGACATTCGATTGGGAATAAAATCAAGTGAAATAAACGCAATCACATGGAAGGCAGTTAAAATTGCAGGTTATTCGTATCGATATAAAAATATAAAATAGCATAAGGTCCTACGGGCGAGTAGAAAAATGGCAAAAAGTCGATACGAGGCACAGCCATTGGGTAAACGATTCGGGAAATCGGATCTCGATAGAATTGGTAAAGCATACCTTTTCGACTTATGAAAACTTCCGGCCTTGTATTGATACTTTTATCTTGTTTTACAAGGATATTTTCATGATCCATCCCCGGCGCCTTTCGACAAGTATACGGGAATTCCTGTGAAATTTCGCGAAGATATCGAGAAAGGACGTCAAATGTTTCCGGGACCACCGGCTAATTTGTTCCAAGAGAAATTCGTGCGAATTTTCGATGGAGAAGCATTGTGTGAACCATGGCGCATCGAAGCGAGAGAACGGGTAATTATACAACACAATTAGGTCAAATTAATTAATCACTGGTAGCATGATTTTCCTCGATATTCTCGAAATTTATTGTCACTTTATTCCAGGTTAATAGTGTTGTCTAATAACGTAGACGTTCTTGGTTGGAACTGATTAGAAAAATAAACAACCCTTTATAGATTTTAAAATTCTTCATGGAACTGATTTTTTGTCTATTTTTACAAAACTAGATTCGTCAAAATAATCCATTGCAAACGTGGTTTAGCAAAATGCATTTAGAATTAAAATTTAAACTGAATGAAATTATTTATGATCTCATAAATCTTATCATGTATAAGAAGTATAAAGAAAAATTATGATAATATACGAATATTTAAAAGTTGATGCGTCTCAATGTTGAGAGGGACGAAAATTCTAAATATTCTAAAATTCACTGGTTAATCGTTAAATCACACTGTTTGCAGTTACTTAATCCAAATCTATACGAAATCCATTCTCGTTGAAAGTATAAGAGGATTTCACTTAATTTCTACTAAACGCAGTACGAGTTACTTTAACATAATCACAAGCATCAAAGATTCTTTTTCACATTATTACGTTTCTCTCTCTACACTCGTGAAACACTTGTCAGTAAAACAAGTAAAATATCGCAGAAATGGTAAACTCACACTGAAAATAATTAACCTTCTATATCATCAATTAGCGATGAAAAAACTGAAAGTTAATTGACGAACATTGAATCCCTTGACGCCAAGTTTTCGTACTGATCATAGCTTTAAGCACAGCAACACTAATTAGTTGCCTAATTAATTTCACAATTTATTAATCTAAATTGGGAATACTGAACCGTTTGAGAGAACTTTTCTTTTCTCTGTTAATCCTGAATTAATTACTACCAAATTTATTTCTACGTGAAACTTTTGTCTTTCAATAACTGGCTCGATATAAATTCGAAATATAGTGTTAATCGTGAATTAATTACTACCAAATTTATTTTTACGTGAAACTTTTGTCTTTCAATAACTGGCTCGATATAAATTCGAAATATAGTGTTAATCGTGAATTAATTACTACCAAATTTATTTTTACGTGAAACTTTTGTCTCTCAATATCTGTTTCAAATAAATTCGAAAGAAAAAAAATTACTTTTACAGTTTCAGTTTCTATGTTAAAGGAGCCAACCTGATACATCGACCGTTTCGTAGTTGGAACGTGAGCGAGCAAAACTTGGAGGTCGTATGTTACCATCCTCTCCTGCTAAGAAACATTCAACACCCGGTGATTATCACGGATGTTTCGAAAGAATCGATCACTTCAGTCCTGCACTGAGAGAATACAGAAGAATAAAACGGAGACCTGAGCTTCCAAACGCGAAAATTAAACCTAATCCACGCGGAGGTCCAGGCTATCCAGATATTTGCCTGAATCCTTTTCCATCTTATTCTCATGACCTTTATGATCCACCGAAGGAACGTATAGGTAATGCAATAGTTTATTACATTTCTGCTTTAATTATTACTAGACTGCGGATTTTTATGCATTTATGGGAAATTTTTTAACGAAATGCACCAAATACGTGAAAATACGCAAACTATACATACAAAGTAAAGTGTATTTTAAGATACTTAGAGGGTGAAATGAATCTCTGCTTGTGCCCTATTCTTTTAATCGTGTTTACAAAGTTATGAACTTGCGTAAAAATGCGCAATCTACTTCAGCCAGAAACTTCCGTCAGCCACTGTATATTTACATAAATTAAGTGCCACTTAGCATTAATTTTAATTAACCCTTTGCGCTCTAAACCTTTTTTAATAATACGATACAAGAAGAATTCCGCAATAAACTATGCATATTTCTGATTCCTGTGAAAACTTAACCCGTTACATATTTCGAAAAGTAGTAACTTGCTTCGATTTTGAAGAAACTTAAACCTTAAATATTTCATTTAATCAAACTTATACATGTCTCTATAGCGACGCCACTGGAGCGCAAAGGATTAACTAATGGCTAGGAAACTTAGCTGCGTAAAATCGGCCATTTTATGTATGCAACAACCTAATAGATACTCGACGTAAAGTAAAATATAAAATATACAAGCGCGTTTTTGCGACAACACCGGCTATCTCCTAATTTTTTTATTCGCAGCGGCGGCGTCAGCCCACTTCTTATTTTTCATTTTTTGTTCATTACCCTTTTCTGGGAACGGCAAACGCGACATACAATATTGCCAAGTAAGAAAGTAATGTAAAGAGGAGTCGTAACGCGGAAGAAGATTGGGGACTCTCGCTTTCTTCCCCTCTTTCGTTTTCCTTTTTACACTGGAATTTTGTTTCCCAGGCCAGCGGAACTAATTACATTTTTGTCGTAAAGAAGGCAGGAAAATGAGTCCTCGCCACGCTTGGACGTTTATTTTTCTCTCTTTCTTTCTCGCTGCTCTATATGCTGAAGCTATCAAACTTCAGTCAAGGGACTGATTTAAGGGGATGCGGAAGGAGACTCTTTAAAAAATAGAATCAATTGTACCGGCTGCATTTATTCTCTTGGCTATTATTAAATAAGCACGTTAGTTAGCTGCCGCTGCTTTTGTAACCCGTCGCGATGAATAAAGGTGTTTTCGCAATCGAGCTTCTTCTATTTGGAAACGTTATAGCCGGAAAAGGGTAGGGCGAAATAAGGTTGTTGGTGTAAATTTGAGTTACGCGTCTGATTCTTGGCAATTTGAAGCGGAAAAATGAAGATGAGAAAATTTGGTAGAAGGAAAGAATAAGATAGTAAAAATAAATCGTAGATAAAGTACAAAAATGAGGCAAATAGGATAAGAAAGAAAATAAAGTAACAGAAAATTCTAGAATTCTACTTTTTAAATTGAATATTACAATGCTTGGATGAATATAAAAAGGGATCGTTTTGAAAATGTTTCATCGTTAGTTGGGCAACATTTAAATAAAAATAAGACCCATTTAATGTAAATTTTTCAACAATTTTTCCGATACTAGTGAAAAAAATTGTGCGTAGAAACGCACAGAGATTGAGAATTGAAATATTAAATATCGCATGTTTTGCTTTCGTGGATTCATTTAAAGGGATAGGAGATTGCATGTGTAAATGAAAACCATAACTGTTAGCAAAATCACGAAACATTTGAAATATCTAATATTTATAGTACATTGATTGACTTTATTTAAATCATTTCTGTGCTTTTACGGTATTTATTTAGAAAAAAAGATATTTGTTCGAAATAATTTAATTATATTTGTTTTCCCTTGTATTTCTGAAATTTCAAAATATACGTAGAAATTCTGAATAACTACTCTTGAACCAAAATTTATTCGTAACTAATAAACCGGAATCTCTACTGCAGAAAGAATATTTAGATATGTTCTAAAAAATTAGATCTATACGTTATAAAAATGTTATGCTATAAGAAATATTAAAGATGCTACAATGTTAATTATACAACGTCACTATACTAATATTGCAGAAAAACATAATATAGAAGAAAATGCTGATAGTAATGACTAGACTACAGATCTTTATGCAAACACATATTTTTATTAACATGGTTAAAAGTGCAAAATGTCAATAGAGAGCTGTTTTGCCCTGCAAATAAAATAGCATGTACTTTACTTTAAATATTTTGTACATTTTGCATATTATGCAAACACTTTCTGTAGTTTTTGGTGCATTTAAATTTCCCTTAAGTGTACAAAAATCCGTAATTTAATAATGACCACTAAAATTGCACCACTCCTTAAAAAATGTACACTATTCACAAATTTAACAAAGGTACATCTATTTCAAACTATTGCATGACGTATTCTATTAGGTACTGAAAGAAGTTCTATTGCTTGCAACTCTTTTATCCTACTTTTCCTTTATATATGCTTAGAATAATGTACTAAAATAGTGATGTACTAATAAATAATTAGATAATAAAAATGTACTAAGACAATAATGCACTAATAAATAGGTAAATAACAAATTAATGTACTAAAATAATAATGTACTGATCTATAAATAAATAATAAATTAATGTATGTATTCCAAATAAAACAGTAAAACCTGTGGGACGATTTCTGAGTGCCAGTGCCCCATTGGACTATTTTCCACCAAATCCTTATTTAGAACAAGATTTTGGACCCACTTATGAACGTCCGATCGACGTGACGCCTAAAATGATTGGACCTGGTCAAGTTTATGTTCCATTCCCAAAGAAACCCGGTGGAAATCACTCCGGCTGTTTCGATAAATTCCCAACGTATTCCAGCGATCCGTACGAGAAAGATAAGGAAACAAAGAAAGCTGTTGGTGTATTTGTCACAGGCGGACCACCCCGGCGAACTAACTACACCAATAGTATTATAGATCAAGTTACCAGGATATCCTGCAACGCCACAAATTATGTGAACTATAGAGCACAAGTTTACCCGTTGAACAAATAGGAGTTCTTACACTGTTGTTATTTCTTATTTTGTATGAGATTTTGGTGAAGAATAATGTTTTTGGAATATTTCTATTTTTTTACGCCTTTATGATTATTATATTATATTATATTATATTATACGTTATTATGATTATTATTAGGCACTGGAAAAAATTCGTGCGGATTTAATAATAGATACAAAATTTAAGCAAACCGAAGATCCTCAAGATATTATTCTATTTAAGAAAATAAAAAACATTGAGATTTTAATAATAATTCGTTTCACCCTCTAAATACTATAATACACGTATGCTTTACTTTAAATATATTAAATATATTTGCACGTTCTACGCAAAATGTACTCTTTTGGGAATTTAAATCTCCACTAAACGCATAAGAATTTACATCCACAAGTTGGTACTCGCAAGAAGGATTAAAACTAACGTAGAATTAAAAACGATAGTTAAAGAGAAATCTGTTTCCCTCAAAACGTTATTTCGTGGACTTGTGTCATTCCGGTATTACCACGAGACCACTAAGAAATAATGCTCTTTTTTTCCCACTCTAATCTGCAGTATATGCGTTTAACGACGTAGAGGAGCGCGACAACAATAAACACGCGGATCCCAAGAGGGTAGAAAAAGGTTCACGCGAACACGCGATAAATACAATGACAGAGTTACGTTGCCTGCGTTCTAGAGACAGTGCTTTCAAAGCGAATCGCTCCGCCGCGTCCGAACTTACTAATGAAATTCTAACGAACGTTGTGTTCCAGTGCCGTGAAGTCCACCCGTGGCGGTTGCAATTAAACGTTTCTGGCAAACATAACGTACCAGGACAACAACCTCGTTGCGTTACTTAAAGGCTCGCCAACACATCGCCAAGGTTGTGTCATTCACTAAGTACAAGATAGACCATCCATTCGTAGGAAACATCATAAATTTCAAACTGAAATTCAAATTTTTTCCTGGAACACGTTTGAGATCTCTCACATGGTTAACGTAAACTAGGGTAAGTGATCCAATTACTGTCACTGTTTCTATAACTGCCACTTGAATTCGTTTGTTTAACAGCAAAGTAATGTATAAAGAATCGTAAGTAAATGAATTCTCATACTAAATTTGGACTTCGGTTTACGTAACAACACGTAGACATTGTACATTTATTTACACTTAATATTTCAAAATAAATATTAGGAGGTAAATATGCTGTTGAACATTGAAACGTGACCAATATAATTATAAAGTATGGGACGTGTCGTAATTCAGTAAAGGTGTTACGTTTGCTATATATCTAATATCTGTTACACAAACTGACGTGTTAATATCTGTAAAATGTGTTTCTATTTAAATGAAAAGTTTTCAAGTGACAGTACGGAGGACATTGGACTTTGTTGTAAATCTTCAATTACGTAGTAATGAATTTATTATATTGAACATATAAAAAAGGTGTTCATAAATAAAAGAGCGGTTGAACATTATTATTCTCCAAACTGGAACGATCTTTATGTTAAATACGTTCTAAAATAGTTAAATAAAGTTACGGACGAACCTTAAAGTGGCAGTAATTGGTACATCTACCCTATTAGGTACCGGAAAAAGTTTATGCGGTTTTGCTATCAGAAATGCAACCTGCATTTTTAAGAGCTTCGCTAAACTACTATAACAATGATCGCATCCTAAAAAAATTCTATAGATTCTATCTTTTGCATTCTTATATAAAATCACATGTGAAGTTGAAGCCAATTAAATCTTGTAATATGAAGCATCCGATTCTCCTATCAGAGATATATTTGAATCGAATTTTTACACCATTTTCCAAAACTACTGTAGCAATGGCTGTGTTATAGAAACATTTTGACCATCTTTCACATGGTTAAATAAAGCTACGTTTGAAGAAATTTTAGTTCGCTTACATTTTGCAATATAAATCGCGCGATCTTTTTCCGCTACCTAATAGCATTGACTAACTTACAGGATAGACTACTCATTTATAAGAATCATCGTACATTTCAAACTGAAATTGAGATTGTATAAAAAAGCAGAGGCTTTTTGCGCCCCTTGCGATTTAAAATGGTTATTGTAAGAATTATATTCAATTCTGCTATCAAAGTTGATAAAGTTATCCGTTTATTCGTGTACTTAACGTAGTTGAATTTCGTCTCATTAACATATCATTGTATGATTGACATTTTGTTCCTCTTCGGTTGTATCAACGCCAGTCTAATTATTAATTCCTCATTTCCACGTTGAAATGGAACGTTTCATCTGATTATAATTTTGTTCGTATCGTAAAAGTAAATTAAATTCGGGTTATAGAAGATTAAATGAGATAGTAATCCAATACGTATGAAGAAATACTTCTATATGCATCTGGCTGTTATATCGGAACCAATTAATTCGAACAGTATTTATTTATAATTCTCATCGTTTTAAAATCGCTGTTGTTTTATTCCAGTTTAAACCAGCGATGTCGCATGTGACACTAAAATGGTAAGGGATGTTTCTATATAAGAATGAATAATCTATCCTATGCTTCGTCGATGGTTGTTAAGGTGGATAAGTAAGGATGCGTAATTAACGGGTCGTTTTACTCGTCGGAGTAAAAACCAGTCGCGTTTCGAGCGACAAATGACGAAATCCCGCCGACCAGCAAAAACATCGATGAGACGAGAAGCTTGGTGATGGCGGGATGAAAGCGAAACAAATTTATGCTGATCCTTACAGCCACGTACACGCGTAGCTACACGGAATCGCATTATGAATACTGATAGCGAATATGTTTCCCAGCTTTTATTTCTCTGCGTTTCCTTTGCAACCTTTATTTCGAGACAGATAAAATGAGAAAGAGAATAAAATGGAGACGGGATTTGGAAATGTATAGTGTCGCTTTCAACCATAGATTACGATACTTCACTGCGAATTACAGGCAGTCACGAAAGTCTACGCACGCATTTTAAGTTTCGAATATTTACATATCGTGGGATACGTTTTAGAATAGCAAAGGTGGGGCGAAAATTCGAGAAATGTAAAATTATAAATGAGAAAGATTTTTAAGTGGTGTTTCATAAAAGAATGTAAATGAACATAGAAAAGTTGATGTTGCGGTTAGAGAACGAATCTACTATCCTCTAATTATTTTCTTTAGGAAGGACATTAAATAATGCTGTATTTTTAATATGCTACTAAACATCAAATTTAACAAACATTCTCTTAAAAATTACTATGTGTCCGGCGATTTACCTGTTCTGTAGTTTACGTCTTTTTCGACTTATTATCAATTACTCGTTTATATCGACCAATTAATACGCAAGTTCACAATACGATTGTACAAAAATCACGAAGTAAACGTTATTTCTTATACCCGCGTCTTTTAATCTCATCTCGTAGCACACTTCGCCTTCCTATAACGGTGCCGCTCGAGAATCGTGGAATCTGTTTAAAAGGCAAGAAGAAGGGATGAAAGGTGGCAAAACAAAAGGATGGAACACAGTTGCATCAGAGCGCAATAAGCGTTTTCGCTCTGGTGGCAGGCTGAAAAATTTTCAAGTGGGCGTCTGCTGGCAGACGAGAAATGGAGGCAGGTAGGTATGATTCCGCGAGATTTATTCCGTGGCTGAAGCCGGCCATTTCTCCGTGCCGTGTCGTTGCGCCGGTATTAAACATTCCAAGCATTGCGATACCTTCTACCGCCACGCAATCCTCCTTTTCTCCGTCTCCGATACACACCCTTCGACCCGTGTGTACTGCCTTGGACCAGCACCAGAGACCGCTTCGAGATCATCTACATGCACACAGCACACAAACAACGTACACAGGGTGTCCCATAATACGTGACGCTCGTCTTAAGTGTGAATTCAGTACTCGAAACAAATGAGGAAGTTCGTATATTTTTTATTTCTTTCTATTTCATTCTTTCGTGCAGTTTGCGAGCTTACCTCATTACTGTCTCATTCACTTTATTTCTATTAGTACTCTAATTATTGTAATTAAGATTCAAGTATTTTTAATTTCATTCCATTCTATTGATTCATATTCTTTAGGGTCACTAGGAGGTTTGTGTAGGAAGAATAAGTATCCCTATTTTAGTGTATCTTGTTTAAAAATTGTTGGAATAAAGATTGATACAATGTACTTAATATTGACTAGCAGAAATCAAATCGCTATAAACAATCATATGTAAACCTTCAATAATCGCTCGTGACTAAAAATGTCAATGTGACCTTAAATGAACAACCAAAAAAAAGAGAAGAAACAAATTATATTTATGTTTTCATAAACGTAGGTACATTGAACTTTGCGAAGAAGCATAGAATTAATTTTTAAATCTAATACTTTTCCTTCGTTAGTCATTGCTCACGTGACATTGCAATTGCAGTATGTCTCCCTATAAGTGTTTAGGAACTAATTCACCTCAACTATCCTCTCGGTATCGGCCAAGGAGCAATAACTTGTGTCGGTGTTAACACGGCATTCGTTACGAAAAAGCGGGAATAACTCATTCGATCTATTCACGCTGTTTTGACACACAGGTGTACACACACAGAATTATTGCAACACAAAACTCGCTATTCACGGAGCGATAACAAAGTGCCGATGCGAAGCTACAACAGTGTTCCACGAGTGCTCGTAACAGTTACATTGAAATGTAATCTATAGCATTCGCTAGTAAAAGTTAGCCAATATTTCATCGTCGCGTTACACGAAAACGTTTTATGAATCTTATTCTCCTGTACTGCCATAATCTTTGCAACACGACAACTTTATATTGATATCAACTTGCGTAAGAAATCAGAATTTTTGTCGAAAAAAAAAGAAGAAAAAGATTTTTATGCTTAGCCACTCGTTTTCCTTACTGTTTTTGATTAACGTTTGTTAATTGTTGCATACGAAACGACCGATTTCACGTAGCTTACAGGTTTTTATTCATTAACCATGATGTTCTTGCTCACTTGTCAAATTTGCACTATTTCGGTTTACAGTAAAACGATGAACATAGATGCGACACATTATTAATATTATTGTTTATATGGAACTTTTAGATACATTGAGCACCAGAAAGAAATATTAAGAAATGTAATACCACATAAAACATAATATTCATTATTTTGTATTCGATACTTAGAATGAAAATTGCTCAACACCAATTAGAAGAATAAAACGCGAATATATCATTAATGTCTAGAAAATTTTAAGCTACAAAAAATCAGTCATTTCACGTGCAGCAACCTAATGTCAGTTCACATGTCTCCACCGCAAAGTATTAAACATTAGTCACGCGGCCTGATAAGCAAATTAAGAAATTTGACTATTATTTATACAAACATGATATAATATGAAATATATATGCGTATTATTTATACAAATTAAGAAGTGTAACCAATCAATTTGATTTCAGAAAGGCTCGTATTGTGGGACATCCTGTATATATGTAAGTAGAAATGCAACGACCGTGTCTGCACTCGAGTTTCTTCTTGGGGTAGTAAGAGGAACGCGCCAGGAAAAGAAGCAAAGCGGAGGCAAAAGCAAAGAGGATCGAGAAATATGCGAGTTCGACGAATCCAGTGAAATCTTTCGGTGCAGTCTCGTTCAGCCGGGAAAACTCTATCCTGGTAAACCGAGAAGATGCTTTGCAAAAGCACCTCCCTACCGGAAACGACCTAGCATACGCGGCCCCTAAACACCGACGTTTTTACGATCCTACGGGATTTCGGCTCGGTTTGGGATTGTTAATGTTAACTGGCCAGTTATTCACATTCCTAGTTTATTCTTTCCTCCGTGCGTGCGTTACATGTATGTAGACTAGGATAGCAAATATTACGTGGATTTGAGGAAAGTATGGCAAAAGGGATTTTATGTTAAATGTACCAATGAATAATTCACCTTTGGGTTCGATGAAACATTTATTTTTAAAGAAATTAAATACATACTTTGTTTTAAATGTAGATGCTATTTTTCTAGAATATTTTATTCCCTCTTTTATTGGACAAGTTATGGATTCGTGCTGGAAAGAAAATTTCATCATTTCATGGGATATTATGTACAATAAAATATTTAAATATTGTTTTAAAAATTCATATTAAAATGGAGGCTTGATTATTCGATAAAATAGAGTCATTAATCTATTTTTATATTTGGCTAAAATATTGTACATTTAAATTATATTTATTAAAAAGACAGTGAATTGCTTATTGCCACACCTAATAAATTCAATAAAATCAATCTATTAAAAGATAGTAGATTATCACAAGGTGTTAGAAAAAAGAATGTATGTTGCAATTAAATCTGTGCAAATTTTTGTGTATTGTTTGTACGGAAAATTATGGAATATTCCCAAAAATGTACCGCTGCGAGTTTACACGGTTGTTTTACGATAAATTACTAATCGGTCAATTGACTTGGTGGTTTCTAGTTTTAGTGTTAAATTCCCTACAAATGTTTAAAAATCCACAATCTACTCACGGGTTTGAATCGAATACAATTTCACCCGTCGAACGTGAAGGCTCGCCTAAATTTTTCGCAAACAGGCGCTCGCAAAACAAGGCGGGAAGGATCATCGTGACAAACGATATCCTTTGGAGCGAGCCCTCCGATCGAGGATCCCGCGGGTCCGTTCAGCAGAAAATTCCATTCCCGTAAATTGTAAAGGCCGAGGCGTACCAACGTAGAAAACCTCGGGGATAATAATTTCACGCACGGCCATTTTTCCGGCTCAACGAGGTCGAACTGCAAAATTATTAAACGTCCCTCCTTGCCCGTGGTCCCCTCTTAGGAACTGGTTATTATCGACTAACGATATTATTCGTCGCTCGGCGTGCGCGCGTTGCGCGCGGTCTTATAATTAAGGCCAATGGCATTAACTTGACGTTCTCTCCTTTCCGCAAACTTCTCCTGGCTCGCTTCTATTCCGAACAGCGGCGATGATAAATAAGGAAATCGGCTTGGGAACCGGCGACCACAGTTGTAGTTCAGTCTTAGGATTTTTATTTTTGGAAATCGAACACCCGTGATACAGGACGTCTTTGAAGACGGATTTATTTTCAGATCTGTAATCGCATTGTCCGTTCCCAGAAATGCTCCTGGTAGCCTTTGGAAAATGGTGGGCATGCTTGAATTCCACGTGATCGATCGGGTTCCCGGCGTGGTTTATTGGAAACGCGGTATTTCGAGGGTGCAATACTCGACACGATTTCTCGAAACCGTATGCTGTTGTTTTGACGACACGCTCAATAAATCAGTGCCGCGAGATATATATTTTATAATTAGACTCGTGAAGTTTTATGCGTTTACGGGAAATTTAAGTACGCACAGAATCAGAAAACGTGCATAATATGGAAAAATATATAACAGTTATGGTATAGCAATTATGGTTCATTAAAAAGCTAATTAGAACACTTTGCACTAACTTTGACTCTCAAATATGAACTCAATACTGTTTTAATTTTCAAATGAAACCTAACCCGAACCTAACCCAAGAAGATATCGTATCGTTTATTTTATTTAGCTTAGTTTATTTAATAGACTGATAGTGTAAATTAAGTTACTATTAGATACTGGTTAAGTAGTCGACAATATAGAATAAAATCAAGACTTTAAGCATAAAGGCACCGAATTAAATGATACACCTAATAAAATCGAATACCGCAATCGTTTCAATGCAGAATCAGACACGAGACTGCAAATGTCTTCAATGAAACCAAATATAAAGGAACTTTGTGCTAAAACAAACAAACAAAGTCATTTGTCACATTAAACGTATAACATAACGTAATTCCAATAAACGCTTCTCTTTAACATTGTCATCTTAAGTTTAATCCTTAACTTCTAATTATAAGAATTATTCTCTTCAAATAATAGTACAACAGAAATACGGTTTATGATAAAACAACGAAAGTAGATGAAAATATAAGCGCATACGCGTTTTTACTTTACAAAGAAAGCGCGAAGGAATAAGCAGAAAAAATATTTGAAGGAAAAAGATGAGAGAATTAGCAGCCATTGTAATGAAGAAGAAGTGGCCAGCGAAAAAGGTAAAGAGAAGGGAAGAGAGGAAAAAAAAGAATAAGTTCATAAGAGGGAAGAAAAAGCGAGAAAGTTAATGAATTCGCGAGAGATATGCGAGAAGGATAGATAACGTATGATGCATTATTGTGAAGGGTAAGATAGCGAGTAAAAGGGTTGAACAAGAAGCAGCACATAAAGAGTCAATAATAATGAGGTAAGAAGAAAAGCGAGAATGCAGACAAATATAATATAATGGAGTAGCTATGTAAAGAAGTCCATTGAAAATGGAAAGAAGCGCGATACAAAGAAAGCAATGAAATGAAGGCTACATAGAAAACAAAAAAACCTAAGACAAAGGATAAATAAGCAAATATAATTAAGCACTTTATTTTCCGACGATAATTAAATTCCACCGAGATACTATTGTGTCTTATTAATTCTCTAAGAATATTTCGAATAATTTTACAGAAGTGAAATTTAAATTCGTTCATAATTATAAAATGGCCGTTTTAATGTAGCTCAAAGTTTTTCAGTCATTAATTAATCAAATGTAACGCTAAATGTTGTTTACTGTATACAAATATAAAGCTTGAAGCTTGTTGAGTTTAACGCTGTTAGAAGATCGCGAATTGTTTTAGACAGGAATAGCAAATAATGAAACAAAATGAAGCATGCATACAAGTCAAATTCCAATGTTCTTCTCAACACTTTGAGGCAAAAATGCAACATAAGATTAAACTCGGTGCTGGTTATTCGATGATCAATGAAATAATGCCAATTTGCTTTCTGAAATTGTACGAAAATTAAAAGCGTATTTTTTAATTAATCAACGACTAGAACATTTTAAGTTACATAAAATCGGCCATTTTGTATGCAACAACCTAATTACACTGTACTTTGGATATTTATAAAAATTCATATTTTACCATATATCCAAATTAAAGTACCACACGTTAATTTTCACATAAAATTGCGCGTAATATTTCAACGGTGAAGCTTAATAAAATTTCCGTAATTGTATTAAAAAAAATATATATAATTTTGCACAAACACGCGCAATCTAATAATTAAAAGTCTTAATCATCCTTTGCACGTTGCAATGTAATACGTTTGCACAAAGAGCACAAGTTTTGTAATTATTCTCCGCGGAGAGAAAATGGATAAGCAAATAAATGAATTTCGAAGAAAATAATGCGTGGAGAGTGTAAGCTCGAGGAAAGTTGTAATAAAAGAGTAGCGAAAGGGGAAAAAAATGAGGTCGAAGGAGACGTAGAAGGGGATTGAGAATGGAGATGGAAGGCACAGAATTTGAAACGAAAGAAGCAGGCAGGTTACAGCAAGGTACGGCCGCATCCAAGCGAGCTTTCAACGCGAAAGCTGCCGTAAAGCCAGCCGTTTCAACGAATGTTAGGAATATCAATCTCCGCGGGCTAAAACCAGCATACACATCGTAAGAATGGCTTGAATGGGGATCAGCGGGGGTTCCAAAGAGTATCGAATACTGCGAAATATCCCGGTTATTACTAGGTAAACTGAAAACCAAGACGTGGCTCGTTCATTCGTGCGGAGTGTCGATTAGCACGAAAAACGCCGGAAATTATGTTCTTATACAATGGCGAAAGTAATTTATCGACTGATTGTTAAACGTCTGGTAATAATTGGGGAATTTTATCGTTCTCGTGCGTAAAGATGGGATCAAGTATATTGCAAGTATATTCGAACCTCTGTGAGATAGATTTGAATTCTCTATAAGTATGCATTTATGGGAAATTTAACCCTTATTCTGTTTATGAACATAAATTTAAACTAGGCATGCTTTAAACCAGTGCCACGAGCAACCATACATATTATGTATAACTACCATACCAAAATATACGAGGGTAAGTCAACAATTATCCGCAACATGTTTATAAAATTGATTAAAGCAGTAATAGTTATAAATTTTTGTACTATGTATCAACAAAGTTCCCACAACTTCCAATACGCTTGATCATGCCAATATACACCTAAAATAATGTACCAATTTGGAACAGCTATATAAAACAAAATTGAAGTTCTAAGAAAAGTTTTACATCTCTAATCTTTTAACTAAATACTTTCACTTATTATCTAATCCTTATTCAATCAAAATGTGTTCACTGAAAAACCATTTTTGCTCGTATAAACAACAATTTAGTAAATTTAAATTATTATATTTATTTTATTTGAAATTTCTTTGTTTATAGAAAGTAATATTCAGACGAATCTTGTAACAAAAAAGCCTAATACCATTTAATTATCAATGTTGTTATTCACTTTATTTTAGTAATATCAAATAATTGTTTAATATCTTGGCAGTTGTGCTTTAAATAACAATAAATAATAACGCATTTCGTGATTGGAACTATAGACTTGAAAGTATGCTGGATATCATAGTAGTGTTTATCGACTATCCAATTATTATAGTGTAAGCTGAAGCTATGTCTGACTAACCATCGAGCTATACTACTTGCTGGCTTTCTGATTTCATAACGAATCACGTTGTTCCTCGAAGTTCGATCTTGTAGTGAACTATACTACTGGTCAGATGTCCGACTACATGATATCATGTTCCTCACATAACAGTAATTTACGTTAAAACAGTAAAAATATAATAGGTAAGAAAAGCAACTTTGAAGATAATTTCATATTAAAATATGCACGTGAAATCGTCAAACATTTCGCTCGTCGAACATTAAACGAGTGTAAGAACTGGATGTAATTTTTATGTTACTATTAGACTGCGGGTGCTTATGTATTTATACGAAATTTAATTGTGTAAAAAAGCTATGTATATGTAAAATATAAAAGAACATATTTAAAATATCCAAATTAAAATGTGGATATCACAATAGTTAGAGCATAAAACGCACGTCTATTTAAATTATTATAACAATGAGGTACTTGTAAATGTCAAAAGATTATGTCATGCTAAAAAAGTTTAGTAATTATGTATTTAAATTACTATGTTTAATATAATATATGCGTTTTCAAATTCACTGGATACATATTTTCAGTATTTTATACATTACTTCTGTTATTCAAAAATTGAGTAGTACTGAATTTTCCAGAATTCCCGGTGTGATAAAGACATATGAGATATTCTATTTGAACAGTCGCCGAGCCGAGATCTACATCAAAAGACCAGTGATATAATTTTTTTTTCGCAGAAGATGTAAAGCTTTTCAGTGGCAGGAAAAAAATATATATCGTTCACGTTCCTTTCATTTATTTCCGTTAATTATTCGTCAGAAAAGTTTAATCAATCATGATTAATTTTTACATTTATCAATTTCAATTACGCGAGCCAAATGAAGTGAGTCTCCATTTAATATGGAAAAACAATTTTTAGCAAAGCTTTTATGAATCTGCCGTTTAAATTTAGTCTCTTCCGTGATCTTTTCCCTGTTGCTTTTCAATGCAACTTTTAATTAACTTAATATAGTAACGTAAGTCCAGTGATGTCACATAAAAATGTAGTCCAAATTTAGTAATGAAATTCTTTTAGTTTCCATTCTTCACACATTATTTTGCCATTAAATAAAATAATTAAAGTGACAATTATATGGACAATGACGGTAATTGCGACATCTACCCTATAGATTTTTCCATACTGCAATTCAACTGAATTTCGCCATTTCTTGCAATCTTAAATTTGCCATAATCCCATAAACATTCACAGTCTGCTAATAACTTTTCTAGCGGTTTAAATATTTTACCATTCTCATTTGGAACTCATCACAGAAATATCCGTCACTAAATGAAGAAAAACAGTCGACTGGACAATGAAAAAAATAATAATGGCTAATAACTCTCGCGTTAGGGGAATACAACCGCGTCCCCTTGCGAGTAAGGCCGGATATAGCCGTTTAAAACAAATTCGTTTCCACGTGTACAGCGACGCGGAAGAGAGCGTGATTGGAATCAGGAGTTGCGGGATACAATTTCCGGATGCATATCGTACGCCACACTGTGCGTCGTTATTGTCCCCTGGACAGTTATCCGACCATTTTGTCCGACCAGGCTAAAATGGTTTATATCAAATAATGTCCATAAAACCGCTGTAAATGACTGGTCGCTGTTCCGAGTCCATTGAAAACGCATTTTAAACATTTTTCTCTCATCGTCGAAGCTGTTCTACGCTATTTAAATCGGATCCTATGTATTCTCTTATGCGAATAATGGGCGGAAATAAAATAAGGCGAAGATGGATACAGCTTAACGGGATCTGTGTGGCTCACGCGAGCAATTTCATGAAGAATATTCGTGGAAAAATTGTTCCTACGAAACTGCTTGGTGAAAATCTGTTTTCCGTGGTCAGGAGGATGAGTTGATATTATGAATTCTAAGAAGAGGTCAAGGGGCAACTTACAATTTTAACGGCGACCGCGGCATAGCAAATTAATAGACTGTGCTACACGGTATAATTGAAAGGATTGGAGGTAGAAGCTACGGGAAAAATATAGGAATTGAGTACAAAATTAATCTGTTTAACGTTTGATATTTATAACGAAATGTGCTTATTTTGTGAAAGGTTTTTTGTGAAAGGTGCTTATTTTTGGATAGTTCTTCGATGCAATTTCGAAGTCAAATGAAATAATATATAATAATGCAGATTTAATAGTTTTAAATAAACAGAAACATGAACGTATTTCTACGAATTTTTGTACATTGTCACTCGCAATTATTCGAACGACAGAGATTTTACTATGCAAGATAAGTAAATTTTCCGTGTTACTTTTAGCACAGATTATTTCTTATTAGAATAGTTAACCCTGTTAGTTTCATTGTTAACTGATTGTAGTCTTAAGTATCTTAAGCTTAAATTATTAGGGATTTTCATGCTTTTGAATTTAAATAATTAACGCATAAAACAAATAGAGCTTGATTCAATAGATGCATTACGTAATTCACATCTCATGCATGCTCGCAATTAATGAAGCTATTTTTCACCCAACTCATGCTTTTCACTGCGTTCGAATAAAAGAATTTTATCCATCTCGATAAGAAAAAAATTCAGTCAATATCGGGACAACTATAGAGTGATAATTACGAGTGTCTATTAAAAGGGCTCACGCCATTCTGTTTCCTGAACGTTCTTCGAGGACAATGAATTCAATTGTCTCGAGAATGTTTCCGTCTTAAACGAGCCGTAGATTTACTCCACTTGTCCGCCCACTCGCTTCTCCTCTTTTCTTCTTCCGTCTTCCGTGTCTTCGAGTTGACAGTGATAAACCGGGTGTGTCGCTTCTCCCAATACTGCTTAAGTAAATATGTACAGAGATACACCTATTTTTCTTAGCTTTATAAGCATATACAGCGTTTCACAAAACTGCATCTAAACTTTGAATTCGTGAATACCTAATACAGTTGGAATCCGGTAACTGTAATTACAGACAATTTGCATATTAGGCACAACTTAAGCTATGCAGCTGGAAAATTGGAATAACAAATATAGTAATACTCATTCAGCTGTGTGAAAATGTCATAATTGTTTGTAATAAATTGAGTTTAATAATGACATCTGTTTATCCTTCGTGCAATGTTATCAGCCACTTATACTTATCAGAAGTAGTAAGTCCCAAAGGGATCATAATAAGCGAACCCCACTACATTTACAAAAAGGAAGAATTACTTTCAGTTTTTCACTCTACCCTTGGAAGTAAAAAATTGTCAACCTATGTTCATTTATTCATTATCATTATCATATGTTTATTATCATTTATCATTATTATATATTCAATTTGTTCGCCCATGTATAAGTAGAGACTTGAAGCTTTAAAATGAGCCTAAATTGATCTTCATACTATTATTCATTACGAAGTTACAACAATTTAAAGATTGACAATTTTTCTATCAATATTTTTTGATCGCATAATTTTGCTCACGACTGCATAATGTATATTTTTTACTTTCTTGTAAATTTAAATTGTCTATAAACATCGAAACATTCACCGATTATTAATGAGTATTAATATGTTTAATTTTGTGAATACTTTATTGCAGGACATAAACGTTTCGTCTTTGTGCCCGTTGCATTATGAAAAAGGAATTAAAGTAGAGATGCATGAGACAATTACTTTTTCTGCTATCCAGATCAGAACGAGAAAGATTAAATCGAAATAGAAACGTAGAAGTCGATATTTTAAACAGAAAGGGACGTTTGTCGATATCAGATTTTCCATAAATTGGAACACATCCCATCTACGGAATTGGAAGATTTTTTCAGATTAAACAGTAGAGGTCGTTCAATAGTCTGGCTTTATTTTGCCCTCGGCTCGCATTCATTAGGAATCCAATTTATACAATGAAATATATTTGAACCGATATTAGTAACATTCATTTTAATACAATAAACTACACTTTAATATATTGTTAATATATATTTAATTATACTGGTTGTTTCAGTAATTACATCGCAATTGCGAAGAGAGTAATTTTACGAGAAAAAATAAATCAAAAATATGTAGTAAAACATTTTTTCGAAAAAGTTGGCTTTGAAAATTCTCTAGGTAGGCATGCACCTAATGATAAATCAAAAGTTAAATACATGAAATTCAGTCAATTTGACGGATTTCAGATTTTATGCTTCAAGATGCAAAGATCATAAATATTATCTTTCAGTAATCTTACGACTACTTGTAAACACTGTACTTATTTTTGGAAAACCTGTCGAATTGTACAATCGGTGTCCGTAAACTTAGCGTTAATTGATACGATGTTTCAACGTTTCTATTTTCGAATTGCTTCTAAAAGGTCTGAATAAATGGAAAAATGAATCGTGGTTGTCTCTTTAGAAGATACTTCTTCTCTAATTTAAAGGCGGCGTGGCTGTACGCGCTTTGGTTGGCTTACTCTTTCACGTTTCCTTCGGCAGCCGGTTCCGTTTGCTTTGCGGATGCAATAGTAAACTCAGCCTGTGGTCTGTTCCAATACCTCGCAAATACGTAGGCAAATATGTTCACTTTCTATCCGAGGTGTAGACTGTCGCGACGATAATTTTGTGGTATTGGTTTGTTGACTCGATACTGATCAAAGGGAATCTTTACATGCCGATACACATATATAATTATTGTACCTTTGACGCGATTTACTCGTTTTATTGCTAACTTTACGTCCACTGATAATAAAGTCATACATATTAATCTATGTACTAATTGATTTCAAAGCAGACGACTTACAATAATGTGCAAAAATCCTGGGCCACCTACCAAAAACTATGCTGTTTTATTTCGCAAATGAATTTAAGCACGATTAGTATTGTTGTGTACTTTTAGTATTATTATTTAGTATTACTCTGTAGCTCACAGTCAGACTGACTTAAGTCATGCATTGTAAATTTGCAGTAGATCGAAGACAAAAATGAAAACTACATAAGACAGCATTGTATTAAAAGTAATTCACGTAATTACATCTTCTTTATGTATTATGTAATGTATATACATTCTTGTGGCCCAGATAATGTTAAAAAAGAACAACAAAATGGTGCACATAGCACAATTTTGACGAAAATCGTTTTGGGTTAATTTAGTTATCAGATACAGAACTGTTAATTGCCATATAGAATATTGATTAATCCTGAGTAATTAATATCTTGTATAATTCTAATTTACCTTTTCCACATCAACAGTTCCTTTCAGAAAACTATTGAATGTGCTCTCAGTCAGTTTACTTGACATTTTATTTTCGTTAACGTAAAACTAATTTTCTTTTCTTCACTTCTTTGGATTTCCTGAATGATTCTACATAATCCAATCTAGGTTTCACAACGTTTCAATTATGGCTCTCTTTAGAAAATACGATACTTAAAACCGCATTTGCGTGTAATAAAATTTGCAAACGCTTCGCGGAAGTACATTTAATTGTCACCATAAAACCAGCAATCAGATGGACTAAAATTTTTGCACAGTACTGTGTAATGGTACAAGTTCTGAGAGAACGCGAGTCGAGGAATTACTGTACTTTTTACTAATTACTTTCTAGTTAGGCTTTCGCACCCAGTATAAAATCGTACATCTCTCCTTCGTCGAGCAGCTAGGAAAAATGAATAACCAGGAACTCATGCGAATAAGAGAATTTCCTCTTTGCACCATCGTTCGTCTAGGTCAAGAATCCTCAGGGGAGGTCATCCAACTGCAATTACTTAGCGAGTTTTGGTTCTCCGTTTCTCCACACTCCACGCTTACATTCCGTTTCCCTCCGCTTCTTTTATTTAGATTTTTCCTTTTTTCAAATATCCATAAACTGATAGGATATTCCCCCTTCTCGTTAAAAAGTATTACATTCGGTGTACATACATTTTGATCAACGGCACTACACTTTTAATATAATATTTAGAGAATAGAAACAAACATCGTCATAATATAACGTAAAAATTTAAAACTTCATCATTGGAAACGAGAAGAACTATAGCTGATCTATGTTTTCTTTACAGAATCATTCATGGAGAATCATCGTTCCTTTAACAATCATTCTATTCCGGCTTTTGTGCATTTCACAGCTCCTATTCGATATCTCATGGCCCCACTTATCTTCGTCCTCACTCCACAGTACATTTGCCCCTTAATATTTATTTTTACATATTAAGTGTAAGCAAATATGTGATGCATATGTATTCTTACGTAAATCGAGGTCCAAGTTTAGTATTCAAATTTCGATTACCTACGATTCTTCGCGTATTACTTTGCTATTAAATAAAATAATCAAAGTGCCACTTATAGAGACACTGAGAATTATTGGGACATCTATCCTATGGATAGTTCAGACTACGAAGAACAATTTAGAGTCGAATCAGCGCGTGCTGTAGCAAAAGCAGGAGAAACGTACGATCAAGGCAGAGATTTTATTGGACGAGTCCGTTGGGGTGGCCCACGTGTTCGGTGTAGCGAATGCAGGAAGCTCAGAATGGGCAAAACGAAAATCGAAACGGATTTAGTGGTTGAAATAAGAGCCGTAGAAGCGACATCGTAAAATCGAGAGTTACCGAGGTACACCTTATGCGGGATTCCAGCGGGATGAAGTTTTGCGGTTTGGGGAAAGGGGGGAAAAAAATAGGAGCGCAGCCACGCAAAGATGGCAGATTGCCCCGCAAGGATAGAAGTCGGAGTAACAGTGGCTGGTGATTCAATAAAGAAGATAACGTATAGAGAACAAGGTTGTGGAAACCGGTTTGCACAACCGAATGTTGGAAATTTTCCAGCAAATCTCCAGGAAACAGGCTGCCTTAAGTCACTTTCCCGTACGCAATGCGAGTTCAATGCACGTAGATGTGTTGGTCGATCGTTGCAGCGTTGCAATGTCCGAGAAAAGATCCCCGTAGGAAGTATTTTGTGAAAATGGACGTTTATGATGACGATGATGGCATGTACAGTGAGTCACGAAATTATTGACGCAGTGAAGTATAAAGTAATTTAGACGTGAGTCGCTCATTCGCCGAATTGATTAACTCTATAAAACAAAACATAGAGAATTTCAGCGAATAAATATACTGACCCTTTTAAAATCCATTTTAAAAATTAAACTCAAATAAACACTGAGATTTTATATAATGTAACATATAAAATGCATGGAATAATATAGGTTTGGTATAATCGTTATTATGATTATAAATTGTATATTATTCCATGACCGAACATTGTTTTTTCATTTCGCGGTGTTA
The DNA here is from genome assembly GCA_028830335.1 of Eucera pruinosa. Lineage (NCBI taxonomy): Eukaryota > Metazoa > Arthropoda > Insecta > Hymenoptera > Apidae > Eucera > Eucera pruinosa. The sequence goes on from JAMYCR010000001.1 coordinate 14,986,688, forward strand.
ACCCCAATTGCTAAGGAAATTTATTTTAAATAAAAGAAGTTAAGCTTGAATTAAGTGCTTTATTAAAACAATAGTGGATTACTTACTGATACACCTAATATAATCTCCTGATTGAATTTCATTTTGTAACACTTTTTCGTATCATCGATTATCCAATTATACTCTATCTTTTGTTGCAGGTTTGGACTGCTAGGAACTGCAAATAGAGGCAGTGAAAGTCGATAGCGAAGAAATCACGGCAAAGGTTGTCCTATAGAGAAAGATTTCAAGCGGATGGCCACCGATCGAGCAACCGAATTGAATCTCGTGATAATCTTGCGATAGAGCCACATACATAGACATATATACATAGGAAAAGGAAGCGGGGGCGGTGTACATAAGACATGTTTTTTACTGGTTTCAGTTTCATTGGCTCTGTGATTTACGCGTTATCGGTTGAAAAGAAGAGAAACCGAGCGAGCAATGTAGCGAGAAAAAGGTAAATTTAGAAGGAGTCGACGTCGAGTACTGAAACGAGTGGAGGTTGAATTTTATGGGAGAAAAGCACTTTATCGGTGCTTCTTTTCTACTCTAATGATCCACTAATTAGGTTAATCTGTATAGCGTGTAGCTATTACGCTACAGGGTACTTGAAGTCGGTCAAGAGATGAAATTATTGTGGTATTGCTGCGTAAAGCATGTATGCATATCTTGCAGCATTTAATCAAGTATAAAATTAATGATGAAGAATTGTTGCAAAATTGTTTTCAAAAATGAAAGCTTGAAACTTTGTAATTGAATATAATTAGCAAAAAATAGGCAGTGGGAAATTATTCCACTTGTGATAATTATTGATAATTTTACCTTTAACTTCCTTAAAGTAATAACCAAACACATGATAATCAGTTAGCATTTTAATGATCAGACTGCGGATTTTTATGCATTTATGGAAAACTTGTAAGTATGTAAGAAATTAAGAAGAAAATACATAATATTCAAAGACATATAACGTATATTATTTTATTTATCTGATTCTATCTCTTTAGGTTTACTAATATAGATATGAATTTGCATAAAAATCCACAGTCTAATAATTGGTATTACGTAACTAGTGCCCAAAGAGGTACGCATTCACCTTTAATTACTTCCAATTAAAAATGCGTCTTTCACGAGTCATTGAGAAACGTCCCATGAAATGAGTTGACGCTTTCATGAGAGCACTATCATTGTAGTTAGCTTTTTAAACGTAAAACGAGTAGTCATCACGAGTGGCAAGCTGCTACATGCTGTCTCATAAACCAAATAACGCGGACAATAATTATATTAATAGCACTATCGGAGTTTATATCATGCGCATGGTATCGATCGATTATTGTCCGCTTCAATACACTCAACATTATCATGTACCTTAATAATTCATACAGTAATTTCATTTATTTGATTATATGAATTTCTCGTTAATACGTTCTATTATTGTTTATGAATATCTATTTGCTTGTATCGAATTATAATCGCATCATAAAAAAAAGACATTTTATTCTATTGTAAACATTATTACAAATGTACAAAATAATTTTGAGCCTTTGGGATTTCACAAGATTTAATACTTATTCACAAGAAATCAAGTATAACTTTAATATTCAACATTTTCAGCATTTTCACATTTATCAAGCAAATTAATCACTTGAAAATAATAAAGTAGCGATTTTGAATTCATAGAAGTATCAAGAGTTTAAAGATAAAGATTCTGAATTAAGTTGTACATGTTAGTTGAGAGATTCTCAACGGAATGCAATATGTTCAAGTCCATTCGTTTATTTATTGAATACTCATGCGTATTTTGATTTACAGAAGAGCAACAAAATTTAATTGAAACATGCTTTTGTATTGAAAGTGTTGTAACAAGTTGGCTGTTAAATAACCAATTACACGTAGAGCATTCAGCAAGGTAAACCTAACGAAAAGTTGTTGGAGACCTTGCACTTGATGTTTACGCGAACATCATAAATACGTAACTCGGTGGCCAACTTGAGTACGCATAAACGTTTATGAAGCTGAAGTTGAACGCTTCATCCAGAGTCGACGATTACTTTGCAAGTTTCCCTATTCAATGCATACTTCTTATCTTTTAGATCCTGCTTTAAGGAACTAGTGACGGGTACAAGCAAAAGAAATATGCTATAATAGTTACTTAAATCGTCGTTAAAGTTACTATAATTAACTCTTACATTGTAAATCGGGGTTAAATTGACTGCAACGTTTATAATCCAAAATCATGCCCTTCGTTTTTCACTTGGTATAATTGAAAAAATAACATACTTAAATAAACTGTCGCTAAATTATAAATTAAGAATATTTAACCCTTTGACTGCACCACGATATTAGAGTAATCGTCAACGCTACGACGAATTCGTATAATTGAATAATGCATAGTTCACATTTACGAAATAGCGAAAGTGAAGCGTAAAATAATAAAGTGTTACATTGCTGTTAAAATAAACCTCCACGTATTGTTACGTAGTAATAAATTAGGCAATTAATTTATGTCATATTATGCAAAATCTGCTGGACATATATATACGCCTTTTGCAGTCAAAGGGTTAAAGAAGCTACCAGAATTTTCTCCGATTTTTTCGAAATCTTTTACCCACTCAAACACTCAAAGAAACGTATGAGGTAATTTACAGTGCGTGGCGAATTAAAACACGTTTACAGTGTAAAGGTTAATTACAAATAATCCACTATTTAAATAATAGTATTTGAATAGGTGTTTCAGCGGTTCGATGATAAATATTTTTACACCTCGATCGATCGATTGACTGTTTAAACACGAAAGCTTGCAGCGCATCGAAATGGACAGTCGACGTCCCAGATTACGCTTATCTGGACCTAGGAGTCCTAGATCACGTAGACGCATAACGATAGCTCAAAACGAATTGCCGGTACTGTTCTGTGCGCGTGATTTTTGGTAGAACAACCGTTAGAACATCCGGCGATTGGCCGACATACCTGATCATGAATCAAGCGATGTAGGGTAAGCCTACTACCGATCGAGCAGTCTGATACTCCCGAGGTATATAACGCAATATGCCTACGATCTGCTACACATACTAATCCCTTGAAACGGACCGATTCACTCTATCTGGCAGGGATGCTTCCTGTCTGCTATATCATTCTCCTGTGATTCTCTCGCAACGTGCGTTCTATCCCCCCTCCACCCATATCAATAATTAATATTACTAGCATTATTTTGTATGGTTCCTTTAATTCATAAAAGCTTTCGCTACTATTAAGCAGCGTATTTTATCACGATTAATCCTTTCACTGTTGAACTCGTACATAATACGGTCTGTATTTGTTGTAATAGTAATTATTCTGTATTTATTAATTCACGAAGAGTTAAATTCAAAATTTTATGACATTTGATGTCCCATAGTATGGTAGATAGAAGTTGAAAGAATTTAGGGGCGGGAGGGGGAGGAGGAACAAACTTTGAAAAAGGAAGATTTTACGAGAATTCTTTGCAGCCATAGTGTGAGACATCGAGTGCCATAAAGCTTTGAATTTAACTTTTTCCCCATATTATATATGATTTTCAAAATATTGACAATAATATGGAAACTTCTATTTTTATTAAGAGGATGTGTTCAACCCTATGATAGCTTCTTTGTCGAAATAAAAAATGCAAAGTATCGAATTTTGTTGAATTTTTGAGATGCCAAATGTTCCCTGTCAGTGATGCAATTAATAAAGAATTTAGACTATAGAGTTAGAATTGGAAATCCGAAAAGGCGTTAAGGTGATACGATGGCTATAATAATTACGAATATTCCAGTTTTCCACGTTTGTCCTTTTTAGGTCTTTGAATCAAAGTTCTGTCTTTAGCGTATTATTTTAAACAAGATAAATCGATTTGTGGATGTTTCAACGTGATTGTAAAGTAAATTAAAATTGCATCAATTGCGAATCAAATTACAAACGATTTCTAATAAGTCGAGGACGTATTGTAATAGAAGAACATAAATTAAATGTAAAATGTTATATGAATTGGTTGGCAAATCATTTTTTTTTTTTTCGATTATAGTCGAACAAGTGGAATGAATTCTCAGAGAAAAAGGGTTAGAACTATGGTATTTCAGGTACCTTCTATACATGGAAATGGTCGGCACGATTTTATGGAGAAGAAAGGAATTTGTGCTGCGATGATCAAAGATCAAATGCTAAAATTAAAACTCATCAATGCGTGAATTGGTCCAGCAAATACGATCGATAGAGATTTAATTAAAACGCAGTCATTCGATGTTTGCCATGCTCAGACCACAGAGCATGTTTCGATATGAATAGGGAAATGCATATGTATGCGTAAATACATTTATAACCAAGTTGCTCGGTCGTAACGAAATCCAAGCGAATATTTTCATCCATTACAGATAAAAATAAACGTATTGCATGATTCCATGTCATTTTTCTAGTTCTGGCTTACTCTGGCAAACCGTATTGATGTATTTCAAAGCGTAACCATTGAAACAAAGAAAGATATTCACGATCAGTATCTATTAATATTCTTTTGTTTTGAAATATTAAATGAGGATTAACCCTTTGACTGCGGCACGATATTTGCATGATTCGATAATAAAAAATGCGCGCCTAATTTGCACGTGCAAAACTGTTAATTCTACATAAATTAATCCAAAGTTTAGGCTAATTCAATGTTATATTGCTGTTAACTTGAACATCCAAATATTGTTATGAAATAATGAATTAACAAATTAACCCTTTCATTACCGATTTTGTTTTGCAGTGCTCAGGACGAGATTTCTTGAGTCGCAATTTTTGTTATGCGATACTGTGGGACCAAAAAGACCTCGTCGCCACTTGTACTGTTACTTTTTGTCACAATTAAATTCACAAGTTCGTGGTCAAAAAAATATTGGAAGGTAGAAGATAATAGAATTCGCTGATAAGCGCGATTATGTTTAAGCTCTGCTGAGTGATGATTACCACACTCACCAACTGTTGCGCGAAGACTGCTCTTACAAAGAAAATCAAACGTAGAAAGTCTCTCTGAAGATGTCGAGTGAACGCTATTATTTTTCTGAACACTGAAGAATAGACGTAAAGTATTTCGCTCGTAGCATTGCGTAACAGGAATTGCGAGGCGAGATATTGTATTATGCAAAATTCATGAGGTGTATATATAAAGTGGCTCAAAGTAAAACTCGAATTTTTTAGATACCCATTAATAGTACAAAATGAAAATTAAACAACAAATAAATACATTTTTTTATTAACTCATATTCAAGTTTATATAAATTCACGAATAACAAAGGCAGAAGTTGGTTACATTATAAAGATAATATATATAATATATACGTATATATATAATACATAATGTATAATAAGATCAATTACATTTAAAGAGATCCATGTTAGCTGTTGGACCAGGAAACCATCTTATTGACCAGAATGAATATTTACAGATTTCAAAAGGAAATTTAAAAGATACCGAACAAAAATTGGGTATTGTTAATTGTTTCAATTTTTACCAACACAATGATCTAAAACATCGGGCTTATGGGATCGGTTTATAGTTGCTTTGTTACAATTTAACGTAAATAGATTCTGCTATTTTTTTATGAATAAAAATGATTTTATTTAGTATTTCAATTCTTTCCTTACATTACCAATTACTTCACAAAGAATGCAAATGTTAGTGACCTAGTTTTACTTTGAGCCACTGCACGCATTTCGTAGTCAAAGGGTTAATTATAGTTATATTTGATGCAATCTCTTCGAACCTTATTTGTAATTGAAATTAATTTAGTTTATGCTAATAAGTTTTACCACGCTATTTCAGCGTTCCTATGTTACATTATACCATCGTTTCATTATAACTTTTTAATAAAACGTTTCTGGTCTCATGTTTACGGAAACTTTCTTCTGACATCGTTTTGGCAAAACGTGTTGCCAAAGTTAGGTTCATTAAAATTCAAGTGTCCTGTGTATCAATTCACTTCTTCCCTTTAATAAATTTGTATTACCATAATCTTCCAGTAAAATTTCGACCGTCGTAGCCAATTACAAAGTTCCTCCTATTACTCGAAATTTCTCTTCTATTTCATATTATTATGTAAAAAAACTTGTGGTAAGCATCGAACATTTTTTTGGAAAAGTTACTTCCCAACCGTAAATAAGGCTATCGCTATGTTTCAAATTAAAAACCGCAAGACTTAAGCTTCCCGTGATTCTGAACTACGTGAGTACGATAATTAATGATAAGTTGAATGTTTTGCAAATATTTTACTGTATTTTAAAGTACGATGGTCTTCTAAATTTTATGATGCTTTCACGCATTTGTTCCTCTAATGCATTTCTATTCATTTATTGTTGGTTATTGCGCGGCCGTCTCGTGACACGCGTTGAAATATCGATTTTCGGAATCGAGTACCGCCTCTGCGTCAATTAGCCTTGAAGCGAAATAGTCGTGCTAAATTCGAAGCTATTGTTTCGAAGCGCGGTCTAATATATTTTTGACCTGGAACTAAATAATTAGCGGAAAAAGTGGGTCACTTATCGAATAGAGACGTTCATTGAAAATCTGCCATGTATGCCATGTTTGTCTCAATGCATGCGGAAGGTTATCGGAATCGCGCAACTGTTCGCAAAATTCCATATAAAACCTTTAGTATATGTAACGATTAGACTGCGAATTTTCATGCAATTTCATTATTTTTCTAAACATAAATGAAGAAGTTGAACATAAATACAGATTCGTTTCACCTTCCGAATATTATGAAATGCACTTTACTTGAGTAATGGCATTAAAACATTATTTCACTCATGTATTCCAATCTTTTAATTCAAATAACTGGGTGAAGCAATTCAACAAACACTTCTGGATATCTTAGAAGGTCTACGACATAAAAAATCGAGATGCATTCATTCATCGAGCTCCATCAAACGCGATGCAGTTTGATATTTGATATTTAATATTGTCGCGACGCGACTTAAGGCGTAGCAGTCCAAACGGACTGCGAAGCCGTTTTATAACTTAGCCTGCGACCAGAGAACAATACGCGGCCTGCTGACCACGTGCGTAGGCAAAAATACCGTTGCCAGGAAAACGGTAACTTTTAGCAGGCCCAAGACAGAGACTACGCTCTCCACGATTCCACCACTGTCATCCCTTCTCCTAAACATAATTTTTACCCAAATGTTTCGATACTAACCCTCACGACCGTCAGTTCGCCACTACCAGTCGCACACAGTAGTTTACAAACACGAGTCAAGCACACCACTGCGTTATACGTAACACACATTCGTTCAAAGACACCGACACTCAGTCTGAACAGTTGTGATATTAAATCAAGGCGTCTTAAACGTTCGCGTGTGTCATTTTATTTGGAAACCCAACCGTTACCTCATTAAGTTGAAGTAAGGGCAGCGTTGCCAAGGTATCCAACACGGCATAGATAGCATTTCTTATTGACTGGTCCTGTATATCGCAAGAACGAACATAGGTAAAAGTATAAAGCCTCAGATAGAAGAGAGATTAGTGGAGCATTGCATAGAAGTCTTAGGTTGTAGCCGCGGTTCGTAGTGGTAGAAGGCCAATCCTGAGTACGAGACCGAACTTGGTTAGGGTTTGTTCTGAGAGATAAGTGGTCCTTGTCGGGTTCGCATGCTGGAACAGTACAGAATTGTGCGACAGGACCATCGCCAGGAACACCATTACCTCGCCCAAACTCGAACTATCGTCCCACTAAATCGCCTGCTCGTTCAACACCGGACTTTGGTCTTCTCTAACCTTCCTCTTCCTCTCTATTTCCTCATTTTTTAGCCCCTTTCCTTTATTTTGTTTCGCCATTCCGTCATTCTTCTACTTCAGTCCTTCTTTCTACGCGTTTGTGTCTTTACTGTCGCTTCCTTTGTAAAGTAGATTAAATACTTTACTTCTAGCAATTCTTACAATTGAATTTACAGGAAAATTGAAGTACCCAAAGTGGAAAACCGATTGTTTGCTCATTTCAATAGAACGATGTAATGAAATTAAGTAAATTGGTTCATAATTTAATGCTTTGAATGTTCAAGTGTTTAAATTTTTAAGATTTTGGATCGCCATAACTTTGAATTGTCAAGCTTATAGATTTCAAGCTTTGGGTAAAACTCAAACGTTTAAATTTTCGTGTCTTCGGATTCTAAGTCGTTTAATTTCCAATGCCTGGGGAATTTAAAGCATTGGAGATTCGGCACTTTGAGAATTTGAAACGTTAGGAACTGGAAATGTTGGTAAAATCATATTTTTATAGATTATAACTATTATTATATATATTTTAGATATATTTTAAATTTTAAATTTCAGATCTATTTTAGAGTTTAGATTTTAGATTGTAGATATATATTAGATTATAACTATTATACATATAATAACTGCTGTTATTTAGTATAAATTTAAGCATCATTTTCTGTAAATTTTTGTACATCTAAGTTCCTCATAAATGCATAAAAATCGGCAGCCTAGTTATCAGTGGAAAATTTAACAAATCAAAAAATAGAAAATTTTATTGTATCGTTAAAGTGGATTCTAATTAAACAGTGCCCAAATGTCAAACTAAATACAGTGGTACGCCAATACTTCTTGCATGCGCTATGCTTCCAGTGTCGCCAGTTTTTTCGCCACTTAATTCATAGACGCCGCGTTAAAAGCGCATCCGGCAAAACCAGCGCAACATAGACCCAACAAAATTTAATTAATTCTGATAATTGGGAAGTTTATCAAGTCGGGATCAGCTGGGTGGATGGTGGTCCATGGGGTGGTCGCCAGGAGGTCGCACCGGGACAGAGATTCGCTAATTTGTCGACAGTTTTGCGAACGTTTTGGCTGGCTTTAGAAATGAAAACGAGTCTGCCACTCGTATGCAACTGCGACTTCGGTTTTAATTAAATCATAATGTAGTTTATCGCATATGTATTTGTGCGCGTACCTCGAAGCATCAAGTTTTACACCCGCATTGTCTCTCTTTTTTCCTGTGTTTATACAAGGTGTTCTAAACGATGTCATTTTTAGGCTTTTGATACAATTTACGGTGACGTGCAAAAATATCCAGCCATACGCAAAAATATATTCAATAATAATTCAAATCAGACATTACATTTTTCTTCAAAAATTTATGCCATAATATCAGTTATTTTTTTATCAGACTAAACAATTTCTTACAAAGATGAATGTTTAAAATATATTGCAATAAGATTTGTGGTTGAATCATTTTGCACGCCATTGTATTTCTAGCCATTAACCCTTCTAATGAGGTCACAAAAGTTCATGATAATACTGGGAACTATTATGATTGCATCTCGTTTAAAAGAATCATTTATACTAGGATAAATCAACATTTATGCCCAATATGTTTATGTACATGATTAGACCAGTAACGAGTATAAATCTAGTTTTACTCTTTTAAACTTAAAATTCTTTTAACAGAGTAATGCTTTTAACAACAAGAATGTTATTCTGATTTACTAATTATTGGAACTCTAATGTTACGCTAATTGTAAGATTATTTTTGGACACTCAAATAGAACATCTGCGTCTCGTTGAAAATGAAAGAGTTAAGTAATATAAATAGCGACAACATTTATACCAATTAAGAATCACGATGTTTAACAATATTCTTTGAACAATAATCTTCTTCGAACCCCAATGAATCCACAAAAAAGTAACTGCCAATGTTTACAAAGAACGCTGCGAATTTTCCACAAAATCCACCGAAAATTTTATCCTGCAATTCCGACTGTCTCTTTCATCAAAAATTCCATTTCCAGTTTTATTCTAATTGGAGAGCAAATTTCTATCCAAATTCGTATTTTTACAAACGCAAATAAAACAGCGAAAGGTAAATTCTGATTGGTTTCGCCCTTTAAATATTCCAAAGTTCATTTTACTTTTGATCTTTTGCAATATTTCTGTATCGCTGCACCCTTTTGCACTTTTTCCATAAATGCGTGACGATCGCAGCGTAATCGTAATTATCCGGACACCCCATAGATTTCCCTGCACGATGGTCGGTATTTTCCTGGTGTTACGCCAATTCCGTGTGCCTCTGAAGGGTACCGCGAGCGAAGAGCACGTCGTTATCCGAGTTCAGTTGAAATTTCGAACGTAATGTTTCCGCGGAAACGTCGAAGCTGCTTGGCAGCATCGCGATAATCCCGATGATATTTCTCGCCGTTCAGCGAAGTGTTAATCACCGTGGCCCTTCTGATGTTAATAATTAAACCGTTATTATTGAGAAACGTCCAGCAGCGTTACTTCGCTGCGTCGTTTATCAAAAACAGCGATATATTTCGCGCGCGTCCGACACATGGACCACGGGAGTGGTTGCTCGAAAAATAAATCGTTTTGTTCGTATTTTCCGTCTCAGAACTTTATCTCTTGAGTCTGCAACTTATAGCGGTGGTTGTAGAAAATTTATCTGAATTTACCGTTGATTTTAGGTCTCGACTAGAAGCTTTAGTCACTAAGGGCGAATACAGTCATTTATTTCTGAGCATTGGATTCGTGTAAAGATAAACTAATTTTCCTGTGTCAGGGTTTCAATGTTGACTAAGTTTTACGACCAATTTTCAGAAGTTTCATTCAAATTACTCGTAACGCCAAGTCCTGCACTTCATTCTATAATTCTTCCATTGCATTTTGCCATTTGCTTCGGTTCTCCTCGCACAAGTTCTTCTTCGATTTATTATTTTTCCCGCGGAAACCTCTAACAACAATTACACTCCAAAGTTAATCGTTCCATCTTACCCCACCATCCCCTAACGATTGTAAGACATTTGTCACAGTAGATGGTGGAATCTAACCGAAGGATAACTGCAGGATACGAGCATCCAGGTTATAGAAAGCACCCAATTTCAGCCTTTCTTCGGGAAGATGAGAAACAGCGATTGTGAGGACGTCAGTAGCAGGCAACGGAAAGGGGCAGAGTCCAGCCACCGAAAAGTCACTTACCTACAATGGTGCACTCGATCCGAGTTAAACGATCGTTTATGGCCGACGAGACAGCGGATTAGCGGCTAGGTAATTGCGGGAACGGCGCGGATGGACGTGCGGACGGAAGCGAGCTAGTTTTCGGGCGGTATCAGGAACCAGGGTATCGTAGGTAGGAACGATGATAGGTAAGCCAGCGTAATGCGTCGACCCATTTAGAGGCGGAAGTATAATGACAAGCGAGGAGGAAAAGGAAGAAGCTACTAGAGATAGCTGAAACAAAGTTAGAGAACAGGAAAGAGGAAGATGCTCGTAAAAAGAGTAAGTAAAGGGAGAAGCGGTATCGAGGGAAAGTGAGATAATACAGGAAGAAGGGAAACGAGACCGGAAGCACAGGGTGGCTGTATAGAATCCGCCTATGAATGGAGTTGCATTGTAATTGCGTGAGAAGAAGAAGAAAAGCAGAAGCGGAGGGAAAAGTCAATGGGAGACTGAAGGCAAATTTACACCGACTACTTTTGCTTGAACTGTGTAATGGCTGATTCAATAACATTGAATGGAAAGCAAATAGTGAAAGTTACCATTCGACGAAGGGTTCGAAGAAATTGAACGTAGAAGGGAGACAACTTTTCTACTTTGTTTTACGCAGTTACAGCTTGTTCGATCGATTTCGTAATTTTGCTGAAATACATCGCTTCTATATTTTTACTACACGTCGCATCATTCAAATCTTCGAATTACGAACGCTTCAAATGCTGAAATCACCGAATTCCCAATGCTTCAAATTTTTAAAGCTTTTTATTCTCAATGCCCCGAGTTCTCAACATTTGGGTTAGAAATATTTCTACTTAACCCCTTTGCATACAAAAACATCTGAGTTACGTTATTCGTTTATTATATCATTGTAAGTATTAACGTCTCTGCGATAGGATGAATTTTACGCTTTTAATGTGGATCCACTTTAGTTAAGATATTTTAAATAATTTAACAGGTTTTATGCATTCTATTCCTTCTTGCTTATTCTATCCATTTAAATTTCCCGTAGATGCGTAAATATAAACAGTCTGATTATATTGGGTTGTAACATAAATTCGTCCCGTTTTCTTCGGACGTTTTTTAAATTCCAGAAATTCTACAAGAAAAAAACACTTCGTCTACTAGAAAAATGGAAAGAAAATCATTTGTCAATGTGGTACATACATAATTAATCGAACTTACTTCTGAATTTACAACTAAATGATCTTAAACACATTAGTAAAATGGGACGAATATATGTTACAACCTAATAGTACTATACGTAATTCATAATTATTATTTAATCCAACGACAAATGAAACGAAAGACGAAACGTTTCAATAGATTCTCTCATTCGACAGCAAATATCTCCCACGTTTAACTGCTCGTTAATTGCATGCGTTTTCCGAAATCACAAAAAACTTGAAACAGCCAATCAACCGTAGGCAAATACCGGTGCATTGCTGTGAAAGAAGCGCTCAAACAGGAAATTGCATCGCGGGGTAATTAAAAAATCACACCCTTTGGACCCTGTTTGAAAGAGCAAGCAGGCTTCCGTGAGATTCGCTGCTGCTTTGGCCTCTGATCCTTTTTTGTTCGTGGTCGTTCCAGTTCTACGGCGCGGAGTTAAATCGAGCATTTCACGAGCCTCGGCCAGTAGTAATGGAAAACGTATTACCGGAGCTGTAAGTTCCGTCAGTAGGGACACAGGCGGCCGACATTATAGCGCGGATGTGCAGGCTGTACTTAACGACGAAACTCCGTGGAAACTGTAATTTTCGTCCAAGAGGAAGAAAAAGTAGTCGCGATGTTGGCCGGTTGAGGCTGTACGCCTCGGAGAACGAATTGGAAAGGGTTCGTTTTGGCAGACAAACGCGTCACGGTGTGTGTAAACTACGAACGACTGAAAAAGTTCAACGAATGGGTTACCAAAACGTACCGCTCAATCGCTCCAACAATGATAATTTATGTTAACCCTTTCGATACCAAATCACCAATGGGTGATTATTAGATCCTTCACACGATACGGCTTTTTGATTCATTCCGTAACAGCATTCATACGTTCGAGAGCAATAAGTGAGACGACAATTCAAGGTTTTGGACATTCAAAGCATTAGGAATTGTAAGCTTTGGGAATTCAAAGCATTGGGAATCTTAAGCTTTGGGAATTCAAAGCATTCGGAATTGTAAGCTTTGAGAGTGCAAAGCATTGTGAATTCTAAGCTATGGGAATCCAAAATATCGGGAATTCTATGTTTTGAGAATTCGAAATATTGATAGTTCGGCGCTTTGAGAATTTGAAGCGTTAGAAATTACACCTATTCGGAACTTGAAGCTTTAGATATTCGTAATTGAGAATAAAAAGTAAAAAGAATCTGGTGGTTTAAAGATTGCAAACGTTGGGAGGAACTCGTAACTCTGGAAATTCTAAACTTTGAGAATTCAAAGCATTGAGAATTACAAGCTTTAGACATTTTAAGCATTGACAATTCGGCGCTTTGAGAATTTGAAGCGTTAGAAATTAAAACTATTGGGAACTTGAAGCTTTAGATGTTCCTAATTTTATACTTAATTTTAATTTAACAATTAATCCCAATAACGCTACTGTGCATAGAAGAACCTAAAGCGAAATTTCCCACAAAAATCGCCACTCCTACACTATAGCGTACTTATAATTAGTCTGATTTTGAAACATTTTGTACAAATTGTCTCCTAAAAACACCGTTCTGCCCCACAAACTGTTGTGTTAACTAGGCTAGACAAATTTTTCCTCTCCAGTGGAAGCCGCCTCGTGTAATTGTCTGATGCAGTTGTTACACAACAAGTTAGAATACCTTATCTCGCTTCAGCAACCCCTTCAATCCGTGACGCTTAATACGGCTAAGACTAGCAGTCTGCGCTCTTGAAAACCGTCACGTGGCAGGGTAAATTTGTAAACAAGTAAACTAACACGCCGCGTGGAAATTCTTAGTCAAATCGAAGAGAAGCGAGTAATACACGCGCAATCGGATGAGTAGGAGGAGAGGGGGGAGAAAGTGGGTGGTGGACTGTGCGACGTGTGTGTTTGCCGCTGGAAGCTCGCTGGGAGCTTAATTTCCAGAAGATCTGGAAAGTGGCAGAACTTCTAAGAGCTACGACGTTTTCAGCCAGAAGCCGCGTGTACTCGTACACTTTTAGTCCCTTTGCCACGTTGCGACTGTAATCTCGAAGAGATGCTACGTGCGTTGAAAGCAACTGGATCGAAAATCCAGATGGATTGACATCTTCGATTTTACGGAAATCTTTTCAGTGGAACTTTCCGAGTTACGATGCTTCATAAATGGAATGTTTTTAGTTAAATCAGGTGGGCGAGCGGGAGGAGATAGAAGAATAATCCTTTGGGGGTATGGTTTTATTTTGTGCAGGTTGTTTTAAAATATGTAGGCATACATTCGGAGATGAATTCGGTACATTAAGATGAGGCTCTTAAAAGCCAAAGTTGATTAACCTCACATTTTTCTGTGTATCTGATTTTTATTATCCAGGAGCATAATTAGTGTTGCTCTTTCTAAAAGTTAATTTAATTCAGTTTAGGTAGTTGATCTAGTTTGGGTTCTGAATAGCTTAACTACGAAAAAATATAAAAATACGTTTCTGAATTGTAGTTGGTTCTGGCTTTCCCTTATTTTAGTGTACTGAATCAGATGAGATGGATTTTAATTTATTTAAGTGGCTTATATGAAGAATTTAATATAGGAATATATTACGGAAATTTAAAAGACTTTCAAACACTTATAAATTCATTGAAAATCATGATTATGTTTGAAATGTACAGTTTTTAATTAAACTGTATAAATAGAAAGTTCTAAAATAATCTGTACAAATAGAAAATTATAATTTAAACTATATAAACAGAACATTTTTAATTAAACTATATAAATAGAAAGTTTTAAATTAAATCATGTAAATAGAAATAATTATGGTTACGTCAAATTATAGAATTAGAAGATCTACTACAATTATTTCTTTAATTGAAAACATATTCAACAGAATTATTAACAATAAAACGGCCCCACTTTAGTTTCAATTAAATGTGAATCCAAATCCAACCCCTAAATTGTGCTCACATATTTTGAAACACCTCGCACATCACAATCCAATATAAAAATATAAATTTCCATAGATTCAAACGTACACTCGAAATTCTCCGCATTTCCCGGAGTGTACGAAAAATTTGGACAATTATGCGAGTCTCCGCGTTCCCTTTCCCCTCTTCTTCTATTATTTCTCTCCCACGTTTCGACGAATAAAATTCTAACAACGTAACGGCCGGAATTACTGCGCTTTAACTCAAACTCTCGGCAACTGTGTAATTTAAATTGCCGTAATACATCAAGCTGTGTGACATTTGCACTGAAATAATATGCTTCTAGCACCTTTTACCGTCTCTGTCTCTAAACAACAGGCTGCTCCTTTGCTCACCCCGTCAACCCTCATCCCTTCTTCTTCCGTTTGATTTAATTTGCCCTACAGGCTTTCATCGTTCAACATCGCCTGGGAATTAAAGCGGTCTGATTTAATAATTTATCACCGTTACGCGGCACGCTCCTTCTTCGTTACATGCTATCGTCTTAAGCTTGCATACGTTCCCCGCTTTCATCCATTTTACCTGACGACGACGACGACGACGACGTCCTGGGATACAGTTTAAATAATTTACCGTCCCGCCCTTTCCAGGACGCATATTTAATTCGTCCTCGAATTTGCAATTCCGTTCTTTTGTTCGTTACACCGGTAACGAAGTCAGAAGACTTTAATTCTACCGATGGAAGTGTCTCACTTGTACTATTAAAATTTGGTTAATCCGACGAATTGAGAGACTTTTGTCAAATTTATTAGCTGTAACACAGAATAAGTAATCCACTATTTTTCTTTTTAATGGACTGACGTGTTTAGTTTAGCAAATTGTTATGTGAATTTTCTTTCAAGCATGGATTCATAACTTATACGAAAAATGCGACGTGTTATAAAACAGTGATAATTATATTTAAAGAAGAGATCTTTAGGTATTTAATTTTGTTAAAAATATGTGCATCATTTATTTTGAAATGGTGTAAGTCTATTTTATTCTGTTTTGAGATATTAATAAGTTTGCGTTTGCTTTTACTGAAAAATTTTAATAGAGTTTACGTTATTTGTGGACGTATTTATTAGTTCAGATAGGTGCAAGTTAATTAATCGATTTGTTTTTTAACTAGGCCATTTTTTCAGAGGCTTAAATAGATTTACACTACTTTTAAACTGAACTTGACAGGTTTTTCTACTAAGCTTCATCTTAGCATTTTCGGTTTAATCTATTTTTATGACATTACTACTATTGTTATTAATACGTTGTTTTGGTAAATCGGGTACTCACCCGTATGTCGACATAAATAAATTAATAAATAAAATAAATGTCTTGGCCATTCTATTCACAAGTGAAACTTCAATTGATAAGAACACCCGGAAATTATAATAGACAAATACAAATTGTTGACAAATAAATAGTTCACATAATAAAATACATAAATAGTCTGTTTTCTCAGTTTACTAGGATGATGTTCCATGAAGTATAGTGAAGCAATATATTAAATATAATTTGTACAATGGGCCTGCAGCATTAGACATTTTTCACCTTATCAATGTAATAAAGTTACACTTTGGTCGCAAACATTTGGCAGCCACTAATATTAATTCAACAAATGGCAGAGGAAAAAATTATTCTGCTCTAGTTTCAGAAGTAAAACAAATACCTAATGCTATTATACTATAAAAGATTAAAATACAACTATGTAGATTAATAACAAATTAGAAAATTTTCCCAGAAAATTGATTATGTAAAACTGTAAAAGCGTCCCAAAATAAGGTTGCTTTGTTACAAAATTCCCGTTGTAAGTTCCAGTATCAGGCAAACTAAAGCCAATGTTTGCATTTAATTTGGATTTTCATAATTAGAAGCCCAATGTGTATAATCCAGAATTGATTATTTAACCGAGAAATACATTTTAAACATTTTTATTTGTATTACAATAGTTTGACGATCATTTTGCGTTCCTTTATGAATTTCCCAGTGAATGAATAAGGTTCCGTTTGCTTTTAACTATGCACTGTCCATTAATTATTGGATTTTACGTGGCCCATATAAGTAGGAACAGTATTTGTTCAGATTAACAATGCCATTAATTAGCTAGAAGTCGTGAAAAATAAACCTGTTCTAGTTCACCAATTACACAACGAAAATGAATATTATTAAAAGTGCTACGAATTTTTCGCACAACCCAAAATACTTCCAAATTTCCAGCAATGTAATAATAGATAAGAAATGGTTCCTCGTCGCCTTTTTGTTTTACTCTTCGTATGAATTACGCATTCCTTACTCTACGTAAGCCTAGGCTATTCCTAATCCGTAGAAATTCACGTTTGCGCAAACTTGTTGAAACGAGCTTTATAAAATGCGAGGCACGACGGCGATTTCAGGTGTTCGTGGAATTTACCGGTGGCCTAGCCACGTTAAGGAAAACTTACAAAAGCTGTGTAGCACGTGAAACGGGCTGCATAAAGTGGAAATAAAAAGAACACGGAAACTGAAGGGCTAAAGAAGAGTTTTTCGAATATGATCGTTGTACGTAAATGACCGCAAAAATACGGCGAAAGGTTTTGAATAGGATCAATTATTGTTAAACGAGACTTTTGAAGTGGCTTCGATGCAAAGGACACCAAAGGAGTTCTTTCGAAGAACTTTCATTGTAACCCATTCGCTTTAAAATTAAAAACGTTTATAAACACGACAAACTTTGAAATCATGCAGAAAGTAAAATAGAGATGAATAACTAATTATTAGTAGCAGTCTCACAGATCGACAATAATAGTTAATACCCGAATTTTCTTAGATCTTTCATAAGCTTTTACGCACTCAAACACTCAAAAACTTATGGCGTCACTTATTTACAATAAAGTAAGGGTTATGTAAATAGCCTTGAATAGTTCGCGCATTTCGACAGTGAAACAAACAATCCTGTAAATGTGAAAACTTCCGCCTAACTGTTCCAATATTTGCTTCGTATAAAGATGTCCTTCGGGCATGCCAAACGTTCGCGATTTTCTATCGAAATCTAGCGTCTATTCCGTCGCGATTTACTTTCGCAATAGTCAAACGCTACGTGTCAACACGGCAAAGGGAACACAGCAGAAAGAAAGAAAACTTCGCCATTTATTCCATCGAAATATCCCCCCCCCCCCCCCAAAACGTTTCGAAAAGTTTTGCGATGCGAGACACACACAGAGACAACCATCTAAGAAGCTGAACGCGCGTAACGTTGGGGGGGGATGAAACTACCGAGACGTTCCGTGAAATCACGCAGCGGACTCGCAGTGAGAGTCGAACGATATAGATGGAACAAAAAGAGGAACCGGGAGAAGTTTCGGATAGGACAGGCAGCCGTTCGAGGGAAAAAAGAATGGCATGGGTCGCATTTACCCTCTGGAGAGTGCGAGACTCAAGCAGAGCAAACAAACCGGGCCACGAGGGTGAGCCGAAAGGGTGAGTTCGTCGGTTTGTCTGGCCCTTTAGTTTATCTTCAGTTGTACTTGCACGCGTGCCCTTATACACGACGAGTGTATAACTAGACCGCATAAACGTGGAACGATGTACTGCGAACGCACATGTTCAAACAGGTAAATTGAAATTTGGCGAGTATGCCAAGCTATATCGTTATAAAGCTACAAACGTCTACATACGGATTCTAAATTTTAAATATCTACATAATTCGGGGCAGACTTTAAAGAAATGAAATTAATATATATAATTAAAATATATGATTATATAATATGAAATTATATATATATATATATATATATATATATATATGATGTATATAATTAAATTAATATATATATTATATATATCTAATATGAAGGAACAAGTGAAGAAGATTTTTAAAAGACAGTTCATAGAGGGAGGATCATCGAATGCATGATCAAAATTGCTCCTACGAGCGCGAGAGAACATTAAACAAATTATGGAACGTCACAGATGCGCCGGAAATCTAACAAAGTATAAATATAGTTATCAGAATAATTTTAATATACATATGTAGATTTTCGTAAAATCGTGTCTCCAATTTTTGTATATTTTATCGTAAACTAATGGAGAAACGAGACTACTTTTTAATAATCTGTCTGCTTTTAATCAATAAATAAATGAATGTTCCTGAGACGATCGAAGCTTCTGTATCTTTTTAAATAGTAATTCTGGAACAATTATACAGAGAGAATTACAGCAAGTTTGAAGATTTGTAGATGACTCGTGGATGGAATCTAATAAAGACTAATTGATCCATGATCATGATTACTTGTTCTACTGAATGAAACACCTAGGCACATCCACGATGAAAACCCTCTATTTTTCGTTTTTTAGTCCCAAATTTATCCAGAAATTTCACTTTTGCTCAGTCGAACTGTACAACGCGTTGTGCGTACACACATAAGTCTGTAGCTTCTCAAGCACCCTTTTTCGGTGCCTTATCTCGCGTAATTTCGACCATTTCGACTTGTAATCGTTTCCCGTCGAAACCACGGTGACTACATCCACGAAGACGTGATTGCCTGCAACGATTTCTCTCCTCCTACTCAGTAACCGTGGCGATGGGAAAAATCCTGCCACGTCGACGGAATTAAAGCAGAATAGCGGTGGGAATGGGTCACGCGAATAATTGAATGGTGTCAGGATCAACAGCCGGGGAATGCAAGGGGAGATTAAAGTTGCAACAGCGAGTGACTGAGGTGAGGTCGAGCTGACGTTTGTCTTTCATTTGCGACGATACGATTAAAAGCCTGGCTAGAGTTGGTCGAAATGTGAGCGTGAATCATGGAGCACAGCGTAAATCTGTTGGACTTCCTTTCTGTCCACCGTAAAACAGATTTAGATTAGATTCTAATTGTTGGAAGATACTTTTTATTGGGCAAAATACTTTAGAAATATAACGCTATTGGTGAACCGTCGATTGTTTTAAAGTAAAAGGAAACGAATAATGGATAGAAGTTAAACTCGAATACTTTTGCTGTGCGAGTTTAAATTGAATCACGCTTTAGTGGAAGTTTATCGTAATGTTGGCGCTACTTTCGAGAAATACACAGCCAGTCACAAAAATCTACATACACACTTTAAATTTCAATTGCCCATATATTTTAGAATAGAAAATTCATAAAGTATAAAATTACAAATAAGAGAGATTCTTAAATGAGATTTCGTAAAGCGAGCCCCATTGATTACACGAATAAAATTGCTTCGAAAAGCGTAAAAAAATGTTATTTTGTTAATGCTAGACAAATTATAGCACGTCGAAGATGTATCAGAAAAAGTAACAATTTGTAAACATAGATATTACAATAAGTTTTGTATACTTTGATTCACGTACGTAGATTTTCGTGAAGTACATGTATCTTTTTATGAACAGGTGGGAGAAACAAAATCATTTTTGTAACATACATCCAATTTAGATTAACGCACACAAATTAATGGTCTTGAAATGATTCAAACCCTTGCACTTTGTTACACATTTGACATTTTTAGCTGTACGTAGATTTCTGCGACTGATCGTAGTTTCTCAACGAACGTAAAATGTTACTAAAATCTGCACACCGTAGGCAAATAATTTTGACAAATTTTCACGTAACATTTTCCTTCGTGAATACACCATTCTTCGCATTTCACAGGTCGACTGAATGCGCTAATACGAGGCAGACAAACATTCTAAACACGACACGAGTTACGTAAACGGAAAATCGCTATTCAGGGTCCGGATATTCCGTGTACGAAATCTCTCGTCACGACTGTTTTCTATGAAAATTGAAAAGCCCGCGAACCCGCTGGCAGCGCGAATACACGCGCGATTCTATAAACTTCCACATCTTCAATTTCCTAATCACCAGCATCATCATCATCATCATCATCATCATCATCGTCACCGTAATCATCATCATCAGCGACCGTTGTCACTATATCTGTTTTTCTTTTTGCAAACCAGTTCACAGTTCGCTCGCGACTGCCGGTCGTTTTCATAATCGTTACGAGCACATCGACTCTGTTTGTGTCTCTCTCTGTCTCTCGTTGCTGTCGTTTGGCCCAGGGGAAAAGACAGCCGTAGTATTCTTTTCATTTAATTCCCGCGTGCTCGCGAGAGAGCTGCGAGCTGTTTAATGGATCCTCGAATACGGCAGCGACGCGAGGGAACGTTGTCCATTAACAAAACTGTCGCGTGATTCGGGCCAACTTGCCGCGTAACGTATCGCCGCGATATTTCACCGGCGAATTAATTAATGAACGCAGTATTTTATCGCGGGCCCGCGAGTCTTGACCCAGTCGCAACTGGCTTCGTAATTTGCGCCGCTAGCTAGACGTGCTGCCATCACGATAGATATCAAACCTAACGAGTTAAGCACTCGAAGCGTCGCAAACGTCGCGAAATCACCACTTCGGTTGTCGAGTTGTTAGAATCATGGAATGCGTCCTGCCATTCTACGCTCCAAAGTTAACAACCGAATAGTCGAGCTTTTTCGACACTATTACTTTCGGATTTACCTTGCTAAGGGAATTACTCGGCACGACGAGTTCATAAAGAAATAGTGGAGAAGGAGTCGTTTTAAAGACAAACTGAATAACTACCAAAAGTGAATTAAATTAATGTTTGAAAAATAGGATAGATGTATCAGTGAATGAACACTTAATCCTGAACTATACTTTACCTTAGCTATATATATATATACCTTACTATATATACTTCTACTATACGTTAACTATATATTTACTTATACCTGTTAAATAATAATTACTCATTTATCCCTCTTTTCCAGGTTTGATTGCAGTAAATGAACATTATACTATAATTGAAAAGTATCCAGAGTGACGAGTTCCTAAATCGTGTAGAAAGTAAAATAGAGATGAATAAGTAATTATTATTGGAATGGTAGTTAAGGGTTAAGGTTTAATTTCAGGGATTAATAGCGTTTATGAATATTCTGATGATTCAAAGCAGATACTTTAATTTCTAAACGTTCCCATAAGAGATATAAAGAATTTAAAATAAATAGGAAGTACAATTAATTAAATTAATCAAAGCCAAAAATGTTGATATCACCAGTGAATAAAATACAGTAATAAAATACAGCATTTTTCTATTTGTCTATGATAGAAGCTAAATGCATAAAAATCCACACTTTTATCATTAGTAATGAGCGTACATAAAACCGCGTTTATTCAACATTTAACTCTGACCCTGCTACAATTATATATCTAGTAATGTTTCTCCCATTAAATACCACGATTCAGTAAAGACCGTTATAGATGAAAACTTTGGTTATCTTCGCGTTATTAATAAATTGTTTCTCTTTTTACTGCAATACTTCATTGGACTTTCTTACAGAGTAAAAGAAATATTTGTACATAAATTTCGTTTATCGATTCCGAACGCTAGGTGCATTTGTCGCGGGTATAACTGCAGTCGATTTTAGTACAATTTAGACAACGTTTCGTCACTCTTGCACCGTATCGTTCACAGCTTGACGTACCGTGTAAATCAACCTTAAATCAACCTAACGTGGACGGCAGGAAACCGAAAATGAAACCCGAACTGTCTACGGCCAAAAGCCGTCATGTTCACACAGTCCAGCATCGAACCACCTGCTACTGACACATGCATCATTGTTGAAAACCAAGAAATCACCAATCTACTTACTAACTAGAACAAAATGCTACAAGAATTTACCAAATGTTTTACGGAAACCAATTGTAAATTCTATATTGGGTTACGATAAAAAATGTTCTTACATTTCATCGTGTTGCATTAAACGAAATGTAAATTATAATTGTATGATTTTTTGCTGGTTTAGTATTGGGTTGAATAATAAGTTCGTTTGCATTTCATTGAAATAGTGTCAAGTATTATTGCCAGACTGCGAATATTCTTGCATTTGCGGGAAATTGAATCGTATATTATTTACATTCTGCATTTTTTACCATAGTTATATTTACCATAAATGCAAGAGCATTGATAGTCTAGAAGTAACACTTTACATTATTTTGGTTTTATAAAGAGCTGAAAATATCTACCAAACAAAATTGTAATATGTCAGCACATGTAAGCAACGGAAAATACAAAATCTTTTTACTCTATTCCCAAAAGTATTGGGTGTATGTTAAAGTTTCAGTCGTAATAATTTTTGTAACTTTCTTTCCATTCCATATAATATAGGTAACATAAATTTATCTTCGAAATACATATTTGCCTCGACTTTGCATTTCTACAAACTGTTTTGTAAACAATCGTCGTGAAGCTAAGATCGAAACTTTTGCACACATATGTGCCCACAATTATGAAAGTGGTCTAAATCAAAATTTAAAAAAAATATGTTTATCAGTTATTGTCGCGTAGCGAAATTGTTTTTGGAGGGCTATTAACGAAACCTCCTGCGAGGCACATTTGAGCCCTAAGTATTTTTACCCTAGCAGGAATAAAAGCCCAAGGAACCGTTACTTCACTAATTTTAGTCGCAGTTGCTTCGGCACGTTTTGCCAGTTTTTATTGATTTACAATAGTTTCAACTTTACATCTGTTTGCCAGAAGTCGAGGCGATCCTTGGTTTTATTACTCGCTAGGGTCAGCGACAAGAACGCTCGGGACCCTTGCGTGGGTCACTCGGGGGCTGCAATCGGCAACCCCTCTAGAATCATGAGTTGAGGGGAAGTTAGTCCCACTCGAAGGAATTTGGCTGTACGCGCCCACTACCTTGGAAGGGGACGAATGGGGCTGATTTTCAATTTTTGCACACGCCTACCCAAGGCTTATAAAAACTCACGCAAGATCCAGAGAAGTAGATGTACAACAATTTTCAAGCGAGACAAACGAGACGGAATACACAGACGTGATTGTAGACACTCGCCGCTGACGAGTAAGACAGAATACGTTTAATAAACATTTCACTTATTTCGCTGAAGTAAACCATTAAATACAGTCCACTTCAAAACAGTCGCACAAAGTTAAGTCGGCGTGCGACGTACGGGTTTCACTATTCGAATCTAGAAATAGAAAACGCGTACTCAACAGTTATTTCACATCACATTATTTTAAATTAAATTAATTCAATGTAATTTTTACGATATTGTCAAAAATGAACCGTTAGATAGTGCTTGTCCGTTCAACATTATATGGAATTCATTTAGTGTTAATTATGAAAGTGATCTATATCTCGAAACAAGAAATACATGACTTACTCGTAGACCACTTTCATAATTATGGGCACATATATCATACTCCATTTGCAACTACTTTCAACGCAATCGCACCCAATGATCACTTCACACCTATATTACAAATTCTCGCAATTTGTTACTTATTGTACATAACGTGACCATCCCCATTATTTGATTTACTAATAAGCCTAATTATAAGTTAATTAAAAAAACACACACGGAAAACAATCAGACGCCACCAGTTTAAAGATCCTTCGAAATAGTATAATCTACGACTAATTTTGATTAGTATACTAATAAGAAAAATGTAATCGAAGTGGTCGCGTTAACATTACGCAACATCCGAAACCTTGGCATCGTAATTTCAAGGTTAATCGTTAACGACTAACGGGCGCAATGCGACGAAGGAAGCAAATACCAAAATCGGAGAGTTCCAGCAAAGGTAGGAAGCAGATCGACGAGAATTCGTGGCGCGACGCTTTGGAGGCGATCTCGATCAACGACGACGAATGGTGGTGCATCGTGACTATGATGGTTGAAACGATTACCGAACACTCGAGGTGCGTGTCGCTTTTCAACGCGGCTGCTGAAGAGGGTAGACGGAAGGCCATTTACACTCTCAGCTGTCAGAAAACGCTGGCCAGCGTTAGAGCGTTGTCGAAGCAAAGTCTAGATAAATGCCCGACGATTCAGGGCGTTTGTCATTATGCGAGCAAGGTTTTGAACGGGGACAACGACTCGCTGCCAAGCTGGCTGATGGCACGGATCATCAAGTACCTAATATATCGGGCCAGGGAAGAGAGCATTGGTATAGTGAAAAGGTTGGCTGACCTCGAGCGCGAAATAGATGAAGAGTATTGGATGATGCAAACAATCGCTGACTGGGGTAAGCGGATAGGCGAAGGTATCGATTTAATCGTGTTATCGTGGACACGTAGAATAGTACTGTTAACCCTTCAACACGTTGACATATAATAATGAGTCATATTCGTGACAGGAATTATGGTTTTGGCTCAATGAAAATGGATTCTATTTCCAAAGACGTTAAATTTTAACTTAATATTTGCTTTCGGTTCGTACGATTGAGAATCGCTAATTGAAAATTACATGTAACATTTGAATACTTTGCATAGAATAATGTATGAAGATAATGAATAACTTGGGTAGTGTGTATCGGTAATGAGAAAATGGTATGGCAACGGGTGAACGATATTGGATTATGGATTTCCTTTATCAACAACGTTAAAGAAACGGAAGCTAAATCGAGAATTGCTCTACCCTCAAAATATACAAATTTGTACTTCAGTTTGAATATTTTGTACATTTTTATGCATTACATTACAATGTTAATTTCTCGTAAATGCATAAAAATCCGCAGACTATTAATTACGATAATAAAATAAAGTTTGATTCTAAGGGGAAAATATTTGTACTATTAATAAGAAACAATAATAATTGGCTAAAACTTGAAACGAACGAAAATGAATTTTAACCCTTTATAGCAAGAATTTGATTTCGCCGGTATGAAAAAAAATATTGTAATTGATTACGATTTTTCTGTCAGTTATTGAAAATGATTTTCATTAGGATTGGTTTACAACGAAAATTGTACCCAATTCTAATTTCTTTCGTTGCAAAAGTAAATGCAATTTCAGTTCAGGCATAAATAGCCTCTCCTCTGTTTCCAATTTTAATTCTCCAGTTTCGGTTTCTTTTAGATTCACCGTCGAATTGGAAAATGCAATCTAATTTACTTTGCCAGCATTTCCCTTCTATTACCTTGACGAAGTAATAGAGGATCGCATAAATTTCCAAACAATTGCATTAGCCCGCATTAAACCATGCGCTTAATTTAAATTTCTGCAGAACTCCTGTTACCTTTATAATCCGGAAAAGTGATAAAATTCTCTATCTTCGACATACCTTTCTTTTCTCGACAGGACAGCCAGGATCGAAAAAGTTGGATCTGAGTAAATTTAATAGAAAAGCGAACACAAAATTACGGAAACGCGGCGAGGAATGGCGTGACGCTGTTTACGTCGACGACGCACCTGCGAATGGACCGAATCTCTACATAATTCTCACAGGTTTCCACGATCCAGATTTACCCAAACACTTGATAAACGTTGGCGTACCATTAAGTTACATAATGCAAATCAAACGACCCAACGAACGGTTACATCATCCGGTGCAAAACGAAACCAACGAAAGAGAATCGTCCGAATCTAAAAAGTTACAATTTCTCGAGGAATATAGCGTGAGTAAGATAAAGCTGTACAATTTTTGGACGAAATTGAAAGAACGATCCATGGATCCAGAAACATATCCGGAGTACTGTGATATTGGATTCCTCGTGTACTGTCCAGCCGAGCATCTGGTAGCTTTAAACAGCGATGAATACGAGGCTCAAAAGAAAGATATGTACGACAAGGTATCGTACATTGTGTACGATTTTTACGATGTTTATCGACAGCATAGCAACTATTTGAAAAGCATGAAAGTGGAGAAGGGTATCGCCGGCGAAAGTGCAGAGAAAGCGAGTATGGAGGTTTATGAGTGCTTGTTGAATGCGTTTCCTCTGGAGTGCGTTTCAGTGCCGTTGATATTGTTTGCAATATTGATGCAAGTCGAGGCGACCGAGAGAAGAATTACGATAGAAAACACTGTAGACGAGAAAGGCGACGCAAGACTAACCGAAAAAGTAAATTGATAATTTGTATATCTCGGTAGAATTGAAGAAATGCTGTCACGAACAGAGTTGGGTAAAATACTATTTTAATATGCAAATAGTAAATAAATATTTCATTAAAAATGAAATATTTTATTTGTTGGAAATATTCTTTAAAACAGTATTTTATTTGAAAGCTACTGAAAATATTTGGGTGTTAATAAAAAGTATTTTATTTATTTAATTTGCTATCGGCAAGAATTTAGTGTTGCTGTTTAAATTTGACTTTGATGCATGGTTCATATTTTTTTCGTTACTCGCTGTTCTTTTTTAAAACAATCGACGAACCATCAATAGTATTAAATTCAACAAGCTCGAAGCTTTATATTTGTGCACAATAAATGCCATTTAATATTGCTTTTAATTAATTAGCAACTAGAAAACTTTGACCTACATAAGATCAGCCGCTTCGTATGCAACAACCTCGTACAATTAATTAATAATAATAAAGTTAAATCTTAATGGTAACAGAGTTAATAAATGATGCCGTACAATTTCACGTAGAACGGCGTAGGCGTGGAAACGGAAGCTGAAATTACCAGCAAGTCCTCCGCTTCATTCGTCGAACGGAAAATGAAGACCCTCAACATTATATTCGATCTCGATGACAAAGAATATAACATCGACAATGGTGAACAAAGCGTAACTGACATCGACTTAATCCCGCACGGAGATATTCTACTCGAAACCATTCGTCTTCTCGATGACGTTGCGATTGCTCGATTTTTGAAACCGGAAGAATCGTTAGACAACATTTTACCCATCTTCCGGCATCCCATTATTACGAATCTGCATAAAACTCGTGGCATTTCCGCGAAAAAGTTCAACCAATATTCGCGTCATATCGATAACATTCGACGTTATTTCGACGTTCAAATAAGCAACGAGGAAATCAAGCACTATTTGCATATTTTAATATTCGATAGAATGATGTATCGCGTGACGCAGCCTAATAATAGAAACTCGAAAGATACGGTGCACACGGGAAGCGGAAGTTCATCGACGCTTTTAATTAAACGGTGTAAATCACTTCCGAGTCTGGCTTCTAAATCCACGGCAGAAATTCGACTTCTCAGCGATGGCAACATCGACTATGGCAAAGCGATTCCAGAGATCATCGAATGCTCTCCTCTGTTCGATCTGATAGATCCTCGTGAATTATTAGTTCCCGGTTATTTGGACAAGAACGTGTTCAAGACAAGGGTTGCAGCAGGGAGACCTCGATTGGAAGATTTCAGTGATGTGGAGTTATTATCGAAGCCAATTTTTCTGCTGCTTCTCCACGAGAGTCTCCTCTCGTTCGATCACGTCAAGATTCGATACTTCGAGCCAACGGACTCACTGTTGCTGTACTTCGGTAACAAGTGGAGAATCAATGGGGTGAACAAAGAGGAAAGAATGTCTAGTATTCGAACGCCGGTTCGGCTCCGTGATTTCTGCAAATACGTAGTGGCCGAAGAAAAGGATTGGCTGCGACGAGAGGAGGAACTGTACAGATTGCAGACGGCCGAGTCGATGGAAAGATTGATGAGGAAGAGCTCGGAGATATACGAGGAGACGATGCTGTTCCGTGACGAGGACTTCATTCTCCCTGGGACACTGAAAGCCAAAGATCTGGGAAAAAAGAGCCGCCCTGACGGACGAAAAAGTGCTTTCGACGTAGGTAAGAAAGGATTCCATCGTTTAGATTCAATCTTAGGCTTTTTCCTAACATCCTGCGCGATGAGTTTCTTCTTTTAGATAGGGTTGCTTCAACCCTATCTAGGAGATGTACGCAGCCTAGTTTCTTTTTAGGATTAGTAGTATAAGTGTGGATATTATTGCGGTATTTTAACGAAAACGAAATTGGACAGAGAAAATAAGTCCTGTATACGAATAAATTTATACGTACACCTAAATCAATATAATAACGAATCAATGCCTGTTTGATACTTTATGATAAAATCGATATCAGTTTGATACTTAATAAAACAGCGGATACTCGTTTAATAATTTACTGAAAGGTTGACAGCTGTCTAATATTATTTTGAAAGTATCAATATACGAATTGTACAAACAATATGGGCTTTAAGAGTTACGGCGTTAAAATAATGCAAATAGTGCATAAATGTGCCTACAGCGGGGATGATGAAGACACGAAACGCTGATTCAATAAAATCTAATGAAAAGAATGATAAAATATCGATACTTCCTTATAGATATATCGATAGATATCGATAGATCTTATAGATATTATCAATACTTGACTACTAAATGATTCGATTATGATCCAGAGTTTTTGCTCGTCCCAAATCATATATAATATAAATTGAATTCATTAAGAGCTCGTCCCAAAATTCTTCTCTTCTTTAACGAAGCAGAAGAAAATGCATCGCTTCGTCTATTTCTAATTTTCAGTTTAGTTCAAAGCGTGATTAAACATCAGGAGACGACAATTTTTGGTTGCTGTACAATTTCGTACAAATATCGCTACAATGGCAATAAAAAATAAAATAATGGGTGATAGTAGAATAAAAAATATCTGGGATAGGTAGAACCAATAATACTTGCGATCTCCTTTCGTAGATATACCGTCCAATTCCTCCGCCGAAGAGACAGTAAAGAGTACGAAGAAGGAAAAGGGGATGGGTAAGAAAAGCTCCAAGAAGGAGAAGAAAAAGAGCGACAAATCGACCGGCGGAAAAACTAGTTCGAAGAAATCAATCGTAGACAAGAAGTCTCCATCGATTACGAAGAAAATATCGTTGGCTCATAGCGCGGAAAAAGAGCTAGTTTATGATTTCATAGGCTACGATCTTGGCAGATTACGCGTACAAATAACGAATCGTAAAAGGACGTTTTATTCAGCTGACGATACCCTGGTTCGAGTGGAGATAGATGATTGGCTTTACAAAAACAAGGATTTACGCATCACCGTTACACTGAATGGTTACACTTTACGGCTGTTCCACAGAATACATAGCTTTCACACGAACGAAATATTTCATTTAACGAGTAGAACAGGCATTATTCTGGCTTTCCAGAAACTGATGGATTCGCAACGTAAGGATTTTAGGAATTTTTGAAATTTTAACCCCTTATCCTACGATTATTTTATTACCTACGTATGCTAGCTAATGTTGGTTATTGATTTCATATCGTGTCACGATCATTTCAATATTATGGGCAATAGTTATTTAATAACTTCCTTTTTTAATAAATAAATAAATTTTTCTTTTAATAACTTCTAAGCAAAGGTAGAATTGAGGTTCTAGTTAAATTTCATCCTCAGTGTTATGCGTTTTTGTTGAATCTGTGCCATAATTCATAGCATTATTGATTAACACTATTATTAATCTTTGCAATAATTCTAGATCCATATATATCTATTATTTTACATAAATTTTCAATTTTCAATAAGATTCAACAAATGTCGTTTGACATGAATTACGATGAAAAGTTAAATCTAATAGAACCATTGTAATTAAAAGTACATAGACTCAGAATTGTAATGTAAGTCTATTATCAGATTTAACTTCTTCAATATACACTTTATTAAGTCTCATCACACGATGTATACGTCGCTTTCGAGATAAATTAATATCGTGGAAGCAGTTGCAGAAGATGTCATAGAAGTGATGTTTGAATCGAGTTTTGACTAACAAGTTTCGTATGTCTGCGCGTAACAAACTTTGCAAGCGTGTTACGTGCAGCATTTGATCGTGTGCTTGCTAGAATTGTTTCAACTAATACCGTATAGCGATTCATACTGCAACTAATAAGCAACGAAACAACAGTTAAGACGTTCAATCGTCGTTTCCTGATTTTTAACAAATTTCAAATTCGCGAAGAAATAAACTTTTGTAGAAATGATTCGTCTACTATATTTTTAAACATTTTAATAGCTTTCAAATTCAATAATATCAATTACTGTTATTAATTTGATAGAGTTTGATATGACGTATTCGTTCAATTTTAGTTTATCTTATTATATCCGTTTTCAAACTTACTTATCATTCACTTTTTTTTTTATTTCGAATACCAATTGGTTAAAAAGTGATTCGCAATCATAGAAAATAATGGAAACTGTTATAGCTGGACGATTAAATTTAAATTTCGTGACCCACAAATAAAATTTAGAATTCGTTTAAAAATTAATTCATATATTTACTATTTGTGATTCCACTTTTACTTTTTATTCGAAGGATTAATAACCATTTGAATATTTTATACGATCTCTGTTTTACAATCACGTTTTACATTTCTTTGTCGAGATAAATGTTTTATATTTTGTCATTTACCTTCATAACGATACACAATGATTAGAAAAATTATTTGCACATCACTGTATCTATTTCGACATCTAAGTATTAATTAATTAGACCCAAATTGAATAATAATATTACGCGACTACGCAAATTTATCGCTTTACAATTGAAATATAGAATCTGACGAAGAAATCCTCGTTAAAAAATTGTGTTATGTGCGAATATTTTTTGTAATCACTGTATATACTCTTATACATTAATACTTTCACAATAAATATCATGTTTAGATGAATTTAAAGATCCTCTTAATGACTGGCAAAGCTTGAGCGTCGATCACAGAATTTCGTGGCCAACTGGATTGGTAATCGAACCAATTATTGGCGACGGACCACGGAATCCTTATTACATTCAACAGTCGTACATACCAAAAGGCTACGCGAATACTAATGGGGATCGTGAAGTCCGCAGAAAGTTTTTAAGAAATGGCACCATCCTAAAATATCTGGATAACGATAGCATAATCGTGCTTCGACCTAACGGAGTAATCGTAACTTGTACAGCTTTTAAACATCTTGATGCAGAACAACCTGAAAACTTTGACGATCCGGCGAATGTTTCGAAACATTCACACGTCAACGCCTCAGGTATTTATTATAAAATGCTGCCTAATTAATACTTGAATGCGAGAATGAGTACAGCGACGTGCAAATACTTTTCGTGGCTGCTGTATTTGTTATTTAAGGATATAACAATTCTCACAACTATGAAATTTATGTGAAACCTAAAGTTCCTTCCACTTTCATTTTTTCACATTTTATGCCGCATTTATTCCTGGTAAATGAACGTATCGTAATAATTATGTATCGTGGTTATTATTGATTACGTATCGTAATCAACATTGTAACAAATTCATAATGTAAAGTTTGGAATTTAATTAAGAATTTAAACTAACAATAAGGCGAAAATGGAAAAAAGCCAAAAAAAGACGGAGTATGAGATCAAACAACTTACAAACTCTTCATAAGAGTCTACAATAATTAACTCTTTCACTACCAAGGACGTGTACATATATATACGCTTTCAAGAATTGAACAGGCATTTGTTAAAAGCATACGTATATATGTATTTTTTATAACACAATATAATTTCTGGTATTATTCGTACATCAATATTACGCTACAACTAATTATGTAGAGTATCCAAATATTTATGCTTATATTGCTTCTATATTAATAAATGTTATCCTAATCTACGTTTTTAGTTTTCGGTTCTAAGGTGCTGGTAGCGAAAGGGTTAATGAGAATGGAGAATGATTTCAATATATATGAAAAGTCGAAACTGATCATTTTCGTTTGCAATTTACATTTTGGAAATGTATGAACAGTTACTCACAAAATTGAACGTACACCTTGAAACTCAATGAAAAAGATGGCAAGAATATGGTTACGTTTCAATGCACCCAAACTATTAAAACTCAGTCATCCGTTTTAAATCTGATTGAACTTCGCTTGGAAAAATTGAAATCCAAAACGATAAATTGTAACTTTTACAAATAGAGAAGATTTCAAATTGAAATTACAAGAAGAATAGGACGATATTTCACCTTCTTTATACAAAATTGATTATGTCTATGCGATGAAGATTAAAGGTGGTTAACAAAATACCATTCTATGTTTATCATATGTGTATAGTAACGAAAATATTGTTGAGCACGTCCACGTTTGTGTCAGCAAAAAAGTTATACTTTTACACTTTTTATTAAGTACCTATAAATAATTTGTTTTATCTCAGGAATTTTGTACGAACCGTGTCTGTTAGATTATGCGAATGAAATAGGTACATATTGTGTTTCTACTTTTGAATATGCTTGCGTGTATTCACTTTTATAAGGTAGATAGGATGATTTCCGAGTGGTTAAATCAAAAGACTAAACAAGGCGTTTTAAAACTCGATTTACTCTATTGACTGTTCGCTGCGACAGCTCGTACAAGAGTGGATCTCCTCTGGACCATTCGTTAGTTCTGAGGACGCTTTCGCCAGTATGGGTTGTCTATAATTTATGGTACTCTTAGCCTGAAGAAACTTCCCTTAAGAGGGGGAAGCTCATTGACAAAATATACATACGTGGCCTGCTACAGCCACTTGCTTACTTAGATTTTCTAACACTTTTTAGCTATTTTTCATCCTCAACACTGGTGAACGCTCAATTTTGCGAGCAACTATACATACATATTGTAAGAATTTGTACTTCGTACGACGACGTACAAGACGACGCGTGCAACGGGCACTGCGCGTTATATTGTAAGGCGTAGGTAATGCGGCGGGCCTATTCGTCCCCCCTCCCTCCTCCGAAACTAAAGCGGTCAACGCCGTTTCGAAAAGGACCGATCAGTATTGCGTGAGCCGTCGAACCGAAATAAAGAAAGAAAAAACGTTAGCGGTGCTGCGTTTCCGATTGTTTGTTACTCACCCATCCTTGACACCCATTACAATATATTTTATTTTTAAAGGCGACAAAGCAACGGAGCCAAAGGTTACGCCTAAAAGTAAAAGAAAGCCGATGAGTTCCTCGAAGTCTCGATTGGTTGGAGCAGACGAAGGAGATTCTACGCCTACACAGCAGAATTCAACGACGGTGAATCAAGTAACCGTTAAATTTCGTTTTAACCCAAGCACCAGAATGATCTGATCCAATAAGGCAAGAACCCAGGTCTGAAAAGACACTTGGTACATCGACGTTTAGTCGTTCATATTAAATCGCCTAAATTAACCGAACGATGTATCAGAAAATCGTTCTAATATCATCTAACGTGTATTATTTGAACTGATAATTATCTACAGCTTTAATACCCGGATATTCATAAACATGATCGTTTCAACTGTTATATATTATTTAACACTAAAACTGCCCATGATTAAAGTATAGTTATTTGTACCAATGCAGTGTTACTAACTTATCATCGAAACTATATAAATGTACACTAGTGCAATTTTTAAGATATTTCCCGCTTTTCTGTATAAAATATAAATGAAGATTTATTGTACTTCGATCACATGGTCTTTGCAAATCTCTACCATTTTTATTCCTTTGCTATAAATGTGTAAGTATACGTAATGTAATATTATTATATTATAATATAATATTATATAATAATAATGTAATAAATGTAATGTTAATGAGTATACTTAATCATCGGTACTTTTAGCGTTAAATGCAATAAACTACACAATCATAGATTGCGTTCCTACTTGATTCTGTAATATTTTATATATTCACAGCATTATTTTTACACATTCAAACAACTACATATCGACATTATTGTTACTCGTTACTTATAAATATAAACGAAATTAAATTTTCCCTCATTTATGTATATGCTTGCCGCTGTACCTAACGTAAAATTGACATGAATAATCTCATACGATCTCACGCGACGATTCAGGAACGTTCTTATTCCGATTGATCCGAGTATGACGTGGCTTCAGAATCGTGACAACGTCTTGTCAATGGCGAACAGCACGGTCAAAGTGTCAGGGTACACGGTACTGAATCACGATGGCGAACGGTACGAGGTGCTCGACGACTTGGTCGTAAGCGAACAGCATCGATTACTCGTGAGAATGGCGTCGGACTATGAGGTCGACGAGAAATTCACGCGTCGCGCTGACGGTACCAACGTGTTGCTGAATTCCAATGGAGAACTGATTGTCAGATTCCCAGGTAGGTTTCACCGTCACTGCCATTTTGTGCCTCGAATTCCAATTTCTGCACGATACTTTATTTTCCTCAATCGCGTTGACGTTTTTAAAGTCAGTGGTTCAAAAAGAGACGACGATATTTCTGTGGTAGCAGGACAAAATGACGCACACTGTCATCCATAATGCATCGGACACTTAATAAATTTATAGAATAAAGAAAAATTGCTGTTGTGGATAGAAAACAAAGCAGCTATTCGCTAATTATTTAAATACTTCAAAAGGAATGTTAAATGAGACTGACTTTTTACGATTCTACTGAAAGACTAATTCAACAAACGTTTTGTGTAAAAGTATCAAGTGTCCAGTGATTTATGGACGGGAGTGTAAGTCACATGTATTTAAATACAATTAATAAATACTATTATAATAATTAGTTATATTAATAAATATTGGATTCTATAAGCATTTCATAATCCAATATTATATTGGATATAATAGAATTATATTAATAGATATTGGAGTTTGATGTAATTGCATTCAATTTTGAACAATTAGGAAATTCCCCACAAAAATAGCGCTTTAATAAATATGATAAAATACTACCAATTCGAAACAACAACATGCCTTTATAATTGGATAAAAAGAAATGAATAATAAGAAGTAACTGTAACTTTGATAAAATGTTGAATAATTTAATTAAATGAATGAGAAAATTTTGTAGAAATATTCATGCATCTGCGTTTCAAAGACTCGACTTTAAACCTATAATTCCTTTTCTGGCTCCAATGTCAAACAAAACTTTGGCAACAATGTGACGTGGATTCGGAATACAATACCTACGGCATTCAGAGAACATAATACAGCATGCTTCGCGATTGTGTCAAACGTGTTGCACAAACGTCCTCGGAATATCAAGCTTTGTAGAAGCAAATGTTTATCTTATGCAACGATGTAAAATCATACAACGATTCGCGGTTCTCTCGGTGCACAAAGCATTTTCGCGTAACGTATGCGAAAGTCAAGTTCATAAACTTTCATCTGAACTTTCTTCATCAACGCCGTGCTTCGTTCGCTCGTTCAATGCAGTTTCTGCAAATGTTTGAGGAACTCGCGACAAAGCTCGTCGATTGCATTTGTTTATAATGATACTTTCCTTTGAAAACTGCCGTTTCTGTCGGAGTAGTGATACTTGAAACAGAGATCATTCCTGGTCACTAATTGTGAACTTTGCAACAGGAGGAGAACAACTACTCTTTTGACAGTTTCGAATGAATCAAAGGAAAGTGGCTATCAAATTATTGACTTACAACGTTAAAAAGAAAGCACTAATTGAAGCTACAATCAGTCACAAAAGTCTACATAATTATTTTCAATTTTTAACACTGTATACATAAGTATACGTAGTTATAAAAATTTGTCTTGGAATATCTGATTAAAAAGTGGCTAACTGAAAAATGTAGATATGTACAAATACTATTTGTAGCCACTGTATGTTTTGTTGCACAAAAAATGGAAAAAAACATCATCATTTTATAATATACACAATTCTAATAAATAACTAAATTAATGTTCTCGAAATGATCGAAACTTTTGTATTTGCTTAAATATTTGAAATTCAAAGATGTACAATGGCTGCCATAAGTTTCCAGCCAAAGTGTAATTTTATTATATCAATAAGATAAAGAATATGTAATAATAAAAACTCACTGTACAAATATATTGTTTTATTATACCTTATAAAATATCGTCTCATTAAATTGCTTGTGAAAAGAATGTTATTGACGTGTAATTTAAATTGAAATAGAATTATAGCTTGGCCGGAAACTTATGGCAGCCATTATATACAATTATCTAGTCTTCTGCGACTGACTGTAAATGAGAAGGAAGTTATGAATTCCAAAAAAGCGCAAATTCACTAACCAACACTTTCAAGAAAAACAATGTTGTATTTGTTTATTTTCTTTAATACTTAATTTTTTTTTGTATTCTTCAGAATACCGGTGGAAATATTGTTAGAGGTTAAATTTTACGACACCACATAATATATATATATAGTCTCTTATGGAAAAAGTTCTCTGGGTCAGAAAAGTTTGTACCATTTTCAATAATGGCGATTTTAATATAACTGCAGTAATCTTAAGTGCTTTTAAATTCATTACCTCTCGAACTGGTTCGAGCAAGTTCTCTAAAAGCTGTTATTTGGTCGCTTGTAATGTACATTCACTTTAAATTCGGGAATAAAAAGCACGTAAGCTTGAGAGGGATTTTCCAATGTTAATTTTGTTGTTGTTGTTTCAGGGGAAATTAAAGGGAATGTTCTCTTTATCGTGTACTTTCCTTTAACGTCTAATATTGGAAAAGTACAAATTTCAGCTGAAATGATGACTTGAGGTATTCAGTTTAAATACAAATCGATGTGAGCAGGAAGTCATTAAATGTTGTTTGTCAGTAATATTGGGATTAATTTAAATTACTACGAATCGAGGTGAACCATGCTGCAAAATTGCAGGATTACACGAAACTTTGAGTTAGAACGTTGAATTAGAATTTATTGATAAAATAGTAATTCTTTAAATCGCACCTAATTTTAACCAATAAACAAAATCAATGCTTACGAAATGTTCGAAACTAATGTATTTTGGAATCGATAAGTGTACGAAGAGTTTCATGAGTAATTGTATGTCTTTTGAAAATATATTTGCTCATTACTCATAGAAATATTTTTAATCGTCCAACCAGTTTTTCATTTTTAATAATATTAAATGTATTCACCCTTCACCTTCCTATTCATATGTTCGCCATTGTACATACATATTCTTTTCCGTTTTCAATTTAAAATCTCCCTTCGCATAACACAATTTTTAGTTCAGGTAGAACGAAAAACGTTGCATGCACGTAGAAGCATGCAGTATCCATGTATACAAAAATCTGCGAGAAAGAAACAAGAGAGACGATTATAACGCGATGGAATGCTTTCGAATCTTTTATAAGGGAATTCTATTGGGGCAGGGTTATTGTTCAGCGACGGACAAAAGAAAGTTTAAAGGATAAACTATAAAACACTACAATTCTACACACAGGAACTAGATGTTACTGTAGGAATGAATTTACCACAAAGGTGTGTTCTACGTTATGTAATAGAAAGATGAAAATTCCGAATAGGAATTAGAATGAAGAAATTGAATTATATGTTTCTATAATTAGATTTTCCATATTTATAGACGTACCATTTCGAATACTTCGTATGTCTTTCTTTACTTCGTATCATTATTTCTACTTTTCTATCACATTTTTCAAGAAAGTAGTTAATTTAACTTATTCATAAATTAAATTTAATAATCAATCTTAATAATTAATTAATAAAAATTATATACTACAATATCCTGTCGTTAGTCGATGATTTTATATAGGTATCATTAATTTGTTGATATTATTAGGCACCTCAATGTAATGGTTAAACTGGTCAATCATTTCAACTGGATTATTTTTACAACTCATTCAAATGTTTACTCTCCGCGAACGTGTTAAATTGCCATCTATCTATTAATTCAAAGATTCTCTACGTTTCAGACGGCACACGTATTACCACGGGTTACGCTATAGAGAACGAGCCAGTGATGTGTGACTGGACCGAGGAAGAAATTCTACGATACTTCACGGCGGATGGAATAAAGGAAGACGAGGAGCAATATGTCGAGCCGTCGTTTTCGAATCTTAGAAATATCGAGGAGGCTTCTTCTTCCTCTACGAAACGAAATACGGAATGCGAAGAGAAAATAACCGGGCTATTGATCGCAGACAGCTTTGTCTCTGTCTTGTTGACGTGCAACATGGAGCACAAGAACTATGCGACAGTGTCCTACGATCAGTCAGCAGTTAACTGCACTCTATCGATGCCCGACGATCTTCGAGTCAGCATATCGAGAAGAGGTCATTACGAAGTTTCGATGGCGGACGGAGTTAATCTGAAGGTAATCGAAACCCATGAGATGAGATTCGTTCGAAAGCGGTTATCTAATACCCGTGGATTCCTAACGCTTTGGATACCGAAATACATTTAGACCACCAGCTACTCCGACCTTTGTGAGAAACTCCGATTGAAACAGTGTTTTAGCTGAACCACTTAGGTGAATGGCTTTCATTGAATTACAGTATTTGTCGTATTTTTTTCCTGACGCATGACAATTAATTCGGGACGTTGTTTTAATCCTCTGCGAACGGTTGTCGAAAAATAAGCGCCCAAGATATTTGGACGTTTTGGACGTGTGCCAATTTTTAAAGTAAGAAATTCGAATTGTATAAACAGAATGGATAGAGCTGCAAATGAACCATGCAACCGTATAGTGTCTTTTAAAATGTTACGTACTTGTGCATTCAGTACTCATCAATCTAGTTAATTAATTTTTATGCCCATTCAATATGCGTATCGTCTCAAATTTGATGTAACCGTATGTTCAAACTACAGTTTGAAAAGAGCTTATAAAGCTCGTTAATAAAGAATAATAATAGTAATAACGTTCATCTCAAAATAAGAATAAATATACGAATCTCCACTTGTGTATTAAGAATTCTTTCAATTTTAAAATACCTTAACCATAGAATTAATCTATTTTTTCGATAAATGTTATTCCGTTACCACCGAATAAATGTTTTTCGAATCCCTTCCAATCCGTATACCCCTACGTGAATATGGCGCGACAAGAGGCTTTGGTCACTATATAAGCTAGGCAAATCGAATGATCGAAAAACGTAAATCTATGGTCAGGTGACAAAATCTGATACGCAATAGGTGGAACATATCATATTTCGCAATCTGGTCATAGAAATACGACTGGTTATTCAATTTTCGGAGCTTTTCTATTTTACCAACCAGTAATTCAACATAATTCGAACCAAACGTCCTACCAGAAATTTTGTCTCAGCATGATTTAATTTAAATGGAAAATATTCCTATAACAAATCAATATTAACCCTTTCGCTGCGGCGAAGTTTGCCGCCAAAATGCTGAAGTTATACAGGACAATTCTGCCGCGAGTTTGCAGTGTAGCATTTATTTCCGAATTGCTAGTTTCCTAATCAATGAATATTTAACGAATACTAAATTAACTACAAGCCTAGCAATATGAAACTGTATTATTAGATTTAGCCAGAAATCTTAACTAGTGCGAAATTTCAACGGACGACTATAGTCGTTCTTAGCATCGAAGGGGTTAATATTTATGAAAAATGCTTTTTTCATTAGATCGACGAAAACAGCCTATCATTCAAAGGCAACACATGTACTGTTTGCGGTAACCAGTCAGCGTCCATCTACAATTTCTTTCCTCACAAATCAGCCGTCATATTTGCAACCACGGACGTCTTTGGGAATGTATTCGAAGTAAAACAGGATGGTACAACCCATTATCGTCAAAACACTTGCTCACCCAAACACGAAAAAGCAGATTCTAACGTGGATACTGTGCATCTAATGAAACGAGAAGAAAATTACGAAGAAGAATGCGAAGAAGGAATTTTGGATTGTACTTGCAACCACGAAAGGCTGTGCTTCAAATCGAATGATCATCATTATAGAATATTTTCAATGAATCGAGATTTAACTGCTTACGAGTATATTGATCAATTCATAAGGAGTCAGACAGAGTTGCTGACGTCGTTCGATGAAAAAATAAGCATGATCACGTATCCAAGCGAGCATCGATCGAAACTTCGTCGTCTGATTACGTGGGAGCCAGTGGGAAATGATTCACGATTACGGGAAGCATTGTCGTTTCCGGTAAGTTAACCCTTAAGTCTTTGATATTTACAGACTATTTTATACGCTTGTTTCCTTAACGATATTTCACCGTTTTAAGAAAGGCAAACCGTCGGTATAAAATTGAAAGTATGGATTATAGTTTTAAGCCTTTCGTTACGTATTCGTTGTATATGTTACAGTATTATTTCTATTAACCCCTTGGCCTACGAAACAAGCGTATCCACTGAAATGTTGACTGTCTCTTACTATAACGCTACTATATCGAATGCAAAACACTAAAATATTATACGCAATTCTTACCTAGTGAACCTCAATCTCGCAATCTTACAAATTGAAATAAAAGAAATTAAAATTTATTACAAAATACAGCACGTTTTTATCGTACGTGGTCCACAGGTTAAACCACGAGTGTAGCTCGTTGTTATAAGCCCAAGAGTTAAGACTTATACGTACTTTACCATAATTAGCGAGGACAAGTATGCAAATATTTAAACTCACACTCTTTGTCTAATAATAAAAATTGCCCTCATTTGTGTATTGAGAAATTTTAGGATTCTGCAATGGCATAGTGAAAGGGTTAATAGCACTTTTCTTGTATTCCATATACAATTAATCTTTTCACTTTAGCGTATTCCAAATTTAAACACTCTCTGTGGTCAGAATGCCTTTTCACTTCGCGTTCCTTATTCAGCTACCAACTGGTTATACAACGTACAATTATATTACTATTACGTTCTATTAATTAAATTACTACTTAATATACTACTACTATATCATTATATCATACTATGCACTATATCATTTATTTGTTTATTTATTTATTTATTTAAGGATAATAAATCCACTGATCCACAGAAACTTGTTCACCGTGCATAAATTACAAAATTACAAAAGATTGTTTACCTGACCTCGAAATTTCTCGAAAGATACATTAAAAAAGTCACCAGATGCTGAATTTATTAAATCGTTTTTTTTTCGTGTCCATCTCAAACACTAGCAACTTTAATTTGTATATTGTGCACGATGTGATCCTCAAACCTATATCAGTCCATAGCAGTCAAAGAGTTAAGGGATTAAAAAAATATCGTGAAATATAATTTACATGCATCGCAGTACGAAATTGTTGAACGACCTAAATTATGAAACTCGTATCAATTTAGGGACTCGCTATTTATTTTAACGAAATGTTTGTTGAATGTATGCTAGTGACAGAAGAAGTCGCAGAGACTCAGTGGAAATTGTATAGAGTATGCTTTTCCTAATTCTGGAAACGGGGTGGTATCAGGAAGAAGTTGCTGGAACACAATAGAGGCTCGAAGCAGGCTTTGTCTTCTTAGCTATATCTTGTTCCAGACGATATTTATCGCGAAAGAGATAATTAATGCATTGTTGTTATTGTTTTCGTTACATTCTTCATTTTTGAATGTTGAAATCCAAATAATGTTGAATTGAATGTTAAATGAAATAAGGGGGAGCTTTAATTTCGTGGACTACGTAAATACTCTGAATTTCTTTGAATATTAAGTCTCTAATTAAGCCCTTATTAATTTCCACTATGCTACACTCAACTATGCATTGTACTTACAGAACAAACGTTTCTGTAATGACTCTATTGTTAGACAATATCTTTACTCTGTTCACAAAACCTCTTTACAGAAACATTGCTGTAGCTTGTTGAAATGTAGTAGCTATAAACGAGCTCTCATCTCTTCAATGGTGCTTCAAAAAGGAACATAATTGAACGTATCTTCTCCTAAACGTGTATACATAAAAATTTGTTTACATTTTATTTAAAGAATATAAGAATTTATTTAAATTCTAATAAAAATTGTATAATAATGAATTCATTAAATTCTTTAAATACAATGTAAAGAAAGTTCACAATTTTAACACTAGAACTATCAAACTGGTCAAAATACCACACTTACAATTTCATGTAAAAATGTATATTTGTGCATTTTTGCAAAGCCATGATTTTCTATAAAGAATTACCTTTGTAATTCTATAAAAAACAAGACAAATTTTCTATAAATAATGATTTCTACAATTCTATAGAAAGCAAGGAAATTGTTATAGAATGGGTTACTTCTATAATTTTGTAAGAAGCAAGACAAATTTTGTATAAATAATTATTTCTATAATTCTATAAAAGTAACAAAAATTTCTATAAGCGTCTATCGTTTTAATTTCTCCGGTGAAAAGAAGTACACTTAAATTGTGGACAATTCTAGTATTAATATGAAATGAAATAACAAAATACTCATAATAAAAGCTGTGCAAAAGAACTACTAAGGTCTGATTCTTGACTCAAAAAATTGGATGATAATTATTGAAACAAAAAACTATGCTGTTTAATTTGAAAAATTTGATTTCATTTAGAAGGAAAGATAGTTCCGGTGGAAAATAAATTATTCTGATCTTTTTTCTGTCAACACTAGGATTATCAACTCAAACCAACAAACTTTGATAGGCGAGCCGTTTTACGGAGCACTTACTCGATTCCATACGACTGGCTATTCCCATTTGGCAGAAACGGCAATGGTGTTTGGGAAAATACCCATGACCTGCCTCTAATAGGCAACGTTGAGGACCTACCCGAATTATTGAGAATTCGTATTTTACGTGGTTTCAAGGAACCAGGTGAAAATGCGGTTATCGATCTTCAAAGAGCTCTCGGACGCTATTGGATGTCCGTTAGTGAATTAATTTCTTTTTTACAAACCTACTGCCAGATGTTCCAATTAAATTTAATCGACCGCCTACTGCACCACCTTTCTTTTGCATATGCGAAACTACTAGAATTGTACAGACACTGACATTCTTCCTTTCTAATAATTTTAATTGCTCGCAATTTTGCCTTGTGGGCCCTTTTTTCGCAAAGTTTCTCAATTTCTAGTGGCGCAGCTGAGATGCATAACTTCATTTTTTGACGATTCTTTTATTTACGTTAACTTAGTGATGTTTATTGCTTAACTCCTAAGGCGACGACTTCTACACGTTGTACAGACTCACATTTATTTATATGACGGCCAGTGAATAATTATTTAGAACTGAGAGAATTATGCAGTGAAGTTCACGGGAGTATGGTATTGGTCACTATGTTTTAAACTATGTAATATTAACCCTTTGCACTCGAAAGGTCACTCTCAGTCCCTAAAATTGTTCTTTGTCTCTATGTTTTATACACCTATTGTAAAATAACTCGATCTTCTATTTGCTATTTGTAAATTTCCTCTCTTCTTTTATTACTGTTCGCGTTTAGTAATTTTGTATGAAATTAGGTATTTTCTCCAGCGTACAATAAATAAATAGATAAATAAAATGTACCAGCTTTTATAAATCTCGAGTGCAAATGGTTAAATTACCTTATTGAAATAACATAAGAAATTTCTTGAAATCTGTAAATTTCCTCCGTTTGAATAAGTCGAACGGAAAAATATT
This sequence comes from Eucera pruinosa, assembly GCA_028830335.1. NCBI lineage: Eukaryota > Metazoa > Arthropoda > Insecta > Hymenoptera > Apidae > Eucera > Eucera pruinosa. Next base: position 15,030,803 of record JAMYCR010000001.1, read on the forward strand.
CAATCGTAGAAAAAGCTCTAGCTGCGCCACTGCCAATTCCTATTTACTTGTTAAACTCTAATTCATGCGAATCCACGTGCTCAGCTCGTTCGAGGTATTTTTCCACCACACGTGCCCTTGGATGAGGGTAAAAAAATTGTCACGGAAAAGGCAAATACGATCTATGATCGTCTGGATGAGAATCTGAACGATTTAGCTTTGGGCATGAAGAAGACGATCGACGTCGAAACGTACAAAATGGGCATGGAAAGGCAGTGGAGGGCAACGAAGGCGAAAGCTCCACGACGATCGATGAAATTCGATGAATTCCTCGGGCACAAAGCCGTGGAGAAGGAAGAGCTGGAATGGTACAAACGTTGCATGAGGGAGAAGTTCATCCTACCGTATTTCCAGAATATCACTGGGACGTGTTTCCTTTGGGTAATGGATTGCATGGAAAACGCCTTAAACATGCCGGTTCAAGGATCATTCGACGAGATCGGTGAAAGTCAAAAGTACCAGTCGTTCGACCGCGATGAGAACCGAGTAACTCGACAGAATTTAGATTAACTTCTTGTTCGACACCTTGCTTTTAGCGAAATTTTCCTCTGCATTCATTTAATTCGGCTAAAGAACGCTTCTTCGGTCGAGAGCTCAACGTTTACTCGAACGAAAGTAAAAGTTCCACGAGTTACTGTATATTTGCACGGAATTAATAAACAACTTCCATAGGGAATTGGGTAAATGTAACTATTTCACTGCGAGAAACAAAGTGGCAACCAAAGGTGGGGGAAAAAAGATGCAATCAAGAAAGTAGCGAAGATTTTTGTCCTTTGTGTTCACTAAAATTTCTTTGATCCGTCGAAATCTTGCATCTTTAGCGGAAGGATAAATAATAATGTTTAATTAATTATGAAGTGAAGAAATTGATACGTTTTGTATGCATTGCGTTTCTAATAAAAATAGTATCGTGATATTCTTTAAGCAGTACCGTCTTCTATCCTGCCTTAAATACGTTTACGATAATCGATGTCATACTTATTGGATTGAATGGAATGTTCGTACATTTTTATTTTACTACGTTTAACTGTATTTCCATTGCGTTTAACTAGCGACGATAAAGCACATGTAATATCTGCGATACCGTTTATAATTATTCGAACGACGCAGATTTTATTACACAGGATAAGTAAATCTCCTATATTATTTTTAACATAGATTACTTCTTATTAGAAAGATTAATACAAATTTTCTTAACTTTAAATTATTAGAAATTTTTAAGCTTTTGAATTTTGAAGGCTTTGAATTTTTATATCTTCGAACTGTCGAAGTGCTGAATTTCCAAACGTTTGAACTTCAAGACATCAAATTTGTAAGCCTTGGAATTTCCAAGTATTTGAATTGCGAGCCATTAAATTTCCAAACCTCTGAATTAATACAAATATTTACCAACTCTTGAAATCGTTCGAATTACTGATATAAAAAAAAGCAGAAAACAATAGATATTTGAAGAAATAAAGGGAAACGTAAATAAGAAAAGAGATTTGCTTTAAATTTATGTGAGTTATAAAATGTCTCGTAGAATGAATGTGCCAAATACCATAAAGAGATGAAAATATTTCACAAATCTGAATATAAATAAACCTTTACGCATTTTCTTTATAGAAAATGCTACTTTTCTTCATAGAAAATCACAGCTTACAAAAATACATTCATACAAACTAATACAATTTTCCCATGAAATTACGAATGAGCAATTCCAGATACTTCGCTAGTTAGAATATTAATTTACCCGAATCTAACGCAATCGCCTTAAGGAACACGCTTCATTTCCAACAAGTTTGCCTCATTCGTAATCGCAACGCGAATAACGGAAACGGGAGGAGGAGCAGCAGCAGCAGCAGCAGCAGTAGCAGCAGCAGGAGAAACTTGATTTCAACTTTCAAAGTGTCCGACGCACGTATCAGAGCAGCACGCAAGAATTTTCGATCAGTTCCACTCCTCTGTGTGTTTACCCGTCTCTCGTTCCATTAAAGCTAACAGTTCACCCCGTTGCTAGCGCGTTGCCACGCATTAAAATGAATCACCGTTGCCAATGATATTCCCGAAAACTCATATAACCCGATTCCCGTATCGAGTTATGCTAATTGCCTTGCATTACAACATCATCAAACGTTCCCGTTTATTGTTCCATACGTACGGCCGGCATTATCAACGTTTCGTACTCGATACTAATCGAACAGACGTTTAATATAAGCGGCACACAAAGGGGGTTAGGTGTAGAGGATGGCATCGCCGTTTAAGGCACGAAGGCATTTTCATCTTGCATGCACGTTTTTAGCAGCTGGTGATTTCGGGACGCGTGGCAGGAATACTGGAGGGTGGCGAGTTAGAAAAGGGTGGCCTAGCATCGTAAAGGGGTAACAGCCGTCACAGTAGCATATGCCTGGGACATTACTCGCGAAAGTAGGGGAAGACTCGTAAAAGCACGGCACACGTTTTTATACTTTCTTCCGTTTTTTTTCCACTTGCGTTGTTACTATTTCCCTCCCTTCCTCTCCCCCTTTAGGTAGTCAATCGAATCGAAGAAGGAGAAATCTGGACACTTGATTTGTTTCGCTGTAGCGTTGCATTGATTCGATAATAACCAAATGTTATCTTTTCTAAGGGACTCGATACTCTAATCTAGGAGTCGGCAAATTACGGCCCACTTTTAGAAATTCAGTCACAGTCTTCATTCATCGCATTGGTATTAAAGAATTTTCTACATATATATATATATATATATATATATATATATATATATATATTTATATACTATGTTTTTGAGTCTTTATTACTTTTTATAATAAATTAAATTGGCCCGCCGATATCTTTTTATTTTATTTTTGGCCCGCGCCTTGTTTTATTCTTTCCGACCCCTGTTCTAATCTACGGTGAAACATGCAGTGACTATAATAAGTATAAAAAGTACCGCGTCGTATTTCGTTTGATATTTAGATATTAATCAATTAAGCTGAATTACGTAAAGTTTCCTGTAGTTAAGGGCGGAGGAAGTGGTGCAAATATGGGCTACCACTTTTATTTTAATGTTTCTTGGTTAACCTGTTGAAGATTCCTAATCGTCCACATAGCGAAATCTATATATACTCCCAGTAGATTTTGTACAACGCAACATACATAAATACCCTAATTTATCACTACGTCAATAACAATATTTAAAGGTTTATTCTAACAGTAATGTAATCCTTTCTTATTCTAAACTTCATGTTAATTTATTCACAAGTAATTACTCTGCACACGTAAATTATATTTCCATTTTTGATTATACGTCATGCGAATATCGCGCCTCAGTCGATGGATTAAGTTGTAATGTTGTAGTGTTTTGCATTCGACTGGGTGTTACAGTAGAAACTAGCCAACATTCTACTCAATGATCTCCGAAAAATTCGTAAGCCAAGAGGTTAAATACAAAAATGCGTTATTTTCGTTTCTCATACGGAATTCCATTATACTAAACCGAATTGTGGTTGATAAAACAAAAAAGAGGCGGAAAGAAACGTTGATGACTACCTATGACTACTAGTAGTAGATCGCGTTAGCAAACTCCCAGAGAGACCGACTCCAATGACGGAATACGTATAATGCAAGTTGTATGACGTTTCGGACGGCAAGATGATATAGGTTAAAAATACGTGAGCAAAATTCTTCAGGAAGATCGGAGACAACCGGAAATACGGACTCGACTCGCGTTCCCGAACGATTCCGTGTGATTCCACCTGCCAGATGAAAGAAGCAATTCACGTGACGTTTCTCGAAAAAGTATTGTCGTCTGAAGAAATGTGATTATGCTGTAGTGGCCACAGAGAAATTGCACCATCTTGGAAATGTCAATATTTCTTATTTAACTGTCTCTAATAACCACCTCTATTTATTTTGTTTTATTTTATTTTAAAGTTTTCGTCGCATCGACAGCTAGGCCATTAGACACTATATTGTGGTATTTCATATTCGATACATGTTGATCTCCTTTAGAGATAGTTTATTGTATTCTTCATCTGATCCGTTTCTGTTAAAGCTGTGATTTGAGTGATGTTATATATTCGTCTTACTATACGTGTTTTAATCTTCGACATTCGTATAATATGTCGTTAGCTGTTTGAAGTATTTGATTTTTATATCGTTCACATAGCGGTGCTTCATGTTGGTCATTAAATACTCGATTTACGTTATAGTATATCAGTATAGTATAGCATACTGTACTATAATTTATTAACACTATATTACTAATAGTATAGCATAGACTTTATAGAATTTATTAATGCTATATTACTAATTGTGTAGTATAATGTACTGTACTATAATTTATTAATACTATATTACTAATAGTATAGTATAGTATGCTATACTATAATTTATTAATACTATATTGCTAATAGTATAGTATAGTATACATTATGGTATTAAATATTACGATTTACGTATTAGTGCCATATCTGAATTATCGCCCATAAATAACATGTCACGTATAAATATTAAAAGGTCTTAATAATCTTAATAAAATCATCGCCAAAGTTATAAGACAAAAAGGATATACTACAAAATATTAATTCTACCAAAGAAGTAATTGTTACAAACTATGCCAATTATTTTATAATGTGAAAAGATGTTGAAACTTACCATAACTCATTACTGCACCTCGCAAGTTTTCAAGATTCTTCAAAGCTTTGTCATCCAGCAATTTGAATTTTATCCCTCGTTGTCTTATTATTAACCTGTGAATACAATTAAAAAAAACGAAATATCAATAGAATTTCCTGTCACTCTTTAAATATTATATCGTCTACTTTTGTTTTGGTACTTTATATATTTTTGCGTATTTTAAATCTCTTGCAAGCGCATAAAAATCCGCAATCTACTTATTATAGTATCACTATATTTGCCGCTGCAGGAATTATATTTTCTTTAAACTAAATTTTGTGAACCATTATTGCTTGCATGAATCCTTATCTTAAAGATTCACAAATTTCACATCTTATTCGTTTTATTCTGACTCGAACCAAGATTTTAAATTTCACGCGAAACACCCAAGATTTTCTTCGCAGCTAATGCAGTGATCTCACGTAGATCAACCGTCTCATTTTGTCTGCTTTTCAGACCGTTTAAAGACTTTCCCCTGTATTCTCATTATTCTTTTCGCGGAATAGCTGTCATCGTCTTAAACGTTGCCGCGTATACCAATTTATATCCGGCACCTTGAGCTTGACATTTTATTTCCCTCATTAAAACGGGAACTCGTCTTAACAATACAGTAGTCAGATTGTAGCCGAAAAAAATGTTCCATGACAGTCGTTAAGAGTATGAAATAAAAGTCAAAGTTAATTCTTTCCATTTCAACGCGTAACTGTTACATCCAACTGTCTAAAACACGAGTTTTAATCTCGTTTTTGGTATCAAATGGAAGAAACGAAGTTTTAATATTTCAGAGTTAATTACGAGGCGACATTAACATTTTAAACTTTTGGTCCTCTCTTGGTTGTTAGAATCTCTAGATTTGCGCGCTTTTACAAATACGATTCCTTCAAAATAGAACGCTCAAAAGAGTACATAAGTTTTAATTACACAACGTCCACGACAGGGTGGAAATTTTCCACGCTAAAGTTTCACCTTCGTCAAGTAACTGCAACTAAGAAATTCGCAAAGTAGCTATCAAGATGATGCTCGAAATTTAATTAGCCTGGTACGTGAAAATTATAACTTTTTAGAACAAAAAGAACGTCTTTTGTAATTTCGAATTAAGTTACGCTTGAAATCATTCACAAAGAGATTTCATCCCATTTTTGAAAACTTACATTTCCACGCATTTAAAACACCATACCGTTTATTTAACTAAATTCAAATTTATTTTCATAAATAAAATTAAAGGAATGAGTTCTAAAGATGGAACTGTTTCATCTTCTATAATACACTAGAATTTCTGTTCTAGCTTAAATATATTGCATATGATATATATTCGGTAACCTTTTACGTATTTAAATTTCCCACAAACGCATAAAAATCCGCAGTCTAATTATAAGTAAATTGGTCGTACAAAATACCGCGTTCGAATTAAATGAATGTACTTTGGTTATAGTTTCGAAATGAAGCTGGTACAGAGCGTCGTATTCTGCAAGGAATTCTAACCAAATCTGCAGTGCGCTGCCATTATCGCTAAGGCAATTAGTGTTCGGGTATTGAAACGTTTTTCTCTACATATAAGTAATTGCAATCCCCCGTGTTTGATTAGATAAAGCAAATGGGAATAATCTAGCTAATCTCTTGCGAGACTTTAATTATAGAATTTTGTATCGCGAAACAAAAAGCACACTGACAATGAGAAGCATGGCTACACTAATAACCGGACGATTCGTAAATATTGTTGTGCAATCATTGCGAACGATGAGCAATGAAACAAAATAGATTTCAGCGATATATTATAATTGCCATATCTAGACTGCGGATTTTTATACATTTATGGGTGATTTAAATGTGTAAAAAAATATAGAATTATATAATGTACGCAAAAAATATACAGGATATTAATAGCAAACTGCATATTATACTGATTAGGGGATGAAATAAGATTCCATTTAGCCTCCATTCCCCTAACTTCTATAAACATTTAACGATGAATTTGTGTAAAAATCCACAGTCTATTTATACTCAAAATCCATAGAATTTATAACCTTAATTTTCTAACTTTTATACTACTTAAAATCGTCTCGAATTGCAGTGCATCGTCATTTTAACCAATAGCGATAGATTTAATCCTTTGCCCAATTAACTTTTCAGTTGATATAGTACAAAAGTTGATATATTACACGTAATTTGCATTCCATAAACTTTAATCATATAGTTTTGAAATATATTTTGAGTTAAAATTAGCACTTATCGGTTTCACGAGCTCCACTCGTCATTATAAGCCAAAGAGTTAACCCTTTGCGGACGGGACTAAATAATGCTTCAAGAATTTTCGTCCAATTACAAATTTCTTACGCATGGGACTTAGTAACACTCAATGAATATTCATCCAATTATTAACAAAAGTGTCTAATAATGATACTAGGGTAAATGGCCCACGTACTGTCACTGTTCCTATAACTGCCACTTGAATTCGTTTATTCAATAGCAAAGTAACGTATAAAGAATCGTAAGTAAAGAAATTTTCGTACTAAATTTGGACTTCGGTTTACGTAACAACACATAGGCATTGTATATTCGTTTACACTTAATATTTATAAATAAATGTAAGGAGGTAAATGTGCTGTTGAACATTGAAACGTGACCAATATAATTATAAAGTATGGAACGTGTGATAATTCAGTAAGGCGCGACGTTTACTATATATCTTATATCTGTTACACAAACTGACGTGTTAATATATGTAAAACGTGTTACTGTTTAAATGAAATGTTTTCAAGTGACAGTATTAAGGACATTGGATATTGTTGTACATTTTCAGTTACGTAGTAATTAATTTATTATATATTGAACATATGAAAAAGATGTTCATAAATAAAAGAGCGGTTAAACAATCGTATGATCCAAATTGGAACGATCTTCATGTTAACGACGTTCTAAAATGGTTAAATAAAGTTACGCGATAACATTAAAGTGACAATAACTGGTACATTTACCTTAATCCAAATTTGTTGCTGCAAAAATCGACGTGCGGCCAGAAAGTCGGAAAAACATGGGTGACTATTTGTCGACGCTCATCCGCAGAGGATTAATAACGAAACTCTAGAACTTCTCACCATTAAACGATTCCACCCGCGAAAGATCGTTTAAATCGATCATGGGACGTTGTACGAGCACGGTTAAAAGGTAATCCGAAGAATGGGATCGATATCGCAGGTTGAAAATATCAATTACCAAAGGACAATAGGAATCTGTCGCCACGAAGCGGTCGAATTACTCGCGGGCAAGATTCATAACTTTGATATCTCCCATAATATGTTAGCTGCCTTTAGTCGTAGCGGAAGCATCGATCGGATAGATTTGCCATTGGTGGGCTTTACGAGCGTATAGAGTTCATATATTTCGCTGCTAGGAAGGACAACAAGGAACTGGAGAGCCATAGAAAGAGAAAGATGGAACGATGAGCGAGAAAGTAGAGAAAGAGACAAGCGAATGGTTGGTTGTAAGGGATGGAAAGAAAATGTGTGAGAGAGAGAGAGAGGTAGAGTTGCACGTTATCCAGCTGGAGCCTGAGAAAAATGGCCCGTCTCGTAGTTTCTCCCTCTCGAACCGAAAAATCCGCACCGACCGATAAATCAGATCGCGTCGCGTCTAAAACCGATGGTGCAACTTTTGTCCAATAACGTGATACGTAAACGTCTGTATACATGCCCCGACTAAACCCGGAACGACTCGATATATTTGCGCCATACTTCCAAATCTGTATTCCGTGTCTCTCTTTCCGTTTTTTATGTATACCACCGTGTAATCGACCAAACACTTCACAGGCTGCACTTTGTACGTAATTTCTGAATCCGATTTTAACCTATTTTCGAGCAACAATTTTAATCGCATTAATATGCGTATTTTATAGTCAATTTTTTCTTCTTATGTTTCGAGCACAAATTAAAGATTAAAAGTTGACAATATTTAAATATCGAAGGTGTGGCGGCTCTCCTGCACCGACCACTAGAGGGACATACGAAATAGGCTTTCTCGAAGGTACTCGCTCCAACTACCTCGTCCATATATATACCGCCTTTAACCTTCCTTCCCATATCCCAAGTCTAAGGCAGGGCCTGCTAGGTAGCCTTACTGATGAGTCCACTAGCAGGCCCAGGACGAAACGTAACACCCTTCCTTTTTCCTATCGTATCCCCTCTCCACAGCTCCACAAAGGAAAGGAGATAAACTTACAAAGTTCCATCTTCATAATTCTATATATAAAAATATGAATGTGTACATAAACGTTCGCAGGCAAACAGCCATCAGCATTATAGATCAATTAACGCGGATCACGTTTTAAAATGAATGGAAGAATAACGAGGCGGAACGATAAAAAGAAGCACGAGTAAAACATTGGAGGGGTTAGAGTAGGGTTGTTTTTGTTGAGAATTCGAGAAGTTATAGAGACAGAGATACGGTCGATTCGCTGAGAAGTGTTCCTGTTGGGGTACATACGTGATACGATTTCGAATTCAGCTGTTTTCCATCGTGTCGTTCACGTTCACTAACGCCATGAGCGAAGATATACCTTCCCACGATTTTCGCGCCTTAAAAATTCTCTCGTGAACCGTCGCGTATCAATGGGTGAACCAAGTGATCGAGATTCCGTTTCACCTCCATTTAGCACCTTCCGCTTTATGACGATTTATTTCCGATCCTCCGGCGTTGCATTCCCCGCCGGATATAACGCGTCTTTTGTTTAAAGAAACTGATTGACAAAACACGATCACTAAAATGTAAATAATTCTCCTTCTTCTTAGATTGTCTTTGTATTGGGTTGAATGGAAAGTTCGTGTCGCATTATATTTATTTCACGACGTTTTATAAATATCCAACGATAATATATGAATGTACCTTAATTTAGCTGTTCAAGTTCAGTTTAAGAAAGGCCTTTGGAGTAGCAAAATGCTTCTATAATAACTATAAAACTATCTATAAAAATATAAACACAGTCGCGTAAAACTTCGATAAAGAATTGGTATTTCGAAATTTTTTAAAATTCAGTTCTGTGGTAAAAAAATGTGAAAAAATTTGGAGGTGTATATGTCACTGGATAAAGCATCTCTGATTTTTCTTACAGCTCTTTGTGCGATAGATCAAAGAAAATGGAGCTTATAAAATCAATAAAGGATAAGCAATACCTAAATTATTAACGCGGTATCTATAGATTTTCAGAGTCGTTTAAATAATTATTATAGATTTAAATTAACACAGAGTTGAAGTTATTACGCGTTGCCACGAATTCCGTTTCTGACCGTGTAAACCGTAACTTAGCTTTTTTCCCTCGTGTAATCTTTCACTTCTGCGGTATCTTTGTTTTCTTCTGCTCGCAAGTTACAAACGTAAAAACAAAAGTTCTCCTTGTTTATGGCTAAATCGCATGTTTCGCGTGAGTATCCTTACGCAGGATAAAGTAAAGAAATAAACGAGAAACGAAATCTTTGTCGCCCATTCATTTCCCTGTTCATGGCAATTTTTTAGTGCAACCGTGATTTAAAATAGTTTAGCCCTTTTCTGCTTAATGCATTCAAGCGACGTATAATCCCTAAATTAAACGTGAACCTATTTCAACCGGAAACTATTTTCATTTTGGATCGGAGAACAAAAAGTTTCACTTCAATTTCGAGTTTCTTCGATTCCGTTGGTCGCAGCAGACCTTCTTCGAATTGTTCTCGTTGAAATCACGGAACGCAGGTTTAAAACGACGCCGCTTTGTTTATTTTCAGCGCACGTAATAAGCACGCGTTTCTGCTGGCAGACCAGCGGCAGCAGGGATTTTTGAAAGACCAACCCCTGTGGCTCTGGAAAACTATGCTCGACCGCAGGTGAATAAGGGATGAGGAGACGTCTTGGGATTCCTGGTACAAAAGAGGATCGCTGCCTCCATAGTAAGCTGAATCTGTATGAATTTGCATCGCGTTGGAACCTGATTTTTAAATCAGATACCGAGAGAGAACTTTGCCGGGTTGAATCGAGCAGTTGTCGATAAATATTGCATCGTTGCACACGAATTCGCGGATTCAAGAGTGGAACTGAAACTACGGTAACGTGATCGAAACTAAATTTTATTAACACTAATAAAACCTGTCGAAAATCAAGTTTTATTAACACTAATAAAACCTGTCGAGAACTAAATTTTATTAACACTAATAAAACCTTAAGGAACCCGTCAATTTGACGGAATTCAGATTTCATGTTTCATGTTTCAGTAAACCATGTATATTACTTTTAAACGATTTAAGAAATAACACAAATTTCTAATAGCTACATGAAATGTTTATTATTAACCTATGAGATACGAATGAGAATTTAGTAGTAAACTATCATACAACTAAGCGTTTCGTGCGCAAAATATGAATTTTGATTGTTGTTAATTGACGCGATTGGTTATCGCCATCAATGGTTATTTCATGGTTGAATAGGAACCGAATTCCACGTTGCGTCCTGCGAATCTATTTTCGTAGATTCACAGACTTGTAATTACAACTGAAATTTTGTTACGAGTACGAGAAAAATCTATAGCGCACGATGAATGAGCCAGATTCCATCGAATGTATCGAACAAGAGTGGAATTATTATCGTTAAAGCGAAAAATTTGTTATTAGATCTAGATTACAGTGCTGAACATTCGATTAAAATTTACGTTAATTAGGAGAACCGTTCGAATCTCGTACAGTGATAATTAAATTGCAGATGCTTATGCAAATTCGTGTTTTTATAAGCGTAGGGAAATGTATGGAACTCAAATAGAAATCCATTTCTCTTTAAATATTAAAGTTTATACTTCAAATATTTTCTGCACTTTTTGCACAGTATTTTAGTTCCATATCTTTCGGCCCATTTAAATTTCTCATAAATGCATAAAGATTCGCAGGCTGGTGATAACCTGGCATCTGAATAATGACGCCGAAAATTGGAAAATGGAAAATTGGAGAAATTAATTGCGCGGATCGAACGCAAATCATAATAAAATTCATCCATGAATTCTAGATTTTTTCAAATCGATTTACCATTCAATTGGAACTAATTTTACGTCGAAAAAAGGTAATCATCGTTGCCTTTAAATTATTGTATCTTTTGATCTGCTAATTAAATACTTTTAATCGCGATAGAACTAAATCTACCAACAATTAAAGTGTATTTATTTGTATCGAAGTAATTAAAACGATAAATACTTGAAGAAATATATAATTTTCGTACAGTAATAACCGGTATAAAAGAAAAAGAATTAAGCTAATTATTATTTTACCTTTCGAAATTCCTAAAATCATTTCAAAATACTCCTAGAATTATTGAAATTCAGGAATTGAAATATTGTCACCTTTTCCGTCGTTTCTTTGCTTAGAAAAGTAATATTGAGGATGAAGTTACGTTAAAATGTACAGAAATTAATAAGCAATATTTCAGAAACGTTAGATCAATATTACGATCGTATTTGACCAATTTTGGACACTTGAAATATTTGTATAATTACAACTATGCAATTTTCGTTACAATTGTAGATACATGGAACTATAATATTCATCGTCATTGTAAGAGTTGGCCAGGCTCGTTAATTGAGCAAAAAAAGGGTTCACCGTAACAAAATCCCGACATTTGGTAAGCTTCTCCAATTATCGACTTGTTACGCTTTTGTTACGCCATAGTTCAGAGAACCAGCGTTTTGTGCTTCGAACAGCTTAAACGGGTAAAAAACTTTTGATAGCTCGGTAATAGATTCTTAAAGGAAAAGCTTTAGCTCCGTCGGAAGTTGTTACTTCTAGTTGAAAGAAGTAGAACGTTCAAGGTGACGCTTTAATGAATCGCAATACCTTTGTATGAAAATATATTGATTTGTATAATGTGTAAATAATAATTAAAGTGATAATTTTGTGTACAAGTATAGTTAATTTAATTTATCAACTAAAATTAATTATATATAATTAATTATAACTGAATTTAAACGACCCTGTTCCACTTCAGTTGCTGAACATTAATCCTAGAATGGTCCTTGAATTACGTATTTTGGACCCAATTGTGTTTCTATTTGTATAAAACATTACCTAGCATTGACACAAATATAAAGAAACTCTAATTAGTATTTTTATTAGTGAAATTTTCAGTTTCAATGTACATATTCAATACTCTTCTTTTTCAAATTATAAAATATTTCCAAAACGAAAAGGATACGATTGAATTGAACAAAATTTTGAAGACCGTTGCAAGGTTCATTTTTCATGTGTTTAAAATCCCTTTTCATCGAATCAACACCATAATTCATGTCACGAGTGTGACTCGTTTTATGCCAAGTATTATATTACAGTCAGTATTATAGTATTATTATATTCAGTAACATATCGCAGGATTTGAGTTTTATTTACCCAACGAAGGTAAATCAATCATTTCCGTGGCATAAACTTATAGTTTTCCCTTACAAAATTCTAAAACATCATATGCCGTCAAGTTTCACGCTACTATCGATGCCTGCCAAGTTTCCGTGTTTCAGAGAATTCGCTGAGACGAGGAGGAAGCAGTTTCCCGCATAGGTTTCCGATCTTTCAGGGCTGGAACGAGTAAATCGTTATCGGTGGAGAAAATTTCTCTCTCGACGGACGTTGCCGACGTCGCGGAACGAGAAATAATTTCGTATGTTGCTCACGGCTACCCGCGGCGAAGCAGATAACCGGCAACGTAATAAAAATGATCGCCGATAAGCATTCGGAAACAGAAAGTTGCAACGATCGGTTGCTTGCGAACGGCCACCAATCGAAAATGGAAAACGAAAGATAGCTTCGGTCTGTTACGCGGAGATACGCTGTCTAAAACATTACGCGTATTCGTGCAAACACACGCATCGCTTTTATCTTCTATTTTATTCTTATCTTCGAGAGGGGAAGAGAGGGATGAAAAATACAAATCTTCAAAGACGAGAGCGACTAATTCGTTTGTCTGATGAAGGAATTACTAAACGCATGTATTTATAACTAGACTGCGGATCTTTATGCAAATTCAATATTTTATAGGCAGAAATGAAGGGATGGAATCTAAAATAGAATGGATTTACCTCTTAACTATTTGAGGCCGATTATTGGAAAAAAAAGTGAAAGTTCACGTAGAATTAAATCTGATATATTATGGTACAATATATCCATCATATATTTTACGATCGACACAAAAATGAAAATATTGTTCCTCCGATGATATAAATCAAATAATCCATAAAATGCTGACGTATTCCTATTTTACATTAACAAATTTCGAATTTAATTAGATGAATAATTAGTATTGTTATGCTGAAGCTTTTTTGGATCATGACTTAGCTTATCAAAAGAAGAAAGAATGTCTGTTAGTATAACAAAGAATGGTGAGATTTGAGAATGAGACCTTTTACATTAGTGAGGTGTACACAGCATTTTTAGTAACGTAAAACTGATACAATTATTAGGATTTGTCTATTTGGACTGCTATTATATTTGTATGCACGAAATATTTGTCTGAATTATTGGAGACAACAGGCCATTCTGTGTAGATATTTTTCGAGACGCTCTTACTCTAAAACTGTTCGTTTAAACATTGCAAGTAAACAGGAACAACGTATTACTATTTGTCTTCGACGTACAATTGAAAGCAAATACAATGTAGCCGTAAGAAGGAGCAAAAATCGAAACGACGCGACGCGACGCGACGCAACGGACAAATTTCTTAACTTTTTTCACGGTATCCTAAAACTTTGAAGAAATTAAAGAGAAACACTTTAAACTCCATTTTACAGATCCCTTATCCGTATCATCTCTTAAAGTAATTCGATTTTTATTTCTTGTTTCAAAGTAGAAATATATGTGTGCTTGTGCGTTTCGCTCTTTTTCATATATAATATGGTAAATTTAAAAATAGGTCGGCGCACACGAACGAGTAAATTGCACGAAAATCTGACGAATAGTTTTTTATGATCGTATATTAATTAGACGATAAATCAGAAAATTCTGAAATATTCCATGTTGGAGTTGGGGCTGCCATGAATAAAATCATGATCCTAAAACAAAGAGCTTCCAAAACCCGGACTTTTCCCGCAACGTTGTTAATTATTTCCTAAATTAGGTATAATGTTCCAACACAAAAGGAATAAAAATAGAATTAAGTGTTATAGCTAGAATGCAGACTTCTATGCAAATTCATATTTTTATTAATACCTAAAATGAAAAAAAAATGGGATATCAATAAAGACTTATTTCATACTGCAAATAAAACAACATCCACATTTATCAGATTTATTATGTATATTGCCTTTTTTTGCAGATTCAAATTTTTCATAAATGCATAAAGATCCACCGCTTATTTATGGAATTTGCTCCATCATTTTGAAACTATAAACACTTCGAATAAGTGCAACAAGTGATAAACTAATTAGGGGAGCAAGTTAGCGAATAGTGTCGAAAAACCTGGATCTTCATAGAAAACTCGCCTAGATGTTCCTGAAGTCATTAAAAATGAGAAAATATCCAGACGAATGGCAAACCTGTGTGTATTTATTTATTTATTTAGTAGTACACAACAATTTAGGTAACAAAATGAGGGACTGAGTGGAAAATTGATCTAAATGGCAAAATATTCATTTTGAGGAAACAACGCATAAAATAATACTTCATTTTGAACGGTCTACATATTTATAACGAATAAAACAAATTACTGAACGTACCCAGGAATAGTTTAAAAATATAACCGTGATTTTATAATACTCTTTATATCCTTTTATAATATCTTTATATCCGTTTTATGTATGCTTTTCACTTTTCCTCCAACCAATAATTCTATTATCTTTAGACCTTATACTAGACGTCGATTCACTAAACGTCGCAATAGCAATAAAATATACTTACGTTATCTTTTGTGTATATTAAATACGCATCTTACCATCTCGTATGCTTATCGGAAATTTTAAAAAAAAAATACTCTTAGACTACTTTTCCACTCAACGCCTCGAATAGTCGTAGCGCAAGGGGTTAATTATCAACCACACTGAATTTTCCTATCGGTTATTTTTTCCACGGACTAAAAGGAAACCGATGAGGTGGGTCGACTGTCTCCGGCGCTTTTTCTCCGAGTTCGGCCTCTTTCGCCCCGTTGCGCGTCGAATTAGGACGCAAAACGTAATTTCGAGGGAAATCGGGCAACCCGTTTGTCGATCGACTTCGACGTGACTCACCGGCACCACTCTCCAATTTCCTACGCTCCTCGTTCTTCGTTTTTCCTCCCTCCTCCGACCCCTTCAACCCCTTTTCTTCTCCTTTCCAACTATTCCACCTTCCACCCCTTTCTCTTTCTCTTTCACCCTTTCTCTCTTTTCTCCACGGCGAACGCTGTAACCATCGGACCTTCGTTACTTCAACTAATTGGGAGTCTGATTAATTAGGGAACTTTGGTTGAATTACAACTCGACCCTCCGTTCCGCGGTCTACGTCGGAAGTCTCGAAAATGCGAAGAGTGTTTCAACTCGAAAGAGATGGCTGATCCCGGTGCAAGGAAAGCAAGCAAGGAGCCGAGATTCCGAACGAAACAACACGGGAAGCATCAAGGAACGTATCCGTTAAATCTAAAAACCGTTCGACGGCTTTACGTTCAGTCCCTCTAATCGTCAGACCTGCTTTCCACTTGAGAAAGTACGCGTCTCGTGGGACCTTAATGACTGCCTGCTTCACCTCTGCCGATACTGTGTTTAACCGCTGGAGGGTTCAAAAGGTCAACGTTTGAGGGTTACTCTTTAGGGAGATGCCAGTAGTCATTAATGGTTACTGTCGATGGAAACCATTCAGGCATTCAGTAATGTCTAGTATTAATGTTTGATTTGTAGTACTCGTGGTCGTGTTAACACATTATACGCGGCAGACTGTAATTACTAAATTGTGGATCTTTATGTAATTATGGAAAATTGAAACCTGTTGAAACGTACAAAATGCTTGCAGGGTACGAAAGTGTAAAAAATGTTCAAAGTAGAGTGCATCTTTCGATTTTTTCTTTTTTTTTTTTTTTTTAATTATTAAAGCAGTTTCGATCTGTATACAGAAATTATGCTGCAAGGCGAGATATATAACAATGCGGAGTGTCGTGTCATTACTACTTAAATGGCTAGATCCGTTATCTGGTTAAACTTTACTTAACATGTACCACTTATGTTTAGAAGTTGAATTTTTATGCATTTGTGGAAAATGTGCAAAGAGGCATAGAATGCTTTTGATGTGCAAAAAGATACACAATCCTTATAATAAAATAAAATTTATACTAATTATAGCGAAGAGCTTTCTAGAAAGAAGTGTTATAGATCTATAGATACTTTTCCGGTAAATTGTCTTTAATTAATCGCCATAACCACATAACCAATATTTTCCCAAAATTTCGTTTCAATATACTATGAAATCAATGATTAAGGGAAATGACTGAAACCTGTTTGATACTATTAATATTCCTATGCCTGAAATTAATGCTAGAGTATTAATTTGTATCGAGTGTATATTTATTCTCCAAAAAAATACGACATCGCATGCACCAACCTAATATTAATATTAACGCTTTGTGAGTTTCTCAACTGTATTCTATTAATTGAAATATAAAGTCGAGGGAAAGGAGACACTGAATGTAATTATTTATGCTTGGTTACCCATTTTGAACACGAATCTTGCGAGCACTCAGCCCTTAACAAGAATGCTCGCAACATTCTGCTACATAGCCCTACATAGCCGAAAAATCAACAATTACTCTTGGATTGTTTCGTATCGTGATGGAATTATTAGATGGTCTAAATTATTTGTAGTAATAATTTATGGGTCATGTAATACAATTTTAACAATTAGAATAGTCACCATTATTTTGCTTAACTCTGGTCTACATTTCTATTGCCACAATTTAACGTAATAATTAAACATAAGTAAATTTTAGGGCAACGAATTAATATATGCACCTAGTACTTGAACTACAATAATTGGATCCTTGAATGTTTCAAAATATATCTAAAATTGAATCTTTCAATATATACCTTTTTAGCACACTACTTTCAATTCGTCCTTATATATAACCTTGTTTAATTATTTTTAACTTCTTTTACTTATACCTATACAACACATAAGGAAATCAATTAAAGCCAGGCTCAAGACAGCACAAACCTTATATTAATTGCTGATACGATTGCTTCTAATTGTAAGTTACTTAGACCTATCTAATAAAATCTAAATAACGCAAAATTTCATCATTAAGGAAATTCTTACCGATACTCACAAGACCCAAACGAACTGTTATAGGCAATAGGCAGAATATAGGCAAAGGGAAACTCTCTCTCTCTCTCTCTCTCTCTCTCTAAATATCGATTGGTGGACTCGTACAGTTTCAGAATTCATGGCTTCAATTCCTTTGCCAGGAATCTAAGTTACCATTAGGCAGCGAAAAAAGTTCGTGCGAATTTAATGATTGAATTTCCTTACAATATGATTTATTCTATATATGAAAATAGAAAATGACACCAGCACTTTTGCATCAACACATATAGGTATTGCGTTATAAAAAAATAATCGATGTCGATGTATTTAAGATAGAAAGACCGTATAAAACCGGAGAAACAAAATTTCGCGAAAGAGGAAAAAGGTAAGGGTCCTAAGGTAGGTCTAAAGCTACTCGTTTTACAAGGATACCAGATCAAATGGGACGTCGCGGGAATTGGAATACAAGCGAAAGAGTTTCCGGTTTTATATGCTCGTAGATTCGCGAAATGACATACCCATTAGCAACGCTGGCCTCCCCCAAAGTCCCCTGAGGTTGCGTCGATATCTCTGTACATCGCTTCGAGCTTCGGAGGTCTACGAGCAACCGCCCTCGATATCTCCAACCCGATATCACATTGTAGTAATGCGGCCCTCCTCTCTTTTTCTTTCGTTCTCAACCCCAACACCACCCTATCAATTCCTGATTCTCCTGTGGTCTCTTTCTACGTACTTTCCATCAGATACGATTACAGTCTTTGTTTCTTTCGCGAGATCATCCTAGGACCAAGCTACGGATCGCGTGTTGATCCGTGTACGTGTACGTATACGATTGCCCGTAGCGATATCAAACGGAATAGAATAGGCGATACTCTGCTACGTATCCTAGAGCGTGTGCTTTCTACCTTTGGTTAAAAATGATTACATTTCTCTGGTCAACCAGAAACCTGTAGTTAAAAAAGATTAGATTTCTGTGGCCGGCAGATATTCGCGAACTATAGTGAATGGTTTTTGTGTCTTGTTTCTTGTGGCGAAACTCATTGTCAGCTGATTATATCTATTTATTTATTAATCCGTTAGCTGACAAGTGATTTCTTAATCAGAATCTTCCTCAAAACTGTATCTGATTCATTGCGAATAAGTATCTATTTAATCTTGCGAAATCTTGAAGTCTAAAAACTAATTTGTGTACCCAGTGTGTTTTATTACATTGTTTCAGCCAATCAGCTGGAAATGTCTTATTGTTGGTATGATATTAGAACGAAGCAGGCAGGCTTTGTCGGAACAATCACGGCTCTGTTTCTTAAAAGACCCGGGAAAACTCGACGAAAGAAGTAGAATGAAAGACGATGAGCAGGTCCACGAATGAATTTAGACCGTCGCGAAGCCTTGAGAAATATAACCCGGCATTATTCAAGCCGGAGTTTCTTATTATATCGAGGCCGTTTGCAAGTACTTACAAGATCTTCCTCCTTCTGGAATTTCTTGCCCCCTTTTAACCAGCGCTTCTCAACGGACATTAAATTTCATGTAGAAATTCATTGCTAGTTCAAACAGCAGGCATCCGATAGCAGCTACTGTTGTAAGCTTGAGGATACTTTGCTTTCACGCTCAAAGCCTTAATATATTCATATAAAAGTCTCTTTGACTTCTTTCTTTTCGTTTGGAATCTTCAGAATTCTTGCCAACAATTTAGTCAGCAATTTTAACGTTCTTTATTGTTTGTCTGTTGTATTATCATATTCTTCATTGTTTTTAGCTTCAATTCAAATTATTATCTTCTCTTGTATTTCCCTCTGTCCGTTAGGTAGATTAATGGTTTTATGCGGTTAATTATTTCATTACCATAATTATTAGATTGCGAAATTCTTATACGTTTATAGGAAATGTAACTTTGTAAAAAAAACTGTAGCATGTACGTGATATGCAAAAATTTATAAAAGATCCAATATAAAGCTCTTCTTAGAGTGTGAAAAGTATTTATTAAGTTTCCATTTCTTTAGAGGCGCCTTTAAAAATATAAAATTGTACAAAAATCCATAGTCTAGTAATTATAATTATCCACTACTGAGTTTTCCCTTTATATTGTTCAAAATTTGCAATAATTTAGATAGGGCATTGTTTAATACAATAATTTGTACTTTACTTTCAATATTACATATATTTTTAGATTTTACACGCATTCCGTTCTCTTTTGTGTATTTAAATTTCAACATATACGAATAAAAATTCGCAGTCTATCTCTGATCTTTAGTAAAATACATCAGAGGCCATTTCCATCTATTTTTGAACAATTATTAGGTATCGGAAAAAGTTGCTGCGGTTTTCCTATCAAAAATACATTCACATCGAATCTTTTGTAACTTTTGGCAAGAATAATGTAACAGTGATGGTATCATTACAAGATTTTGTGTATCTCTTACTTTGTTATATGGATTTATATTAATGTAAGTTTTATAATATCAATCTGCATGGTTTTACATACCATACCTAATGCGTGTGATATATAAAAATATACGTAGTATTTAAACTAGAATACAAATTATTATATTCTTAGAGTGCAACAATTCCCCATTTAAATATCCTCCATTTCGTTGATAAAATGATGAATTTGCATAGAGGTCTGCATGAAAATAATGAATTACACCTTTTATTGCATTTCCATCCGCAAACGCCGAATATTAAAAACGATGCAAGACTTTTAAGTTTGACTCTAAACATCCAGGTTTCTTTCTAGATATCACAGTGTAATCACAGTTTGCTTAAGGTACATCCAGCAAGGTGTAAAAACAACGTCACTTGCCAAGCAACGCGACGATAAAAATTCTTGATTCAGTCGGTTGCATCGCACCGTTCCTTTGTACCATTGTTTTTCCATCCACGAATCGTTGCCGATCTGTTTGGCTGGATTCCTGATGCTTTTTATCTAGGAACGTGTGAAAGGCCTGGTAAATTTGCAGAGTGAGGAATCGAAGCGTCGGTTCAGCGTACTCCCCGAGACGACATCAGAATCTGGCTGTTGTCCAGCCTTTGAAGATTCAGCCGCATTGATTTTGTTAAAAACACCACAAATTGTTCGCCCTTTGTCTGGACGACGTACAACTGGGTCAACTGGCAGTCTAAATCGTTCCATGGTATCTCGCTACCAAAAAAGTACTCGCTTGTAAATCGAGAGAAGCTTAGAGAATTCGTTTAATAATAATTAAATATACTTTACGATGCTTGCAGATCTTTACACGGAGGAAATCAAATTTGCATTTTTCATTAACTCATTGCGCTACGATTATTTTATTACTTGTATGTTACTTCAATAAAAATCTTGCAATCCCATCAAATTTAAACACTTTTCCGTAATGTTTTGCATACATATTCTATACGTTGTAAATATATTATATAATAAATACATTTCTTAAGAGTTGAACAAGAAACAAAGGTCACCGCAATGTCTTTTAGTTACATTTGTAAATAAATGCGTAAAGCTCATTAAAAAAATATATTATAATACTTTCATTCCTGTGTGGAGCTGTAGAGAGGGGATAGAATAGAAAAAAGGAAGGGTGTTGCGTTTCGTCCTGGACCTGTTACTGGACTAATCAGTAAGGCTACCTAACAGGCCCTGCCTTAGACACTGGGATATTGGAAGGAAGGTTGAAGGCGGTATATATATGGACGAGATAGTTGGAGCGAGTGCTTTCGAGAAAGTTCTATTTCGTATGTTGCTCTAGTGGTAGGTGCAGGAGAGCCGCCACACCTGTATGCTTCTTGCTTAATTTTTAAGAAATGTATTCATTATCCGGTAATTAGGTGTGGGCATAGCGATTTGTCGAGTTACTCCGCACTCTTTGAAAATAAGAGGATCGCCTTTTTAACCATCTACAATGCGATAAATTTTAAATATCAGGAAATGAAAACTGCTATATTATTTTTTATCGTGGTAAAGTATGCAGGCATTCTTTTCCTTTTTCGTGCAACTGCTCCACTTGCAGCCAAAGTACGTAGACGTAGAATATTGGAATGCAGACACTGTTGACACGATTTAGTTTGAAAAGCGGCGTGTGAAATATGCACGTTGTATACTAGGAAAAACGTTTCAAAGCTTTCACCGAAATTTTTTAATTTTGATCTATACGAAAAGGATCTGCTTCGCGTTGCTTCTGCTGATATCTTCGTTATCAACAGACTGCGGATGTTTATGCATTCGCAGGAAAATGAAGTATGAAAAATGGTGTAGAATGTACAAACGAAATGTACAAACATAAGTAAAGTATTCAACGTGAAGAAAATATTACATTTAGATGATGCAGCTACCATCTAATGCAAGCATTTTCAATGCACAGAACAACTTTAAATACCCCTAGTGGACTAGTAGTATAAGCACGAATATAGTCGGACATATACCTTAATAGAACGAATTAACAGACACCAACTTGCAGCATATTTTATTTATTTATTATTTATTATTTATTTGTATTTATAGCACATAATCCTCACTTTCCGGCTTAGCATGACTTCCGGTTACAACTTCCATCTTAAACTATCCAGATCTAACCATATCAACCTATCACGTTTCGCATCTTATAGTACAAAAATGGTGTACCTTTATAAAAGCGTATTTTATTAAATATCGCGATGATATCAATTGTTCTCTGAAAATAACGAGAGCAGATGAATATTTGAATCAACAACTATGTGCCACCATCGTTTTGCCTCAGAACGATACAATATCCGTGCGATAACGTTCCAGCAGCGAAACGATTCAACCAGAATGTTGTTGATGCCTTCCCGAAAATCAACTAGGGTATAGCATTGATAACGCCAGGAACGCAAAGTGCGAGAGATACTCAAACGTAATGCAAACAGTATAAAGACGATTCGAGACAGAACTCGATGTGCGAATTGCGAATAACCGACTTGATATTGCGACTATAAATATGGCGATATCTAAGGTACCGGTTCTATGCCGACGTAATACCAAACGGTACGAAATGTGTTGAAAATTTAATAGTAGTCATGGAAACTTAACCCTTTGAACGCTGATCATATGAAATTTTAAAAAGTGGGGACAACAGCAGGATTAATTTTGCCGGCGGAGCTTCTGACGATTTTTTGTCGATTTCATAAAAGTGTTTATTAATGACATTATAAAGTAATATGAAACGATGAATGTATGTATATTTGACATAAAATTATATTGAATATATGTCAATACATTGTTGAGTACATAATATATTCAGATTGTCTAACATAATATATAGCTCTTGACGAATTTTTGTCAATGAAGAAAAATATCTATTATTTTAATACTGATCTCAACGGTTTTAACATAGCGGTCATTCGAAAAGTGCATAAGGGTTAAATAGTGGGTACTTTTTTTAGGAGGGAAGTGGATTTTTTAATACAGATATTTAATAGTGTACAACGGTAAAAAGGGGTGTTTTAATACGATAGACTAACAATCAGTATAAACGTAGCATGATAATATAGAAAAAGTTTAATTCTGAATTATCGTGGGTAGAAAAGTACGGGATTGTATCGCTGAGTCGAGAAATTCTCGTCAGAGGGTAGCTATACCGGCGGAAGGGTAGTTACCCCCGACAAGTAAATTCACCTAATCTGAAATATCAATTTTCGATAAAATCGACAATCTTCTGAAAACGAAAAATTATCTTCTGTTATACATATCTATAAATTCCCTAAATTTGATATGAGACTGCGTTTCGAGGCTAATTTTGAGATACTTCCTTATCACAAAGAGAAATTACTTACTATTGCGTGTCTTCTTAACACAAAATTGTTTTAACCTTTTTTTCGATACTGATGAAGAATTTAAATTTTGTATTTAATTCGAATTTGAATACGCTAATTTTACCAGCTTCGTTCACAACTATGTAATCCCTAAACCTACCTAGATTATAAAGGATCTTTCAATACCACTGATTTTTCATACAGTTGATAGTTCAGAACGTCTATCTTGTATTTCGTCTATGGGTTTAGTAAAATACTAACCTATGCTTAACATATTATGGTATATGTTCTTTCTCTATGGTATTAGATTCTTTGTAATCATCCGCAGAGAAATTACCATCAAGTCTGAAAACTTCGTAGCTTTTCTATATGATGGAGCTACAGTTGCTGCTATTGTCTCAAAACATTTAGAAGCTTTTAATAATGATAATTGAGGCACTCGAATACAAATAGATATAAATTACCTTTTTCTGATATTAACCCTTTAACAGTGGAATACTTATTTGCATATTGAAGTATCGATCCATTGTACAACATATAGCTAAGTTACTATTTGCTTTTTCCGTTTTCGTGTGTATCTTAAAAGCTGATGAATTTCATTGGTGCATAACTCCGTTTAATTTTCTAAGTTCTTGCGTGTTATACAATCCCTGTTAACAAGGTTTAAAAGGGATTAACTCATTAAAGACCTAGGTGCTTCGAGGGAACATTTCATTTACAACATTTGTTAGTGAATTTACATTGTTGGATTCTACTTTCTAACATTTCAATTGCGAAGGGAAATTTTAACGATTTGTGTAATATTTCTATTTTCATCCGCGTATGAATAATAATTGTTAACCAACTCAATTTCTTGGCTTTAAGGGCTGAAATTAATAAACTATCTATCTTTCCTTTCATTATCAAAATTCTAGCCGCAGTGAGCTCAGAAAATTCCTCTCCAAAAAAACACCGCCCTTATTTTCTATAACAACTCGTCCGATCCACGTTCGCCATCGCTCACAAATAATCTACTTTGACCCTTGTTCGTTCACGGAATCTATTATATTTCCGCTGAAACGGAGAGAACACAAGCGGACTAGTCGAATAAATACGCGTCGTTTGTAATCCGACCGCTTGGAATTATCAAGGCAAATGATGTTTTCGCGTAGGAACGTTGCATCTAATTAATCGTTCGGCGGCTTGGTGGCCGTCGCGCAAATAGTCGCAGTTCGGATCGCAACGCGTGTTTTGCGGCCTGGTGCAGGTCAGACCGCGAGCGTTTTGAAAAGCGGCCAGATAATGCCTTTAAAACTTAATTAGGCCGTGATTCATCGCAACGCCCCGACGTTACCGTGTTTTCACTTTCAATTGGGGTTGTTTACGTTGGCGGAGGAGCACGCGTGTATCGTCCACCGGAACAAAGGGAAATTTCGATCGATCGTGGTCATGCGGACGCGCTCCGAGAACTAGAGATGGGATCAGGCTCTATGTACAGTCACAAATCCGAGTCAATTTCAATGCAAATGTTTTGTGTTTCACGGAATTCGAATGCTACTCGTAAAAAGTGATGCTTTTTGCTATGTATTTGCGAAGGATTGAAGATGGACGGATCTGGTTCGAACGTCAAAACACGTATTAAATCGTGTAACGTGAAATGCTATGGATTTTTCAAACAGAAACACGGAGGTAGCTTTACTATTAAATTCAAATAAATATATTGTTCATCAAAATATGTGCCACTTAATTGGATAACTTTTCACCTGTAGGATTTCAGCAGAGGAAATTTTTTGAAGAAATTATGATGTTTAAGGAACACAGAGTTTGTATGAAAATCTTTTAAACAACAATCGCATAATGAAATGTCTCATTTTGCATCCAGTGTTCTAAATTCTCAAAAGAATAGTTTTTGATATAAATAGTATCAATTTGCCCATTGGTTTTTTCAACCATCAGCTGCATTCTTTTAGACAGCATTTAAGGTGTGTAATATAGAATTGTTGTATTATTATAGATTTCACCCCGTAAGTTTGCTATTATTTGATCTCATGTTACTTACTATAACTTTCTATATCTTTTTAAGTATGCTACGGACAATTCTTAACAGAATTTTTATTAACATTAACAAGTATTACAAATTTCTTAACTTCTTTTGTTCTTTAGATAGTTTTAAATAAAACGTTCAGCGTCTATTCTTCTTATAATCATTGTAATCTTATACTACTATGTTTATTCCTCTATATTCTCATACTGAATGGTCTACAACCCCTTAATAAATTATTATTATTATTATTATCTCTCGCAAAGACGTAGATCTGTTCTCTGGATGAGGTGTTCATGAATAATTATGGTTTGTCTAGATCTCAGTCTATTTGGCTAATTTCATTATATAAAATTGTTTCACATCTTTTCCAGACTTGTGCAAAATTAATTCAGTGTGACTCATAGTATGTTTCTTGTAGGTGCAAAAAGTAGACGATTCTGATCATTTTTAATGATTTCTAATACAATTATATTAGGAATATATAATATAATTTTTCGCACCAAATTTTTAACTCTCCAACAGTAATTAACCAAAAATTGTATCAACATTAAATTGACAATGAAATCTAAGAATCTTTCAACTTTCAGCACATAACTATTTATAGGATTGGATTCATCAGTTTGAAAATGATTGAAATCCAGCATTTTATGATACACGGTCTAATAGTTATACACATTTCGAATTTACTTCGTTTAGGTACGAATTTACCTAACAGTGTCTACTGTTCTTTTGTTTGAAATGCAAACTGTTCAAATCCATTTGCAATACACTTCATCCTATCTCTATAGGAGAACATTGTGGATCGAGAATCCTTTGCTGGGAAATTACGAGAACTCGATTGGCATTCGTCGATTGCATTGATCATGGAAAAAATGAGCTACTGAATGCTCCTATTGAAAACTACTTTGTTCGATAGGAACTGATGCGTCATTTATGGTGATTCAATAGGAAGGGATACTAAGGAAGAAAAAGAGATACAGTAGTCAATTATGTGGATTTAGAATGCGAGCGGTGGAATAAATGGGTAAGTTTTAGAATAGCTTCAGCATTCTAAGCCGGTGCTTCATTAACGAACACATAGTTTCTTAACCCGTTAAGTGCTATCATCGTACATATACGATCGATTTCGATTAAGCCACGCGGAGTTTGGACATTAAATAATTAATGGAAAACATTAAGTAATCTAAACCACTTTAAGTATATGTATTGGTGATTATGAGTGTCCAATATTCCTGGAACGTTTTTTAAACATCAAAAGTTTTACCAGAGAGCAACTTTTTGGTTACCAAAAGGAGTGGAAAAAGATGATCGATAAGAATAGCACATATCTGGTTAACTAAACTCATTTCTGAACTTACATATAAATGATTTTAAGAAGACTAACAAAACGGGACGAATATATCATACAGCCTAATATTTAGTTGCTATTATAAGTGAATAACATAAATGACTTGAGGCTGTTGTATAATTCTGTACGCTTCGAAACACATTTCAAAACACAAACCAACATTATGGTTCCATTTTCCCCGTCCACATTTTTCCTACCATGGAAAAAAACTCGTTTATTACGAGGGTTGTCTTTTTTTCCCGTGGAAATACGACAGAGCGATAAATTATCGGGCCACATCCATCCGTCCATTTTGTCTTTAGCGATCGTCGAGGATTGGCGTCGTGGAGCGGCGGCGGACCGACGAGAGGCAATTGACGTTTTCATCAAAAACGATGACAGACGGCGCTTCGTCGCCAATTTTCGCCGGAGTTCAATCGAAAATTCCGTATAAAATCATTGTCCGGTTTAATTGTTTTCGTTAATGGCGCAGCAATCGCAACGAACGCTGCTATGCAATAACAAATTTGGCGTCGACGACAGGAAAATTTTGTTCCCGTTACTTGTGTACGAACAACAGATGTTACGATTTTACTCTCTCAGCCACGAGTCTATTTATTCTACGAACTATTCATTTTTTAATCGATGAATATTTGGCAAACACTGAACTACTGCAATCAATCAAAAAACAAACTATACCACTGTGCTGTGTCAGGCTTTTTAACAATAGAATTACTAACAGTTAAAATGCAGTTGTTTATATCAGAGGAATTAAAGTAATAGATATTCGAACAAATATACAGGCTGAATTAACAACTGTTATCTAAAATAATTGTTTACTGTCTTGAGTCTAAAACAGTTATTTAATGCTTTTATAAAAAAGAAACGTTTTATACAAATTGCAGTATGTTTGATGGAGTTCGTCGCATAAATACACGTTGATTTTTGTGAGTCTTAACACGTACACTGTCTCATGTATCATATGTGAGACATACAATCAGTAATAAAGGAATTTTATTAAAATAAAGTTCGCCGAAATTGGTTACTGTCTACTGCTCTATAACTACGATATAACAATCACGATAAATTGTGTTTGTATAGCAAACGAAAAGCACGATGTTTATGTTAAGGATTTTGCTTCATTGTTAAATATACAAATGGCGACTACGATAAATGTCTGAACAGTGAACGTGTTAAATTTTCTAAGATATCATGGAGTTCCTTTCTGTCAAGACGCGTTATGTCAGCATAATGCAATAGAAATAAATCTTTATTCATCCCCTTTATGTAAAATTACAGCATTACAAAAATACATCGGTGTAGATCTATATAATTTTTACGAGAAACTGTAAACAACTCATTTTGACCTCTTTGGTAATTCTAGTATTAACCAATTTTGACGAATTCAGTATCGAGAGGGTTAATAATGTCTCTCCGAATATTGCATTACTTTATGCAGTTCGAATTTTATTTCTATATCCGGTTATTGCATTTCTATGTAAATAAATAATCAGCTAAAACAATTCTATTATCAACTGGTTCAGTTGTTTACGTGGTCGAATGGTGCTGAATTATGGAAAGCATAAATTGCTTCATTTCACAGTGGTAATAATTTTATCCCGCGTCTACGAATTTTTCATGACAAAATTTATCATCGAAATATCTCTCTTTTATTCTTCCTTTGGAACGAATGCAATAATTGAAATCCTTTGTGGAGGAAATACTTTTTCAGTTGTGAAAATAGTTGTGAGGTACATACATTGCACGCGTGTACATTTATCACGTGAAATTGCTGTAGTTTACTACTACATTGGGTATATTTTTTAGACAAATACGTATATGACGGATCAGATGTGTCTTGCTGCGACGTATTAAAAGTCCAATGTGCCAGTGTCACTTCAAAACGTTCACATAGATGTCTCGTTGAAAAAGAGCAATAAAAAAAAAATGAATAAACGGCAACGTGAAACGATGCTTTCTATGAATAGAGATAACTTTAAATCATACTATTTCCCTCGATATTGTATCTGAAATTCTATAAGGAAATTTTATCATGCGAGTATACCATCGAGCAACATTTGTGCGAGACAATGAAAAATAATACATAATTCTACTTATAGCTCTGCTCGAAAACGAACATTTGCCTATTTCCGACGGATATAATTTAATTACAACATTCGCGGTGAAAAGTTGAAGTGATTTCATTCTTCATCATTATTACAAATGAATTTTCAAACATGTGAATTTCCGAGCCCTTAGATTTCTAAGCGTTCGAATTTCCAAGTGTTTGAATTACTAAGCATTTGGATTCCCGAGCATTCGAATTCCTATGCCTCTA
Organism: Eucera pruinosa; assembly: GCA_028830335.1. Lineage (NCBI taxonomy): Eukaryota > Metazoa > Arthropoda > Insecta > Hymenoptera > Apidae > Eucera > Eucera pruinosa. The sequence continues at coordinate 15,060,163 of JAMYCR010000001.1, forward strand.
GATTCCTAAGCATTCGAATTTCCAAGCGTTTGAACTTCAAAGCCTTTACATTTCTAAGCATTCGAATTCCCAAGCATTAGAACTTCCAAACTTTTGGATTCCCACACATTCGAATTTCTAAGCCTTTATTAACCACCTTAAGTCTTTCTAAGTCTTTCTATTAATCACCTTAAACCTAGATCTATCGTATAGCTATGCACATATACGTATATATAAAGAAATCTACATGCGTATATGCACCTCCCTTTGCCTTACATCTTTTTCGACTTGCGTCCGCTACTCTAGAACCAATTAAACGTAAGTACAAGTTACGACTGTATACCTAATTAATTAAGTGTGTAGGTTCCATGGGAATGTCGTTTTATTGTTGCAAATATTGCGCCTCCGCAAAGTTCTCAATGTCCATGAGAACGCATGTGCAGACGCACGTGCCCGGATGTCCGATGGTTATGGCGGGCATACACGTAAACGTAGCTAGCTATACGGCCCATATGGGGCACTGCGACTGACAGGGAAATACTGCGGGTGCTAACTACTGCCTTTTGCTCTAAGTTATAGCGGTGCACATGAATTCGCGTTCTGCCATTCCCCGTATGCTCCTGCATTCGCTAATTTCATCTTTTTCATACCCCTGTTTGTTTCTCCTGCGCGATTTCATTCGTCATTCACCACTCCATGGACGTTAAAAATTATTTCAAGTAGTACAAATACCTTCACATCCTTTGCTAATTTGACACGTTATCCAGAATTCCGTGTAGTTGCTAAGTTGATGCACGTGAAATGTTATTCCAAAGCGAAAAGGTTAAACGTAAGTAAATTCTTCAAAACGCTATACATACACGAGCCGTTTATTCCGAGAATGGCTTAAGTTCATTTATTTCTAAATTGAGATATTTAAGGGCTTGCGTCTGAATTAATTTGAAGACATTGGTAACTGATAGGTTACTAGCGATAACATGGTAGTATAATATTTTTGTGTTTCTAAAAGTGCGGTATTCAATAAGCCAATCACATTATTTATTAATTATCATTATTTAAAAAGTGAGACGTTGTTCGTGCCCATACGCGGACTTAAGCCACATTCAAAATAAACTGCTCACTATATTTAGGTAAATAATTTTTATATGATCTTGTATAATTTTTCCCAACAATTAACTAGTTTCATTATTACATACAGTGACTTATGAAATTGATCAAATGGTAACATCGTTATGAGATTATTTTATGAATAGTTTTCTTAGTATAATTAGGTCTCGAACAAAGTTAATGTAAGAACCCAAATTGCGCATTAAATATGCGTACTAAATTTTATAGTTAGAGACTAAATAGAAAGTACATTCAGTGAAAAATCTGCAATTTTAGGATTGTCCGATCTTCCTCCTAATTATTACATCTACTAATATATCTACTGAATATCTACTTATTATATCTACTTATATCTACTAATTATTGGTGTTAACTTTTGTAAATCAATGTTCATCTATTTCTCTATTTATATAATCTTCTTGAAATTCTACTTTCAATGAATTTTATGGTATATTTGCTAAATTTTTACTTCCGCAAAGAATTGCTTAAATATTCCGATTGTTCATTATGCCAAATGCTAAACTGTTCACAATTTTATTATAATACATGCATATATATATATATTACATCTAATTTCTTCTTCTTTAATATGGTTCATTACAATGAACCGTTTTACAAAATTAAATGTATCCATTCGTTAATGTCAAAACTACCGAAAAAAGACATTTCATATGCACCAATTTAATACTTTTATCAAAGTATTCTAATTGGTTCCAAGTCATAAATACTTCTATGGTGAATGCCATTATTATAATCTTCTTTTCACAAACAGTGCTACGTTTAAGCTCCTATATCAGAGAAAATATTCCATAATAGTCACGAATCACGAAAATGCTGAAAATCTGTAGGGAAACATTATCCTTCGTCGCAATTCGCTTTTCGACTCTTTAATTCCATTAAAACATTTCTATAATATATGCCAGCATTCTCATTACCATAACAAAACTTCCCTACGCTATTTTCCGTGTCCGAACTCCAAATGCGTGCGCGCGCGACAGAGAAAGAGAGAAGCTGCTTAAAGGGGGGGAAAAAAAAAGAAAACGAAAACGAGAGCTAACTTTTGCGGTGCACCCTAGAGACAACCGACGGTTATTTGGGAGTCCGATTTATGTAACGGGAGAACGGCTTGAAATTTTAATTCTATTCCATTCCAGGCCTGCGGTCTGGGTGCAGCGCGACATAATTTAGACGGCGGAACGTTATTTACAGAATGACGCGGCCCAGTCGCGAAAATACGAGCTTATACATATACACATACGTCGTCGGTCACGGATATCGTTGAATGTCAAAAACCTCGCGATTCGCCTCGGTTTCGACCCGCGTGACGTATTACGTGTTCCAGACACGCGTTTGCACATGTACGCCTAACGATGACGATAAGTTTGCTGCGTACTTGCCGGCGATATTCACGCGTCGCGTCGTCGCAAAAATGTCCTTGTTTTCACCAGTTTTATGCATTAGGAAAAGAACTGGTGCCGTAACAAACTCCTTAAGGAAAATTGGAATGATGTCTGGAAGTTATATCTAGGAATACACATATTCATAATATAAGGAACAATATATGCGAAATCTGTCCAGCGTTGTTATTCAACGGAAAGCTTCAAGTAATGCTCACAAGATTGAGAATTGGCCACGCAAAAACTTATCTCGTTACTTCTTACGCAAGAAAGAGAATAAATCCGTGTGCACTAATTGTAATACTAACGCTACAATGGATCATATTGTCACGTCATCCGAGAAATATGAACGAGAAAGGAACTTGTATCAAATAAATGGATGCCTTGAAGAAACGCTCAAGGACGAAGAGTCGTGCTTTAATGTTGTAAATTTCTTGAGGCATATTAATTTACTGAATTGTATTTAATAATTTTGTAATCTATATAAATATAAATAGTAATCTACTTCAAATCTTTATATTTTTTATATGGAGTTTGTCCTTCTCTGCAGATTTAAATTTCCCATAAATGCACAACGATCCGTAGTCTAATTATTACATGTTATTAAAATGATTATTCAGGAATATTATACATTACCGTTGTAAAATTTTGTATACTTTTGCTACGTGTAAATCTTCTGTGATTTGCAATCGTTAAGGATGCGTTATAACTGAATTAATTATTTATTGAATCGACAATGAGAAACGATGTCTGATAATCTGTTGAATGGTAAACAGTGATTTAAATGGACCTCAGTAAGTGTGCAGCTGCTTAAATATTTAAGTAGGGAATAGGAGGGAAGTTTGCTGATCAAAGGAATCGAATTAAAACATTATCGATGTTGGTAATGGAATTTCGAAGTAGTTTCTATTTTAAGTTCGAGTAGAATTGCTCCTATTATGAAATTGAATGAAGTTAAACACTTTCTAGTTCTTCCTGTCCTCATTTTAGGATTTACTAAATATTGTTATCGTCGTCTATAAATGAAAATGAACGTTTACAAGGTTTCCTCCCAATCGTGTTCCCTTTTTGTTAAAATAGTTCATTTAGTAATTTGGAGAAAAATATGATAAAAGTTCCTTTCTTGTTTGCTCTTTCCGCTAAAGGATCTTTTTCCACAAACTTCAGGTATGCTTTTAGAGAAAACACAAAGACCGTATAACTCGGTTGAAAAGAAAATTATTATAAAATTCAGAAATTAAGTCCCTCAAAAATATGAAATTATTAAAAAATCTGTGTAGCCGGTAAATATTAATACATTTTGCTAAGTGATAAACATATTCCATTATTTTCTTAGACGAAGGAATAATTACCCTCTTCCTTTCATCTCATTTTCATGTTTCCACTTAATATCCGCCCATTGTTAACCTTTTCGACGTAAAGCTGATGTATCAAGCAACTTCAGCAAAATATAAACGCGTGCTTAATCGCAAAAATCTACGTACACTTCTAAATTTCAAATATTTAATATTTCGCATAAATAAAACTACAGCTTATATAATTTCACGAGCAATTTTATTCGTATAATCAATGATCCCTTTATAAAACGTCTTTTAGGAATCTTCCCCATTTGTAACTTTATATTTTATAAATTATGGACTTTTATGCCATTTTAATTATTCTAAAGTACATTTTGAGATACATATGTTAATATTTGACATTTAAACTGTGTAGTTATGTAGAGTTTTGTGACTGACTAGCAATTATTTTACGTTAAGCTGAGATTGGGCATAATTTATTATTTCGTCAGTTTTCTGTTTTATTGGACACGTTCGATTACGTAATAATTCACAGATATTCGCAACGCAGTAATATACGGCCACCGTTACATTGAGCTATGCAAATGGTGCGCAGCTCGTTATTCTTACGATTATTCTTATATGAGGACGCATTGCTGTGTCACGGTGATGCATTGCACTGCATTTTGGTCAACGTGTTCTTTGCTTCACAAATCATTTAATGTTTCTTGCAACTAGGTATAACGTTGGACATTGTTCTGCTCAAGATATTTAAAATTCAAAGGTATGATACCACAAATTATCGGGTTAACTGAAGACTTATTAAGATTGTGGTTAAATTGAGACTTTTAACTTACGACTAATTAATTGAACAAAATTAGATGTACAAGTTAATTCAATGATTTTACGTTTAATTGGTCGACTAAAAATCTTCACAATATTTGATGTGCAATACATATAATATAAAACATTGTAGATATAGAAAATATGTAAATGCGAAATTTTATTGATTTTATTGAAAAAAAGCACCGAATTAATTCCTACATTTGATATAAGTAATATGTACTGTTTTTCTACTTACTACTCTTGAGTTTTTTTTAATTAAAGGTTGACAACTTTTAGAAAAGAGATATTGAAGAATTTATAGACTAATGAAAAAATATAGTTACCAATGGAAAACAGTGTTAAACATATCGAAAAATAATGTCGTTTTTTCTCAATAAATCTCAAGACTTTCGAAACACATATGAATAGACTGCAGATTTTTATGCATTTGTGTAAAACTTAAATATGCAAATAATTAGGGAAGAATGCACAAAATAAAGAATATAAAAGATATCCAAAGTAAAATACATATTATTTTATTTAGAGGGTGAAACAACCCTCTATTCAGATACCATTTTTTTAATTTTGTTAATAAAAATAGGAATTTGCATAAAAGTCAGCAGTTTACATATAAATGTATTGATTAATGAAAAGACTGCGAATGTTTACTCAAACTTTAAAGAGTGACTTCATACCCTAAATACGAATTTTAACAGCAAAAAGGGATAGGTATATACGTTTTATATTTTCCAAGTCTCTAGTTGCAATTTTAATAAAATTTTAATAAAATCTAAACGTATGACTTAGATGAACTCCCCTGCTATTGAATCGACGAATAAAAATATTTATGAACAAATATACTTTGTTGGAAATTTTATTCTATTCGCTTGATTTTTTTGAAAGAAAGACACCATCTATTTGAATCTGTGCATAGGGAAAATACCCGGGGAACTACCTTGTTAAAATTCGATGGGTTCTTTCTTAAATTGGAGCTAACTCTTCAAACTTGTTCATCGTTAAAGCAATTTGATTGTTCCTCTCCTTTTTTGTCCACAATCTACTGATTGTGAGTCGAAACTTCTTTAAATTCCTAACTCCAGTAATATTTTATTTAACATTAACAATACGAAATTGCTTCTAAAATAATGTACCAAATTGTAACTTTGTAAATGCAGTGATTCACGAAATTGATCGAGTAATACCACTGTTATAATTTTTATATGGCTGTATATAGTTTTCTTAGGATTATCAGGTCTCGAACAAAAACAGTATAAGAAATCACATTGTACGCTAAGTGCGTCTCCAAAATTGTATAGTTATCGATTAAACTTTCGTAATATAATTAAATATATAGGGGACATTAAGTGTGTCCCCAAAATTGCATAGTTAGCTATTAAACTTTCGTAATATAATTAAATATATAGGGGACATTAAGTGCATTCCCAAAATTGTATAGTTAGCAATTAAACTTTCGTTATATAATTAAATGTATATTATACAATTAAATAGAATTAAATTGATCCATTAAAATATAATGAATAGAAATATTCGATCAATTTCATGAGTCACTGTATTTTGATCAGTTGAGAAGCTACTGAGATCTTTAAAAATACTTGTAATACAAATACTGTGGTGCATTTTGACAAAAGCGTGATTACGTTTTACGTTTAATATCATTTTCATTATTTCAATTGAGAATAATTTAACTATTTTAAAATGTTCCGAAATATAAGCACCAATTATTTTCAGTTTACTTCAATGTTGCGGATAATCAACATTTCCATCGAAAGCGATTACATTATAATAATTGTATCCGGACAAACATGTACAATAATTATACTGTAACATATATTACGTGGCTCGTAACGAAACTTACAAATTATGTACAGTACAATAAAATCAGTTACAATAAAATCAGAGATGGGCAAAATTTTATTCGTAAATCCTATGACGAATAAAAATACAAATAAAAAGTAGATTTATTCAAATGATTAATACAAAATTATTCGAATAAATCATCGTTATTTAGTCCAATGATTTATTCGAATAAATCGTTGTTTTTTATTCGTATAAATAGAGAATAATTTGTTACGGATAGTAGATCATTGTTCTGTGAATAAAATATCTGACTAAACAGAATTTATTCTTTTATTTGGATAATCATTTTAGATAAATATTTATTCGAAACGATACAAATATTGCCCAACTCTGAATAAAATACAGTATAGCTTTTAATAAACTTAAATTTTAATTCCACCTGTAATTTTAATTTACAAGATTGAGTATCTTTAGCCAAATATTAATCGTGTATAATATTTAATGTTTCGCATTTTACACAGCGTAAAATAGTACATATTTAGCGCAACATTAAATAGTTTTCGAAACATTTGTAAGGCAAGGGGTTAACGCTAACAAAATCCTAATAATCCAATAACAAAATATTCGCGAAGAACTAATATTAAAATTCGAATAAAATGTAATGAAGTAATAAAAGAATGACAGCGAAGACAAGCGGAAATTTCAGTAAGAGAAAGCAATAAAAATATTTTCCTCGCTTCTTCTGTCAGGAATAAAAAGGAGAGCAATGAAGTACCGTGTCAACGTTGAACGCCAATTCCCAGAAGCCCTTCACACGAACGTTTTTCTTCTTTACGTGTAATACAGTGGACGGAATCAAAAGCTGCGACGGGAACGGCAACGAGCTTATTCACGGGAGACTAAACTATTCCCGTAGGCTGATGACATGCGTTACAATTAATCAAGCAAAAACTGTCAACTGCCATGTCCCAGTGTATACGTCAGCCGGGTGGCAAACTATCGACCGTAAACAATGCCTAATGCTACGACTGGTGCAACCGGCAAAATTAGATCGCCCCTATGGGATTATCTCATTATTAGAATACGGATCTTTATGCAAACCTATATCCTATTAATATAATTAATCTTTGTCCGATAAAGTGAAACTAAAGCTGAAATAAAATTAACACTGCGTTGCAAATAGAACCTATTTCTAACACCTTCAGTGCTATGATCGCATATGTATATGCAATCAATTTTACATGTGATACAAAAACTAACGTCGATATTTTGTATGGTCGGAACATGTAACCCTTTTTCAGTTTCTTTCGAGTAACCTATTATTTTCTAGTACCAATCCCCCCCCCCCCTATAAAATTCATTTATACATTCTCTAACGCTTTATTATGCATCAATGACGTTAAATCTGTAAAATTCCGTCGTAATACGGTACAACGAATACTTTGCTTTTGAAATTGAATTGAAGGTATGTATCGTACATTGAATCTCATACAGTATAATCTTGCAAGAATAGAATGTGTTAATTAAGCTCTTCGATAAGTTTTTGACTTCAAAAGTAATTACGTGAAAATTTAACTCTCACAATCCTGTCATCGACGAAATTTCATCCCGAGCAAATTTTCTTTTATTTTGTTTTAAAAAAAGTTGAAACCGGGATTCCAGATTCGGGGAAAAAATTCTGATCTCGTTTCGATTTTATATTTTCATGAAAATCATAAAAAAATCGTGAAAATATTCACTAACACGAATACCGAAATGGCGTTTGAAATCTCGAAATTCTCGTAAGTACCGAAAGTGCTGAAAGTGTCGGAAATCGCCGATATTTTCAGGAATTCCGGATATTTTCGTCCCAAGAAAAGTTTTCATCCGAATCGGGATCCCACACACCCATTATTAGTATTCGATTACTGTTGACTTAAATGTAAGCTTGGCCCTTTCGCTACAGCACGTTAAAATCGAAACGCGTTTCAGACACATTAGTTACAGTAGTTTTTCTTAATTTAGAAACCGCATGCGTGCAAATATTTAGGTATTTGGTATTATTAACTAAAATCTAAAATAAACTAATAATACCAGAAATTCTACTACGATTAACAAGAAAATGTTGGCATATTTTAACAAATGATTATCCATGTTTTCAAGACGTACATATATGTTCTTCGTAGCGAAAGGGTTAAATGCCTTGGAAGGCCAAGTTCATATTATTTACAACGGCAAATTAATGAAGCAGTTATATTACTAGTAATTATGTTAGCGACTAATAACATTTCATAGCATAATAAGTGGTTAAGAAGGGGCATATATGCAAGGCAGACAAGAATCTGACTTCGGTAATAATAGCTGTCGTAAAGTTACCTCGGAACCGTTTACGATGATTGAACCCGTGGTCGTATAACTTCTATCAATCCACGTGGCAATTCAACTGACTTAAACCAATGCATTACGCTACGTTCGACGTCAAACGGGTTAAATATTAGATGTACCGATGAGTAATGCACCTTTCTTGATAAATTCTATATTTTTTTTTAACAATATCAAGTACTTGATTTCTGTTGATTAAAACTGTGTAAACTTTCTTAATTACGTATTAGAATACAGATATACGACTTACGTATTTTCCTTTGTTCCCAAACGAAGCTTCTTCTGCATTTTTCTTTCTGTAGCACACGTTGTCAGCCAACTTCTACTACGACACACTTTCACTATAATTATTATCACGAACAGCAATAACCCCTTGCCTTACGATTTTTTCAATATCTACACTCGTTAACGAAACCAATTCGCCGCTCCAACATTGCGTGAAATACAAAATATTAAAGTATTATAGGGTAAGAGCATCTATTATATTAACTTGTAAAAATCTAAACGATGTCCAAAGAGTTAAACCGAACTTTAACATAATTATTGCGTGTATTCGTATGAGAATACTAAAGTATTGTACGTTACACGTGTCTATTATTCTAATTTTTAGATATCTAATTGAAATCCAAGGAGTTAAACCGAACTTCAATATAATTACTGCGTATATTTGTCCTAGTTGAGACCATAGCGCCCGCCACGAGTACGGTTCGTGGTTTTAAGACAAGGGGTTAGCTTGTTAAAGATTTATAAAATTTAGAATAGCGTACGACGCGTGTTACTTATACGAATTGCCAAAGGCTACTGCGTAGCTTACCGTTACGACGTATCACGTAGCGTTTATAAAAACTTTCATTTCACGGTCATACTTGTGTAAACACGCTATTTTCATATGGAGACTTGTTTGGGGTGCCTGACTCGACTCGAGCCGACTTGACCCGACTTTAAACGATTCGCGACGAACATCGGGTATTTAAGATTTCGAATTCTACCCGTGGTCACTTCTTTAATTTTCTCGTATTCTATAATAATTATTCCTACTTTTTGACAAATACAAATACTATATGATATAAATATCATATGATTGCACAATATTTGATAGATGTTAATATGTTTCATTATTGTTAGATATGTAAAATTCCGGACTAAACAGAAGTGTTAGATTCTCTTTAGAATCTATTTATTTATTTACTGCCTGTTGTTATTTATATTTACTTATTTATTTATTTGTTTAATAGAAAGAGCAGGTAGGTATACTCAATTTCTACAAAGAACGATTTTATCGTTATATTAGATAGATATTAGATTTCAGGTTCTCGCATTTCCCTAGCTTTGTGCTATTCTATACTAATTACTTTTGGTTTTTAGCAAATATAAACATTATATAATATGATGCATATGATACAAATATTGTACGGTTGGGTAATATTTGATAGATATTAACATGCTTTACTATTATTAAAAGTGTAAAATGCCAAGACTAAAAAGAAGTGTTCGAATCTCTTTAGAATCTATCTATTGATCTACTGTCTATTGTCATTTATATTTATTTACTTATTTAATAGAGGAACGAACGAATATGCCCAATTTAACACAGAAAGAATATTTAAAAAGCAACTTAATATAATGGTGAGATACAATAATTAGGAATAATAAAGAACTAATTCACGACTGAATTTTATCTGTTGAAAGAACAGATTTGTAGGTACAATGTTTGAACGCTGGGATCGATCCATTAAAAAAATCAATTCTGTTGGTAATCAAGTTAGCCAAGTTGCAAATTCTAGTTAATGGGTCATGGAACGATAGATTACTCCTGAAACAGTGAACGTGGAAAACGGAAGGGTTGCATGGTAGACAGGAGCAGACACTAAAGTTTACTAATTGTGAAAGTGTTGTCAATGAAATTGTTCATAATTTTAAAATTGCAATTTGGTTCATTAAACCTACTTTGAAATTGTCCCTGAACTTATATCAATTTAAAATCTCTGCCAATAATTTCTATTGCACTTTGGAACGAGAAAAACACCATTGTCCACGTGACACGAAGGAAAATGTCACGGTAAATGTCAGCGAGTCAGAATTATACATACGAATTGGTCGAAATGGAAGGCAGATACGGACACTAGAAAATGTGAAGTGCCATCGAGCGTAAATCAAATGATTCCCTTTACCCCAAACGAGTCGAGTTTCCCTTTGTCCCCGACTCGACATTTCCCTTCAACTTTCCATGCAACAGTCTCATGAAGTTCGCGTTCGTTGGATTCACAGCGAAGAGGCAAGCAGTATGGAAGTATGTATATATTCATTGTAGAAGTTGACCCTGAAGACAGAGCATTTAAATGATTGTTTATTTTAACCTTCGAAAGCTACGATCATAATTAACGTGAAACGTGAATATAATTAAGTGCTTTGTTTTGTTATTTAATATTAAATGAAATTGATGCTTCTTCATATGAACTGAACCTCATTAAGTTATTTCGCAAATTATCGGTAATATAAACAATACGTGTTTACAATAATAGCTGCGTAAATAATTGAAGATTATATACTTATCGCGTTATCACTGACATAAGAGTGACGAATAAAAAATCAAAATCAATTGTTCTTGCTTTGTACATCAATAATGAAGTGATCTAAGTTCGATTTCGGTAATTGAACATTGTACTGTAATTGAAAAGTATCCGGAAAGATAAGCTTGTAAATTATGCAGAAAGGGAAATAGAGATGAGTAAGTAACTATTAGCTTCTGTTTTATTAAGCTTTAGAACCGTGTTCTTAGGAGTTACAAGCAATGTGCAAATTACTGTACACATTAACCGTTGATTACATATTATTCACATGTATTACATATTACACTAATATGTATATGTAACACAAATTATAAAGAGAAACATAAACAAAACAAAAAATACATTACAAATTAAGCTTACATGAGGAAAGCAACATATAGCCTCTATGCATATATAACTTATATAACAAAACACTATTACAGATGTTTATCATAATTTTTAAGAAATTTGAAGATAATTCAGAGCGGTTGAACAAGAAGTTTCCATAAAGAAAATATAGCAGTGGACATTGCCATATAACATGATTAAGATTCTACTCAAGACAATTGCACTGACACTTCGAATCATGCATAATCTTAATTCCGGCAAATGAAGCAGCTAGCCAAGGAATGAAATGCCTAGAGAAGTTCTCGTATGCAAATCCCTGTTTATGGCTGAGGCTATAAACAACAGTAGTTACGGGTTAATGAAATAATCTGATTACTCCATTTTATATCCGACATGTGAATACTAGTTAGTAACAGCTCGCTACTCTTCAACTCATATACTTAGCCCCCTTTTCACAAGAATGTCGGAAGAATGGTGCGGGTTAAGATCTTATTCTACCGATGACTTCGTACGTGGAGATTGTTGCGTGACTTCCGGTACGAAATTTCGAAGAAGGCTGCTTGCCGGCTTTCCAAGCCGCAGATCTCTTAAAAGTTTGAGCACGTAGTGGGTAGCTAGAGGTTGCAGGGTGAGTTCTTGGTTCTGGGACTTATGCAATTTCTTGCCTAAGGATCGCGTCGCACCGGCACGATGAAACTACACCGAATTTCCGAGTGCATCTTAGGAGTTTTCGCGATATGCTGAAACACGCCATCAATACGGAAGATCTCTCTTCGCAGTTGACGCCGCGAGCCTATGCAAAATATTGTCCATAAAAACAAAAATTCCACTCGTAAATGTTTCATTCCTCTGAAAGTTGCATTGCCCGTCCACGTTTTTTACTACTTTTTAATTTGTTTCTATGTGGGAAGGTATTTATTTTGTACCTATAAACACTTGTTCGACTTTCCACGTTTAGTTTCCACGTTTGCTGTTCTACATATTACCTTTTTATTTAAGCACAGTTTTTACGTTTCAACGATATCTTCTTTTACTATTCTCTGTTGATAAACGTATATTATTTCAGAATCTGGATTAACAAGGAACATCGGTCTAATGAAACTTTGAGCGAAGCTACAGAATCAGGAAGCGAAGTAAAAAATTGCGTAATTTTATCGTCTGAAGCTATTCCTATCTCCGTCTGTACTCCAGTTTATCGAATTAACGGCTTTACTCATCTTCGGAATATAACCCCCCCCCCCCCCATACACGAACATTTGCAAATGAAGAACAAGAAAAGGCATATCCAATATTTTTTTATTATCTGCATTTAAAGTTTCAGTCGGACGATGCTAATTAATAAAAATTCTTTTATATTTCTCTCGAAACTAAGATACGCTTTGAAAAAATAAGAACACGAGTCAAAATTGCGTGAAACATAAGTCGAGGGCGATACTAGGATTAAGAAAAAAATAATTATCGAATGCTTCGTTAAAAAAAATTCGTCTTTAAAGATTTAAGTTTTACTAAATACTAACGGCTTTTCCGTAAAAAAAGTTAAACGCTTCGCATTTGCTTCGGAACAATTTGTCCCTGGCGATTATATGTTGAACAGTTACGAAATTTACGTTAACGAAAACGTGCGCACTCCGGTTTACCAATGGGTCAGAGTTTTTGCCTCCTTGTTATTCTACGTCACACAAGTTTTTCGTGCGCTCGTGACAATGGAAATGCAACGGCGACACGTGGAGCACAGTTGACAAATGAAAGCCAGGTAGGGTCAAGCATGAGTTATTAGTTTCGAGTCACGTCATGCAGCTGCTTTAATTTCGCATCTTCGATGAACGAACGTGGACGACGTGATTTATCCGATTAATGCGCAAATTACCGTGAAACACTGCTAATTAGCGGAGCAATAATTGCTTCGCTTAAATCTGCCAACATTCTTCGAATAAAGTGAATCCAAATATGAAATACAATTTCTATCTCTTTCTAACGAGAAATCCTATAATAGTTTAATCGCTCGCGGTAGAGATAGCGCAAAAAATTGTTGGCAAAAACTTGCCAATATATTTCGAATGTTTAATTGATTGCTACCGAACAATAAGAGGTGAAGTTTCGAAAATAAAAAGATGAAAAAAGGAGAAATATTGAAGCACTCTCTACGCTGTAAAAGGTTTTCGAGTTTGCAGCTAAAAACGTTCAACCCTTCCCTTTCGTAGCGCGTGGAATAAAACAATTTAAAAGGTGGCAACGTTGCATGCAACTTGATTTACGTTTATCCCAGCGATAAATGTCGCCATAATGGCTTCAATTTAAAACCCTTTCTAGCCTTTATTCGAAACTCATCATCGTATCATGGATGAACGGGCGAAGAAGGGCGGCTAACAAGAATCGTTATCGATAATCCGAGGATCGACTTTAAGCGCGCGAATGCGTGGATTTTGCGTGCAGCCTAAGACAAGGATAATCATTAATCATGATTCCCCTCGAAGTTTCGGCTGCTTTTTATGCGCTGCGCGGCGAGATGAAGGAAAACGGGTAGGAAGAAATGACAGCATAAATCTTATTTGTTGCCGGTCGCATAATCTATGTAAGTACGCATATGTGCTGCTGATCGAAAAATCGTATATTTTTTATCCAAGCAACATGAAAAACTTTTGCGTTTCCTTGTGTGAATTTGAATCGTATAAATATTATTAGGTTGGGCAAAACAGTCTTGTCGTTTTTCTCCAATATGGTACTTGAATTGCAATACATAATAAATATGTGGATCATTCTTTAAACCTAAGTAATATCTGTCAGTAGACAGTTCAATCTATCACTTGAAAATAAATGTAAACGATTGATTGCATATTTCGTGTTTAATGTAGCCTCGAAATGAAAGAAAATGAGACGTGTTTTTCTTTCTTAACTTTTGTCAGCTTTTATTAACTAATTTTACATTTGGGTGCATCTACCAGTTGTACGCGTCAAAAGTTGAAAAATATGTTTCACGCGTGTTTCGTACAGAAATATATTTTAATTAACAGAGTTCCTAATTACGCGATGCACTTGTACCAACACATATTGAAAGCTGTAATGAACTCACGATGTAGAAAACACTTTGCAACATAAATTTTTACAAGTTTCTTTGTTGTTTAGCTTGACAGAAATATTTTCAAAGAAATCATTGTTCCTTTTTCTTAATATTTAAATTTAGGATCTATATCAGCTCTTTCTTATTCTTAGTGTAACAATATGAATTTACGTAAATACTTGCAGTCTAGACTTTAGCGTAGTATTTCCTTTGCCGCCTCTGTGGAACAAATCTAATGCTTGTTAGTATCGTGGAGTAGAATACTTAAGCGTATAATAATAATCTACGTGCTATGAGAGTTATGAAGGGAATTTTCCAACTAGAGTTTGCATCGAGCGTGCATCTTGATCGTTCGCCATATATGGATGTAACAATCAGGAAGACGAATAGGGAGCCGAAGAACTATTGAAGATCAATACAGTGCTCCCCGATCCGGATATCAAGATAAACCGATTAAGCAGATCCTATCGATAAGTTTCGTAGTCCACTTTGCGCGAGCAGAAACTTTCGCACGGACATGTCACAGGAGAATAGACGAAGGCAACTTCCGTTCTCCACATACATACACGTCATTTGCGACAGTTGACAAGTGAGGAATATTGATTTCCGTATTCCCACTCTCTACTGATTTCGACTAAAAAAAAAACAAGGCGCCAAAATCGAACCTCTAATTAATTTTTCACGTATGGGATAAATGTCTCAATTACTGTCAGCGTCCCTTTAATTGTCATTTTAATTATTTTATTTAATAGAGAACGAATGTACGAAGAATTGAGACTAAACAAATTTCGATACTAAATCTGGACTTCATTTTTATGTAACAACACAGATAGACGTTGCATGTGTGCTTATACTTAACATCCGAAGATAAATATTGGGAGATGAATGTGTCGTATGAGCATAAAAACGCGACTAATGTACTGTAAGTAGAAAGTATGGAAATTTTTATAATCTTAAATTAATATTTAAGATGAAATTAAGTTTTCATTGCCGAAGAACTTTTTCATTAGTTACGTGTAAGTACTAGCTTCTTTAGAATCACCATTATTAATCTTTCTTTAGAACTTTTGTAGAATCATTATTATTCTTCTGAGAAGCTGTTATGATTTCATTATAATTTCCCTTTCTCTACTTTGGCGTTTTATATTCTCGAAATTTCTTAGATAGCCTGAAGTTTCTTATTTTTTTCAGTTAACGTTGACAATATTTTTTTAATATTTATGTAGCATTGCGGTATTAAGGATCGTTTAGTATTTATTGAATTGGAATTCTATTATCCACGAAACATATATTGTTTAAGATATTTGAACGAGAGAGAATTTCTTTATTTTGATGAACAGTATTCATGAGCTTGTTTTTATAATCAAGAGTTTCCATTATTGGAAGCGGTGTGAAATAATTGCTAAAGAAAGTAGACTACGCTATCGTGAATTTATAAGATCAACAGGGGTGAATAAATCTTTGATCAACTCGGAATAAAGTAGATTCGAAAGTCGTGAAGCGGGGTAAAAGCTGTTCGACGAAAGCTTCTTTCAGATTCACGAAACACAAAGTTCCATCTTCGAACGTTTGTCACGTATTCGAACTTAAAACAAAACGATCTTTTCTTTTTCTTTTAATTATGGGTCTTACTGCAATGGATAAATTAATTAAATTCTACTTACAAAGTGTATGATTATACTTACATTTCTATTATTTTTAGACTTTCTAAAGTACTCGTAAAATTCACCAATTTATGTGACATCAATAAGGTAACATTTAGAATTGGAAAAATTTATAAAGAAATTTCTTTGCTGAAATGACTTTTAAGAACGATTTGCTCCTTGTCTATAATTTTCTATGAGATAATTTTTCAACTGTTTCATCTAAAATATATTCCACAGCTTACAAAATTAATAAGTATGAAAAGTATGCCAGCTGATATAAAGCATTTTAAAGGAATTATTGTTTCGAAATGAGAAATGATTAATTAAGATTCGAAGACTTTCATGATTGACTTTAAATACAAGAATAAATTTGTAAGCCTTTTCGAGAAGTAAAATTCTTGCAAGTAGAATGTAGAACATTATGTACGAATCATTAAAATGTAGCAATAATGAAACAATGAGTTGCGTAATTACAGTATAGTAGACAGTAGCAGAAAGTATGTCAACGTTTTATTACAAAGTTGAAAATTTCCACAGTAAAAGGTAGCGTATAAAATTCGTACATGTTCTGATCATTGGCTCAGGTGTTCCATTAATATTCAGTTCGATCTTGATGTATCACGCTCTTAACAATCGGCACATGTACCTACAAAATAGAACTCGTGGATTCTCGTGCATACAAGCAATAATAAATCCAGCTGACCGAAAATTTCTATATCTATCTTCTGGCGAGATAAATGTTTTACAGCGTGTGTATTTTACTATTACATATAAAAACCCAATGTTTCCTGTGTCGATAAAAGATTAAAAACCCTGTGTATATTCAGTCATATATATATATTCAAATTTGATTGCTCACACGCGAGAACACGTAACATTCAACAAAGCATGGGGGGGGGGGGGGGGGGTAATATCAAAGAAATTCAATTGGCTATCGATTGAAAGATATCCATCCAATTTCTATCGGGGTTTCAGTTTTTCAGAGGATCTCGTAGCCAACGTTTAATGTTTCTTAACAAACTACACATCGACACGTTCCTGAGGATTAATCGATAGTACGAACCGCGATAGAATTTCAATTCTATTCCGTGCAAGCGATCGCGTACACATAGCGTTGCTTCTAATATCGATACGATAAAGCGACTCAACGGGAATGGATTTCTTGTTATAAATAAAAATCCAATCTCGAAACAAATATGCCGTGCGCCGGTGAAAAAATAAAAATCGAGGATCAAAATCGTGACAGATTATTTTGTGCTCAATTGTGTGTGTTTGTGCAGTTACAGAAAATTGCGAAAGTCTACACGTTAAATTTTAAATGTTTACATATTGTAGGACACGTTTTGGAACAATAAAAATTCCACGCAAATTCATAAAATACAAAATTATAAGTGTGAAAATGAGCATCAGTGATGGCATGTATAAAATTACTTTGGAAATTATATAGGATGTGATTAATAGTTTGTAATAATCTATGAAGGATGTAAATAAATTATAGGACTTTACAGATACGTCAGAGGATCTGACAAAGTACAAGTACAATTATGACAACAAATTTTGTATACTTTACATACTTAACTAATACCTAATCTACCCAATCGCCCTGTTATATAAAATAAACTATACGATGTATTCGACGTTCGACTGTATTTGAAATATAAATATGATAATAACAATGAAATATGTAATAATAGAGGTGTACATAAACTTTCGCGCCTGACTGTATGTATTTGTATATCTTGTTCGAAAATTTGCGCATCGATCGTACGGCTTTAAACGAGTTTTTAAACGAATGGACATGCTCAACGGCTGCCAGAAGAGAAATGCTTGACCACTACCACTATCTAACACCGCCACCGACACCGTGGAGGGATGATTAGAAAGAACGGTTACGTTGAAGAGGCAGGAAGAAGAATACAAACGATCGAATAGCCCCTTGTTGTAGGTCGATGGCCCGAAAACGTCGAGCAACGTTCGTGAGATTAATCCATCGAATGTAATTGGAAGGTCGCAGCCGTGTCACGAGCCGGAGATTTACGAGCAAGTGTGCGGCCCGCACAAGTCATCCACGCTTTTGTTTTTCACAGAGAATGCTCGCCGTGCGACAATAAAGACTATTCCGGGGTTCGAAGGAACCACCGCGATCGGCCGTGAATAATAACAACCAGAGAAAAGCGATACATAGAACCGGGGGATCGATCAATCTTCGTCAAATCGAATGATCATTCCCGTTTGGATCACCCACCAGGGGAAATATGCGAGGGATCTTTGCGAGAGTTTCGCCGCGATTAAACAGACCGTAATATTTCATTTTCGCGCGCAGGATAAAAGCGGCGACCCAGGGATTCACGTTTTTCTGTTATTCTCAAAAGTTCCGTGCTTTTACAATTTGCGCTTTCACGTTTCCCATTTTAACCGTTTGCGGTTCGATACTTTAAACGCAGCGGGGAGTTTCAATTAACGGGAAAAAATGGATACGGATCTATTTGCGTTGAAACTGATAAACGAGTGTTTATGCTGATTGGGATTAATTAGCCGTGTATTGGTTTAAAGGAATTGACTGCAGATTTTGTAGAAGATGCACCATCTTTGGAAAATTTCGACACGACTATATTTTAAATTTATGCAATTTTGATTAACCCTTTAGTGTCATGACCCCGCCTGAATTATGTTTCTTTGTACACTTTTACTCTATTGTTATTAATAATTTGCGTTTCTGTTGCATGTTTTTTTAGCTTTTTCTATTTTGTTGATGCACCATTAATATCTTCAAATTATTAATGTATGCCATAGAATTTGGCTACTTTGATCTGTAAGTTGATAGAAAAATTATGTTTAAGGGGTTAAGTGTTACAATACAGAAAATAAGATGATCTAATTTGTCTATATTTTATGATACTTTCCGTATAAAAATCAGTTGATGTCTTTTAAATGGAATTAACAAAAAGTATGGATAATGATTTTTAGTATACTATTTAACGTAATACCTACCAGCAATACCTAATTACAAAGCTATTTTTAACATTATATAGTTGATTTTAATAGATATTAAAGCAAATGTGTCGGATATTTTCTTGTAAACTATATAACGTACAAATTCCTCAATTTCTCTAAAACTCTCCTTTCTCGGGCAATTTCCAAGAAGACGAGTAATTTTGTCGTGAATTTATCATAGATTGTTTAAGATTCTAGGAAAGTATTTACAAAACTTATCTTATAATGTATTATTTCATTATTGCATTGATTTTTCCAATCATACTTCAATATGTGATATCAAATTTACTGAAAATAATGATGAATTTTGTCAAATAACCAGATATCTGCTGCACAATAAAATTTGAAATATTTACTTAATGAAGGTGAAACATTTATGGAAATTAATATAATATACATGTATGAAAATTAGCTTATTTGTCACATATGTTGACGTAATCATTTCGCATTTATTATTATAAATTCAGTAAGTTCATTCATTCGGAAGTACAAAGTATGCAATCCCGTCAAATGCTGCAAATTACGTCTTTTATAATTCAGTTCGGGACAGAGAAAGAAAATAAAAGAAAATGTAATTTACTATTGTAATTTGCTGTAAATAAAAGCAATTCAACCTCCTGAAAATGCCTCTGGAAATTAAGGAATTTAAAAAATTCAAATAACATCCAACAAGAAATAATATAAGTATACAAGTTGCTATTTAAAATTACCTTTAATAAAAATTTCATTCGTAATTTAAGTGGTGTAAAAACACACTGAAAAGAACATGTTCGCTGCAATGCTATTTTTTGTGCAGTCTTCAACTTTTCACATCATACACAATGTGGAAAATAATTAGATGTGCGTTTTTACGTGTAGGCACAGTACCGCTCATAATTATTCGAACGAGAGAAGTTTAATTATAAAATGAAGAGGAAACGTCGTTGGCTTTAGATTATTAACAAAACTTGATTTATTTTTATATAAGATTACAATAACTTAAAAACATAACAAAACTTTCTATTCCTTATATTAACCCTTTCTCTACTATAGATGTATATAGACGTCCTAAAATATTGGACGATCGTTTGGTAAAAATATACGTATTCGTTTTCTATAACACGATACCATATTTACTATTAATCTATACTTATTCTACCATAATTAATTATGCTAAATATGCACATACGTATAGCCGTACTGCTTTTGTAATAATAAAAATAACCCCCATCTGTTCATCGAGAAAATGAAATAAGAATTCGATACTTCGCTAAACTTTCGATTTCAATGCAGCAAAGATGCAGGAAAAAGAATTATGAACGGCGTTATCGTAAATTGCCACACGGTTCTGGAAATGAATGTGAGATACAAGCGCAAACGGATTTCTACGAAGCGCAATCAACAAAGCTCCCTTTTATTTATAGGTTGCAGGGTGCGTTGATTATCGGTGCGATATCAAGTCGCTGTGTTTCGAGTGTTGCGACTCGAAAAGCTCGAGCTCAGGAAGATTTTCCAGGACAAAGAGGGCTTGGTAGGATCACCGCGCGCAGCGTTACCGTCGACGGATCCATCGGAAGCACGTGGTGGTGGCAGAGGTCGCTTCTAAGACTTGCGAGCTTTCAAACTGCAAGCAGTCAGTCGCCAGCCGACCGTGCTGCACGAGTTGTGAGTTATGTTGTGCTTTGTCTCCAAGAGAATAGAAGTTATCTCCACTACTCTGTGACGACATCTTGGAAACGTGAACGGTGGATTCGTATCGGTGAGTCATGCAAACAATTTCTTCGATTTAACCCTGCAACTGGAACAGTGACACACGCAACGCAAAAACTAAACGATGTCTAGTAAACTCCAACCGAAACTTTTCTTTTCGTATTTTTGCTTTGGAATTATCGTTAGATTCAATAAAAGGTTTGGCACTCGTTAACTTTTCTTGAATTTAACATTTTAGCTACTATGCATTATTATAATGGCTTCCCGATAGATCTTTTTGAAAGATACGCACTATTGCGGCTCACTTGTTTTTTTTCTCTCCTTAAAAGTTGTGTTCATCATTTGTGTTAAAAATAAACGTCTTTATATGTTTCAATTTGGATTTCTATTCTAATAGTGTTATGATTTATTCGACTGTTAAAGTGGACACGACGAAAGACAGTATGAGATTTATTACAGTTCATTGTTTTACAAAATTAAAATAGTGGTATCCATCTATTGACTTTAAACATTGAGAAAAAAAATGAGAATTTCATCTGCATCAACCTAATAGAAATCGTCAAGCACTGATTGCGATATTAATATTGTTTATAGCTTCGCGATTAGCTTTGATTTAGCAGGCAAACATGCTTTTACGTTTGTAAAGAATTTTCTAGTTTTGAGAGCAACTTAAAGGTATTGTAATTATTAGGAGTGACAATGAGTCATCCACTATTTTTAAATGGGTTAACAAATTTATTTTATTGAAAATTCAAACAGGCAACTAGTAGTCGAAGTGACCCATTTGTAATTTTAATTAAAATTATATAAATTTACAATAACGACGCATACATTTAAAAGCAAATTTGCAATGAATTCCTATTAAGAGAATGAATTTTTTGTTAATTTCCTATGTTTCGAGTATCTAATTATATATAATATAATCAATAATACTTTTTCGATTATTGGACAAAATCTAGAGGATTTCGATGTAGTTATCGATAGTAAGAGAATGGATAAAGATTTATTTTTATTACATCATATATTTATTTAGCTATTCATAATTTCTTTGAAACAAATACATATACCATAATTAACAGTAGTTCTGATGTTAATAAAATTATGCAACGTTACTTTTAAACGTATAACATAAATAACATTAAATAACAATTGTAGAAATAATTCCTCATAGAATATCATGGCAATTTTGCAAAAGTGTACAAGTATAAGTTTATACAATTTTTACAAGAGATGATGAATTGGTTATTTTTACCAATTTGGTAGTTTTAGTGTTAATATTAACCTGTTAAGGACCAACGCATTTCAACGCAGAATTTCATTTGCAATTTTTTTCCAATCAATTTACATAGCTGAATTTCGTTTTCTGTCAATATGTTTATAAAAAGACAGTTCAGAGATCTGTGTAGTAAGTTTTTCATTATTCCTTCAGATCGGTTGTACAATTTTATAAAGTTTGAAAAAGTTATAAATAAAATATTGAGTAAACGCAATATTACTCAATAAATGGTAGGAAAAAATGAAGTTAGTATTCCAGAATTAAATGCACTTTGCAGATGCAGTTCAGTAAAACTCTTAAGTGATGATTTTACGAAAGTCTTGTTACGAATAATAACAAAAGTGTTGCTTAATCAAACGATGGCCATTGAGTGGGTATGCGTTTTTTCTAGTTAAAAAGTTTGTGACGGAATGTTTGTTTTTTTTTTTATAGTGTGCGTTACTGATTATCCATGTACAGTTCAAATGTTTACATACGCTGTGCAAACATACGGGGTCTTTTTTTTCTGTAAATTAACACGGCGAATATTATTCAGGGGATTTCGGGAAAAGTTTCGATGTTTCCATTTGGGGAAACTATTTGCGCGGGAAGGCTGAGAGATTTTAAAGATGGCGATATCTCGTGGCGTTCATCTAGAAGCATTTGCAAACACGTTGAAAAATTAAAGGATATGATTTGCAACAAATTTAATGTATAGCAAATTTTTTTAATTACTGCAGTTGATTGGAAAGCAAAACGTGCACCGTGCAAAATGCATAATATTCGGTTTAGTAACTTGAATAGTTTAAATTTCTCTTTTTATTACGCAAATTGAATATCTGATTACTTAAATAAAATAACATCTACGTATAATTAGATTTAGCTTATTTTTGTAATATTGCAATTCTCATTAAATTGTAATAATTTATAGAATAGTATTGCAATCAGGACACCGTTTCTCCTATTAATTGAACAATTTTTAGGCACGATTATATTTTAGACAATTATTGTGCATATCTTTTTAATTTGAAGGACTTTATACTAATAAATGATAAATGCTTAGATACTTCTGATAATTTGCCAATTCTGATTAATTCTTAAAAGCTGTTGGGACTTGAACACTTTAAGCAAATTAAATTCAGCATAGTTTAAAAATTTGAAAACAGATATCACTCAATTTTTGCATATTTATGCAGTGCTTTAACCATTGCAGTGAAAAATTTCGTATTTTTATCCAATGTTAAATAAAGACACAAACTTTTAATTGCATTTGTATTTCTTATTAGCTTCAATGATAACTTTTAAGTATTGATAAACTCTACTTATCTTCATTTTTCGTCGCTTCTAAGTTTAACAATATTAAAAGTTGTATTTAAGCACAACTTGAACTACTTTAGTAACTCGTAACTTTGAAGCAACTCCTTCTCTGCTCCTTATTTAACATTATTAGTCTTACATTTTCTCTTTGAACCATGGAAGTGGAGTACAGATTATTGACGTTGCGAATGTGTTAAGACATTCAACTTTCGGATAAACACATCCATAGTGTACTAATCATTATAGCAAGTAATTTGCAAACATCTTGATCGATATTAGTAAATATCTCTATATCAAAGTCTATATCAAAGTTGTGCAATATTCTTGCCATTTCCTCTAATATTTTGTACGTCAAATATTTCTGTGCTCTCATTTAGATTACTATTGTGATTAGTTAAAAACGTTCCTGCCAGCGGTTACAATAATCCCGTATATACGATAACCATCGAAACTCCGAAATTGCGTTCCGCGTTTCGTAAAGATACTCCGATATCCTTCGTTACAATCGCCATTTTGCATTCGATATTTCACGATATTCGTTCGGTGACCATGCATCTTTCATAGAGGATCGATACGAGGCTCGGGGTCCGCAACGGCGACTAATTATGGTGACTTCTTTTTGTTAGCGCGACGCTCGTTATGCGGTAGCTAATTAGTTTCCTGAACGGCGTCGTCTGGGTGGTAAAAAAAAATGCTCGGGACATCTTAACTCGTGATAATTATGACGTATGTGGTGGCACATAAAGCTGTGGCATTCAGAAAGCGGCGGAAAGACACGGTACAGCGGCGAACGTTGATGCGGTTCGTGAGCACGCGCCAACTTAAATAAAAACGTCGAAAAACTCGCCTAACGACCGTTCGTCCCATCAAAAAACTCCCACCGTCTTGTCAAAGAGCACAGAACCGGCTACGGCGGCATTCAATAACGTCGCGATGCTGGTTGTTGCTAAAAAAGGCTGTCGCCCACTTAACGACACCGCATCCAAACAATGACGTTCGGTTGGCTGCGTGTTCACACAAGTATATTTATTAATTGACCAGGGATATTTGTACATTGATATTATTATTATTATTAGCTTATTCGACGAGTTCACGCCCTTTAGTATAACAATATAAAGGAATATATACAGGTACAGCATTCAACAAGAAGTACGCAAACAAAAACGAAGTGTAAGAGCATGAAGTTGTAAGAATAATGGGGAAATACATATATATATATAAACATTGAAGTTAGTTCAGTAGTAAACATTAGCATCACACAGTAGCGGAATAACAAAATTGCTTGCGCGAATCTATTTCGAAGGAACGTACAAATTTCTTAGAAAAATGGGATTATACTACTTCCTGATAATCATAGAATTATGAAAAAATAAGTATTAAATGGAAACCTGTTGAACATAATGATAATTGTATACGTATCGTCTTTAAGTATTCATCGAATATCGCTACGAACTTTTACGACAATCTAATACAAGATTTAACCCTTCGAACTTCTATGTCGAGTCTGCGATCTAGTCTACAATTTTTCCTATTTTGAGTTCTACTTGATATTCTTTAACGTGACATCCTACAACAATTTTGCATCTCTAATATGTGAGAATGATTTGTTCCGCATAGATGCTTATTTGTATACGAGATAGTAAATTGTTATATATTTACGGCAGCTGTTTTAGTCCGCTGATTCTGTCTTTTTTATTACGTATTCGTGGATGATTCTGGAGTGATCTGTCCTCAGACCAGGCATTACTCTCCTTCCTAATCAGGTCGTTGAAAGGGATTGGCTAGTTGGAGTCCGTAACTACATTGTGGATTTTTGTCCTGTTTGATGTGGTCCACCTCTGGTTCCGTTCCTCTCTGATATTATTTTTGACGTGATTAATGAACTCTTGGTAGGGGATAAGGAACTCTGCTTCGCCTGAAGGTAGAGTTGTTGTTCCCTTACAGCTGGAGTCTGCTTTTTTGCTCCCTTTTATACCTCGATGGAAAGGTACCCAAGCGATAGTTATATTATTATTTGTTTCCTTTTTTGAGTGGCTTTAACGATGCTTGGATTATCCTCGTGGAATCAGTGTAGATGATGTTGGTTTATATAGTCGTGGGTTGCGTAAGCTTTAGCAGAGAATATCGATATTTGATCGGGAAGGTATTGTTTAATTATTAGCCTGCGGATGTTAATGAATATTTGTATTTTTAGAAGACGAACTAAGAAAAATTAAAGTTAAGATAGAAAACAACTCGTCTCATCCTTTAAATACATATTACAATGTATCTATCACTGTGAATATTTCGCATAATTTTTAATATGATATGCACTCTGCATCTTTAAATTTTCCATAAATGCATAAAGATCAGTCTATTAATTATTTTGTATTCCGCGTCGATGGCGTATTTCAATTCCTGATTAAATTTTGAGGCATCTGTGTATAGAAAATATCTTATTTTTCTGTCACAAGAAAAAACGTGTGTATAGAAATATAATATCAAATAAGACGTATTAATGGGATATCTTGCAGATATAAATACATAGATACAGACTTGAGAGCAGAAGAATTGAAACGCGTGTTCCTTTAATCGGACGCGTTCGTTTGATAGAATTTTTCTCGCGAGATCTTCGTAATAACGTATTCGCACAATAAGGAAAGTTTCAATTATCCAAAGTGATCCACTAGCTGCAGTGCAGCTTCTTGGACGGACCACTGGTAAAGTTAGAGTAACTGTTTAGTTTCAAGTTTTCTTTTGTACCTTGATTCTGCTTCATGGGATTGAATACGCTCAGACTTCTGCTGCTTGCATTTGGAAATCTTGCTGAAGCGAAATAATGCCGCGTCGATGTTATGAGGGATGCTATAAGCGTTTAAAATATGTCTGCGCGACTTTTACGCGCAAGGAAGCAAATGAAACATAAGGAAATCATTTTTAATATTTAATTGTGACGTTATTTCGTTAGGTATTAATTATATTGATATGTTCTTAAACACACCTCAGGTTTTATTTATCGGTCACGTAATATAAACATATTCATTCGAATAGTCTCCGATATATTCAAAACATTCTGTACCTTTTTGCGCATTTAAATTTCCCATACATGCGTAAAGATCTGTAATCCACAAATCACAGTGTAAAGGTACTGGAAGTACAAATTAATTCAAAGCCTTTATTTTTAAGCCCTTGATGTGTTTATCGATTCTAAATCGCCACTGCACTACTTTTCAAGCGACGAATTTGTCTCATAAAAGTACGAAACTGATGGAAATGTTGAATATTAACACGCTATCTGTTCAGACATTTACCATAATCACTATTAGTACGTTCTGCAACGAAACAAAATGCTTAGCATAAAAATTCTGCTTTCTATTTTCTACATAAGCACAATTTATTTTAATTCCAACAACATAGTTTTAGCACAGTGGACAATAATATATTTGTACAAACTTTACTTGAATAAAATTCATTCGGTATCGATTGTGTGTATCACATATGATTCATGAGACAATGAATATTAAAACTGCGCTCGATTTTCTCTGACTAAATAGAAAATCTTATGAAATTCTGAGGGCTCAAAATTAATTTCTACGCCTAACAAAACGAAATAGATTTCTTAGTAAGTTCTTTGTCTTATAATCTCGAAAGCGAGTGAAAGAAAATCGCCAATATGAAATATAGGCGCGGTGTTGTGAGTGGCCGGTTCATCGACGGTCCATAAAAGTTCATTGTAAGCTCAGACAAGGCCATTCGATAATCGATACAGAGGCTCACATGAGTGATATCGAATTCGGATATCCCGATTATCCGCGCCAATTCGTAGCCCAAGAATCGCGACCAGTCAAAGCTTTAAAAAAGCCCGTACAAAGAATCGGCAATTAGGTTCATTAGAATTACAGATATTTCTGCTGAAAGTCGCTTCATTGAAATTCTTTTGCCCAAAAGGAGTAGACAGCATTTTTCACAGCCTTCCTATACGTTTTATCGAATTCAATCTTCCGTCACGAGTTCTATGTCCTCTCTAGATTACCATAGAATTAAAGTTAGATACAACTGTTCCCCGTTGTTTTACAAAAAACAAGAGAAGCAATTTCCTCTTCTCCGAGAATATCGATGCTCGTGATACGAATAAAGGTTCTTGCGACATTCGAAGATATCTCCATACAAAACAGAATTCCATTTCCGATATCTTCGTGTACGATTCGGAAGCATAAATACGGAACTGAAGACACGGAGGGACAGGATTTGTCCACGATGACCCTGCTTTCCAGCTAGACAAATGTAAATTCGCAACCACGACGCAACGAACCGCGAACCATTCGGCATCTTCCAAACCTTCTCCACACGGCGTCGCACCTTCGCCAGCTTCGCAGCATGCAGAATGCTAATTGTCCTTTTAACAAAGCCTCGACGTTCCGCTGCTGTCCTTCTTGCGCGCTCGAGGTTACCGCCCTGACAATAGCTCCGCGTTCCTTGGTCCAGATTCGTCCTTCTTCGTCCCGTCGCGCCGTGCGCCTCGCCTTGACGATTTTCATATAAAATATCTTGCGAACTCGAACGGTTAATCTCAGGCATCACTGATTGAGAAATTAAAAATTAATCTGCTGCAACATTATTGTTGTATTGTTACGGGCGATGATGAAGAGTCTTTTTTAACCCTTTGAACCACAAGATTTGTTTTCTAAGTTTAAGATTTGTAAGTGAGTTTAAAAAATCCCACCGTGAAAGTTGGGTGTTAAACCGCTGTGTTTGAAAGAGTTAAAAAATTATTTATTGCTACGATACGCTTATAATTAGTGTATAGTCGTCTCGATAATATAATTGTGAACAATTTTTTATTGTACGTTTTTGCTTCATCTCAGGTTTCCAATTAAATAATAAAACTTTACACATTTATGGCTTTCGAATATATGGGATAATATTTTTCCGTATTGATTTTATTGGGCAAAATTTACACTGGCGAGTTCATAACTAAAAACGAAGGACCTGTCAAGATGATGAGAAATGGGGAAAATTAAATTATATTAGCAAGGATTTCAAGAATCTATTAATTACGCAAATAAAGACGAAGGAAGATTAAGTTATATTTTCGTTAACAACGGTGACTCGCAACTTTTTAATCTTGGCACACGAAGACGATAAAAATTCTCTGTGCATATAGTCCAAGTTATTAAGTCATACCCCACATTTTTAAAATTCATTTTCCTCGAAACGCAAACTTTTCCTGGACAGTTAATTTCAACGTCACTTTTTATTCGTCTATTTATATGCTTTTTCCAACGAGTAGTGTCTCTTGATGACGTCTCTTTCTCTTTCACTTTCAATCAACGTCGAGTCAGAAATTGAACGAAGAAATAAATAAATCGGGCACGGGGATATTAAAAATTTACCGATTCATCACCATGTAAATTAAATTGTCACCACAGTTAAAATCTGTTCCACATTTAGCGCCTGCATATCCAATTAATTATAAACTTAATCGATAGCGACATATCTTGCACGTGGAATTCTTAACTGCATAGCTTATAGCCATTGATAAATCCAACGGATATAAATCGAGAAAGCCTAATTGCTCAACGTCACCCTTGCAAACCATAGGTCATTACAGTTTCCTCTATTTTTTTCTCGCATCGTTTCACAGGAAGTCGACAAATTTAATGTCACGTAGCGTTCTGAAAAATGATCCCACGGTGAACTGGTCGATCCTCCGGCACGCGATGCCGGTACGTTCATCTGGATTTCGAGGAAAAGTCGATTCCAATAACGCTTTAAGACTTTCATGAGCGAAAAACCAAACTCAAAGGGTCGCAATTTCTAAAACATTTCCTCGTTCGGGGCAAAGAAAGTAGTCCAAACGCGTTTAGAAACGCCGTCCGTACGATGAAAAGATTCGATCGGCTGAAGCATCGTGTATCGGGTGCAGAATTATAATGGTATTAGCTTTAAGTTAGCTTTTCATACCTAATATCAATCTTCACAGATCGCTGTTTTATGGTTTTCATCGTAACAGACTCAATATTCTCTCTGAAGTTAGGAATATCGGTCTCAAGATTATTTTATACTGTGATTTTACACAGAATTTTATACATATTCATTCTCTATCGCACAGTATTATTTCCGTTACGATTGACACATACTCTACCATAATTAATTACGCAGAGTATATTTATTATAAATAGTTCCACTCGTACTGCTTTTCTAATAAAAAAATTACTCTCGTCTATGCATTGATAATTCATCTACATTTAAAGTGCCGTAGTGAAAGAGTTAGCAACAGAGCAATTTAAAACGCTGACGTTGCCCGGTTTAGGCTGCTTAATGAACTACTTTAGAGATATTAATTCCACACATGGTGGAAGACAGTGAAGGGGTCGCATTATTTCGATAATCGATTCCACGCGCCGTGTCGAATAATGGTTTACATGATCGGTGATCCATCTTATTTCAGCCTAGCATGTAAACGACTCGGTACAGCGGACGTAGCTCGTAAGCCGTCCGTTCAATTTCCATCGAACCTGTACAGATCGGCTGGAATAGAGTCGAGGTTGACAAACGTGTCAACGTGAACGGCGCAATCCACGCCGACTATTTCCCTGGACGTATAGCCCACGAATCGAAGATCGAATCGGCAGCGATCGATCGGTATATACGAGAGATTCAATCATCGGACACATTACTTTATCGATCGAATAATTAAATGTCGAGCCAGGGATTCGGGTCAACGTTGAGTAGTGTAATCGATATTACAACTGAGGGGATCAGAGTTAAATCGTTTAAGATTACTACGATATTTGGTACTGTTATTAGGAATTGGATTAAGTTCAGCATATACTTACGGATCCGAGTTAATTCCAGTACAAAGCTTTCATTTCGTGGGATTTGCATGGTATTTCATAAATGGTGGCGCTTTATCTCATGT
This sequence comes from Eucera pruinosa, assembly GCA_028830335.1. Classification (NCBI taxonomy): domain Eukaryota; kingdom Metazoa; phylum Arthropoda; class Insecta; order Hymenoptera; family Apidae; genus Eucera; species Eucera pruinosa. Next base: position 15,090,684 of record JAMYCR010000001.1, read on the forward strand.
AGGGTACTATGTCAAAGTTAGGCTTTTCTCGGCGATAAATAATAATTCCATGTTCATCTGATAATGATATTTTTGTTATTCATTGCTTTGAAAGCTTTTGTGTTCATCACCATTCGCGTGTTAATGTGACAAATCGATATTAAAATATGCCAAATGTCATCAAGACAAATTGCAAAGAATAAGTGGAGATATTTAAAAAATACGCACATTACTAAGATTGCGTCGTTGACATTTATGCAATTTTCTGTTTTTATAGCCATTATTAACCCATCTTTGAATTACGGGCAAACACAAATTCTAACAAAGCATGCTTTAAAGGGTGTTAATATAATTACTTAAAAATTGATGGAGTGTTATATTATTTCGTGAATATTTTTGTGCAGCAAAGTCTGCAGTTATTAACTTGATGATGGGATTAAAAAGAAAGCTGAACTTTGGGACTAAAATTGGAAATTCAAACAAGGGTTTAAAGAATGGGTCTTCAATAGCGATTTGTTTCACCATCTAAACATTATAACGTGTGCTTCGTTTTTTGATATTTTATATCTTTTTCTTCTTTACGTGCAAAATGTAGTATTCTGAGAATTTCCATATTTTATAAATACATAAAATTTCGCAGTCTATACATCACGTTTTAATTGTTAAATAAGGATAATAATAATAACAGTAATAATATTTATTTAAACGAACAATTCCCTTTTGTGTACAATATATTCATATACAGAACAAAACAGAATAATAATTGGAAGAAATTTGGGAGCTTCAAATATTCCATGTATCGCTCATTTGTAAAGAAATGAAATATGCAAAAGGCCATAGAATGCACGTTGGATGCAAAAATACATAAAATATTAATAGTGGCGTACAAATTATTATATTCCAATGTTAAAGCAATCCTCCATTTAAATTGCAATCCTTTAATTTTGTTATTACAGAAATGAAATTGCATAAAGATTCGCAGTCTACAAATAATATTAACGTAATGTGGAAGTTATATTAACCGTTCACTTATTCACTTTAAATGACAAGGTAAAATGTACGATGCTTTTGCTTGACATAGATGTACATTTCTCTTCGTGAAAGAACTGTTTGCACGAAACCTCATTTGCTTGTTTAAAAAGGAGTCTGAAACACCAGAATGAGTAACTACAAGGCCAAAGTAAACATGCTGTAATTTGCAAACCTGAAACAAGGAATCCATTATGTATTACAAATTTATGGTCCACATAAAATTTCACATAAATTGGAAAACATTTTTCAATAGATTTTGCATAATCTGTACCACAGAGTTCGTTTAGTTTGAAGATTGTTAATTCCCTTGAGTAATTATGTACATTATTCTTGTCAAGAATTTTAGTCTCATAGGTTGCTGAAAATTGTATTGGCCTACGGAAAATAAAGTTTTAAAGCTAGTGAAGGGTTGACAGAATGTGGCAAACTTAATATTGTTACACTGCTGGAGTAAGTGAAACGTACATAGAACAGAAAAATTATTCTACGTAGAATTATTAGAAAAATATTTTTGCAGATGTACTAGCCGTACAAATATATTTTAACCCCAAAAGTTTTAGAGTTTTAGGCTAAAATACAAATGCTTGAATATAGTTTGCAACAAATATATTTTTAGTGTATATAAGTAGAAAGTTTTGGTGGCAAAACTAAAAGTAAAAGTTGGAATATTATCTCACAAAGACGAATCTGAATAAGACCATAAAGTTTATATTAAGGTCCAGAATGTCTAAAATCTGTTTGTAAAATTTTATTTAAAAGTTGTTAAGATCGAAAAAGTTATAGACTGCGAATTTTTATGCATTTATAGAAAATTTAATTGTGGGAACAAATGCAGGGAGCATATAATATATAAAAAATATATAAAATATCCAAAGTGTAGTCCAAAGTCTTGTTATATTTAGAAGGCGAAACAGATGCTGGAGTTCCGATTCTTTAATTCTGCTTGGAAAAATACGAATATGCATAAACATCCGCAGTCTAGTAATGAGAAATGGCTAAACGTAAAGATATTGAATTAATTCAAACAATAACTTCGATTCCTTTCTTGGAATATTTTATATTGTTCAGTAAAACTTAAATTACAATTTTAATTTAGAAAAGTAATTCGTGGGATTAGCGTTCTTATGTATTGAATCGCATAAAGTGTAGAAATTTAATTGTTGAATATTCTCTTAATGCACCGTCCCTGTGTTTTGTTTCGTAATTTAAGGACCATTTCACTTTTCGAGTTTACAACCAGCCGTAGATTTATTTCTTGCACTTACTATTAGCCGTGTACTACCCAGGCTTCTTTGTTTTATTGCGTACTTAAAATTCGGTACATGAAAGTAAGCTTTTCTTCATACCTATAGCTTAATTTATATTATGTTTGCTGCTTAAAACTGTTCTTATTTGCAATACCACCTGCTGTAATGGAACATACCTTATAACATTTTACAGCACATTTTGTACAGACTTTTATGCGCACCGTACAACTATATTAACTAAAATTAAATTTTAAATATTATCTTTATGCAATTTATCTTAGTGCAAACAAAAGCAGATTGATATTATAACACTATATTAAATGTTAAGTTATATAAATGGTAAAATTTGTGCGTTTTATTATATTTGCTATGGCGTGTTTGCAGAAACTAATAGATTTAATCCGTGACGTAATCTCTAATAGATGTAGTAATCTCTATCATTTCCGAGGCACTATGTAAAAAGGCAAAAATAACTGTTAACGAATTACTTGGCAAAGTAATACAGAGTTGTCTCGTGAAAAATGTAGGTATGAATTTTTGCGATGAATCCAATAATACACGTTTCTTCCACTGATGTGCGGGAGAATCAAGTAGTATAAGTCAGCCATTGATCAGGCGTAGTAGCGTTACCTACTTTCGATTTCATCTGAACTAAAACGCAACTATAATTTATATTATATTTTATATATACAGTTATTTTAGTGTATACTCTATATATATCAAATACAGTAGATACAATAATTATTTGTGTTACATTTTATAAAAGAATTAAGTAGTTAGAAAACGGATGCAGACATAATATTCCCTTTCAATTTTGTTCAAACCAAAAGAGTTGCAACCACACAGTTTTCTACATAATTATAATAGATAAACTGCAGATTCTTATGTACCAATTTGTAAGAAATTTAAATATAGTCATTGCGAAAAGATAAGCTTGAAAGTTGCGGTATATAAAACTTATGATGCAACAAAATAATAAAAGTACGATAGTATGAAAGTATAATAGTATAAAAGTAAAATAGTGCAAAAGTATAATAATATAAAAGTATAACAGCATAAAAGTATAAAATAGGATAATAAACGCAATAACAGTTCCAAATAACAAAGTTATTTTTTTAGGTAAATAAGTACGAGTGTAATGTCACATGTGTCGTGATATTCGACAGCAAAGATTAACACGAGTAACTGTATTTATTAGCAGGACAATGAGAAGTTTCGTACAAACTGTGCAATTGATCGAAATAATCAAACGCAATTAGTAATGGCGGTTGATCACAGTGAGTTACTTACCTCCAAATGATATATCGTAGAGGCTTTGATTGGCATTACCTTGGTCATCTCCTAATCTACTATCGGCTCGTATACACACGTCAATCGATCTGTTATGTGGATTACTATAACGAACGCTTTTGATGCTGTTTATCGATGGTCGGTTTCCCATTTCAATGTACTATAGGCAATGCTCTGTTAATAGTACTAACAATATATCACTTCAGGCTAAACACGATCGAATGAAAGATATATCATATACACTATGCATAATCGTTGATGTGTAAATTGCTGATATTTATGCATAGATTAGAAAACCTTTATACATTTATGGTAAATTTCAATTTGCAAAGAGGAACAGATTAATAGTAATATATAAGTAGTAAATAGTAAATAGTAAAGTAAAGTAAAGTAAAGTAAAGTAAAGTAAAGTAAAGTAAAGTAAAGTAAAGTAAAGTAAAGTAAAGTAAGTAAATAGTAATAGTAATATATAGTAAGAATAGTAAAGTACAAATTACGACATTTAGAGGATCAAGAAGATTTCTATTTAAAGTCCACTCTTTCTATTTTACTTAATGAGATAGGGATTTACATACAGTATCGCTTATAATTATTCGAATGACGGTTTTTTAGTTCTTCGAAATTCCAAACTTTTGGATTCTCAAGCGTTCGAATTTCTAAGCCTTTGTACTTCCATGCATTCAGATTTCAAAGCTTTTCAATTTTCAAGCTTTCAGATTTTCAAACCTTCGTATTTCTAAACGTTTGATTTTCCAAGCTTCTGGATTCCCAAGCGTTTGAATTTTGAAGCTTTTGTATTTCAAAATTTTTAACTTTCCCATCCTTTGGCATTCCCGGTTTTCCAATTTCAAGCCGTTTACTTTTGAAGTCGTTCGAATATTTATACGCGGTGTTATGAATATCCGCAGTCTATTTATGCATTTATGGGCGAATTAAATTTGCAAAAAATTGCAGGATGCACGCAATATGCAAAAATATAAAATATCTAAGGTAGATCGTATTTAAAATATATCAAAGAACATGGTCGATATTTTGATTAAATCCAATATTTATATACATAAACCGAGGAAATGTAAGTAAATTGTTAACACCTTTACCGAGGTGTGTACCTTGTATTTTATTATTTTCATTCATTTAGTCGCTGCTGCAAATGGACTGCGTTTTGCAAAAATATTTTCAGTATTTATCGAAAAGCAATAACACAAGTGCTGGAAATGCTGAAAATAATTTTATTGTGAGTACCTCGGTTCGCGGTGATAAATATTAAATTATTTTAGCTAAAATTCAAATGAACGGAATTATAAAATATTCCTCTTATCTAAAATCAATTTGACCTCATATTTTAATCAATTACATGTAAAATGTAGCGGCGTTTTCATTCTTCTTGTTTAATTTTTGTCATTGATTTTTCATTTATTAATTTGGCCAAAGTTTAAATATTCAAATGTAAATTGAAATCAACATTGTTACGTACGAAGCTTTCATCTAACAACATATAAAATGCTTAAAGTAATATGTCCATAGAGTAATCGTTCTTATTTTTATAAATTCTTCATTATTTCATGGCCAAAAACATTTTTCTCATTTCGTGCTATTAAACCCAATTATTAACGAAATTTATTTTAAACATAAAAATTTAAGCATCAATCCAATGCTTCGACACTAAAATTCTAAGAATTCAAAAAGTGGAGTTAATAACCTTGCTTAATAGTGTTCCTGTAGATAAGGTGTTGATATATCAATAATTTTGCACGAGTAAAATTTGAAGCTAGATATTTCAATGTATGTTCGAAGAAATAAAATTATTAACTAACTAATAATATTTAACTATTAATTTCACTTAAATAGATAGTGTTTGTTTAGATCACGATGTAAGTATTATTCATTTTCCGTGTTTAAACAAAGCGATCTATAGTACTTAAGCATTTAATTCGCCAGCGATAGATAAAGTGTTTAACTTTAACTTGTACATCTACTAACGCTACATTGAAAAAGAAAAGTGACAAAAATTGTTGGACAACCTAATACATTCTTGTGGTTCTAATAAAGTGAAGAAAAGGCAGTAAGATGGTATATTAAGCACAATTTTGACAACAATAGACTTAATCTGGGTTCGTCCGGCTCTCGGGTACAAAAATATCGTATTTGTCGTTTGACACACGCGAGGCGAGAATAATTTCTAACATCCGCCGCGGGACGCATTCCCAATTTCCTCATTCTCTCTCTATAGATCGCACGCATCGCCTCTAAAAACGCTATACGGGTTATAGGTGAATAGTAATACACCCTTGGGGCATGAAAGAGCGGACAAAACGCTCTCTTAACGGCGAAATTGCGTTAAACTTTAACATATTCCATTCGAAATGCAGAGAAATATATCGTGGGCTTTTTCGGCTGATTTTTATATGCACGCTATACTCCGAGCCAGCTTTTCATTGCCCGCAGCAAGTCGATCGGCCAATAAGCTATCTTCTACTCGCCGCTATAAGATTATCTTCATGCGCTACATTAACGCTGGAATATATCGATAGCATTTAAAAATAACAAGAGAGATGAAAGGGGACCGGTTCGATTTTTTTTTAATGAGAATCACATTCGCGGCGAGCTTTTAGCGTAAGTGAATCTTTGAGAGAAAAATTTGCTCGCTTCACGGGTTCGTAGCTTAATGAAGAAGAATTGATTAATGACAATTAATAATATCGAGGGTTGTCGTTAAGGGACATTTGTATTCCGAAAGAGTCTCGATTTCGCTGTCATAAGTATTTAAAACTGGGTCAATTGTGTCATCGATTTTCATATTTTATCAAGGTTCATCATACGTATTAAGTGGTGGAAAAAGTTCGGGCAGATTTATGGTACACAATTCAGGTAACCTGAAATTTCTTGCAATATATGTAGCTATGTAATTTTATTTAATAAAGTAATTACTGGATTACGAATTTTCATGCATTTATAAGAAATATAGTAAAATTTATAGTAAAGTGGAAAGGTAAAGCATCCATCTATTTAAACCTCGTTCCTTTAATTTTGTTAATAAAGGTATGAATTTGCATATTTGCACTAATATTTGGATTTACTCTATTGTTACAATCGTTATTTCAATTTCACTCGTCATCGTTTAAAAATAATTAACCGCACAAGTGCACACTTTCAAAGTTAAGTAACACACTGAGCGGCTTATGGTTCCTGTAAATGCACAAATGACCGCAGCTCCTTTATCATACCTACACTTGGATGTTAACGTAAATTACGAAAGGGCGTACTGCATCCTTCAGAAGGATGAAAAGATAAACTTCAATTCTAGCTCAATAATTCGGCGTAATATTGAAATTTTCAGAAAGTTCAAGGCAGCGATACCGCTTGCAAAACTTCGCGGCGGCGGACCACGCGTCGAGGAAATTCGGTGCATCTTTTATTACGTGAGGGAAATCAAAGACGTAAACAATTTATTTCGCTGGTTCGTGCCAGACGTACAGGTCGATGCATCCTGGATTTATACCGAGTGCCTTTGATGCAACACGCTCTGCGAAGTATTGGTTCGTTGAAGTTGCCGCGGCTCCGGCGCGTGATTTCATCGTACGAATGCTCGAACACGGAACATGTAAGCGCGAAAAAATAATACGCCGCCGGCCATACGAAAAGAGTAATATGTTCCTCTTGTTGCGTGAACGGAAAAGGGAAGAAAGAGAACAGCGTACCGCAAATATCGCCGCGGAAAGATGTACTACCTCCATCTTTCTTCTCTTTTTCTTCATTAATAGCACCGCGAAGAGATTCCGGAATACATATGCGGGAACAAAAATATCGCGCAAGATGCGGTGTAAGATTTCTTCTCGCGATCGTTGAATCGTATGTGCTGTTATTCTGACGCTATCATTGAAAGATTAAACAGAGAAAGATTTGGTATTCGTCAAGATTGGTATGTGTGTATGATAAAACAGTTTAGTGTGGGTGCATAAATTTTGAACTTCTTTACGGATTAATTTGCATTATTGTGTTGTATATAATTATATAAAATATAATACAATGCATTGCATTATTATAATATACACATTGTACATATTGTAACATTGTAATACATATTGTATAATGTATTGCATTATTAATGCAAACATTTGCATTATTAGAAATCTAAATTAATTGTAATGGTCGAAATACAGACAGAATTTGTCGTTAATCATCTAGTAATCAATGTGACTCGAAAACCACATGTAGAAAGCAAAATTTCGTATTACTGTTGGGTTATTCCATAAATTCGTGTCACAATGAGCAAAATTAAAGGATTTGTCGTAAGATATACGAAAGTATAAAAAATATTCAAAGTAAAGTGCATCACATAATACTTAGAAGATGCAAGTAATCGGTTCTTTATTTGCATTTATAAGAATATAAATTTGCATAAAATTCCTCAATCTACTTATAAGTATATTAATGCTACTTTAATGCTCTCACAAGATTCTTTAAATATTAATTTTGAAATACTTGTTATCGCCACACGATTCTTTTTCTAAATTTCAATATTGCGATGATTGATGTTTATTTTTAAATCCCTCCAATAGTCCAAAGGATAAACCTAATGGTATTGGAAATGTTTTTGAAAGGTACTATGTTAGATAATGGATTACCAAAGGTGAAAAAAAGGAAGGTTTCAAATACGTGTATGGCAATACTGTTAACTTTAGATGAATGACAAGGTGACAATACTTATAACGGATTATAAGCCGTATAGCGTAGCCCAGAATACTGAATGACCATATAACAAAGTAGAACTCATATATCAGTCTTCTTGACAGCTTTGAACGCAGGGCTAAAGTTGTTTCGAATACTGCTTTCTACGCAATCGAATTTTCAAGGTTCACTTGTTGGCCACTTTCTGCGCGGTAGAATATTAGAAAACGTCAACGAGTTTATGCTCGTGGAATATATTATGCTCCATTATTCTCTCGAAACTTTCCTTTAGTTCTTGGATCAAATTTCTTTAGGTCGTTAAAATACGTTGCTCTAGAAATAGGTTCCCTTACTTTTCAATTAGTGGCTTAGGTTTCACAAAGTTCTTCAGAGATTTTCAAACTAAAGTTCCCATACTGCACCTGCCGGCAATTTGTTTCCTCCTATAAATGTTATCTTTAGAAGTTGAAATATAGACAGAGTACTGGATAATTAATTAACAAAGGAAAAGACGGTTTTCATAGAAATTGCTTTTAGTATTTATAATATTTCCAACATAGTTTTAGGAAAGAAGCAAATTACTGTATTGTTGTATTATTGTATTATTGTAAAAAAACGTTATATGAATTTGACTAAATTATTCGACCATACGTCAATGTATTAGTAGTTCATAAACTGTATATCGATATTTTTTTCTAATATAATTCAGGATATTTATATGATAATTAAAAACCATGATACATTGTACTTTTATTAGAGCAAATATTAGAGTAATTGTGGCACGAAAAAGCAATTTCAACACCATTTTTGGAATATACAATATTACAGTGAATTTTGAAGTATTTGATATTTCTATTCTTCATCCATATAAAACTAATATATCAAGAAACCACGCTTAAGTGGTCACACCAAAAATATCACAAGAGTACCGAAGAGTCGATCAATTGCAAGCCAAAGCGATCATTTACCAGAAGCCAAAGATCCAATTTAACGGACATTGGCAAATGAACTCATCGTAAAACACACAAGTGCAATTTCATCGAATTAAATGGTCGCTTGGCGTTCGAAAACGTTGAATGAAAGAACTGGCGGCGCGGTCGATTATAGGGTGCGGATAGGCGTTCAAAATTGCAGATCTGCGCGTCCCTGTGAAACTCAACACGGCTAGTTAACCTCGTTCAGACTCATTAATTATAGGCGTACAGTTGCATTGGCCGAGAGCAACGCGCGACACGCAGAAGATCTAATTGAAAACAACAAACGTTAAATAGCTATTCGCGCTTGAAAAGATAACACGACACTGTGCGTGGGTGTTGGCCAGAGAGTTGTCAACTGCAACCCTATCAGCTTTCCGTTTGTTCGTTGGTAACGAGAGAGAAATGTTGGTTAATTAGAATACCGTTTAGCGAGTAATCGACAGAGACGAATTAATGATCGCGTCGACGACGTTTAACGAAGGGAAATTAGATGTGCGATAAATCGTGAAACGTTAAAAGTGGCGAAATACGACCCCCCCCCCCCCCCCCCCTGCTAAAGCGACACGCTTCGTGACTTTAAATATTTCGTAGTAAAAGAGAAAACGGAAAAGAAAGATATATGGGACGTGGAAATTGACAGATGTGACTTACGTGTTGCATGGAAGGTATACTATTTTTAGTCATGTCGCCATGGTGATTCTGAATGAGCCTGATGGAGCAATCAATGGTTAGAGATATTATTAGGAATTATATTAAGCTTTGTCAGAGGCGAATTTAGGTATGGAATAACTATGTAATAACCTGGAGCGGAGATATTTTGGAGAATACAGGATGAGTCAATAAGAATTGATATAGAGTGGCTTTAAAAGGTATTTGTACATATTTACATATTTCAAGCAGGTACATTTTAATTAGGTTCCACACTTCACGTTCGTGACACCAATTTTTTATAGTCACATCGGAGTGCTGTTAAATTATAGGGATCGTGACATAATTGGGCTGAATTATTTAATACTCAAATATCAAAATAAGTACGACGATGGATGAATACTTTTCGAAGCCATTGTATTACACAATTCGTCTTGGCGAAAAGAGACTCCTTTATAAGTAGCGTGTAAATCTGCTCTTTCCTCTAACTTAAGAGTTAATTATTCTCAAAGGCTATAGTTATAAGTAAACTGCAGATGTTCGTGCAACTTCACAGTTTCGTAAACACGTTTAAGAAAATAGTAAACTATTTTTAAATATTAATGAACTTAACAAAGACCAATTTCACTCTTTAAGTATTATAATTTGCCACCAACTTTGGATATTTTTTAGAGTGCTATATTGTATTTTATGGAATTTGCAGTACATTGCAAATTTAAAATTTTCGTGATTGCGTAAACATCTGCAGTTTAGTCATAAGCTTAGATTCGATTGTTGCTAGTTACTTTGGAACACACAATAATAAATATGTTAGTAAAGCTTTGTGAAAGTGTCAAAGCCACCTGTGCAAAAAAATGAAGCAAGAATATCTACGAAATACTTCGTTGTAAAGGGACCAAGTGACAAGGGGATTTGTTGACAGCTGTCGATTTAACTGAAGCGTTCATCTGTTCTAAATTGTTGCTTTCTCTACTGCCTTTCGATCACGTGCACAGTCTATCTTCCCTTGAATCATTTTTTCACAAATTACTTTCCAGCAAACGATTGTTTCCTCAGCAAAAGCGTTTAACCGAAGTTCTGTTGGCTTTTGCATTTACTCTGATTTTCTTTTTACGTTCAACGAATTCGTTTTTACCGCTGTTTAAAACTTAACGATTCGGTAAATATAATTATATATCTAATAAATATTGACATAAAGAAATTAAAATTAGTCATTAATCATAAGACTCAGAAAATTTTAATTTCTTTTTAAATTAAGAGGTTTTCGGTCTTGTGTCAATATTTATTATATAATACTAATATTTACTATTTACTAAATTTACTTTACTAAATATTTACTACATAATACTGATATTTACTAAATCGTTAAATTAAATAGAAAATTGCTATAGTGGCGAATTCACCGAATGCGAAAAGGAAATATTAAGTATGGTATCAACATCGATCTATAAGCAACATATTTGCATTCACATGCAAGTACAGAATAATAAATTCATTGTAACACTTGCATAATGCCACAATTATCATATTGTTAGTTCTGAACATTTTATCACACATTATATAACATTTACCTAAAATTAAATATTCGATAAATAACTCGTAATCATATTCGTACATTTAATATTTTAAACAATCTTGGGTTAAGTTTAGAGTAATGACAACAGGTAAAATATTTATTAAAAAGCTAACAGCAGCCTCCGACTCTTTCCTACTTCAAACAGTCCTTAATTAAGATAGGAAATATTTTTAAATCCCAAGTAATTATTTTGAAGTATTTCAATGTTTGATGATCCTTCACTTGAGTTTCAATTGCAATCGATTCTTTTTTTCCTAATTAATTTGTTTACCATTTTTATCCGAATACAAGGTACAATCAAATGTAAACTGTATCGAAATAAATATTTGTTCCAATTATATTGAAATATAGGTCGTTCGCGTTTACTTGGTTTTAGCAAGAAAACAAATATCAGTAATGCGTGCTCCCGTGAAAGGTATTCGCAGTAACGAAGAATTATAGTAGCGTAGGCAAACAATATTTTATAGAACAGAGATGTTGTCTTCAGAATAATCATTGTTAGGAGCGACATGATATTTGGTAATTAGCTAGCAAGAGTAATTAGTCTCCTTTGGCGTCTAACGTGATTTATACATCGTGCTGCGTACAAATCTGCAGCCGCCATTCCTTTCTTAAATATAGTTCCTAGTCTTTTGTTTAATATTAATGAATGAAAAGTCTGAAAGCACATTCTCCATGTAATACTGGCCGTAATGAATCCTACTTTATATTCACCTTTAACAAAGTAATTATCTTTGTTTCCATTTACAATGAACGTAACAGAAAATTAAACTAGTGTAACAATCGTAGTAACTCTTTGCAAAGAGATTCTTTCATGCCTGTATCACACGTTATTGTTTCAAATTTAAAACAATTCAAACTGTAGAGTTAATCACTTTGGCCTATGTTTATTTATATATATATATATATATATATATATATATATATATATATATATCTTTACTCATTTCTGCTTTTACAAACTATGAAATGGAAAATCGGTTTTCTACATTTTGTTCTCCTCCACTAGCGCCAATCTCTTATCTCTATCATTTTACAAACTATATCCTTAAACTACCTAAACATGTTTTTACATAAAACGTTAGAGTGGGTGGTGTAATTTTGCATGATATAATCGAGCAGACAATCGAGCGGAATAAAAATTCTCTCTTGACTGTAACGCAAAATTGTAAAGCGTTGCGAGGCACCTGATAAATTATTGAACCTCTGCAAATGAAAATTGCACACTCATCAGGATCGAATTGGTTCGGTTCTGTGTACGTGTAAGATAAAAAAATAAATAGACTTTCGGTTGAGCCAGTAGACCAGCTCTAAATTACTTGCAAGCTGGCGAAATTGAATCAAGGAGAGCGGAAAACTCAAAAGGAAAATGATCGAGATGTAGTGGTGTAGAACAACAAAGCTTCGCAGACGTTGTTTACCTTCAATTCCACTGGGGTTGATATGCAATACTGAATAGAAAATCGTTCTCACGAAAACTTGAAATTATCCGCCTTTGCTGGAGCATTCTTTTATTGTTTGCATTTCGGTGGAGTGCGCATGAAGAAATTCGTGTAAATACGTAAACGAATTAAGAATAAATAAGGAATAAGAATTAGAAAGAAAGAAGAGTAAGAAAGAAAGAAAGGATAAAGACTTAATAAAGAAATTTCGTGTAACAAAACTAGTCGATATTTTCTTCTTTTGTATTGTTTTTGGAAATGGTCCCTTTGAAATGAGCGTAAATATATTTGATATAAAAAATAGGAAACATTTATTAGAGTATCTTTTATGATAATTTCTGAAAATAGTGAAATATATTTTTATTCTCAATTTTTTACTCTTTTTATGGACTACAAATTGATACTCTTTATGATACGGAATAAAATATTGCGTACAATAATTTTAAATAAATATGTAAAATGTACGACCTTTGAGGGCGGAAAGGTAATTAAAAATATTCGTAATTAACCGCGTATTTAAAGAAACGCAATCGTGGATAAAATCATATTTTTTACATCATTTATCATCATATATTTAACATCCGCCAATATAAATTACGAAAAATGATTAAAAATTCTAAAACATTCTACTTAATATGTATTTCAATAACATATAACTTATGTCCAAATGACAAATGTGTAGAATTTAATTTCGTAACTACAAACGAAGCAGAATAACGCGTTAATAAATCACTTTATAATTAAATTTAATGGAAAGAAAATTTCAAAAATTTTGGTCTGCAGAATAATCTAATTACATTTTACATTCAGTTGTGTCATTTCCATAATTTATCGAATCGTACATTTATAATATTGATACGATGACGACTATGAGTAAATTGCCTTTCAATTCAGATGTAATTTATGAAATTATTGATGTAATGATTATGCATTATTAAATTAAGATAAGTCAGGTTATCAATATTCTTGACATATCCTAATAAAATGATACATATTTATATTTATATATATATATACATATATATATATATATATACATTTTAATTGATTATGGTTAAATTATACATATATGATAACATGATAATATAAAGTAATTTTATTATATATATATATATATACATATGTATGTATAACTGCATGTATATTCCTAGATATCTATAAATATATATTTAAGATTTACTATAGAAGGTGATTTATAAATACTTGGAAACTAAGAAATATAGGGCATACATAGGTTCATATGACGTCTTTTATTCCTTTTCGTGTGCAAATTCGTAGCTTACAATATGGACATGTATTTATAAATCACCGTTATGTAAATATCTGTGTTTACAAAATGTCTCAATGCCTATATATATATATTAGAATACTACATATTTATATTTATTTGCATATATTTAAATTATTTACATATACATAATAAATATACTAAATTTATGTATATATATATATATAACAATTTCTATATATATAATTATAGCTTAAAGGAATAAGCTATATTTAATAATACATATATAAATAATATAATTATTTATTCCAACTGATTTCACATTTATTGAATATTATTATATTATTGACTACCAACTTATACGGATACCATTACGGTAGTCATTATTCATGCAAAGCTGAACAGTTTGGTAAACAATTTACGCTGTACAACGATCTTCCTCCTATTTTTATAACGAGCCGTATAACGAAGTATCGATTCCTGAGTGAGTAGGAGGACGGTTAGAATCTTCCAGGTAATTTACATTAATGCGGTTGGCTCCAAGTTCTTGTTACCACGTTGACGTGATCATGTCCACGAAGTTACGTTGTTCAACGTAAGGAACAATCCGCAAACTTCCACGACACTTGACGATGTACGAAAGTTACGCACTAAACAGACACGCATTGCGAGAGTTTGACGGTGCTTCCGGAACTTTCACTGATATTTACGATTCATAAAAGGCAATATAGCTCCTTATTGGAAAACTTTTTATCGTGAACGTAGCACGTTTAATGGCCATTAATAATATTCACTTTCTTCTCTTTGTTTTAATGTTTACCGACGTCGCGTCGCGTTAATTGCATTGTGTACAACCCTATCAGAAAGTTAGGGCGGTTGTTGAATTAAAAGTGGAAAATCATTTGGAAATGATCGAAATTTTTCAGAATTATTATCTGCTTTAGGATTGTAGAGGAATCGGAATATAAACAATTTATATGTTTAATGTTACGGTAAAAATCTTGCTAATTAAGTGGAACATTAGTTAAAAATAGTATGAAAATAGTAGTTATATGCTTTTGAGGAGAAATAAGTGTTTTCTATGCTTACAATCAATATAAATTTCCAAGAGTTATTCAATATTATCTAAGTATTTTAATACGAACTTTGTTTTGTATATTTCGTATATTTCTCCGTATTATGAGGATTTCGTTTCTTTTGGCATATTGAAATTCCCCATCAATGCATGAAAATCCGTAATTTAGTAATCAGTCATCATAATGATTAAATGGAGCTGTTTCATTTCTACTATTCTTGACACAAAAAGAAGCAAGATATTAAATACGAATAATAATAACATAAATGCATAAAAATCACTTAATGAAGATAACAGAGGTTTGTACAAAATTTTACAAACCATTTAATTTTAATATTCACTTTTGTTATATAATATCGAGTGTATCCGAAGTTTTTTAATCTTTTCATATAATATATTTCCACAATTCAACATCATAGTTTCAAATATCGCCGGCAATTTATGTTCACTCAAAGGCACAATTTACGAGCGTTGAAAAACATAAATATAAATGTATAGAATTATTGATCGAAGCCTCGATACAGTTGCATCGTTTCCTCCATTCATCATTTTGCTTAACATTTTTTTTTGTTAAATTTACATTCTGTCACGCGTGTCGTTATTGACATAGCCTGTGTATAGTGCACGAATTTACCATGATTTTGCTGGTTATGTCAGCAAAATTTTCATCCCGTTCCACTGGACTGTCGCTATATATTGCAATTAATGGCAAATAAACGCGCAACAGATTGACAATGTTACCATGATTGATGTTAAATATTTAAAATAGGAATTCAATGGGTATTTAGTGTTCGTAAATTCAACATAGCTTTAGCTTTGCGATAGAATTGGTAAGTAGGGTAACAAGTGGTGGAAATCTACGGAAATCATTCGTAATCCCGGTTATGTTCAAGAAAAATGGCGGTATACCGTGCAATGGTATTACGGCTAATACAAACGTTTCCTTTTCAATGGAACGGAAAAATGTCTATAAGGGGAAACGCAAAGGGAAAATTATTTTTTGGCAACACATGTTTCTTTCCTTTGACGTTAATATATTATGTTGTTCGGAGAGTCCCTAGCGATATTTGGGAAATATTCAGAAGCCATACAGAATAGTGAATTATTGTATAATATTATACGTAACATTAAGTAGCGTCATAGATATTTTTCACAATAAATTTGCATGTTTCTTGGAAACGAATTCTACCAAATAGTTCTTCTGTTCTTCCATTGCATTAAATTTTCTGTGTTAATAATTAGGTATTGCAACGTTTATAGTACCTATTCCAGGTAATTGGCCTAATTACCGTGTCTATCCCCGATTACGAATATTTTTTTATTTAAGCTTCTAGAAACCCATTCAGGTTTTATTAGTTATACATTACCATATACATAAGCATTACATAACTATATGACATTATTGTATTTGTATCATAAAAGACCTATGATATTTAAGGGATAAAATTAGTCTACATTTAAATTCCAGTTCTTCATTTTCGTTGACAAAACGTAGAATTTGCATAAACGTCCGCAGTCTACTTATCATAAAATATACATGTTTCGAACGTATTTAAGTAAGTATATCATGCACCACCGCTGATACACGTGGTCCGAATGCAAAGTTTAAAGTGTACCATCGCCGATACGTATGTCGTGGAAGATATTAAACGTCACCACCTTTTTTTAGAAGAATCGTTCAATAATTTTTAATAAATTCACGAAACGTTCCTAAATCTGTACACAAATACAGTCACTATATTTTTCTGCTTCATCAAATCACTCTTCCACAATTTCGCAATACGTTCTTCTTTATTTTGCAACTGTTACGTGAACATTTAGCTGCCGATTTCCATTAACACGTTAACTGCCACGCGACGTCCCGATAAACTAAAGCATTCGAATCAAATAAACGACCATATTACTGGAAATTTCACTGATTTTCGTGTTACAGCAGCGATATACACATATATATTATCGGAAGTATCGTAGAAAAGTTAAATAACTACATTTCGTAATAAACTAAATGTGACACATGTATAATTATGTTATTTCCCGTTGAAACAAGCCAAACTGCCGTGGCAGTCAACGCGTTAACTCATGCCGTCGGTCAGGTGAAAGGTCTGCCTTATATAATCCTAATAAAAAGAGGAAGAACCGATCGAAACCGACTGTTGGCTCTTTTTCCCTCTTCTGCAAGGTAAAAATGGCTCGCACATTGTGGCTGACGTGTACCCTGTGATCCCTACTATAAATTCTCTGGATTACGAAGTAGTAGATGAAAGTATTGGTGAACGTTAGTGCAAGGTCTCCCCAGGCAACCTTCAGGAAGCCGATTTCTGGAAATACGGGCCAGCCATACTTTGTCTTCGCCTAAATGACACCGAGATTGACCGAGGCCGACCTTTTAAAGCAGTCTCCGATAAACGAAACTTGAACAATGGTCGAATGGAAGTCCTGGACGATTGGCAACAATGAGAAGGCGACTTTAAAATTGTTTCTGGTCGCCTTTGTGCCTAACTTCCCCTTTGATTAGTTGTTTTATCCTTGCTTCGTTTACCTTGCGCCGCCGTTTCGTTCGAACGTCTTCCAGATTTACGATTTACGCTTGAAACGTTTCCGAGAGCTTTTAGACGTATCGTGGTTCAGTCCTGCTGTGATCCTCGCGCCATTTTTAATCCAAACGGGGCTTCCTATTTTTCTAAAACGTTCGGTAGCTTTGAGACAAACGTAAAAGAGTTATTATTAGTAATGTTCGTAAATTTAGGTTCCAGTTTTTTTTTTTTTTTTTTTTATTGACGTCGTTATTTCGCGCTATTATAAAGGGAGTGAGTCACTATATACTATTATAAAGTATTTATAGAGAAGAAAGAAATAAGAGGATAGATAGAATTATTAAAGGTAGATTATTAGAGTTTATTAAGTAATAGAGAGAATAGATAGAACAGAATTATTCAAGATAGATTATTAGAGTTTATTAGATAATGGATAGAATAGATAGAAGAAAATCATTCAAGAATAATAGAAGAGAAGTCGAATAGAATCTCGAAGACCACAGCAGAGTTAATAGAACTCGAAAATTCTCTATAATTGACTAAATAAATGCAAAGTTGCAATTTTTGAGTTTTTTAATAATGCATCTGTTATGTTTCTGACTCATAAGTATACTGTGGATTTTTATGCATTTATAGGAAATTTAGCTACTCAAATAGATGCAGAATCCACGTACTGTGCAGAAACACACATAATATCAAATACGGAGCACAAGTTGGACTAATTAGAGGACGAAGCAACCCTCAACTTTGATCCCATTTCCTTATTTAGGTTCTTGAGGTTACAAAATTAAACGAAGTCCTCTATAGATTCGCGAATCTATCAATTTTTTACCGAGGTCCTATCACGTTTTAAATTTGTGTCGGTAATTATGAAAATGGTCGAAGTCAGGATACCAAAAAATTTGAGATTCTCATTTATTTTAAGTTACATTGACATATCACAAAAATGTAGAATCTTTTTCTCTTCTTTTCCTTTGACCTATACCACTTTACACCACACAGTGAATGAAATGATGCTAAAAGTACTTTCTTGCGTCATAAAAGAACAAAATAGTTCCACAGGTAAACTAACAATTTCGCGATACTATAGTGTGTGCGTGTGTGTGTAATACTAGTGGAATGAATTTCAAATTATCGATATCCGACGTATCGTGGCTTCGTTTATTGTGGAATTGGAGGCAAGGTATTCTGTACGATATGCAATCGTTGTAATGAAGAACGATAGGTGGAAGCTAGTTGCTCTTCATGTAGCCATTTAGGATCGTTATATAGGCATACGCCGAAACCCTGACTCAAAGTTACGGTCTGCTGTTAATAATTACATTAAATAGACATGCGGAGACCGTGCCTCGCGCTTCCCTTGAGCCACCCTCCCTGGAATTCAGTTTTTAATTAAACGGGCACCACTCATCGGTCAGCTCGCGGTCTGGATTAACGAATTTATTGGCAAATCGTGTTACCTTCCCTACGCGAATGTCCTGTAATTAGGACTACGCCTTTTGAGTGACAGAATTTCATTACTTAAGGATTTGCAAATACTTGAAGTGTCATGTAAGGTTATAGAATCTCGGAGTTTCGCATTGTGAACTTATAGGCAGATCGTATGACGCTTATGTTTCGGGAAAATAAATAGAGACCGATAAAAGTTGCCTCTCACAATATAGTCATTTTGTTTTGGTTTAAATTGTACGTTAATAAAATTTTGTGGATAAAAAATTTAGTAAGATGATATTTTGTAAGTTATGACTGTAAGTATATTTACGCAATGAGCCTTTGTTCTCATTTTATTAATGTAATGAAATTACTATAATGTCGCAGCATTCGTGAGCAAAATTAAAGAAGCAAATAATTCTAATGGAAGAATTGTCAATTCTTAAATTATTCTAACTTCGTAAGGAAGCATCGTACGCTAATCAACTTCTGCTCGTTTTAAAGTTTAAAGTCTCTACTTTCACATAATTGAACAGAAGTTTTATAAAATATTTTCTTACATCGAAGAGTAGAATGAAAACTTGAAGCTCGCCTTTTTTTAAAAAGTATAATAAATTCATATACCTCTACGTACCTTAATCATTTTTTTGCTATTCATTTTATCCCTCTATTTTAAATGTTAATAAGTAGAAATATCAAATACCGATACTTCAAACGTCGACGTTTTGTTATTAATGTATCGTAGAAACATATATACGATAATTCGATGCTATCCATACACCGATATATCGATGTTTTCTCATTTTTTACCACCCCTAATTATATCTAATTTTAACCCTTTGCACACAATTGACGCCGATATGGCGACACGCGTAAATTTTTTCAAACGTTAAGTTATATAACATAAGATTCCTCTTTTATTCGAACTAATTTGATTTCCTTTTCTTTCAAAACAAGGCAAATTAAAGGAAATATTACCCTTTTTGAACTACGTAATACCTTAAGTTTTACGCAAGAGCCAGAAACGCATGTGAAAATTACTTGCACATGATACTATTAGAAAAGTCTTGGAGTGCAAATTTGATACGATAAAATCATTCGATAAGAATTATTATCTACGTAATAGCGGTGACAGGTAACCAGTGTCAAATAGAAGCCGAAGGACGACGACCGTTGGAATTACGATCGGTTCTCTTGCTCTGTTGCAATCGAAAGAATCAGTGCTCCAGGCACGTAGCTCGAAATGCATCCTGAAATGGTAGCAACGTGGCCCGTGGCAAGAGCGAGGACATTCTCGATAGCCTATCGGTCGACGGGTGCATCGCAAATGTCCATTTTTATTACTCTGTTCGACAGGCTGCTCGAAGAGGTCTGATATCGCGATGTACTTACGTGTCGAGAAGGAGATACGTCTTAGTGGAAGTTGAAAGGGAATTTTTACGAGCAATCTCGGATCGTGCATAAAAGCGACATGTTTCTGTGGATGCATGCATATCGATACGAGGCAAAGAATGTTGAGTAAATTCAATTATTCGCGAGGCAGAATAGATAGTAGGCAATCGATATTTTAACACGTTGCGCTTTTGTGTTGCAGATAAAAGTACAATCATTCCATCGTATCCAAGGATTTACATTGTTTCGTATTAGCAACGCGATAGTCATTTGTTTTAATCCTCTCGCTACATGGTGTATTTTAATTCAAGAATATGAAGAAGTTGTCTTGATAATTAGGAAAGAATTAGAAAAAGTTGTCTTAATAATTAGGGAAGAATTAGAAAAAGAATATGAATTTTATAATAATTTTGTAATATTAATTCTTTAAGAATTAATTGCATTGCGTTAAATTCATATTCCTTTTCCAATTCTTTCTTATTTTTTAGATGGCAAAGAATTTCAAGTGTTTCAAGTCGCCAATGGCCATGTTTTTGATTACCAAAATTATTCAGCAGAAGTCATTAATATAACCTTGAGAATTTAAAACATAAGACAAAGGAACCCTTTAATTAATATGAAAGTAGTATAAATATAAGCATTTGAATGTGCTATATTCTATATGATTAATTGTAGTGTATTACTGTTGCATCAATTGGCATAGAAATAATATGTTAGTGTAGAGAAAATATACATCTGCTTTTAATGAATGCTTGTACTATTTTTAAACCATTTACATAGATATGTCCTTCGTAGCGAAAGGGATTAATAAAGCGATGTATGCAAATTTCATGAGCTCCTATATTAATATATATATATATATAGAAAGATAGTAATGAGAGGATTAACAAAGTTAAAAAAATAGAAAATAAAGAAGGGTTGTTTCATCCTCGATATACGATCATTTCTATTTCACTTTAAAGTATTTTGTATATTTTTGCATTCTGTATCTATTTGCACATTTAACTTTACCATAAATGCATTAAAATTTGCAGTCATCTGCACACATTGTGTTAAAGTTGTCAATCTTTTAATTATTATCCATTTTGATTGTAAAATAAACTTAACTCCTTGCTATATAATAACGTGTGTGAATCGTGGTAAACATTATACTTAATTGTGTCAAATACACCATGTACTTATAACAAATTGCACTGTATTATTAAACTGTAAGATTGATAACTATTAAATAAAAATTTGATCGCAATATTTCAATATTTTGAACGCCACAAAGTGCAAAGGTAGTGAATAGCTAACAATAAGTTTAAACTTACGACTAAGAGAAAAATTAATGCAGCCAAGGGTTAAACGTCTTTGGTTTACAAGAATGAACGAGCAAATTATCCACAATATGATTGAAAACGCTAGCCTGTGGCAATTTCGTGTAATTTAGCGCGATGCAAATCGGTTGCAAGAACACGCGGTTGAAATTACCGTGAGCGTAAATGAGCGTTTGATCGCAAAGTTGAATCGAAACAAAATGTCTCGATACATAACGCGAAGTGATTGTTTGGATGGTGGATGGTGCTATTGTTGAGCGTGGTCACGTTTGACAGAACAGGAGTAGAAAGAAATCCGCTCATTTACATTCATCGACAGTCACAAGGTGCATATTGGAATGGCGAAAGCGGATCGCGTAGGTTACAGGTCAAGCATGCACATTAACACCGCGAACACGTACCTTCGAGATTCCGGTTTAACAAGAGCTTTGTTAAGCGTGTTTAAAATTGAAATTTACAGAGCAATCCTGTGTTTGGACACAAACAAACTAGGTTCGTTAAATTGAGATATGTTGAGGATTCTTCGTGTGAATAATTAGTCACTGAAGGCATGAATTCCAAAATAGCACAAACGCACTGACTAACATTGTATGAGTCGTAGATATAATTCTTTCTAGCTGAATTAACCCTTTCGCTGCGTCAACCCAAAATTAAAAAATTCTCAATGCACAGACGGGGATCATTTATATTATTGCAATAACAGGACGGCTATAAATATTTGCATACTTCACGCGATTAATTGTGAGAGAACGAGTATAAATTATAGTATAAATAACATTGCGATATAGAAATCGAGTACGTATATATTTAGTAAACGATTGTCCAATTTTTGAAGGTGTATATATGTACACATATGCCCTTCGTAGCCAATCCAAAAACATTTAGGGCAAAGCAAAATTTAATCTGTAAAAATATTTCCAACATTTACAACATTCTAATAGTCAACAAAATTGAAGAAACTAATGGAAAATTAAAGGAAATTAACAAAGAGAAAATTGTTCGTTTAAAAATGTTAGTTGGTAGACTTATGCTGTTTTCGAATTCGTGGCTTCGATTGAAGATTGGATTTTAAAAAGTATTGTCAGCTGTTATGTTATCGAAACTCTTCAGCAAGTTTCTTAATAACTCCGTAACCGAATCATTCTTTATTAAGAATTTGTTATTACCATCTACCGATTATTGCGTCTATAATGAAGTTTGAGTTTTAATTAATTCTTTCAGCGTTCAAATTGAACGTATTATGGATCCTATTAACTGTGAAAGAGTTAAACCTTTTCACGCGTTTTATGAACTTCAATATTGTTCGTATTAGCGTTGTATTAACCTCAGATTACGATACTTCACAGTGAATTACGTTATTACGAAACTTTTGTAACGTTTACTACTCAATGAAAACCCTGTGGAACTTAAAGAAATAATATTTTTATTGACCCTTAATTTACAAACATTAATAGTACAATGTCACAGGTTTTCTAAAAAAATAGATATATTATACATAAATACTCATAGGTAAACGATTGAAGAGAGGCAGAATTAATTACGATGTGTATCTACATTATTCCATCAATTAAAGTAAATATAAATTGCTAAAAAATAATAATTTACGATTTTTGTAACTTTACAAGTAAAATTCGAAGTTCGTCAAATTCACAGGTTTCGTAAATCTAGCATTAATGAAGTGAAAGAAATTTAGGGCCAATTTTCTAGGATCATTAGCGAATCTTTCCCAAAATTTCTCTTTCAAATTTCGTCGGTCATTTGCCCCATCTTGTATAGAATCCATTGTTGCAGATTTGTAAATTGGGTATAACAGTTTCAAGTATAACAAGAGTTGTACGTGACGCTGTTCTACTATACAGGATATAAAATTGACAACGAACAGGTTGAATACACTTATCTCGATTTTTTTTGTATCACGTTGTGAGAATAGAGTTTGCAAGCACTCGTGTGGAACTCAATACTCAGCGTTCATGCATTTTGGTATGCGCATTCATTTCCGATAAAAACGTTTTCAAAGTGAACAGTTGGAGGTAAAAGAATGGTTATAAAGCCCTGAAAAATCCCGCAAAAGTTTCTATAAAAAACGATACATTTTTTAGCCATGATTTTATACAATATTCCTATGAACTTCATACTGCTAGTATATAAAACGATAATTTAGCATAATCTTTTATTCAGTAATTTAGTGTTACTTCAGCGTTATTTTAGTATTATTTTCTTGTGCAAAGGACAGCGTGATTTTAGTAAATTCTTAATTTAGCTGCGAATCTTATTATATTACAATTTATCGGATATAAAATATGACACGACCTCGAATGAGAAAATTTAATATTTGATTTCAATTCACTTTAAAAAGGAAATTAATTTAATCTCTTGAAAAAATGTCAATCTATGATATTACCAAGAAATATTACAAAATTAGTCTGCTGAGGTAAAATGAAATAAAATAAAAATGTAGTTAAACTGTAAATTATGGAAATCAATAATCGAACTGCATGACTAGTTGAAGTTAGAATGTTACAAGATGCATTCTACTGTGATTATTTTGTACAGTTTTACACGTCGCGTGGATTTTCCTAAATTCTCTGTAAATGCATAAAAATCCGCAGCCTACTTACAACAAACCAAACAATGAAGTTAAAAGCAATGTATTGTTAATTTGAACCGGATACTCGATACAAGCTAGCAGTTCAATTAGAGTCTATTTGCCTTGTAACAATCGTTATTTTACAAAGACTGGAAGGCGCGGTATCGTGTTAAAAAGGAAGGAAGGAAAGAAATTACGAGACTTTGATATTTCCTTTGCATCTCTGGCCGCAGAAAAAAAGGTATTTCCATTACAGTGCTTCCTCTGTGAAAGCAAACACTCGCGTGTACATTAAGAAGAGAAAAGGTAACTATTGTTCCATTTTCAGCGCGTCATACTAACAATGCACGAGTGCTGCATCTTTAATTGCCTTTTATTCACATTTCCCTTCAAAGTTTACCAGCCAAGCCGTAGTAACATTTCAACAAGTTAATGCTGTCACGGGGACAACATACGAGATTGGGAATTAATTCCCATGATCACTCGCGTAAGAGTTCAATTAGAAATGGACCGGAAGATTGACTAATGATGCTTAGCTCTCGCAAGCACAAGTTTCATTGCACACATACGGGCACTACGCAGCTATTAGCTGTCGGTTGATTGAAATAATATACCCAGTCACCCAGGAAGGTCTTCGTACATCGTCTAATCAGCAAAATTCAAATATTTAAGAGAATTCGCTTACTTTAATCCTGATATTCTTCACACTCGTTTTCCATATTTATACCTCTTATATTTACAACGAAACAATGAACAAATATATTACACTTAGGGCACGCAAAGGAATAAAAAGAACATAATACAATTTTTACATTGTTTCTGTGGAACTTATGAGAATTTCAAATACACAAAAGAAACACCCAATACATTTTTTCCATGTTTGTATGAAACTTACCAAAACTTCAGATATACTGAATATTAAGAATACTTAGAAATACAATACCGAATATAAGAGAATTTTTATATCGAGTCTTATAGATCCGAAAACAGCAGATCTAAGATTCTTTTATGAGTAAATGGTAAACTTTTCGAGAAAAAGGCACCGAGTTAGCTTCAAGACCTGTTATAAACTTCCATAAGAATTCGCTTTGTAATCGATAGAGATGCAAGTTTTTGGCACGATTCCGGTATAATAAGCTAATGATTTCTTGACAACGTAAGAGATTGCTAGACTATTTGCTCATAAAGAAAGTCATTTACAAGGAAGATCGTCATTAGTAGGAGAGTGGAGTGTGAGTTATAAGGTTTGCAGTAACAGAGTCGTAATGGTATCCTCTTTGGTTTGTGACCCTTTTCTACGGCTTCCCTCTTCCGCATCCTCTTCTGCATCGTTCTTTCTACCTGCAGCATGGAGTGCTTCGCCATTAATTTTATTCTTTTCCGTAAAATCTTCCCTCTAAATTTCAAAGTTTCTTGCCGCGTTCTATCCAGTTAAAATGCCAATGATTTCCACCCTTACGAGTAACGTGATCATTTTACCGGATAAGACGGTAAAAAAACTTTCTGAACGTCGCGTCGCGTTGTTCCGTTAACTTTCGCGCAGCCGTTTTTACGTTATTTCAACGATGAGGAAGCGCAGCACGGTTACAGTGGGTTCTTGTTTAAAAATTTACCGTGTCCACCGTGTCTTGGAGACAGTCATGAAAAAAGAGAAGAAGAATGACAAGATACATGGTGCAGGTGGTAATTTCTTGATTAGAGAAAGAAGCGAGGACATTTTACGGTCAAATGAAATGATTTATTAATGGACAAAGGTTGCCGAAGCTTATTATTAGACTGCGGATTTTTATGCAAGTTCGTACGTTTATAAACATAAATTTCTTCAGTGCTAATATGGCGTCTTTTGAAATGTATCTCTGCACACATCAATCTGATTGATTCATTTTTATGCCCATTCAATATATATATATCGTCTTAAATTTCATGTAACTACATGTTAAAACTATACCTTAAAGAGGGTTTATAAAGTTCATTAATGAAGAATAATAGTAGTAGTAGTAATAATAATAAATAAGTTTGAAGTAATAGGACCTAAATTGGGGGTTGCTTTACCCTCTGACAATTTTGCTATAGTTTTGATATTTTGTATAATTTTGGGAATCATAATACAGTGCTTGCAAGAAGTATTCGTATACTATTGTATTTTTGTATTTAAGTACAACTTATTGTTAGTTAGATTTAACTATACCTAATCTTGTATTATTGAACGCAAAATGTGGTCGCATAAGGTATTATTAAAAAATAGAAAATTTACCACAATTAAATCTGATTCACTTAATCGACACTTAACCAACGGTGTACGAATTCTTTTTGTAACGTATGTTTCTCATATAAACATACAAAATTTATTATGTATGTTATTTTTTATATAACATATACATATGTTGTGCATGTGTTTTGCCATTTTTTTGCATCAAATGCATAAACATCCGCAGTCTACTAATGATAAACAGATTCTCTGTATAAGAAGCTGTATTATGTTGATTAAAAATTACCATGCATGTGGAAGACGTCCAATTTTGTTGGTCCTGACAAACATTTTTTGACAAATATTTATCTGACTCTATTGGATTAGCGGACGAGTACGTAACATGGGAACTTGGAAAGGACACAGACGCTGTAATAGCAATGAATAATTGAACGGGCGTGGAATAAATTGCAAATACTTCGTTTGGAATTAAAATTACGCCCTCTGAAGCGATTTATATTCGCAAAGGCCTCGTTTCCTGTCGTTGCAGTCTGACTGATAGAATAAAATATTTCGAACGCGAAACAGATAATTCGTCGACTTGTCTGCGACACGTTTTAATATTTGCCTGCGAAAATTGCTTAAAAATTTCACCGTTATTTTATAGTAATACTTTATTGGTTCCTTTTCGGATTACAAGTGTTCCGCTTCATTATCACTTACAACATAATCTTCTTATACCTCCATATATATTACTCTATTTCCTTATCTTATAATTAACAAAACATAGCTTATAATATAGGTATATAAAATATCATACGTTAAACAAAAACAAAGACACAGATTACAACCTATATGTAATATCCTACTTTATAAAAACAAGTAGGTACATATTGTTATCGATTATTTCCATCTTATAATTGATATAGTTCACATATATACTGATATTTTATATTTCATTCATATTTTCATATTTTAAAGCAACGTGGTATCGAATTTTACTTTGGTCGGTTACAAAATATCCACGCATATCGTTTCACCGGCACTTATTAACAGCTCGTTCACACGATACGGTTTTTTGACCAATTCGGTCATGTTACTGGATCAGTAATAACCGAAAGCAACGTTCACATAGTTTCATATCGCCACCAAATATGTCATTTTCACGCTGCATATATGCCGACTAAATTTGTTACATTTGTTATAATTTTAAAAGATTTCACGCTATAAGCTAGGCAGTATAACCTTTTTTATTAACAATAAAATATTTATCAACTCGCAGATTTTGGACTAAATAAGTTTAATATGAAATTCGTTTGAAAATGAATTCACGTACTTTCTGCTCTATGCGTGTCAGATAGAATTAAATATCAGATTGAAATATTTATATTTGTTGCGATTAACAAAATCGATAGACAATCTTAAAACTGTATCACTTTTAATATACGTAAGCCTCACACAGAAAATAATATCAGTTATTGGACTGTGGATTTTTAACTTAAAATTATAGAAAAGTGCAGGTTGCAAATAATACCTAAAAAAAAATGCAAAACATTAAAAGTAAAATATTCGTTTTAATATTTAAAGGATGAAGCAGATTTCTGTTAAAAATTCGCCATATTAATAATAATAATTATTGTTAGGTGTAAAACGAGCATATTATAATTAACATTGGTACCATTTCTTACAAAAGGAAGTTTAATAAATTGTCATTGTTATGTAGTCACCCTACACAAAGTATAAATTAACCCATTCTTTACAAACGTCTACTCTTTTTGTGTAATGTGCATAAACTTACAAACGTGTATCGCTCAAAGAACAGTACTCAAGCTTCAACTGCTTTTATTCTGTCAACTAAAAGGATTTAACAGTAACACTTTGTCAATTTAATATACTGAAACGTGTATTATGTCAAGATCAAACATCATAATATACAATTTATAATATACTATAATATAATAATATTACACTATACTATAATGCTATACAATATACTATAATATAACATAGTATACTATAGTACTATATACTATATTATATACTACTATAGTACTATGTAACATATTATAATTTATAATATAATAATATATAATATACAATATATAACATATAATCTACAATTCGATAACGAAAATAGAAATAAATTTGAGTGAGTTTGCTTTCTAAGTATCGATCGAAAGTTTCGCGCAGATTGTACAACAGATAAAAGGAAATGCTTTTCTACCCTTCATTAGATGTCCAATTCCTTCTTAAAGATTCGCTGAACGATGGTCCTTGAACAAGTAAAGGAACTACTGTTAGAGTTTTACCCGGGAGACATCTCTCTGTCGATCGATCCTCTTTTGTACAACGACAAACTCGTACCCTCGTCATTGCGGTGGCTTAACGATGCCCCGAAAGAAAGACCAAGAAAAAAGCTCGCGTCAAACTCGCGAATGACGTCAGATTTGATGCGCAAATCTGGACTTATGATCATTCTTAGCTCCAAACGTATACAAATCTTCCTCTTAACCCTATTCCACAACTATTTTTCCTTCATCTTCCTGGGCAATTTTTTTCATTCATTTTCAAAAGTTGCTTCTAATTTCTACATTTGTATTATAATTTTAACACTAACCGTACCACGTCTGGTCAAATGACGGGGTTTAATATTTGATTTAAAATTTTACGTTCATTGTTAGATATTTCTTTCATTCGTTTAACTTTATGGCAATTCGTACATTGCCCGACTAATCAGTTTTTCACATTTTCACGAAAAGGATTTCATTTTTCAATTAGGCAACTTCTAGTCAGGGTTTACATTTCGATCTTACCACAGCGATTTTTTTATAGTCGTATAAGACTATTAAATAATGACATTTAATTTGTTTGGACCGAATTAAATAGTATCTAACTTATAAAATAAATACAGTGGTGTATAAATACTGTTTGTGGCAACTGTATAAAGTGTCCATGCAGTGCATAAAATTATTCAATGTTCCACATAAAAAGATTCTTAATTATTTCCTTCATTATATATCAATATAAGAATTGGGACTCTAAAGTAATTACATTGAAACAAAAATGTTCCTTGCAGAATATAATCCCTTTAACCGCGCAACAATTTTTGAGTTATTTTCGACCCAACTGCGTTTTTCCTTTTGTCAAATATTTTATAGGTTTATGAGAAACATAAAGAAATTCTATTTGTTATTATGATCAATTTTTATAAGTTTCAATTTTAATAGTGAAGGCACTTCTCGAAATTATGAAATATTTTTAAAGCAAACATTGTGAGTTGACTAAAATTTCAAGAAACGTTGCAAATCATATATACGAGAAACTTTTCGAATTATCGTGTTTAAATTAAATAAAGTAGGTGGGCTATTTTAGGCCAAACATCATGTATGCTACGTGCGTAATACTATTACGTAACATGTAATATAATACCCTCGGTTATAATTATAAATACGGTATCTACGAATCCGAAATTCTGTCAAATTTCCTACCAGAATTCTTGACTGCTTACCTTCGTCTCTTCCTTTGCGTAGAAACCGCAGGTACGTTTGCAATTTTGAGGTGTAAAATTCACCTTGTATCGTTGTCTGCCATCATGATAATTCCGGCCCTTTGTCTCGACCCAGCCATTGTTAATTGTCCTGATTCAGTAGTTCCGGGAGATATATCCCCATAAAGTCCGGGTTACTTGGTCCTTGTAAACGTCGCCATAATGGCGTCTTTAGTGGGTCTGTACAAGGAGAATGGAGACATTCGTCTATATCAAGTACATTGTAACTTACCATTCATGAAGATACTCAGATTCATGAAGATGGAAGTTTTCCATTCAAGCACAAGGAACATTTCGATATATTAAGTTTGCCGATGCAGAGATATTAAAAATAGGACATATTGACCACCGAACGAAAATCGATAATACAACTTGTATGTCATACAGATACAAAAGATATATAGAAGCTGCGAATAGTATTAATATTATCCACAGAAAAATTGAAAAAGCGTTTAACAAGTGGATTTATTAGCGCAAATGCACAAGAGTAAATACAGAGAACGTTGTAAGCTTGAGTCAATTGTTAGTACAAGCACATGGACACTGACAAAATAAATGATAATAACGGTCAGAAATTACCAGCGAGACATGCAATGCACCCATTCGGGTCTAATGTAGATTGGTCGAGTATCACGAAACGAAACACGGTCAACTCTGCGGACAAAAAATTGTTACGTACAATATGTAGAAGTTGCGATAGGGAAAAATTGGACAAAACGGGGTACATAATTGGAAAAGTAAGAGGAAAAGCAGAGAATGTTCATTTTTACTCTTCTGAATTCAGCTTGAAGAAAGGATAAAGTAATGTAAAATCGAATAGGCTTACGTTCATTTAATTATTAACCCATTGCTTTAAAACCACGAGTCAAATTCGTGATGCAAATTATGGATAAAGCAGAAGAAATACTTGCAACATTTCTAATCAAATTTAATTTGCCCCCTTTAATTTCCTTTAGAATTTCTACGATTACTGTAGCAAATACAAATGCTGCGTAATATTTCAATATTTCACGTCTTACATAGGGTTGAAGGAGCTTATAAGTTTTTCTAACACATGTAGCTACTGAAAAATTCATAAGGCAAGGGGTTAATGCCTAGTTTGAGTACAAAATTCATTTTACAAGTAGTATCGTTAAATTCACTGAACTTTGCATCTTCACTGGCGAATTATTTAAATAAATATGAAGACAGAAATCGTAATCCTTTTTACATTGCACGATTTGCGTCACACGATTGAAAATGAATGTTGCGATTGTACACCCATCCTCGTTTCTTTGGTTGAAAAAAAACGAAAATAGGTGTACATCGTTTAATTTATTTTCAAACGTGTGACGAAAATCGGACGGTAAAACCTGGAAAATGTGAAACGGCTTTTATACTAGAGGTTAGGACCGGTTTCAATGCTTTTACCTGTGTTGATTATCAAGGCAGGTTACAATAATTTATATGGGTTAAGAAAATTGATGGAAAGGAACACGTGTTTGTTCTATGATATATTATACAAAATGGGAGTCCTTTATTAAACTAATTAGTTGCCAGTGACGTCTTAACCAGTCTATAGCCAAGTCAACGATATTGTACATACATATTAAGCAACGGTAGACTACAAACTTCTACAGCTTCACCGTAGTTTGAATGAAGGCCTTCAACTTCACCATAATTAGTGTTGCCTTCATGTAAACAGTACCAACTCCGGGATGACTATCAAGGTGTTGAGTAGAAATAACCAGTAGCGTTGTCCTGTAATCATAGGGCATTATACCATGAATTCGTATCGGTATAAATCTTGCTTAGAATTCACTCAATTGCTACAATTCAATTTTACTT
This sequence comes from Eucera pruinosa, assembly GCA_028830335.1. Lineage (NCBI taxonomy): Eukaryota > Metazoa > Arthropoda > Insecta > Hymenoptera > Apidae > Eucera > Eucera pruinosa. The sequence goes on from JAMYCR010000001.1 coordinate 15,122,671, forward strand.
AAGCTATACTTAATTTCAGTAGGTGGGAGCATTTGATATTTATATTTTGTCCATTGAATGGCTCACCTTAACCCTTTTTCGGATTATAGAAGCCGCGGACGCCTCGCATAAATTTAAATATGGTATGCATCAACGGGTGTCGATACAGTTATTTGAAATATGACTTAATCCTGTATTATCTCATCAATTTGTTGAAAGCCACCGCTTTGCATTTATTAACATAGTTAATGCAATTAAAAACTTTCAGATCTAAACTGACAAATTTTGTCAATACACGTATTTGCGAGGCAATTCTAAACAAAAAATGTTGTAGATATACACTGCATAGGTCGATTCGTTTTTGTTTTTGAAATATACACATACAGTGGTCCACAACAGTGTTCGTGCACGAGAATCAAATTTCTTTAACTTAATTTCTACGGTATTTTACTGTCGTTTTTAAAAATTGTATTTATATAATTAAAGCGAAGTTCAAACATCGCTACAATCTTTCAAATTCCAATTGCGGAATAATATTATATAATTTCATACCTTATTTTAGTGTTCTAGTTTTAATTTCTATTTATGCAATAGGAACGTCCTTAAGTATAATGTTGAATGTATTTTTTTCTTTTTTGTTGTTTTGTTCTAATATTACTGTACTACTATTGTCAATGTACATAAACGGCAATAGGCCCGTTAATAAACAAATAATATTAATAATAAAAACATTCTTCTTCTTATAAGTATGGAATATTTATTATGTAGTTCAAATAACGCGTCACAAAAATCGTAAAAGTCATTTAATACAATCTATTATTGCACTAATTATATTTCCTCGGTACTTTGTGACGATTTATGGATAAAAATACTGATAGTCGTTGAATTAGGACACTATTCCCAAAACGAGCATTCGCTCAGGTAGATCTAAACGCATCACGACAACATCAAAGATTTGCCATCGCTATTTTCCTCCATTGAAATCGTCATTGAAATGACGCGTAATTTTACCATTGCCGATTCTACATTGTGCGTTTGTTTCTGTAACTAGACCGTTCGTTTAATTCGCTCGGTACTTCTGATTACATCTACCTCGTAACCCCACATTAACGATCCCATTTGCCGTTTCGTTTCATTTCAAGGCCATAGAAGGTTTCCGCTATTGCCTCGGTTGCATTTTCGCAGTGCGCCAGTATTCGCAAGCCTCGTCATAAATATCGGTACGAAACGAGTTTTCCCAGGACGCACTGTTCTCAAATCCGAAAAGGCCATACCGTTACTCCGACTAAAATCTTTTGATGTCCCAAGTACTAGCTTCCTATTATATACCCTTTAACATCAGACACATGTTTATTGTTCTCTTCTATTTACATACGTTTTCATCGCGAGAATAATATCAAGATGGGAATTTATCGCGTTGCGGTAAGGTAATGTTCGCGAATCTCGTTACCAGTCGCAAGCAGAATATTTGTCACGCGTCCCAGTTCCTAATAATTCAAGGAGCGGTTGTTTTATGAGTTATTCGTCGCGGTCCTGCGTCGTATATTAAGAGGTTTCTCGTAATCGAGAAAAACAACCTCCGTCCCACGGAAGTTACGGTTACTTTTTAACATTTCACCGGTACGAGGGAATTAAAAATTCCCCTTTTCCAAGGAAATTCATTTACCGCCGCAAGTTTTTCAATTTCTGTCGGTTAGAAAGTTGCCAGGCGTTTCAAATTTTAATGCCCGCCGCCTGGCGACTTGCAACAGCGTGTTTAATTTTTAAAACGCGAATTAAAGGTCTCGGTGACACGCAATGTGTCTTCAACTTAAGTGCAACCCGGTTTACGATAATAATTTGCCCGAATTAACCTTTAAAGCATGAACCTAATTAATGCAATTAGAACGGCTGTTGCACCGTTATTCGCTCCTCGTTCGATGCTGTACTTTGCTGAACAAGATTCCCCGCGTGAACGCGAAGAAAATTATTCGAGAACTTTTTTATCCGTGTGCACGCTTGCTCGTCGTGTAAACTGTTCCACTATATTCCCTTACGGTGCATCTGATTATTGCAGCTTATTACCATGCTTTGTTTAAGTAAATAAGCAAGATTAATTCTTCGCCTCCTTTATGGAGCTCCTCTAAATAACAAGGGAAAGCAACTTGTAATGTATTCTTGTAGAAAGTATCATTATTTCCGCTTTTAGTGGTCTATATAAAAATAGAAATGGTGATAGTTTTGATATTTTAGAAACTATTAGGTTTGGGTTAGGTTTGGGTTAGGCTTCGTAGGATTCTTCAAAATACTACGCATATGTATGTGTATATTTAGTTCAAGTAATTTTTACATAATTTTATACATTTTTCTCCAACAATTAATTGGTTTCATAATTATATAGTTATAAAAATCATCAATTACAACGTTTTTTAATCTTTCTCCGCACTTTTTGTCTACTGAAATATTATTAATCTTAAATTTAGTGAATCAGCGTTAAATGATTCCTTTGTTTATATAACATTCTTCGAATCAGTTTCAATACCTTTCATGATACATTTGTCAAATTTAGGCTTTCATAAAGAATTGCACAAATATTCCCATTATTCCTGATTTCAAATACTGAAGTTTCCATAATTTAATTATAACTAGACTACGGATGTTTATGCAAATTCTTAATTTGGTTATCAAAGTTAAAGAAATAGAACATAAACTTATATAGAACATAAGTTGTTTCACCTTTAAAATACAATAATTTATATTTCACTCCATATTTATAAGTTTCATAATTCACTAATCTGTATACTCTGCGTTTTTGTACATTTAAATTTCCCATAAACGCAAAAATATCCGCAGTCTAATTATAACGCATACATGCATGTACATATTACAGCATATTTCTGTTTCTGTAATGCGATTTATTACAATAAACCATTTTACAAAATTAACGATAAATAATAAATAAAAGGATAATGTACCGACCAAATCTTATTTTTTTCAAACGAATACTTTGACGGTACTACTGCAACCAACCTAATGTACTACAGCTGGTTAAAGGATATATGCATGCTTTGATGTGTACAATTTAACGCTTGTTTTATTAACAAAAATATTGTTCATTTTTTTACAATAACGTTAGGTATATAATTTATGATAGATGATGACTGGTTGATCATCTTTTTGAGACTAGTTTCTGATGGAGAGGTGAGTTGTATTTAAAGGCACTTTTTTGATGGTGGGGTAGTCTACAGAAAAATTACCTGCATCGGCGGTGCAAGTTTTGAAAAGGGTCATAGGTCGACTCACGCTTTATGAATATCACCGATGACAGGCTTAGGGCTGTTGTGCAGATTTTATGATTCGGGCGATGGCACAGTTGTACATTGACCATTGTTGAAGGTACCGTAATATCCAAGCTCATTATATGGCCCGGGGATATTGCGATGAATAAACTCATCGATCGTACGGATCTAGGAAATATATGTGGAAGACAGAATGTTGTGTGAATGTTTGGACCAGAGCGATTGCTGAGCGAACGGTGTTGTATTTGGGTAAGATTGGCTGAGGCGTGAATGAGAAGTGTTTGGGATAGAGCGATTGAGTTGACGTGTGGTCGAAGAGTGCGTGGTCGCGCTAGGTTTCGTGTGAACGTGACTGTTTGGGTTCTACGAATGTCTGAGACGAGTGAGAGAAGCAGAGAGAGATAAGGAGAAAGAATGAATGCGTGCAAGGGTAGAGAATGCGTGGGTGAGGGAGTTGAGAAAAAGGGTCGAGTGCGAGACGACGTTGCGAGTGCAGAGCGAGAGTTTTTCCTGTGAGATTGTGCGAACTCAGTATTAGTAATAAACTAGCAATTATTGCAAAGGCTGAGTTTCTTTTTTCTTTCCCTTCTCGCACCTTACAACAACACACGAGGGATTTACCTTAAAATAATCTCTACATATATTTGTAAAAACATTTAGGACAGATTTCTAGAATATTATTGTTTTATTGATGATTTACTAGAACTGTTGGAAAAAAAGAGGACTGAAATGGTATATCCGTGGGTTCTATGAGTTTACATTCACATTACAATGTAAATGATCTTTATTTGTTCGGTGAGACTGAACAGATAATACATTATATCCATCTACTAATCTGAGACTTTGAAAAAACGACATTTCACATGCAAAAACCTAATGTGTTCCTATCGTCGAAGACGTCGAATTGCAATAAAAAGACCTGGCGATTCGATGCGTATTCGCTCGAGGAACGTTGAACGTGCATTCAAGCTGGCCGTTTACGTAAGGACGATAAACTCTGCATTGCAAATGCATTTGCTTTATTATGCGGACACAATAGTCCGGCCGCCTAACGACGCTAACCAGGCGCGCGCATATTTCAAGATGAAAACCGCGCGACGCTCGTTTGTTCGGTCGGGAAAGTCGTGGTTTCCACTTTACGACCACCAACGGGTACAGCTAAAACCCATGGAATGTGGAAAAGTTCGTTCATCGAGCCGATCTCCTACTCTAATTCCATCCTGTAACCCTCAAATTCATTTCCTTTATTTTTACATCCTATTTCGGCCCCTTTCTTCCCTTTTCTTAGCTTTATCTCGTTTTATGCTTCTGGTTTCTCCCATAATCCTTAGACTGATTTCTTGTATAGCTTTTATTATTTGGCGACATTTGTTATTAATAGACCGCGGAGCTTTATGAATTTATGGGGAAAATAAAATGGGCGAAAAGGTACAAAATTTATGTAGGGTGTGAAAATATAAGAAATAGCCAAATCAGAGAAGATATTTTAACTCTAGTAACTCTGATAACTCTAATATAATTCTAATAATACTAATAACTCTGATATTTTCACTAATAAAGATATTTAAAAAGTATTCCTTTGAAGCGATTCCAAACTTTCGGTCAGTAGTGTAATAAAATTGCGTAAAATACTCAAGAAGCTTTAAACACCTTTCTGCTTTAGTAGTTTCTCTTAATGCGTACCGACCTGCTTATTACCAGAACCCAGAAAATGTGAAACAACTTAACACCAACTTTTCCATCTACAATATTTAAAGATAATGCTAAAATTATTCACACCTGGAAGCTACTTATAACCCTTAAATTTAAATATTACGCGTGCCTTTCCAGAAATTTAAGAAGTTTTAACATTTCATGCAGAAAAATTATAAGCCTGTACGTTTACGGCATTTAATCTCTTTTTTGCCAACTTAGGAGATGAATGATTAAGTTATTTTACCAAGAATATCTCACACTTTTATCGTAAAGAGTTTTCCAATGTTTTTGGGTTTCGTCGTGTCTTTAACTTTTAATCTCTTTTATCTACTTGGTCCCGTTTTCAAAATTCCGTTCTATCACTTTACAGTAGCGTTAACCGTTTGTCTAATTTCAACTGCACGTCACGTCCCCATTCCGTTTCCACTTGTAATCCCTTTTTCCAGCCCAACTCTCTAATTGTCCCGTGTTTCCGCCGACGGAAACATGCACGCAGACGCCTCTTGGGAGGACAACTGCAACAGGATCGGTTTCTTACCACTACGCGTTTTACATTTTAAATTAAGAATTAAATTCGCTGGACTTCCCCCCCCCCCCCCCTTTAATGTAAAACGAAGACATTTGTTCGAACTAGCAACGAGGAAAGTTTGAAGAAACGGCAGGTACCTGACACTTCTATAGGATCCGAGAAGAGAATAGAAATATGGAATACCAATTCTGTTCTTTGCTTCGTAAAGTCTTTCGCTAGCTGTGCTAGTTTGAATAGCTAGTGAAATATATTTTGCAAATTTTATTCTAATAATGCACTCGTGAGCAAAATTAAGGGATGAAAAAATGTTGATTGAAAAATTGTTAAACATTCTAGAATAATAGTAAATGTCAATGATTATTAGATTAGATGGCGAACTTTTATTCAAATTCAAATAATTATAAACATTTAATGGTCATAACAATTTAAACAGAAATGTGTTTTACCTTTTGAACATTATAACATGTATCGAATTTTAAATATAATACATATTTTTGGTGTATCATATGCATTACATAGTTTCTTACACCGCGAGGTATCGCATAAATGCAATAAACATCCGCAGTTTAGTAATAACGTACAAGAGCATAATATTGTAGGTTCGTATTTGCGTTCATATAAAAGTTAATATGCTAGACGAGCCATTAAAGTAACCACTAACTTACTTCAAAGGATACAAATTACGTTATGTGTGCGGATAAACTTGGAAAGAAGCTTCACGGTTTTCCACTAAAGTCATTAATCACTTTAAATATGAAATGAATTTAAGATGCAAATTTCGTTGAGGCAGAAAAAATAAGGTTCTTTATTAGGAAAATGTTTACGTGTGCGTGTTAACATATAGTGAAGGGTTATAAATTAACATTAATTGCCTCAGACCATGTTCTCGACCATTGTATAAACCATACATCGTACGCCGAAGCATGACCTAGTTATGCAAGCAGTTACAGTTAATTAAAAGTTATTGTCAGCGAGCAATATTGGAAAAGAAGCTTGCTATTGACACTCGTTGCATACGTTACTCACCAATGGATCGTTTGATTAAAACTTCTATAAGCATATCCCTATTATTTCTTTGTTGCAAGGAAAATCGTTCCAGTATTAATTTCTTAATTTTGTAATATTCTTTCATTACTTTGAATTTTACATTCTTATTACATATAGTTGAATAAACAATTATTTCCATTGTTTTTCTCTTCCCATTTATTTCATATTAGACCTATTTAATTTTCTTGTATGTTTCTTTATTTGTGGAGCAGCATTTCGCATCTCAGAAACCTTACAATTAGTGTTCTGAGTTAGCTTCACGTTTTCGCCTTTGATCGAAAATTTTTTGCCAGGGGTAGTATTTTAAATTTAAATACTTGTAAGGTCTGCCAAAAGTAGCTGTGGTATCTTGAAAGTTATCGAAAATACGAAACACATTTACATTATTACGTTATCCATTAATTATTCTTGAATTTTGTTTAAAAATGCACCGAATTAATTTTCATCCACAATAAGATATCTTATACTTATTAGAATGATATTCTTATTAGATTCTATAATATAAATATAATACAATATAATATAGATATAACGTAATAAAGAACTATAATATTCTTATTAGATTCTTATCGAAATCTTTTGTCTCAGTACTACATTTATTATGTAATGTCTGTCAGCCGTGGAAATTTCGCTTTGTGAGTATAAAATATTTTTGCTCTTCGAGACAAAAAGTTTCGGTTAATATTTAAATAATCAAGAAGTAATCTCTAAATTATGATTCATTGATGTGGAAAATTTATTCGCCAAAGTCGTTCAAACATAGAATCGAGCGCATACAATTAATTTCACCGCGAAACGAGCGAAGCAAAAGAGAATCCAGTTTGCATGTTTATGTGAATGTTCTCAATGAAAATTTCATTCAACGTTGCGCGAAGGCCGCGGAAAAATATGACGGGATCGTTATTCGCGTCCCTATTACTCTCTCATTGTTCCGAAATCCACAATTCCATCGAACGGTCAATCGTTCTGCAAACTGCGAATCGAATTGATCTCGAATCACGAACCTTACGAATGAAATTTCCTGTCCCGAGGGCTTCGACGCCTCTGCACGTATTAACTCGAGGAAATAAAGTGTTTCAGGAAAGAGAAATTTCGCGTGGAAGTTAGCACTTTGTACATTTTCGGACATTGTAATCTTGTCACCTAACTACAAATTGCTGTACCCTAAAAGCAATTGGTACACGAAGTAGCAATTTTCTTGTCACAATTAACACATTTAAAATGGGCAATCTTTTCACATAGCTCACGTTTAGATTGCAACGTATGAAATATACAAGGGAGAATCGTAATACGTTACACTTTCCACACTTCAAAGGAAAGCAATTTTAACCCGTTAAAGACCAACGTATTTTAACGCAGCATTTCATTTACAATTTTTGACAGCGAATTTGTAGCCCTGAATTTCCATCTATTTGAAATGGAATCACTTAATATCGTGCATAACTGACTTGGTTATTTATGATTTGTATTTGGTTATGTATATTTCCATTACCAATTAAATGTCAGAACAAAGTAGAGAATAATATTGAGAAGCAAACGAAGGACATATATCGAGTATATATATTTTTATTATCGATTAAAGTTTATCATAAAGTATAGGAGAATACGAAGAAACAAGTGAGTGATGGCCGTAAGTAGTATAGGAACGTCTATAGTCAGACGCGCCGCATATGAGAGACGCTGAATCTCTTTTTAATTTCTGCTTTCTGTATTATGTATCTAATTCTCATTTTCAAGTTAGACAAATTTGTACTCAAAGTATTGTTAACGTAAGAAGAGTCCGAGTAACATGTCAGAGTAAATCAGAGAATTGTTTCACACTTCGTCGGCGTTGGATTTGTCGATATTTTCTGTCAATATCTTCTTGCCCTATTTCTTGAAACCTTGGAGGTATTCCCAGTTCCGCGTTTATCGAGAAATATGACTAATTTAGAGGGTGGAAACTGTGGTTGAACCAGTTTTAGAAAAAGTACCATCGTTTCTATAACAAAACGTAACTATATATAAAAGTTATGCCAAGCTTTTAGGTTTCCAAGCCTCTGAATTTTGCAGGTTTCGGATTTCCAAACTTTTGAATTTTCAAGCTTTCGTGCTCTAAGACATTAAACTTTCAAACCTTCGAATATCTAAATATTCGAATTTTAAGTCTTTAAATTAGTAATGTCCATCAAGTTCTGAAGTTATTTGAATAATTACGAGTGTTCCCTATTAATCCTTTCGCTACGACACCTTAAAATTTAAACGTGTTTCGGATGCACAGATTGGAGTAGTTTTTCATTAATTTAGAACCAGCATGCGTGAAAATATTTAGATATTTGGTAATGTTAATTAAAGAGTATTACGTGGTAATAATAATAGAAGTTCTACTATGACTAAAAAGAAATGGCAGCATATTTTAACAAAAGATTATTCATGCTTTCAGGGCGTATATATACGTCTTTCGTAGTGAAAGGGTTAAAGTACACTTACCGTTATTATTGTAATTTTCGTAGCTTTTCACTGTTATCCCTTTACTACTCTGCAAGTAATGAACAGATTTTGCTATGTAAATGGTTGTCAGAAATTAAGCCAAAGGGTTACAGTTTAGAGTCACGACTGCTGCTGTCACGTCGTGGCTTGTAACGTGCCACATACTACTTAGGACATTACTGTAGACTATAGAACACCAGCCCTGTGTGTAACAGTTCTACGATATGCCACAACATGTAACTGTAGACAAAATCGAGTAACTCACCAAGCTATTCTACTCACACACTTGCCAAAAATGAACAGCCTCATCATACAATATGTATTATATTATAACCCCACAAAAATTCTAATTGTAAGAGGTACCAGTAGGAGAAAAAAATGAAACTAAATGTATTTTTACTATTATATAATTTCATGTCACAATGGTAAAATGTAAGTTGGTAAACTTTTGATATTTTAAATCTGTTAAAGACTTTAAAGGATTGTAATCACGTTACACATACAACATAACAAGTGATTTCACGTGATATTAATGTGTGCCTATTTTAAAAGTCTTCATAATTATTTCAATCTAAATACGAATTATTGTATTATTATTATCAGTTAATTTGTAACTGCAAGTAGTTTTTATGAACATCAAAAAATCTGATGCTACTAAATTTCAAACTTTTCAACAATATTAACCCTTTACGGATTATAGCATTATTTAACAAATTTTCGTTCGATTGTTAACCCCTGAAAGACTGGTCTCAATGAATTCTTGTCCAATTATTAACAGCAATGTCTATCGAGGATATTAACCCTGAAAATTGTCCAATCTTTGAAGACGTGTATATACGTCCTTCGTAGCCAAAGGGTTAAGGTCCAATTTCCTCCACGTTAATCTTTACGCCTCGACAAGAGAATTAATTCGATCGATGTTCTTCAAAAGTTACAAAATTGAAACACACCCTGGCAGATAACAGCTCCGGGCACTTGCAAAAGAAACATCGAGGTAAATCATCTTTTCGTTGATCGACAATAGCCGAAAGAGTCTTTTAAGTAAAGTTCCGTCGCTAAACTTTAACTACCATTTATACCGGAAGTTTTAAAGCGACGCGACTTCATTTAACCCGTCACGCTAATCTTTATTGCTTCGCCGTCCATCTGAAAGCGATGGAAATAAAAGGTGAAGCACGCGCTGGCAACCTAATGAGACGCGCGAAAAATGCCTCGGCTGATGATGAAAATTCAGTAACGCGACCCAACTCTCATCCCCCCTCCTTTCTTACTTCTTCACTCGATTCAACGCGACCGCACGAATCCTCACTTTCAAGTTTCAACCATTCAATTATGGCCGTAAGCACGACTTTCCTTTCTATCCCCGCTGAATGGATCACCAATAGACCGATAACCGAGTGAGAATAATGCGACGAGTAACTCTGGATAAAAGTATAATAATGCGGTTATTTTAAAGTGACAATTTACACGGGAATCGTCTAGCCACCTAAAGCATCGATTATGTTTCGATTCATCTTTCAAGTACCATCAATTTGAAATATCTCTGGCTGAATGTCACGCCCGTCTCCTTTTCCTTCTATATTTGGCGGACGATGCTATCTATCAGAATAACAAGCAAATGGTTCGAGGAGGTTGAATGTCGTCGGTCGTTGAGTAGCATCATTATTATTCGACGCCTCGATACCGAATAGACTGGAATAAGTTTTCTTCTTGCGGGTTTGTCGCCTTCGTATAGCAATCTGGAATTTGTCTTAATTTCACTTTACATCCGTAAATTAAAATAGAATATAAGGTAAGATATAAATAAAAAATAAATAGAAAAAGTGTTGGTTAGAAAGGGAAAATTCGTGCCGAATTTTATTCAAATTTTCACTCTGCTCTTCAATGTAAGAAAATTTTCGCAACGCGTCTGTTCATACATATGAATATAGAGGCTCGAAGCTTTAAAATGAGCCCAAGTTGATCATCGTACGATACTTCCTTCCGAAGTTATAGCAATTGATATATAGACAACTTTTCTATTAGAATTTTTCGATTCCTTAATTTCGCTCATCAGTGTACTATGACTAAACATTCAAATTTACCCTCCATAAACGTAAGTAAATTAATTTTAGAAATACCTGGATTCACGAATTTTATCTGTTTAACAATTTGCCTTCCAATTTGCCGCGCAAGAAATGCCGACGAACGCATATTTCAGTCGATATCTTGGCTCATTTTCGCAAACTTCTTTTTTCGCGACCGCATCAAAAGAAGAATAGTCGTTTCGTATCTTACACGGCAATTTTTGCGTCGATCCTTAGCCAGGTTGCAACGGAGTTTCAACAATTTTTCGAGATACTCAGGAACGCGGGAATAAAAGGGATTCGCCCGCGACCTGGATGCTTGAATGAATGATTCTCGGTCGGGTTGCCGAATATTCTGTGCTGTACATCGACGAATACTTGCATCTGTGCACAGTGCATGCAATGGCGCGCATTCGTACTTTGATCACATCTCCGTTAGAATAGCTGTGGTTCTCTCTTTCCCTCCTTCACTCTGTCCTCTATCCATCTCTTCCCAGCTTCCGATAATCGCGGCTTTTCGAAACCAGTAACTTTGACAGAATTTACGCGAACATCGCGCGCTTACGTCAAACGGTTTGCGGCCACTTGAAAACCGCGGCTCTTGAAAAATTACTCTTAAAATTACTTTAGCAAAAGAAAAAAACAAATCGTTTCTGCCATCTTTTTTCCTCTTGTTGCCCTTAGAAATGTTCACGTTTACACGTGCGCTGTGTAGATTCGATTCGAATTGAGGTTGGGAAAATTATGTTCGTATTTTGCAAGCATTTCCCCCATGTTGAGGAAGTTTATCGTGTAGAAGGTGGATCGTGGGAGGCGTTGATGAAATTTTGCTACGCAATATACGGTAAATGAGAAAACGAAAAAGGGAAACGCGTACTTCGGTTTCTTGTTCGTACCTCGTGTAATGCAATTTTTCTGGGTTAGTGAAATGCAAATTGTCTGTTGTACGAGGTTATTTATTGTACTGGGTAAACACATCGCGAAACGATGATGGGATATTTGTTGTTTTGTACTTCACGTGTTCATCGTTCTACTATTTTTTGGAAAATATAACCCTGTACCTGTTTTACACATTTACCGAAAAGTTTACTCAATTTTGATACGCAGAAATACCGTGGAACATCGACAAAAATAATGAAATGACGTGATTGACGTCTCTCTATTCAAACTTTGAGCTTTTGTTCAAATTTAGAAGTTGAATTTTCCTTCAAATTTTTGTTCAAAGTTCGAACAATTAGAAATTCGAATGAAAACTTGAACTTTGAACAGAGAAACATCAATCGCGTCATTTAATTATTTGTATCTATCCCATTTAATTTAATTTTATTTTATTTACATTGTTTCAAATGTAATTAATTCGAAGTTTGAACAACTCAAAGTTCGGATCATTGCCTGAAACGGTGAAATATTTAAGTTTGACAGGTACGTCAAAGGAAAACTTCTTAAGGCTATGTTAGGCAATTGAATTTGATCTGCTACTATCGAATTTTCTTTTTACGTTTTACGGTTTGCTTGGAACGAGTTATCGGACTATAACGTACTAAACAACGTGAACTAAATCATACGTCAAACGCACTTCTGTTCGAGATAAAAGTTATTGTATTCTCGGCAACGTCATTACGAATTATGATACTGTGCTCTATAACTAAGAGCGCTCTATGAACACAGTACTAGAGTTTCACGAACAGTTATATCTCTTTCTTGTTTTTAGTTAAGTCGATCATTTCTAGTAAATATATATTTGCATTCAATGAAGTATTTTATAAATTTGTTTGTATCCAATTCCTGAGAATATCAACAAATGCTTTACCTGTTCATGAAATTATTCGATATAGTCGACTTATAATTCCATATCTTATTGTAATAGTTGCTAAAATTTTATATCTTAAAGTTTAAATTTTAAATAAAATTAATAACTCTGGGTTTATTATATTAGATGTACACATTAATGCGATGCATTGGCAAGTTTATTGAGTCCAATCTACCTTGTTTTTCCAAAAAGGAAATTTGTCAATTGCTAAATTAAATAAGAAAATGAATAATTGTATATGAAAAAATAATACAGATTAAAATAATGAAGATTAAATACTTTATTTGAATTTGAGTGAATAAACATTTGAGTTTATGGGAAGGGTCGTCGAATTAACTTATAGGCTTGATATTTTGTCAAAATTATACCGTGTACATTATTGCGTTTGTTTAATTGAGCGGAATCAACTTTTCCTTTACTAATAAAGTGGAATAATTGCAGAAGTTCAGAATATGAATTAAATATACCATTTATCTATGGCATAACAACTGCGCATCTACATACATTTATAATATGTTGACTGTGACATAAAATGTTGCCATCTGAAGCTGGTGAACTTTGACCTATTTAAACAATAAATACTAGCAACAGAATATTGTTACATATTTCACTTGAGAGCTGTCAAAGATTTACAGTTTTGTTATCAATAAAGAACGTAGAACTGACTTCGATATGAAAAGCAAATAACGGATCAAGTTAGACAAACAGAAACCGCTAGAAGCAATTGCAATAATTCTTCATTATATTTTACATGCACAACATTCGATATATCGGCAGAAAAATAACGTATCGATCTACAATATTTTTTGAAGTTTTGCTTGCGTGGCTCAAATATTTCTCGCTTAAAAGTGAAAGATTGAAATTTGAAATAACTTTTAATCTTCGATACATTTTGTTTCTCAACTAACATTGAATATTCCAGTATAGTTCGATATTCCTAAGCTATCTCGAATTGTTCTCTGTTTGTTTAGTATTCATTATGAAATAATTAGAAATCTGCAAAATATCAGACGTTGCATTGTTTGCAATAGCAATGCATAAATTCGCGACTCGGTCAAATTTGATGTAACAAAATGATTAAATATGCGAAAAGACACACAGTGCATATAATGTGTGACAATACATCGTACATTCGAAGCGTAGGTATCGTAATTGTTATTCTCTATTTTGATCACACTTCTTTAACCCTTTTGCCATGGTACTTTAGAACTAAAGAACATTTGTGATGCAGAAATAAGAGCAGTTCTTATCAATACAGTAGTAATACAAATCCATATACTTAAATATTTCGTACAATTAATTGCAGTGTAATAAATACCAATGATAATCGAGGTAGCATTGTACTATTAACCCTTTGAGTGCTATGGACGTATATATGCGGCCAATTTTGAATACGATACACAAACATTATAAATTTGGATATTTTAAAACAATGAATGGTCTGTGCAATATGTTCACAAAATATGAATTCAGAAACTTTGTAATAATTACTAAAATGACATTAATAAGATGATGTTAACCCTTTGCGCTCGAGAGTCATCAAAATTGGTTCATTTTGGCGAGGAATTTCGTCACGAATAGAAAGGGTTAAGAAAATAAGCGAAATTACTGAGATTTATTATTCTGTTTGTGTTAAGAATTAAACATTTTTACATGTAAATAGTAATGGTCCCATAGCAGATGTTTCGAGTTTGTAAACAATTTAAAAATGGTATCGTTTCGGAGTCCTCGAGTGCAAAGGGTTAAAGACGACGTGTGTGCACGTCATTCGTAAAATTTGATCCAGAACTCCGCCGATCTTCCAAAATTACTTAGCACTCAAAGGGTTAAAGAAAGTACGGTATTATTTCAGGAAACGATTGCCCATTTTCGACCACGTATATATACATACTATGCAGAGATGACTTGTTGGCGAGGATCCTACAAGCTGAACAGCACAGGGGCAAGGGGAGCAATTCGCTCGCTCCGCCCATTAGCCAGTAGAAAATATTTCGTCCAGATTCTTAGATGCTACATGCGTAGTAGTAGGTCCTTCATATTCGCTAAGGATTCGCGAGTGCGGACCCTCCCAGGTATCTTCTTGAAGATTTCCCCACATCCTCGCCAGAAAAAGAAATAGGTTTACGCCAATGCGATTCAGTTGTAATTCCAAGTCGTTCTATCTCACTCTACCTCGACGTGTTTTGTTCCGCGTTCTTTGTCACGCAGTAGACTTTTAGTCGTGACCGATTCAGCCAATGACGATATTACGTGTAACTGAAGGTGTCGATATGCGACAGCCAATCGGTTTGCCTCGCCAACAAGTTATCTCTGCACAGTACGTCCTCCGCAGCGAGAAGATTCCAGAGATACGAATTTGCATATAAAGCAACCGCCCAACGAAAATGTATTACACGGAAACAGGTGCAACATTGAATGAGTCAACACGTTACCACCAGGTTCCAAAAATTTCGCAAACATAGAGAGCGCAAACATGAATCTGGGAGCAGGTTTCCCGACAAAGTGTACGTACACACAGAAACTGTCCCCCGTTTCGCGGCATTCGGAGCGCGCATTCATCGAAAACTCGCTTTCGCGGATTTTCCTTTAGCCGTTAAAGAAACAGCGCGTGGCTACCGTGGACTTTCATCGGTGTTTGGATTTCAGAGGCAGCGGTGGGGGTTGCGTTTCCGTCGGTGGTGCGGTAAAATCAACAGACGCCGCGGAATATCAGAAGCTTCGGGGGATGCGAAAACCGGAGGACGATGTCGATGAGACCGGCCTGGGGGCCGAAGTTGTTTCTCGTGCTGGTGACGACCACGATCGTTATCGGCAATTATCAGCGTCATCGCGAGAGGACTCATTTGCGCGAGCAGCTCGTTAACGGCCACAAAGTGACGAGGAACATCACTCGCCTGCAAGGTGAGTCGTATTTAAGCATTACACAGCTGCTCAAATATCGAACATCTTGACCGAAAATCGTAGAGATCTGGTATCTCGGTGAGACTGGTCAGAAAGTAGAGGAGAAGGTGGTAATATGGAAGCTTACGGAGTTATTGGACTATTTTATTAAAAGTAGTGCGTTAAACATGTTGATATAGGATTGTAAGTGTAATAGTATGCTACAGTTGGCCGACCGTGTACAATTATATAGATTACTAATCATAATATGCGTAGCCGAGAGTTATTGGCAAATTGTTATAGGCGAAAGAATAACAACACCATTTATTAATATTAATCATAATAATAGTGTATTAAACATCTTGAATTTCGTTTTAACTTAGCCCTCGTGTTATATATATTATTATATTATTTTATATATATATTATGTTGTACTATATATATTATATTACATATTATATTATTCTATATATATAAATTACTCTTTTATATTTAAGAATTTTAAATAGAAGTTAAAACATTTCCACGAAGCATTTTTGTGCGAGTAATACGGAATCACAGAAAATTGTCTATAGTGATTCACGAAGCTGTTTAAACTATTACAATTGGTCATTTGAGAACTATTAAATACGAATGTACGTAAAAATATTTTAAAAATTATTCTTGCGAGTTTTGTTTTCGGCCTATTTTATAATTATTCATAGCTGATAAGAAATGACGTGTTATTTGAATGAAAATTTTGAAATTCAAAATAAACGTACGATTTCACGGCGTTCAGTTTTCATAAGAATATTAGTTCAAACCTTTTTGGAGATTGCGAGTGCGATGGGTAGACTTACTGAAAAAATCTCACGTGCAACGCGAAATGGTGATATAAGGGAGGTTTTCAAAAAGCGTGCCATGTTTGGGTACATCGAATCGATGCATGGTGATTGAGAAACCATGTATCCTGTATCAAACTTTATACATACACACATCTTTCTACGAGTTTTCTAAAAATATTTTGTAAAATACTCGATACGCTACTTTTTCTACGCGACAAACTTTTTGCAAGTAAAATTAAGCCTCTATTAAATTATAACTTTCAAGAGTTATTATTCGAATATTAAATTATGCGAACCAACAATTCAATTCTAGTTACTCAATTTTATACTACTATTATTATTAGATTTATAGATAGTATTTAATAACCAATCTAAGGAAGTTAAAAATTTTAAGGAACTATAAATATGGTAATCGTTCGTAGAAAAAACCGTACGTAATTTTTAGTGGTAGATTAATTTTAGTAAAACGCATTCGATCAAATCCTTTTTTGTCGCATTGTCCAGTAGAAATTTCTGTGCACCAGTTTGAGTTCGGAAAAAGTTTAAGAGAAGTATCCACAGTTGTAAAACGTTGTAATTTAAGCAGAAGCCGAAAATAAAACGACTGTAATTTGGGCGCTAGTTCTCCGTTTGTTTTAAGCGCTACCAATTTTTCTGTGGTCGTGAATGGAACGAATGCAAGTGAGCCACACTATTTTGAGTCTTTCTTTCGAAGATTTTATCTAACTGTGCGCTGCAATGTGTAGCTGAAACTGTGCAGGAAGAAAGAAAAAGAGTACAACAATGTCTGCTTACATACATATACATGTTTCACATTTTCCGTAGAATTTTGCTTCTTTGTCGTTCTTAATTTTCTCTCAAGCGCGCCACAAAAAGATACAAGATAAAAATTGAAAATACAGTTAATTTAAGGCGAAAAATTTAAATAATAGTCATTATTAAAAACGGAAATTATTTCGTTACGCTTGGCGAATACAGTGATTGTAATATCATTATTTATTGTTATTAACGGGTTTCCGCTTATGTACAATTACTACTGTAGAATTGTTAAAGAAATAACAGCTTTACACTATAAGACCGTATGAAATAACGTGTAAGTGAAAGACGAAGAAGATCTTATAAACTGAAATAAAATAAAATATTGGTTAGCTTGAGTTAGAGAATGTTAATCTATTTTCTAAATTCCGCAAATATGCGGCATACGGAGAGAAGAAATCTAACCGATTACGGTATTATTTTCCGACAAAAATTCTCAAGCAAGCAACGACGTGTGAATTGTTTCACAATTCGGAAAATCGTCAAATATACTAAAGCACAGGTAATTTAAATAGCTGTAAAATCCAAACTACGTATCTAATATGGTCAGAAATTTAGACAAGTGTGAAGGGTAAATGTAACAACATCACAAGACGACAATTTTTCAAAGAAACGTTCCAATCGCAAGAAATGAAAGAAGTGCACAAACTTCTTGATCAAACCTCGCAAATCCACTCGAACGTTTCTCGTCGTCTTATAATACAATCCTCATTGTTATTCGAACGTAACAAAGAATTCACATAGACGTAAAACAGCAGAGAAGCAAAGTGTTGTTCGAATAAAAACGGCATTGACAGTCATAAAAGCAATTTCGTCTTTCGAGACGCGCGTGTCGAAGATAGAATGTGGGAAGAGGAGCAAACGTAGCAGTTGATTTTTGGCTGAACGTTTGCAAGGATCGGGCCGCGATGGAAAAACGACACGTCGCGTCATTTTCAATAACGCCAACGCCGTTCTGCGTCGGACGCGTACGTTTCACCGTGTGCTCGCGAATTTATCGGCGTTTTACTTGCCGACAAATTCGCTGTCAGATTGTTTCGTGTTTCAACCTCGAAACGAGGCAGCGACAACGATGGAAATACGGTCGAACAACTTCTTAACCTGCTTGTGTTTCCCGAATATTCATGGTTCCTCAATGCGCCACTGCTGCCTTCAACAAACTTTTGCTCCGAACGGAGAAGTATTTAGAGCAAATCTGTAAATAGAAATTGTTACTACTAAAATTATGTAAGTTCTTTTGAATGGACAGCTTTGGAATTGTATTAACTATTTAGAAACGTTGTTCCTTGGTTAAATTTTGTGGAACGAATCGTTAAAACACTTCAGACTTTAAGAAACTTAACTCTTAATTAACTGACGTCAGATTTATTATGTGTACAGAATAGTAATGGTTTTTTTTTGGTATTGCCAATCACAATTTAATATAAGAGAAAAGAAATTAGCTGATTAATTTGGCCAATTTGGTACTAGAGCAAGTTTTAACTAATAGGAAAATTTAATAACAGGAAAACAGATGCCTTTTACGCTGTCTAACCAATAGACTGCGGATATTTAGGCATTTATGCGAAATTTGAATAGGTTAAAAAATGCAGAGTGCGGATGATATGCAAAACTACACAAAATAACAAAAACAAAATACAAGTTATAATATTTAAAATGAGAAACAATCCCCTATTTAGGCTCCGTTTATTTTGTTTTATATATAAAGGTGCAAATTTGCATAAAAAACCACAGTCTGCTAACAAACACGATTAAACAATAGTCTGTTTAATCGTAAAATTTAATCGTAGAAACATAATATATTACTTTTTAAAAAATTACTTTAACAGAGAATATTATCTTATTAGATATCATATATTATTTTAAAGTTTAAAACTCGTACATAAATCAAGCGTTACATTTGCACCGTTGAATTTTTGCTATAAAATGCAAGTTAATAAATTGTTCCTGAAAAATCCTGATGGAATTAAAATTGTTTTACAAATAAGTACAAGTCGTATCTTGCAAGGATCGTTCGCACAATTCCTAGCCCCCTCCTTGACTGCGTTCTATTGCACGAGCATTCTAAAGTAATGAAGGACAAGCACAGGAATCCGATAACGAAAAGACCGTGTTTAATTACGCCTTCATCTAGAAGTGGATCATCGCTTCCTCTTTCGAAGGCAAATTATTTTCCCTGCTTAAAACCATTCCGTACTTTCATTTACCTTCTACTTTCCAGATTGCATTCGCATGAATTGCAAAAATGTTCATTTCATTATGACGGACGTATTTGCTATTTTATTCGTTCGTTGAATTATGCAACGATATACTTGGAACAAAGTGAAACACTTAAGATTCGATATTGCAAGATTAACCAAAACATAGCTAACTTTATTCCGTCTTAAATTTAACATTTACAATGTAAAAGCAATTGTTGGGAATATTTGAACTTTGTCGCGTTTGTTGGAAATCTTTTCGACGAAGGTAGTAAGTTAGGTCTGCAGAAATTCGTAATATTAATCTTTAGAGTTCCGCATAATTTTGTTCATCTTGTTTTAATTACGTTCAAAGTTTATTATTGTCCTTTAGTTAGCGAAAAAGTGTAGAGATGCTGGCAAATGTATAATTAACTGTTATTTAGCTCAGCAGAGCCTCGTTATGAAGTATCGAGGCAAATTAGAAAAGTTTCGCGCGATATTGTACCGTGCATATTGTTTTCGTTTAGTTACGAAGTTTTGACAACGATTCTATTCTGCCGTTCATAAATTCAAGATAAATTGAAATGAAAGAAATAAAAGCGAGGAGAACGCATAGTATCGCATTTTGCGGATACACCGTATCAAAATTTATTTAATTCGGCCTAATTTAAAGTTTTAATTGGATGGGTAAAATAATCGAGTAATGTATCTGTGCCATCGTAATGTTTTAAATTTTAAATTTGCTACATTTCACGTTGACAAACTACCGTGGATGCTGTGTATATTTAAGAACAAATATTATCGTGTAAATTTCATTAAACTGAAAAATTTGTGAAACAGTTAACGCGGAAAATTTTTAACGAGCAGATCAAATGATAGATACGATATTTTTAAATTGCATAATAATTTAATATTAACCCTTTCCACTCCGTTGATGCTGCGCAAATGTTTTCCAAAAATTAAGGTTTATATTCCTTTCATTTACTTTCACTAATTTGATTTTTTATTTCTTTCAAAAGGGAGAAAAATGAAAGACAAATTTTCCCCTTTTTCGAAATACGTAATGCTTCAAATTTTCATAAGAGTAAGAAATGCGTGTTGAAATGATTGATAGATCATGCTATTAAAAAAGTTTTGAAGCACAAAAGGGTAAATTATAAATAACCCCATTCATGCATCAGACAAAATTTTTCAGTATTTTTGAATTACTAATTAATGTATTATATATTAGGTGTTTAAACTAATTCAATGTCCTTTCAAGCAAAATTTAAATTTGTTCAAACATCAAAATAATTTACATTATCTTACACAATTTTTTTCTGTTGCCAAAACGCAAGAAAATATTTTAGTTTGAGATAATTGTTAGAAATGAGTAAATCTAAAGGCACTGTTTAAATTTCCACGGCTGATATATAATTAACGTACTGTCGTTTCATCTACTCAAACAGTTTGAAAGCTAAGAGCAACGCACGTCACTAAATTTGTTATTACCCAGAGTTACATGTTAAGCATCTTGCGTCTAGATACTGACGTTGCCGAATCAAATTTAGGAAGTCAAATTCGTACTACTGAAATGAACCTGATTAAATGTACAAGTAATTACATACGTAAATACATCTGCTCGCCATTGTCGTATTACAATGAAACATTTAGCAAGATGTTCACAATACTGCGTCTTGTCTATTCTGATTGAACAATACGAATAGAGACGCAGACAGAAATTGTATTCGCGTAAGCAATATCATAATAAATATTTCATTAACCCTTCGCACTCGAAAGGCGATTCTCAATCACCAAAATTGTTCTCTGTCTTCAGGTTTCATATACCTATTGTAAAAGAATTTCATCTTCTATTGCTACTTATAAATTGTGTCTTTTTACTTTTACTGTTCGCATCTATTAACACTAAAGCTGCCAGCGACTAAATTATACTTATTTGGATCAAAGAAATAAATATAATAGACACTTGACAGAAATATATGTTGCGAGTAAAGTAAATCTTTATTTACCTTTCGTGTAGGAAATCGTGGAATATTCTTAAAAATACATTGTTGGAGGTTTTTATAATTTTTATAGTAAATTACTAACCGGACATTTTGACCAGTTTGCTAGGTTTAGTGCTAATTTTGTACGAAATTGGGTATTTATCTTAACCATCCAATAAATAAATAATTAAATAAGTAAAACGAACCAGTTTTGATAACTCCCGAGTGCAAACGGTTAAATTTAATCTGTAGATCAATGAAAATTAAACATTTACGCTATTTTAAATATAATTGCTGTTAAACTGTAATGTTTCACAAAATTTTTCATGCTAGCTATGGACTTTTGCTGAAAAGAATGGATTACCATCTGATAAAACAAATTCATCGATCCATTTAAAAAAAAACAATGGATCACTAATAATTACAATATTATTATATATTACTTTAATATTAATTATTATTACAATTATGCAGTGTTACACCTAATAATTATATTTTTAATAGTAGTACTGTGTATCAACAAGTATGTAATTTCTAAAAATTCTGTTTTTCAAAAAAAAAAAAGAAAAAAAACGAAAAGTTTAACGCTTTCAATTCTCATACTTTGCAACCATTCTCGCGAAGTTCCGAGTTCATTGGCATTTATGGTTGCCCACCGTTCCACAGCAATAGTTTGATCGATTCATCTTATCTTTACCGTCGCTTTCGCGGAAGCTTTCACTCGTCAGAGCCAACAGATCTATTCGCGGAGTATCCTTGCACGGATCAGGAAAGTTCTTCGGTATTTTACGGTAGAATAACGAGCCGGGCCCGAACCATTAAGTGCACCACGCTGGAGAATCCACAATTCCGTTTTAATATAATAAACGACGCGTGGGGATAGGAAGTCGAAGGGTAAGGAAGCGAGCAGGTTTAATTACCCTCTCCCAGGAGTTGATCAGTGCGCGCAGCTAAACCGAGAAACCGAGCCGAACGTGGCGGTGATTCGTCTGGTTGGAAAGTTATGCCGAACTTTCTTGCTCCGGGACTGCTCGAACCTACGAGGCCGCCAAAACTTTCGTTTCGTAGCTGAATTTTACAACGTAACTCCTCCGACCGAACAGTCTGCCGCAGTTGATACTAAATACACGTGGCTACCTACCGTTACCATTGCTCTTGACTGTTTATTCGTCTGCATTTACCTCGCTTCCTATTTTGTTCTTTCTGTTACGTAGCTGTTGGTATTTTTAGGATGATACATATAGCGACGGGATTTGAAACGGTTCGAATCGCTTCGAATGGATATCGTGTATCGAGCGATAAATTCGAATCGCTTGGAACATGATTCGAAGTTTAAAACTATTACGAGTTTTGATTGCCTTGGAAGTTTTGAAAGATTCAAACGTTTTAGAGGTCTAGATTGTTAGAAATATGGTCCAAATCATTGAGAACCAATTTCAATATTATTTTATTCCCTTTTTCTCATTTCCGAGATATCAATATTCCTGGTTCGTACATACATACGCAAGCTATGTTAATAATTCCAACATTTTCTTTTATATTTGATGTCAATAACATTACTTGCGTATCATCCGCAACTATTAAGACTTTCAAGGCTTCTAATCCTTGATCCATCGTTATTTGGTTGCAAGAAATTGCGAAAAGTATCATTATTTTTTAACAATCCGTTTAATTTGAATTAATAAATGGAACACTTGAAATTTTGTAAATATTGCAAATTTGGAGGTGTATGTAGAGTATAATCCACTAAAATGGGGTCACTGAAATGTTTCAAGTGTTGTTTTATGTATGCTATCAGTGAAATAATATTTCATTTTTGTGGGAATCGTAGAATAGCTGCTATCGAATTCGATTCATTTAGAATATTCTCGTCGTTAAGTGTGAGTAAAGTAGTTTGCAAGTAGAATAGAGTGAAATATGATAAAGATGAAATACGACCAAACTAGGTCTCACATTGCCAGCCGAAGTTATTAACATTGTGCAAATTGATGAGGGTAACTGCTGTGAAGATCGTTTTGCAAAGTTCGATTTATAACTCAAGTTCCAGACTATGTTTTAGTTGACGTTCTCTCACAATGTAATACCGTAATTGATAACAAGCTTGCACAAATTATACTAATATACACTCGTAAGCAAAATGAAAGTGTTAAAAAAATGCCAATGGAAAAATTGTCAATGTTTGAAAAGCTATAACTTCGTAAATAAGCATCGTATAACGATCAACTTTACCTCATTTTAAAGCTCGAGGTCTCTACTTTTACAGAAATGAACAAACATTTTGCGAATATTTCGTTGCATCGAAGAGTAGAGTGAAAAAGTAAAGATACTGTTTTTTACAAAGTATGATAAATTCAAATGACCCTACAGACCTTATTAATTACTTTCGCGATTCATTTTACATAGTTTTTGTAGAGAAAATTTTTCTCTTTGCAACGAACCCCTAAAAATCGACGTATGATTTTTCCTTGCCGAATTATTGCAATTTGAAAGAGAAATGGACCGACGCTCGTTTTGAAGAAAGGATTCGTCTTCTTCGTTTAATTTATACTTCTGTAGGAAATAAACTGTTGAAAATGGAGAGGGTCCACATGAGATGTATAGTAAGATAGGTAAGCTTTGTCGTGAAAAGTTAGAGATAAGTGGATAGACAGATACGAGGAGACAAAGAGAAAGGAACGACGTTAAGATGGCAGCGAGACGAATTGTAAAGACATTTTATGTGGCTCTCCCTTTCGCGACAGGGATGCCGAAAGGCAAAGCTTCTTCCTATACTCAGTCACGACTCAACTGGTATTTTCTTCAATCTCGACCGCAGGATTCTCGTGGAAAATTGTGTGTCATTGTATCTATATACATGAAAGCTGCGTCGGAAACTTTTGCCACCGGAAAAGTATCTGAACAACTGAAACTTTCATTATAGGTCAATAGCTTTTCTTGTTTTAAAAACTTTTGCTGTGGCATGTAAGAGTATTCCCTCGTAACAAATATATGTATACGGAAACAATTGAAATGAGACATTAAGTCTTTTCTTTTCAGAAATTTGTCGTTCCTATATTCTTATACGTTGATTAAAGTGTGCAATTTTTCGGTATCATGAATATATACTCGTATTTAAGATCTACAGCAGTGGTGGTGAATTAAGTTTAAAATCAGAACATGATACCTTAACACTGATGTTCTTTTTAGTTACTTATATTACTTAGCTTAGTTATTTATTATTATTATATACGCTGAAACAATGAATGAATGTACGATATTTCAGGAATATTATTGTTTGTATGTAAGTCATAAAAATTTTAAGTACATCGAATATCAAGAATAAATATATACAAACATAATACCAAAAAACAATCTTTATATTGGACACAAATCGAACAGCAGGTTAAAGTAGAGCCTTCAATTCTACGATTATTTTTGACGGAACTACAGTAGTTCAAAAGTTGGCAATTTTTCGGCCTAAAATTAGTGATCCTTTAATTTTGCACACGAATATATATGCATGCACAATTTATCAATTATAAAAAAGGAGTAGATATTAATAGATGCCTTTTTAAATAAAGTATTGCTTGGTCCACTTTGCATATCATTTATTCCTACTAATTAAAACGGAATGAACTTTCTTGGTTACCTGATAATTTGATAAGTGAAGCATTAAATACGCCTGCAAGGTTTTGTAGTTAACGATTACAGTTCGATTAAATCAAGAATACAATGAACAATGGTACGTAATTAATTTCGTGAGTCATTGTATTTAATAAAATCAATGCAATTCTGTACAAATAATGTGTGTATTTCAAAGTGCAGTATTTCTCTACAATGAATCGTATAATAGGTGAAATTGCTAATATGTAGAAACAAGTATCGTGACGTATACTTACGGCTAAACCACGTTTCAATAGCACTTGCAGTGCTAGATAGTATCAGAATAAATGCCGGTGAAGTTAATTACCGTATAGAACGAGGGCTTAATACGCGAAACTCCCGAGCAGAAAAGTTTTCTCTGAATGAACAATTCAGCAACCATTTTTCTCCCGGCGCGGAACTCCATCGCCAGACACTGCCTTAATTGTTGTTTCGTGAAAAATGAGCGAAAAAACCTAAAGAGCTGCCTCCAAAAATGAACACAGAATAGCATTCATATAATTTCCTGGCCAACATATTCAATTAACTTATAATTCTTAACAAGCATTCGTCGCAAGGAAAAATAATGAAAATGATAATAAACTATTGCATTTTTACCGTGGATTAAAAAAGTTCCATTTAAAGCGGCTCCTAAAACGCAAAATAGGATCTAGAAGTATTAATATTAAATAAGTATTGATTTTGTTAGTAAAGGTATGAATTTACATAAAGATTCGCAGTATATTAACGATATGCTTTTATGATACTTCTGTAATAATTTACCATCAGTAAACATTTCCCAAGAAAGAAAAGTGGTAATAGAATGTTACAATTTTCATGAGTAATAAAAAAAATCTGAATCATATTTCTGTAATAATTTACCATCTGGAAATGCTCTCCTAGAAGTAAAAATGGCAATAGAATATTACAAGATTCACGAGGAATAAAACAAAATCTGAATCATATTTCTGTAATAATTTACCATCAGTAAACGTTCTCCAAGAAGCAAAAATGGTAATAGAATATTACAATTTTCACGAGGAATAAAAAAAGTCTGAATCACATTTCTGTAATAATTTAGCATCGATAAACGTTTTCCAAGAAGCAAAAATGGTAATAGAATATTACAATTTTCACGAGGAACAAAAAAAATCTAAATTAAAGGAGGCTTCGCGAAATAATTATAAGAATTAGGGTGTTTTTAACGAAGCACGTGCCCCGTCTGGTTTTTCAGTGGCGAAACGAGGTGGTGTCGAAATTTCGACGAAATTAATTATCGCATAAAAGGGAGAACAATCGTGGACAGATACGACGAGCGAAAACGTTCACCGCAATGAATAATTCCGAAATCGTGTCTGTCTGAATACGAGCATCATCGCCCTTATTCAACGTTTAATCACTTTGCTTTCGCGAGTTACGTGTAACGCGACCAGGATGGAATTTCAAGGGAATGAGAATGAAAGCTGATTAAGCCTGGCCCGTTTAGCCGAACGGTGAAAGTAAATTGTATCATTTAATGAGTTCTGTTCTGCGGGCTTTCTGCTAATCGGTCGAGATTTCGAGCCATTCTTACACTTTGCATTTCTATTTTCGAGATTTCCCACTTCTACGCGGCTATGCTTCTGAATATTCATTGATTGAACCATGGTTTCACGAGTTATTTGAATAAGATATTTATGAAATGATCATTAGACTGACGATTCTTCTCCATTCATGGGAAATTTAAATGCGCAAAAAGGCACACAATGGAAAAATATCTAAAGCTAAAAACTGATAAAATAAAGAACAAATATTTTTTTTTACTGTGATGCGTAAAATGAGCCTTATTTAAAGTTTTTATTTGTATAGGAATATATCGATATATCAATATATTCATGTATCAATGTATCAATATATCAATGTATTAATATATCAATATATTAATATATCAAAATATCAACGCTTAATGAAACAATGAAAGAACTTTCGATGCCGATAAAAACACGATACTATAGTTCATTTCCTTCAACATTTCAGCATTTTAGTCGATAAAAGATAAAGTTCACCTCAATTTTCCTTATGAAATAATATATTCTTTTTCGCATAAATCAATGCATCCATTTATTTCTCTTAAGCAAGTACTACATGTCTTAAGTCGAACATTGAGTAGTTTAGAACTTATAAATTTTGTTTATAAGTTCCAAACACTCATACGCTTCACGAAAGCTTAAAAACTTAAAAAAAATAGTTATGTATTTTTTACTTTTCTCTTAATTTTTTCACTCGTTCTCTTTAGCTCTCTGTAGTACACTCTAAAAACATTAGACGAAAAACATTATACCGGCACTGTGTATACTTTCCATTAAAAAAAAAAAAGCAACACTCCTTTTATTCCCACGGTGTCTCGTCAAGTTTCGTTTCATCGCATCATTTAATTCTCAATTGTTCTTCCAACTACACCCGCAGACGTCTGTTGATGATTCGTCGGTTAAGTAAATCCGTAGCCGTGCACCAATGACTGCATCCTGTTGCACTCTATGCAGCGAGAGCTAACGAGAAGTAGATTCTTGCAGCGAGCACAGAAAACGTTTGCTCGTTAACGACCGAGTCATCGAAACAACGGTGGATTAAAGGGAAAGCGAAATGATTCGGAAAACGTTCAATAACCGCGATTGAATGACGTGGAACGATGAGCAAAGAGGGAAGGAGGGGAAGGGGATAGAGATATTTCGAAAAGAACGATGCCAGGCAGGCTAAATTTTAATTGCAGATCTCTGGATGTCGGCCGACCTTCTCGACGAGTGATTCCAATTAATTCGGTATTGACCGGCTGCGAAACGAAGAAAGAAAATCACATTGCACTTTGATCCGTTTTCTCCGGCGATTAGATCGTCGGTAGGAAAGCGACGAACGATTGTAATTAACTGGGCAGGCGTAATTAAATCCACGATGAGCGGAGGGAAAAGGGGCGACAGGTTGCAGTTGATACGTTTAAAAGACGTGTTAAATGGAGTTAAATGGATGGAAAGGTATACAGTGAGATTGGTTGTTATTTGCAGGAATAAATGTGAAAATTAGGGGTAATCGATGATTAAAGGAATTGGGAATATTTGGGAAAGGTATTTATATGTCGACGAGAAACGTAATATTGGGTGTAGCAATAAATGGTCCACTATTTTGAACCTCGGGCGCAACGTAAATTATCGTGGATATACGATTTATAAAGTAACGCAAGATGAAAATAATATAATAGAATATGAAAGTTGTAGGAAAATTAAATTCAATGATGCGTTAGAGGTTCGAAAATCGAATTCCTTTGCTCGGTACAATTTTTTATTAAAATGGTCCTTTCGCAATAGCCATTATCCTCTAATCGCTGAAAATCGTTCTGAAAAGAGGCTTTTCTCAGATCCACTAAATGTAAAATAATTTACTGGGTCGACCTAAATTCTTTTCTTTTCTTCATAGAGGAAAGTGGAGCACAGAAAGGAAAGAAAATTACTACAACATGTACTCGACATTTTTTTTATATTTCCATGTTCGCTTGTAATAAAGTGAGGTGCATTTCACGTATTTCATACGTTCCTCCATGAGTAAACTAAAAAATCAAAGTAAGTGTCTGAATCTTGAGAAAACACGTGACGCGTGAATGGAATCGTTTAAAACCATTACTAAACTGTAGATTTTTATGCAGATTCGTACTTTTAAAAACATGACCAGAGGAATGAAATCTACTTAAAAGTTAGTTTCATCTTCTAAATATAATAATGATTGCTTTACTTTGAATATTTGATATATTATTACATATTATGTGCATTCTTTACCGTCTTGCACGGTTAAATTTCTCGTAAACGCATAAAAATCTGCAGTCTAATTATTGCAAGTGTTTTGTACAAATTGTATAATAGCATTTATATTTTTCGATAGGTAGATTTAATAATTACTAGCTTTGTAATAATACTTAGTTGTTACATTATTCTATTTGATATACACGGTGTCATATAACTAGTGGTACCATCGACAAAATGGTAATTCTATAGGAGAGAAAAGCAAACAAAAGGTGCAGAATAAAATTTCTTTGTTTGGGGCTTCGTTTTCAGGAAAATCGGCTATGAAAATTCATGAGACATCCATGCATTCGACTATGTTTCTATTTGATGAATTTTATCGTACTTTCATTTACCGCATACAAATTCTATTGTACTAAAAATTCTATTATATTGTTCCACTATTCTACTATACAGTTCGAAACATACAAAAATGAATAATATCTCACGAAGTTTTTCCGCTTATTTATTTAAATACTTACATTGTAAATAAATTTAAGATTCATTTGATTAGATTCGCTAGACGACTCGATTTTCTAGAAAGAATTTATTCAGATTCTAATTCCTGATCAAATGGATACTGCTTAGAATGACAGAGAAGAAAATAAGTATTCAGTGTTTCGAATGTTTCGAGTTTCGAGAGTTTCAAGGGTTTCGAGTCCCCGGAAAATTTCATATTCGAGTAAAATTTCGCAAATATAAAAATTACGGGTTTCGACCCATCTCTAATAAAAATAAAATAATCGACAATATATAACTGAAAACCAAAGTGTAACCAAGCGTTTACTTAACGTTTAACGCGATATTTGTTACTGAAACGAACTTATGCAGCCCGCGAACCGCAAGTTGAATATGTCTAATCTAGACTCACAGGTTCACCCCGCAACAGAAACGAAATTTGCGTGAACGAAGCTAAAACTAAGTTTTAAGCAGGTTCGACGTTCGCTACTTATCCTTTGGCAAATGGATCACAGAGGTAACAGGTAGACGAACGCGAATAGTAACGAGTAGTGCTAGGAAATGAAATTGCAACGTTAGGTCAGGGCTAGATTTTGTGAACGAGTCGTCCAGTACAGGGCATCATCATCTACGACCAGACATGTATGCAAATCGCGTGCATTTGATGAGATCGTTGGCTCGACTACCGAGTACCACTCGACCGTCAGAAATATATCGGCGCCAACACGCCACTTTTGACACCAGAATTTATCCGAACGACGCGTGGAGATACGCATGATTTGTCACCTCGTCGACCGGAAGTTGTCGCTGCGGTTAACCAAGTGAAATTCCGCGATCATGCCAGTCGAATCGCGATGCTCCCGACATTTAACACCGACACTGTTATACACGTTTCAAATACTTACTCCATTGACTAACGGACAGGATAAACTATCCATTTATAGGAAACATAAAAAGTTTCAACCTGAAATACGGATTGTATAAAAAGGCATAGGTTTTTTAGGAATTATATTCAGTGCAACCATCAAAGTTGAGGAAGTTAATCCTTTGTAATGTTATATGCCATAAAAGTTACATACATATATTTAAATTATTTGAATTTTATCTTGTTTGTATATCACTGTATCACTCCACTTTTTTCTTTATTGATGTTTTTCTATATTGATGTCAGTCGCTTACATAGTAATGAATAATTCCTGGGTTTCAGGTTGAAATGAAAATTTCGACTTAAGTTTTAGTATCTTTTATGGTAAAAGTAAGTATAATTCGGGTTATGCGGGGATGGACGATGAAATTCTAACAAA
Organism: Eucera pruinosa; assembly: GCA_028830335.1. Lineage (NCBI taxonomy): Eukaryota > Metazoa > Arthropoda > Insecta > Hymenoptera > Apidae > Eucera > Eucera pruinosa. Next base: position 15,153,419 of record JAMYCR010000001.1, read on the forward strand.
CAACATCCTACAGGCTTTATAACACGGCTTTAATCGCTAATACCATCTGATCCTTGTTTCACTGTTTCTGTATTCTACTGGAATTCGCCTAAGACAATATTTGATACCTAATATAAGTCCGGTCTCATAATTGAAACTTCCAAGAGTCCTGTATTCGGAAACAATGACATATTAATTATTAAGTAGCTTTGAAGTTAGCCCTTCATTATTTAATGATGCTCAACTTAGTAAATCTGAAACTCCATTAAATTCACTATCCTTGACTCGTATAACATGTGAATTTTTAACACAATTTGTTAAATTCCTACCGCTATTCTACTCCGTCTAATGTAGCCTATTAATCTGAATTCATCATCTCTGTATATGTATATATTATATTTCTCTCACTTGTTCTCCATTCCATATTGTAATTGTTACCAAAGGGTAATTTATTACCCGTTAATGAGTAAATAAATAAATAAATTCGCCACTTTGCCTAATAGACCTTCTTCCAAAAGACAACTGCTCAATTATTTGCGATTGAAATTGAGTTCAATAATGAAAATTTATTATGCTTCGTGCAACGTTATCGATAGGTTATTCCCATAAAAAATTGCAATTCCCAAAACTAATCATAATAATCAAATTCCACTGCAGTAACAAAATCTGAATTTTGACCTTTGCTACTTACTCTTTCCTTCGAACTCTCTTTCCTTCTCTAAATTATGAACCGCGGTGGTGTACACTTGAACGTCGAAGCTGGAAACGAAGTAAAAATTACGGTTGAAGGCCGCAGAAAGTACCCACTACCTCTTTTCCGATATTCTTTTTTTATGGAAAGCCGTTAAAAGCCATCCTCGTCTACCTATTTATGCACGCGTTTCAGGATTACGGCTGTTCGCTCTTGGACCCATTTATGAGCGCCGTTTTCCCCGCCGGTGTTAAGGGGGTTGAATCCTTTGACAACGTTCGATAATAATTCAAGCGCTATAATGCCTCTCGTGGCGGCGTCAAACCGAGCAACTCGAATACTTTTTCGGGTCAGTTCGTTTTCCATCGACCGGTCGTTTCATGGTCTGCGCGTGAAATTCGGTAATTAATCGGCTGGGAATAGAAGCTGCCCCGCAACGACTTCGAATCAACTTGGATGCAACTTGCCGTTCTATGGTTTAACGTTGTAAATTGCCGCCCGTTAATTACATTCAACCTCGAGAGCCCGTATAGTTGCAGTTTCTGCCTTGCCATTTGATAAATGGAAACTCTTGAATACGATCCCATTGATACTCAACATTGATGTACAGCGATGTGTAACATAGTGGGTTTAACATTATCCCGAGGTATGGTAAATCGATGACATTTTTCGTGTACATTAGTGCATCTGAGAAAGTGAAAACCGAAGGATTGATCGTTCGTTAGCAGGTTTGGGATGTAACGTGGGTGCTGTATATTAATTATACTGATGGACAATAACAAACAACGATATTTATTGCCCTTAACAACTAGCTACAGTACTGCCTTGGATATTGGCCGGGGTTTTGCCTTGGATATTGGCCGCTCGCTCCCCCCACCAGTTCTTGTAACCAGCTTCGGAACTGTCCCACTGGCCAAGTACATATGTTTTTACACCTACCGTGAAATGTTGATGAGCCCTGCTGTGTATCTCTATCTCACTCGCTCTCTATGAACAAGGAGACACTCAGGATTTCCTGAAAGATCTACCTCCCTTCAACTTTGGCCAGATTCGGTCCCAAACCTCCGCCAATATCCAAGGCAACACTGTATATTACAGTGTATTCTAACGCGCGAAGTTAACGTGGAGAATGCTCGGAACGTTTTGTCGTTTTCGTGCTCGTCAAAACTGTCCTTTCCTCCTAACCGAGGATCTGGCAATTTTCACTTTTATTGCCCGCACTTGAGTTCGGTCGCGCGCAACATGCGGTCCTACGGAAAACCAAAACTCTGGGACTCAGCGTTGCCAGGAAACCACCCACAATGGGGCACACGTCGTAACCCTTGCCTCGCAATCGCCCACAAGTTTCTTATTCCCTTATTGTTGGAGTAGTAGTGGGAGAATCGGTAAACTGGTAGGGATGAATCGCTTAGTCGCCTAACAATACGACGCAATGATGTTATATACAATGTTGCCTTGGATATTGGCCAAGGTTCGGGACAAAGTCTGGCCAAAATTGAAGGGAGGTAGATCTTTCAGGAAATCGTGAGTGTCTCCTCGTTCACAGAGAGCGAGTGAGATTGAGATACACAGCAGGGCTCATCGACATTTCACGGTAGGTGTAAAATCATATGTACTTGGCCACCAGAACAGTTCCGAAGCCAGTTCCAAGAATTGGTGGGGATAGCGACCGGCCAATATCCAAGGCAAAACCCCGGCCAATATCCAAGGCAGTACTGTACCTTTTCAGCTCTCTCCTCTCTCTTAAGTAGTAGTGGGAGTAGTAGGTAGGAAAGTGGGGGGCTTGTGGACATTTTCGGGTATGTGAGGCAAAGGAAGTGCCCCTCTGTGGGTATGTACTTTCCTGGCAATGCTGCCGGGACTTTCCTTTAGCACGCTCGACAGTCCGCCACACAGGTATTTATCAATTGATGCATTTAATTGCACAGTATTTGGTAATGGAGCGCAATGTAACGTTGTTGTTGCATTAAGATTGAACGAACAAAGTGAAAGAGGGCATCAAATTGTCGGCAGTTTTTGCAATTGAATAATTAATCTTCGTATTCTGGTTGTTTCGATGTACCTATTTACGGATTTTCGACGCGAAATGTTGCGATGTTCGAACGTTAAATGAGCGACAATAAGTAATGAAGGCCGAAGGGATTTGTGCATTTAATTATTAATCATATTGTGTTATTACTCTTCCAAATATTGCAATATTTCGTGACTTGTTCAATGAAATTGTAATTAAATAAGATAATTCATACTTGGTACTGGTAATACGAAACTGAAGTTAATAATAAAAGATTTATTAGTATTATTTTTTAAGTAATTGAGCGTACGCGACATATAAATTCCATTTTAACAAAAAAAGGCGACGGTGTGAAGTTAATAAGTACCTCAAGACTAAACGTAAATGCAGCTAATACATTGAATAATCTTCACACTGTTTACTATTACAATGATATCGTTTTCTTTTTAAGGGTAGAAGAAAACGCTTTCTGGTAGAAATGTCAAAATCTACCAAAATCTTAGTTTGAATTTTTATGGCAACCCTGTCTAAAAGTGAAGAATTCTGTTTCTGACAATGAGATGTGCGTATTACAGTTTCCACAAAAGTTTCGCATTTCTGCATCAAAATGCTCGACTGCTAAAAGAAACTGCAAAGAAAGTGAAACGTTGCTTCTGACAGATGCGTGTACCTTGATACTTCATTTACAATGTTATCTCTAGAATTGTACCCGGTTTCCTTCTTATCTTCATTCATCCTTTCATCCATCGTTTCACGTAAAATACGATCAACGTTGACATAATATTTGTAGATCTTTGTTGCTATACGTTAACGAAACGTTGAATTGAAATTAGTTGTAATGTAACGATTCTGATAACGAATTATTTCATGTTTAACCCTTCTTCGAATTTCCAAACTTAATTCACAATCTACTTCCCCCCTTAATTTTATCACCGTGTTAATAACGTGCAAAGTAAATGCGTAGCAGTATTCAAAATTTGATGTAACAATACAGAATTAAATAAATTTTCAAACAATTGTGTGCAACATCCATTAAAACTCGCTGAATTTGAATTTGTGTCGTAATCCGAAGGAGAGTTAAAAGAAAGCAAAAGATGATCGTAGTTCGAAATACGTATGAACAAAAATGTATGAGAAGTCGACGAAAATCAGCAGACTGCATTGAGAAAATTAAAAAACTTTGCATATAATCCAGACAAAGTACGGAAGCGCGACGCAGGAAAGTTGGATACTTATATCCCCAAATTTGGAAAACTACCCCACAATTTCCTGATCCTTATTTGAACTCTGTAGTATCCTTGTGGATTCGAGCCAATCGACTTTGGATAGGAAGGAAATCAGAGTCTTCCAAGTTCTGATTAAAATTTCTTCCGTCGAATAATAAAACGTCCATCGTAGCGAAAGGGTTAAGATTCGTAAAATTATTGTACTACTGTATAACATGAGTTTATGCGTAAAATTATATTAACGACTAGACTGCGTATTTTCATGCATTTATCAGAAATTTAACTGTGGTCAAAGTTACAGGATGCACATAAAAGGCAAAACTATATAAAATACCTAAAGTAAAGTACAAACTGTTATATTTAGAGAGGGAAACTATTTTACGTTTAGTTTCCATTCCTTTCTGTATATATTTAAAGATATGAATTTGCATAAAGATCCGCAGTCTCTCGGTGACTTAAATTCACACCACCGAGTTTGTATCGATAATCGAATAAAAGCAGCGACACAAATCAGTAGGATAAGATGCATCGCGTAATAGGAAATCTACTAATTACAGTTAATCTGTACACGAACAGTGCGGTTAACTTTATGGCAAACTGCTTATTGTTAGCCCGGTAAGTATCTACCCCGAAATCCTCATGAAAGTCCAATCTCGGTTCGCATTGAAGGGATTTCTTCAAAGCGCCACTTACAGTAATGCGATGTAATTTCGTTGCAGTCATGAGAAATAACTGTACCGATACACCGCATTACGCTGAACACGTAAGATGCGAGACGTGTGATTTTCGCGAGATTTCTTGCGTCAAACTACCATATAGCCGTGAAACGAAAAATTTGATTAAATCGCTACAGTTGGATGCATAAGTGTTCGTCCACTTTTCGCATACGATGCAATATTATATATAAATAAACAAAGGAAAGTGCACACTTATATAAACCTTAAATGGGAAACACGTAAGTTAATCTTAATTAATCAGTGGTCCTACGATTATTTTGTTACCCACGTATTCTAGAATTCATCAGAGACTTCGTATCATATCGAGTGCAGATCATTTGAATATTGTAGACAATATTTGTTTATTAACCTCCAATCTTGCGACACAAAGCCAGAGTTAGTGCTCAAGTTAAATTTAATCCTTAACATTATGTGTTTTAGGTGAATCTGTGCCGCAACTCGTGACACTTATTACTACTACCATTATCTATACCTTTTAGTTTCCAATTTCAAGGTGCTGGTAGTGAAAGGGTTAATGTAACTTAACAGATCAAAGAACTCGTCATTATTCTAAATAACGCGGCTATGCTGAGAATCCAAAGTGATCGAACAGATGCTTTACTTGTTAGTTCAATCAATGAAAGACACTTCGAGGAATCGAAGTTTTCAAGTAGTTCCATCATATTGGAGACGTTGGTTGAGCAGATCAAGGGCCCAAAGTGCAAATCGATTTGAAGGAAATCGGCTTTCGAATCCCCTGCCCTGTAAGAAGTTACACGTTTAGGGGAAAGTTTATAGATGATGGAAGAAAATGTCGACATAACCTCGAAAGAAATCTAAAAGCTCTCCGAGCGAAGCTTTCAAGGATTAATGTCAGCTTTCATCGCTAGTGATTGTGATTGATAATTCAGCTGCTCTCCGGCGAAAAAGTCGATACATTAGAAATATCTCACAATACCGCGAACAATCAGATCGTACACTATCGTTCATACCTATCTAAATACGTCGCTTTACGATACTAACATCAAGTTTTTATACTTTTATCTTCTTTCCGAAACCGAAGTTATTATAGAATAAAAGTAATCTCGAATGAATCTATCTATAAATCCGTACCACGAGTTTGTCTCGTCATGGCAAATCACGAGATTAATGAATTTTCGTTTAAATTGCTTCGTTAACAAATTATCAGAACGAGCTGTGCATAAATCGTTGCGTGAACCTATTGTAGTTATAATTAATTGGTAGATTTTACATTTTTCGCCATTCATAAAAGTTTATGATATAATTTTTCTTTCAATTCGAAATTTATGTGTGCGTATCATAATTTATGTTGGAATAAAAGGAGATTCATCAAAAACAAATCGATAAATTTATGGGTAGTTATTTATGAACGGCATTTAGGTCAACGCGATTTTTACCCATACTTTGCCGAATCGTGGAAAAGATAAATTGAATGGTTGTATTTTGAGGTCGAACTAAATCTTTTAGAAAGACAGACTAATAATTCACAGAAATTAGGGCACGTGAACAATGGCAAACGATCAAGTTTATTTCAATTTTATTTTAGTTTAAAGATACAATATTTCTGAGTTATCTTGCTTCTGAATTTCTACATTCCTTAGAATGTGCAATTATTTCCAAATTTTTGGTCGACGGTGTAAATACTGTAATATATACCACTAATATATATATATATATATATATATATATATATATATATATATTAATATATATATATAATATATATTAATAAATACTATCAATATATATTATAGTCTTACTATATTAGTAATTTTACTATACCATTGAAATTAAGAATATTTGACAAGAAACCTTCATTAAACATGTGCATTATACATTATAGCTTATGGAATTTTATTTCACTAACAGGTTTGTAGAACAAATTTCAATAATGGATAATTTCAATCAAAATACAATTATAGATTGGCCGAAAACATTCGGTAACCACTCTGTATATCAGCTGCTCATTTGCCAACTCGATTAATTCCACAAAACGAAAAATAGGGAAATTGATAAAATAACTATAATGTCTGTTTCAAAATTTCATTTAAAATTATGTTGAAATATTATTACAGGCGAAACTTTTATTTACCAACATGTAAAATGCATGGAATAATTGTTATTATTTTTATAAAACGTTTATTAAATTGTTTCTCATTTTCTAGCGTCAAGTTTAATTGTTGAGGACATTTATTTTAAGTACGAAAAGTTTTGCTTCAATCAAATACTCCATTAAAAATTTTAAAAATTCCAACTGTGCAGTTGAAGGTCTCATATGTCACTGCTTTTTGTAGCCACTGTGTATCGCGCATAGCATTCGGAAACTAAAATTTCTCAGGCAATTCTATGAACTCACGTAGAATTGGCCACGATGATGCTCGGTCGAGGACGTTCCTTTGAGCGGAAGGACATAATTAATGTCAATTAAAATGCAACCCTTTCTCCTGGTTGCGCCATAGTTTCACAAGACGGATATTTTTGCTGATGCTGTCAGTGTAGAAGGAAACGTACTTTTACGTTAAGAGCTCCCCACGACACAATGGTCATTGTCGCAGCCACAACTTGCCCGTGGCTGTAGCATCGCAGACTCTTTAGATTGCAGTGTCCGTGGAACGTCTGTTCACCGCAGCGAACAACGTTGGCTAATGCGCGCACAGCTTTGCAGGCTACCGTCCTGACGATTTTCGGTTTGTTTCAAACTCTTCGTCCGTTTCTATCCACCGGAGCATTACGTGGGTCAACTTACGTTTTTTATTGACTTCTTTTGCCACTTTACTTAGAATGCAGCAATGATTCGACGAGATGCTGGAGTACTTTGGCGTGGTAACGTGAATCTGAAATTTAAGAGCAGTGGTAGTGAAAACAGGATAAATAAGGAAACGAATTACCTGCATAGTTATACTTTTCTTTTAACCATGCTACGGTCTTCGAAATTTGCAGCACGAATTATACGATTTACAATTTAAGGAAATGTTTCCTCGTTTTGAGAAATGCAAACATTCGATATGAAATTGGGGCTAAGAGTTATACGCTACAGTTCATAAGTGTTTGGACATTTTCACGTTATTAGAAATGCATGGAATGTACTTTCAGCAATACTTTAAAATGTCGATAGATTGATAGATATTTATTGCTTTCCCAAGGGATTACAAGTGGATTCCGTTACTTTACATATTTACATTTTTGATTGCTTAACTAATATGTAATAGCAATTCTTTAAATGGTACTTTTCACTACTGTTCTTATTTTGTACGATCTTATAAAGTTACTATAAGTGATAAATGAAAACAGTATTTAACGTCAATTAGTACATATAACTCTTAACTTCCCTATAAGTATAAATTTCCCATAAATGCATAATTCGCAGTCTGGTAATAAATGTCACCATTTTGCACTGCGATGCAGTTATACTTTTTTATTCAACTTTGACGATCGATTTGTTTAGAGAAAGAAGGACGCGGACGAACAGCTGCCCTCCGTGTAATTGCAGTTTTGCATTCTCGTTGCCATTTGAAGGCAATCTCACACAGTCCGCGACTAAACTATTATTTCCTCACGTGCTCGTCTATGTTGATGTATCACGCTTCCGAAACAATTTCTCGCCTCTTGGAATCGATGGTACACGGAAGCACGGCGAGCAAATGAACAGTAGATAAAGTCAGCCGTTGGCCTGGACACAAGTGTACATTAGCTTATTGCACTTTCCTCCTAAATCAAAGGTGATAACAATCACTGTGCACACAGTTTGTCGTCACCTACATAGCAGAAGGATAGACGATTTTCCTGTGCAAATAATTTTCGTCGCTGCTCGCTAATTGTCTCGAGTTATATAATATTTACCGTGCAATGATAACCATAACAGTGTCAGGTGCATTTCTGTATTAAACAATTCTGTTGAGAGGAGGATATTAGAAAATGATCAAATTTATGGTTCACAAGTCAACTAAAGTTATATCTTAATTTTAATAGTACTATTCTAAAGTATTATTCTAAAAGTACCAAGCAATTATAGAAGTATCGTGTAATCTTTTCATTGTTAATGGACAAAGCAAGAGAAATTGCATTTGATCTTTATTCAGTACTTGTATATATGTAATAGCTAGACTACGAATATTTATACACATATAATGCGAAATATATGGAATATATGTGCACCATATATGCAAAATGTAAAGTTAGTCAAAACCTAAAATCTAAAATATCTTGTAGATTGTAAATTATACCTAAAAATGTTTCACAGGAAAGTACAGTACCTTTAAGAAGAATATAATTTGGTGTTATTAATGATAATACCAAATATGCAGGAAAAATGCAAGAAATACGCATATAATATACATTATGCAAAACATATGCAATATATATATATAATATACAAATTAAAATATATCATTTTGGATTCCTCTGGTAACGAAATAAATTTCAATCAAAATATGCGTTTGTAATAACGCAATAAACATTAATAAACATTAAGGTTATGAGACCGCCTATAATAACTGCATAAGTATTACGCTTGTAATAGTTGAATTAAACGACGTGAAACAGGTTTGATGCCTATAAATTGGTAAGGTTTCCCTATGTTTTCTTTCAATACCTAGAGTCATTGAGCACAGGTTGTATGGTCAGTCGTAGATCAGAGACCGAGCAGTAAACACGTTACGCGTATTACGTGTATCTTTTCCTTTACCATGTTATCTTATATTTGAAGTTCCTGTTATTACTTTTCAATCGTTTTTACTCGCCACGCGTATTCCGTGTATTGTGTATTGTGTATTTCCCGAATAACGTGTATCAAGGTAGTTAAAATTCACTAACAATTTTCATAATCGGAATACAGTATTTTGGTAATAATTATATCGGTATCTTTATAGTTTACCTGACATAATGTCGATATCGACTCCTAGGTTTACGGACATCGATTGTATAATTTCACAGGTTTCCGGAAAAATAGGTATACTGTATCTAAATATTCGTCATTACATCAATTCAAATCAACATGAACTGCTAAGAAATAATATTTATTATCTGTGTAATTTTAAACGATAAACCTGAAATTCGTTAAATCGACGAGTTCCGTAAATCTAGTGTTAAGTCTCTGAATACAACGCTATCGCAACGCGTGACAGTGGAATAGGACGTTCTCGGTCTGACAGAGAGTGAACAGAAGGATGTACTTTTGGCCAGCGGCGCTACGAAAGCAAAGCATCAGCATACCTGACAAGACTTATTGCTCTCATAAACAATTGTAGTCGAAATAGTGCGTTCGGACGTAGAAGCTGGTATTCCAGACAATCTATATAGGAACATAGGCGTTGGCTGATCCCAGTCTACGACTATGTTCCATCGATTTGTGGATCCAGCTATGCGAAACGCGATCACGGCTACAGATACCAATGAATGAGTTGTCGATTTGCAATGGTACAACAGGACAAACAATACGAGACAGAAACGTGTACAGTAGGACAGTCCTACGGAACTATTGGATCGTAACGAGCGTGGGGACAACTAACAGGCAGACAAAACATTCGTCGGATAGAGACGGGCTGTATCAATCTACGTTAAGCTACGTACGTTTTCCATATTGCTGTGACGATGGATTAAAGTACAGCTTGTATGTTTTAACGTGATCGATATTTAGCTTCTGTTCTCCATGAAAATTGATGTCTACGGTGTGACAATGTTACGTGTTCTGCATGACGATGACAGATGATCGAGTATTGGTCATAGGTGAGTCGCCTTCGATAAAATATGATTAAATTGGTGCATGTAAAATCTCGTCCCTGTGGTATGCGAGATCGGCAGGCGAATATTGCTCCCTCAACCCTCTGTAATCCGAATTTTATTTACTTTTGCAATGAAAGAAATTATAATTAAGTTACAATTTTCATTTGCACTATGGAGTGGTATTAAATGGGGAGACTCAAGTAAAACCTTAAAGTAAAATTAATATTCAGCATTTTTTTTTTATAAAGTAAAACTGCAAAGAAGGATATTCTTCAACATTTTAAGATGTAACATTTTTCTCATATCAATTTATCGGCATTTTGTGAAGCAATTGATCAGAATTGGTCAGAAAAGGGGATTTAAAGTTTTCGTTTTAGAAAAGTAAATACTTTTGGGAATTTAATTCTATTTCAGGCTATTTTACGATTCCAAGCCCGTGTCATTCGCCTTTGTCTTCTTTTTATATAATAAAAACAATCGATTTTCTTGACCCATTACTTGAGTCTCTCCCACTAATAATGGTTCGCATCAAAAGTGGAATGAAACTTTGATGTTTTTAACAGAGATTCAAGTAGATGAAAATGTAAATTATAGAACAATACGGTAATTTGTAATAATTAATACCTAAATGGTTGCAGTAGGGTAACGATATCAGGGTGGAGGGAATCTCATAGGATTTAATATCGGTGAAGGGTTACAGAGCGGATTATGTGGAAAGTTTCATAGTTACTGGGAAACATGTCGCCTTGCCAGAGAATTAGTTCAGTATTACCTGTCTATAGACACCTTTTCTCCCACATGAAACTCATTACTGAAAAATGACGACCGAAGTATTTTAACAATATGCTGTCCACGTTTAATTTTAATTCTTAAAGCTGTCGTCAATAATTCTTCTGTTACAATATTTTAAAACCAATCATTATTAACTTAGATTGAATAGCAAATCAAAGTGTCATAAGATATTTCATACGTTATTATCCCAAAAATATTTATACTGTGTCTAGAAACGTATTAGGTGTACAAATTAATTCAGTGCCTTTTCATAATATTCGCTGCATGTTTAGGAAAAATAAACAACAATTTTGATACTCAAAATAATTTCCACTAATTATTCCATCTCCAGCGTGAGCAATATATAAATTCCATCAAGTAGATGTCAAAACGTAGTGCAACAAGGTGGTAAATATGTAATAGAATAAAATTATGTATAATTATATAAATTTTATCAATAAATTTTATTTAACTAAGACTACGAATTTTCTTTCCAGCTCGATAGTTTACTTTGGAAGATTAATTTTTCGAACAAACGCGATAAATATGGTAGGCACGAACTGTTAAGTTTAGAAGTGAGACGTAAGTACAACTATGAAGAAGATAGATAAGAATGTAAATTCGTGCTAAGAGTTGTTTAAGAGATAAGCCACCGGTGTTCAACACTTGGCGGAGGGTACACTTTGTAACTGGCGCATAACTTGCAATCTTAAACAATCTCATTGGCGAAAGCTTCTGTTTGCTCTTTCAAGCTGTTCACAGGCAATCCGAAAAACTACGTGTACACAGATACAAAGAAATATGTTCGGACGATTTCTTAATTGGATTGCTAAAATAAATTACACGAGAGTTTTATTTTTATAGCACAATTGGTATTGAAACGAAGTAGTCGGCTTTAAAGTTTGTCAGATCTCAAGTATACAGGGTGAGTGTCACAGCTGAATTACCTTAATGATTATTTGCTATACAATTTGATATATATTTGATCTTGAGGGGTACATATGGTCAAATGGCAAAACATTAAATGTGCAATTTTCTAATTTTACTAATTCTTATTATAGTATTTTTAAGGGCTGTTTAGCTAAGAAAAATCGCAATATTTTGAAAGATGCAATTTCTCTTAGTAGTTGGAAAAATTGGTTATTAATTCATTAATTCAATAAAAGTCGGACATACAGTATTTTGCCATATTATTTTGCCACTTGAAAGCTAGAAAAATAAAGATACGAAGACTGTAAATATAAAGGCTCTGAATTAATTTGTACACCTAATATATAAAAATTGAAGAATTGAAAAATACTTAATTATTAACAATTGAAGCATTATATATATATATATTATATATATTTTATATATTTTATATATATTATATATATTAAGTATTTTATATATATTATATATATTAAGTATTTTATATATATATATATATATATATATATATATATAATGCTTGAATCCTTAGTAATTAAGTATTTCTCGAAATTAGAATGTTGCTCTTTGCTGCAAAAGTAGTATAAGTAAATAAATGCTAGAGCAATTATTTTGTAAATGATTAAAGAAAGGAGAGAAGAATGGAAACACGCAAGCAAAGAGGAAATAAAATAAGGGAAGAAATGTAGAAACGCGAAAGAAGGAAGATAAGGAAGGAATAAGAAACAGTGAGAGAAAAAAGGAGAACAAGAAGTATAGCATTGAAGAAGAAAGAGAAAAGGAGAACAAGAAGGATGGCATTGAAGGAGAAATGGAGAAAGAAAGAAGTTCCAACAATGTTAATACTCTTCTCTACCCTGTGCTCCTAACTATAAAGTTACTCTATTCGATTAACCGTCTCGTTAACTCACTACACGTATTCCGCCTCGACGTGCTCTCAATTTAAAAATCTCCTTTGCTACTGTGGAGGAATTGTTAAATTGCGGCTACACGTTTGGGTTACTTTCATGTTGTTTCTAAAAGACACATGCCCTTACCACAGTGACCACAGATTCCTGTAAATCTGTTATCTTTGGACTATTCTTTTGCTCTTCACGTTTGACGTTCCTTTTATAGGCTACGATAGTTTTATAAAATTGGTAGTAAATCAAATTACACTTAGTCAACAGAAATCCCGCTCGGAAAAGAGAAACGATCAAAAATATTAGAAAGAAATGTATCCTTTTATTTTCCGTATCAAATTTTTATACATTTCTCGTATTTCCTAAGTGCTCGAAGTCTATCCACGAGAGAATTTCTCGAAACGGGGAATATCAGGTAACCAAGGAAGTTCGTGGCGCTTTAATCGGTAGAAATAAATGATACGCAAAGTGGATCAAACGATGCTTTATTCAAAAAGGTTATTATTACCCTTTTCTCCATTTTTGTAATCGATAGAGTGTGCATGTATATGCGTCATGGACTATATGATTAACAAGGGCATTATTTACAATAGAATGTAATTATTTACAATATAATATAGTGTAATAAATTCTATGTATGACGTCCATGTATTGTTACATAATAATCAAGTCCAAACTTTTGTAACCTCGATCCTTCATACACTCGTTCGCTATTAAATAAAATAATTAAAGTGACAATTATAGGGACACTGACAGTAATTAGAACATCCATCGTAGTTTGAGAAATGACAAAAGCTAGAAATGCCACGAGCTTTCTTGGTTACCTAATATTGTGGCAAGATAACACTCGTTACGCTGATACCGTAATAGCTCCTGAGCAATGAGATTATAATTGCAAGATAAATGACCTTGGGATGTCAGTAACATCGGGATGCTCTGCTTTAAGTTGGTGAACTTAACCGGCCAAAGATTCACGCCTGATAGTGAGCGAACGTACCACTTGGAACTCTCTATCGTACAATGTAGGACAGCAGTCTTGATGTACTTCCTTGATTAAGCAAGTTCGTATCGGGAAAGTGGAAGTACGAAAGTTGGTGTCGGCCGGGAGAAGATACGTAATTATGTACCCGTGTAGCTACTGATCTATGTCGCCCGGTTATTAACGTTGCACGTGCTCCCAACAACCCTTAAGAAAGTGTTTCTCCACTATTTCTCATTGTTTCTTCGGTATAATAACAATCCTGAAACAATGAAAAATAGTTTACCGAGTAAACCGATTTATATTTGGTGTACTAATAATCGCTAAACTGCTAGACTAGAAATTAGGGTAAAATTAAAGAATAATTATCTATGTTGTTGCAATACGCAATACGTTGCTCTCTTATTGCGAAAATATTACAGTATTATTATATGTTTAAATATTAGATTATTATAGAGAATGTTACGGAAATTGATAATTGAATGCACAGAGTTAGAAATTTCCTTATTCTGTAACTCTATAGGTACAAAATGGGGTAATTTGACAAAATAAGTATTACAACGGTTAATATACTAAAAACGAGTACTTATATTTGCACGTGCTTTTCGTTTGCTTTTCTGTAGCAATGTCTTAGGAAAAAAGTCACAATATTGTGACGCCACGTGAAATTGCATGGATAGAATTTACGATTATCAACTGAAATCATGTGATTTTAATCACCAGACTGCTGATGCTTTATGCATTTATAGGAAATTGAAATATGCAAAAAGATACAGAATGCAAATGGTATTGAGAAATGCAGAAAATATTCAAAAGTAAAATACAAATTATTTATTTATTTATTTATTTAATAACGCGCTTAGTTAATATATTTCTTTTTTCAAAAATTAGGCTTAAATAAATTTCCTAATTTTACATTGCAGAGGATTAGAATGGGTAACTTAATTTTCTGAAATAATCTTTAATAATTGGATACTTTTCCATCAATTTATTTTGAGGGTCAATTTTATCAACAAAGAAAACTTTAATTTTATATCTGTAGAGATTGAACGTTTAAAGTATAAATTACCCATTTTCTTAAATAAAAAGTACAACAACTTATTTCATTATCTTTTTACTTTTCATATCATTGATAACGTTTTACATTTACCAATAATTCACACTTCTTCAGTCAGAGGGTTAACGTATTGTATTTTGTGAGAAAATCCATAATACGTTTGAAGTAAATATAATGTAACCGTAGAGAGCAATTAATGATCTCTTTTTTTCACAATTGTAAAATTCTAGTTCTGCGTCAAAACGAAAACTAAAGTTACCTTAATATATCTCTGATGTTCCCGTTTTCAGATTTTTCTCCGTGAAATTCTAATGATCTCTCCAAACTCCTTCAAGACTTGTTCGTTCCTTCCAATTGAATGTACTTTCCGAGATAAATCCTCTCATAGATGAAAATAGGTCGATCTCTGCAAATTTGTTGAATTTCTTTGTACAATTGGCAAATAGGGAAATAGGTCAAATTGATGTTGACCGATTAGCAGTGGATATTAACCGATTCACTCGATTAATAATTATTTGCAGGAGCCAATATATGCGTAGCGTAGAGTTTATTACCAATAATTGAACTACAACTCCCATTATTTGTTATAATGATAAGTTAAACTATTAAAGTGTAATCGTTTTCATTGGAAAATCAGAAATCTTTGGTTAGTTTCTAAAGTCTCTATTGAAAAATAAGTTTAAGTTAATAATTTTCAATGAATGGTGATGCAGGTATAATGATTGTTCAAGTAGTTATTCGTTTTGCGAACATGTCATGATAATAAAATTTTTACGTTTTTTAATATCACGTAATTATTTCTAATTTTTTAGTGAACATAATAAATGCCCTGTGAAGAAAGCAGTAAAATCTTTTGTTATTATTATTAGAAATTTAAGATATGAGATATGAAAATGTAAAAGTAGATTTAATTATTTTCCCATATCTTTAGGGTTTCCAAATTTTTTAGCTTATGATTGATTACCAATATTCAGGGTTAGTCAATAAAAACTGATGTTTGACATAATTTGACATGACAAGGAGTGGCTCCTTGATATCATAAAAAATATAGGACCCACGAAAATCAATATAAATTTATTCAACAAACTTCATTACGTACAATATAGTTTGTATAACACAGTTTTTCATGAAAACAATAAATAAATTATTTCAGGTAATTCTTATCGACACACCCTGTATACTTGGAAAGGTTAAGAAAACGGTAATAATGCCTGGATAGGGTACAAAAGTACTTAGCCTCTGAATACAAATTACTGTAGAAATTTAAATGAAAAAAAAACACAACACGTGCACAAAATGTTAGGAAGTTTTTAGTTGGATCGTAAAAGAAAATCCTGTGTATTCAATAGCATGAATAGCTGTACTTGTTTTCCACTGGAACACAACTGCAAAGCACGCTCCAAATTAGACGTAGGAATAGAAATTCAAATCCTTTAGCAACAGAACCCTAAGTTATAATATAGCGCCATTCACCTTACCAGCGTACCAACAACTTACGTAGCATTCATCAACATTCGACGAACCTCTTTTAACCCTACGTGCTTTGTTTCAAGACAATAACGTGTGTTTCTATAAGAAAAGTTTGATAACCAGGTCACCTGGATGGGGCTGCGTTCGAATTGTTCCTAGCAAAGTATCGTTCGCTCCTTCGACTAACTTTAACAACCAATGAGATCGCTATGTGTCTACACTGTATCCCTATAGCTTCCACTAACTATACAAATTATGAAATTTCACGCTGTGGCCTTCGAACTTATTTTGTACGAAAGAGTATCCTAATAGTTAAACTCCTCCATTATTAATTTAATGTTGAAATTGTGGACAGTATGCAGAGTTCAATGGAGCTCCGAAATTCGAATGGTTCAAAGTTACAAAAATTCGAAACGTGGAGAGAAATTTAAATGGATTATGAGTTTCTATATTCAAACGAAAACTCGACGTTAGAACACAGAACACAGA
Organism: Eucera pruinosa; assembly: GCA_028830335.1. Lineage (NCBI taxonomy): Eukaryota > Metazoa > Arthropoda > Insecta > Hymenoptera > Apidae > Eucera > Eucera pruinosa. The sequence continues at coordinate 15,170,382 of JAMYCR010000001.1, forward strand.
ATTTTAATTCGTCTCTCTCAGGATTCTAAAAAATGTAAGTTTCGAGAGTTACAAGCATTTGAAAGCCTCACAATGTCTTGTATTCGAGGTCTCGCAAATCTAAAAATTACGTTTCGACCCATCTCTATAATTTTCGAAGATTTTCGAAAACATAAAATAAAAAATTGGATTAGGATTTCAATAGGATAGTAGGACATTTATTGGGATAAAATCGATTACATAAAAAACATTTGAATTGGATTTGATTTTCGAAAAAATCAAATAATAAATTGGAATAGGATTTCACTAGGATAATAGAAAATCTATTGGGATAAAATCTATGATGTGAATAATAAATTTTCCAATTGGATTTGAAATATAGCAAAAATACTTCTTGATTTTCACTTCCCGTGTACTTGCAACACCTACACTAGCTCTTTGCATTCACTTTGCACTTGCCACGGTCTTACCATCGATTCCGTCATACTTTTTGCCGTCATTTCTCAACCAACGAAAATCGGGATCGAGTGGCGCCCGGGGCGGCCAACAAGAAGCCAAGGAGCATCGACACGAACCCCTAATACCAACTTCACCGCATGCTGTCCTTCAGTTGCCGCAGTGTTCACGCGGTTTCCTTTATCCCAGACAAAGACGCGCTACTCTTCCTTCTATTTCACGTATTCGCGGTACAAGTTTGAAGGAGGCCGGTTGAACGTCAGTCCTGTTACCTACGGGAGAAGCATCAGCTAGGCTGCTGGCACTTCTCGATGAAAAACGACCGACAAGACGAATGGTTTCCCACCTTAGCCATGGGTGCTCTCCGCCATAAGGCAATGCACGGAAACAAATGATGTCTTGGATGTACATTTATTACGTAGCCGATGCGGGTCGGAGAGTCTACCACGACCTCGATTACAAGGCGCACGCTGACCTCGTTGGATGCGTTGGTTGCTGATGGGGGATGAGGGAACAAGGGGTAGGGAAAAAAAAGGAATGCAGGGGACAAAGGTTCCCTTGTCGGCGCGTTTCTTTCCAATGAAACGTTGCGCTGTCGCGACACGACGCGACGCGACGCGACGCGGTGGAGGAAAATAAGGGGTCTCGAGCACAACAACACGGCCTGGATGGGATTATTTCACTGACTTCACTCGTTGCCCGTTACGGAGATACCCCGTTTGCAGACAAACGTTTCGTTAACAGAGGCTAGATTTTCGAGAAATCCGTGCTGTTTTAGGAGTACGAGTTCTGTTGAAAGGGGAAACGAACAGATTTGGGATACCGCATAACGCGTTGCAAAGATCTTTTAGTGGAACATACAGAGAGTGTTATCGAAATCGTGGTGCATTTGATTAGAAGGTTATTCTAGGTCTAAAAATAAGACGAAAGAAAGGAATAACATTGATGACGCCATTTGGCGGTTTCATGTGGTTTCTATTTCGTTATTAATATTTGATCTGTGCATTAATGAAAGAAGATGCGTTGTAAATAATTTAGAGAAAGGTTCAGCAAAGGTTGAAAAACAAAGATAAGAATATTGTAGCTATTTTAGTATAATAGTCATTCGGTTGGAGAAATATATACCGTTTATTTCGAAGGAGTCGTTTTCAAAAAGAATGAGTGTGAAGATCCATCGTGTACCAGTTTTCGGCCTATTTTATTCGAATAAATTGTACGAAGAAAATAGACACTCCGATAAAATGTTCGAACGAAAAGTTACGCTAAAAGCAAATTTATCCAATAATCCACAACGAGAAACAAAACCTTCTTCCTCTTTGCTTTAAATTATTTCAATAAGACCATAGTTATATGCATAATATGATTCTATATAGCAAAATTATTAGATTTTTTTAGAAAACTCTTATAAATATTTACTTTATAGAGACGAGACAATTTTGTTACGTTTCTCGTAACGTTGGTTATTCTCTTGCTTCAAATATGTTTCATTGATACATTTTTTTCAAAGGCTATTCGAATAAATTGTTACTCGACAAATTTATTAGAAATGTTCGAATAGGTCTACTAATTTTGGAAAAGGTCTGCATTTGTACTTATCGATTTTATTCATTGTAAAGTAGCCGTAATTAAAACACTTTGATGTTCGATCTTCTCAACCTAAATTTCAAAGAGATCACAATTAAGCTTTCTGTAACACGTTACGCGTAAAATAATTGTTCCTACCTCGCCTTTAGTGTAAAATTAGTTCGTAGAATTCATATATACGTATCCGCCTGCCTTTTAATGCTTTTCCCAACAAATTTTCCGCATTAATACACTATAACGCTCCATTTAGAAAATAATCGCCGCGGTGTTCTCCCGCAAACAAGTGAGTAGTCACGGTTTAATAATTCGCCGAGCTTCTGAAAGCCGTTTTCCAACCGTTCTTTGTGTATACAGTGAATAGTAAATTACGGGTCCTTTATGACGACAACAAATACTCCAGGCTTTAATATTTCCTAGCGTAGTAGTGATAGTAAGAGATTAAATTTTAAAGTCACTCTTCTCGCAACCGTATTTCGTATTACCACTTATAAATATTCTAAATAGCAGTATGAATCGCGACCAACGATTTTAAGTATCCTCTTTTGCATCGTGATTAAAAGTTTATGATAAATCGTATATAATAGGACTCGAATGTATTAAATACAAATACATTAATAACCCGTACATGTTTCGCTGTCGATATTTACAATACGAATAATAAAACAAAGGTTAATTATTAGAAATAAAAATATGCATAAGAATAAGTATGTAATAACGAATCTAGTTTAAGTATAACGTGTACACTTGGCACTTAAAAATCGGGAGAGAAGTGTCAAAGAGCTGTAGATGTGATCGATAGCAATTATCAATATTATAGATTCTATTTACAGGACCAGATGAAATAAATCGAGATGTGTAAAGACTAGGTAAAAATATCCAAGACAATCTAGAATGTCTTTATGGTGCATACATATTTATTGAGTCTAGAACCTTCCAATTAATAATCATAAATAGAACAATAAAATCTGTTGTAAGCCTTCTAAACTCAAAAGTTCTAACAAAAAGCTAAGCTTGTTGAGGAGAGGTTTATAATTATTTATTTATTTATTTAGTAACGGGCCAACAGCCCAATGTATAAACCATATAATATACAATAGTTAATATAAAGTACAACTGAACGTTAGAATATAGATATAATAATAATATAGAATAATAATAATATAGATAATAACATGTAGGAATTATATAGAATAATAATATATGATAGAATAAGAATATTACACTGTCTAATTTCCACATCATCCACGAATTCATCAGAATTCACTGCAAGAGTATATCTTCGTCTTATCCGTAGCAGAAAATTCTTCGACCAGCCTAATCACCAGAATCACACGCTGTTAATCAGCAAATGCAAAGTTGGTGGGTTCGATCAACGCGAAAGTTTCGATCGATGTCGGTACATTTCGTCGAAGCGTTTTAATCCCGATCTTCTGCCTAGAATCGAGTGGCAAAGGGAGAGATACTAGTAGAGAAAGAGAGAGTGACGGCAGAGGGTTGAAACGGGTGGAAGGGGAGAGATTTTTCAGCACGAGTTCAGCCGCTTCCCATTAGCGCTAATGAAAGATCCGTGCAGAGACTCTGCTCCTCTTTTTTCATCCCACCCTGGCTATACACGAGTTTTCGAATGCCTGAAGGACACGCGAAGCTTAATTAATGCTCTTTCGGGCCGGACCACCTTGTGGAATCCGCGCGCGAAAAGGAAGCTGCCGATGAATATTTCGCGCGTCATTCAAGCGTGACAATGAGCGGAATTTTCGGTCACGGGACACCGATGTGTCCCGGTTTCATACCGAAATTTTCCATAAATGGCACGAACCTTTGTTCCCGCGTTCCCAATTAATGAATATTGCGATCACTATCGACGGGCCAGCGCCATCCATCTAATCGATGCTAAAACACCTGATATCTTCGCGTTCGAATAATACGCGACACCTTAATTGGGACAGACAGTTCGTTTGAGATATGAGAAAGTAAAACTACTGCTGGTTACAGTGGGAGTTCAAAGTAAGGATACACTTTATAAAAATGAAGTTACGATATAATTTGTTCACTATAAGTTATGTGGTAATAATATTATAATTTATTCATCGTAAGTGATACTATAATTGAACTACTACTGTACAATATTTATTTATTTACTGTAAATAATATTATATTGTAAAACAATATTATATTGTTTATTATTAGAACTATATTGTAATTTCATTTGTACTGTAATCATGTTTTTTGGTTTACTTATAATTCACTTTTCAATTATATTCATACTTCTGCTGTTAACATAATCTATACCTACTATAATTTTGAAAATGGTGAATCCACTCAGGCCTCATAAAAAAATATTGGCTTAGTTAATTGTCAAAGAAACGATTTTAATAATTAACATACACCTATATGAGCCCACAAATACGTTCACGTGCTATAAGGACAAAACGATGTTTCAGTAGAGGTAAATGCAAACTCTTTAATATCTGAAAACAGAAGAAATTGGACTTAAACCACTTGCAAAATAAACAGTTCATATGATATATTGGAAAGTTCATTTTGATGATGAATAAAAAATAAGAATTAAAGAGTCAAGCACAGTGTAGACTTATTTTCATGGAGCTGACTTTAAAAATAAGGAGCTCTAAAGAGTCTTGTCTTGTTGCAAGTCGTGAATGCAACCTTCGTGCATTCATCCTCACGTTTTGTATAGTTCATTTAATCGTTTGCATGGATTGTGCTTCCTGAAAAAAATGACGAGTGACTTGTTCGCTAGAAAATTGAATTATGCCGTTACTGCGATGATATACAATTTCTTTTATGAAGCTGGGTATTAACTATAGCTTCGCTTTTTTTTTAATTGTTTCCAATGGGTTTGAATTGAAATAAACAATGTCTGAAAAATCAATTACATTCGTACTGACGACAAGTAATTCATTTAATTTCTGAAGCGTAATTCACTGTGGATAAATAAAGTCGACAAACATCGTCAAGTGTTTTACACAAATGTAATGATTATTGTGCGTTCTATCGAAAAATATACAAGATTGAAACATTAATTGTAATGATGACATAATGATTTTCATAATATTAAATAAAGCATTACAATGAGTATATTTGCAGTTTGTAAAATTGTTTATTTAAAACAGTTGCGGTTCTCGAGATTCTATTAAATTCAATCTCATCCTTTCTTGTGTAGAAAAGTTTTATAATTTTAAGAAAAAGAACAAAAAGATAAAGGAATTTAAATTTACAAATATTAGCGGCAATTCTTTTATAGTTGTTTCAAAAACTAGATAAATATGCAGTGAAAGTCAAAAGTACACAATATACACTTCACACAAATGAAATTATAGTGTAATTATAGTATTGATTATAGTAGAAATGAAATTACAGTGTAATTATAATATTACTTATAGCAAATAAATAAACACTGTATAATAGTATTACAATTATAGTATTGCTTATGATACATACATCAAAATATAACTACGATATAATTTACAGTGAACAAATTATAGTGTAATTTCATTTTTGTAAAGGGTATAATTACCTTTAACTAGACTGCGGATTTTTAAGCAAATTTATATATTTCGAATCGCGGCCAGTCAAATGGAATCTAAATAGGAATTAGTTTCATCCTCCGATTATAATAATGAGTGCTATACTTTGGATATTTTATATAATTTTGCATATTACGTGCACCCTGTACTATTTACTATAGCCGAATTTTCTATAAATGTATAAAAATTCATAGTCTACTAATGACTGTCACTACAATTTCCTTCATTTGTACAATATGTCTCAAGCCAATTGGGTTTTTAAAATTTGTGCATTGTAAACATTTGCGTCGTAACATCCTTGCAAACAAATATGTTGGATCACGCGACAAAAGGATTGAGAAACGCTGCTCTATTTGACACGTTTTGCGGATAGAACGAAAAGAAATCCACAGCTCGCAAAGTATTACTATTATAGCTATGAGTCTACGATATTAACTTATTTTCGAAAGGCTTTCGAGAAAATCCAGTAAAATACTTTCTTCCGGGACTATTCCGTCATAGTGTCGATATTGTATCGAGCTTCACCCGTTCGTTTCTCTGTTCGTCATCCTTTCTGAAAAAGTAACGCTCGAATTGCGCTGTTCACGATACTTTTACACTACACGATCCAGTTTTCTACGTGACTTTACCCACTGCTGAACTTTGCGGCTATCGAGCTTCCCTTAAAAATTCACTCTGTCATCAATCTTGAAATGGCAACTTCAATTTATTTGTATATATATTTCGCGTCTTTGCTTTTGAATGTTTTCGTTTACATTCACTTTTCAGCTATTTTTCGTTGCCAACATTGGTACACGCTCAATTTTGTAAGTAACTGTAGGTTACTAGCTGTGCTTTGTTAATTTTATTATATAGAAACAGAGTATGATACGTACATATACACAGAGGTATAATAAGATTACGTTGCAAGTAGTAAAGTAGCGGAACGCTTGTAATCCAAAACGAAACCAATAAAGTATTATTATATTATATTATATTATTATTATATCGTTGCGGTCTGGGAAAAGAAATCTCGTCTCGCCTCGTTTGGAAATTTCCGAGATCTTGGTACAGCTCTGGTACACATGCATACATGCATGAAGCATTTAGAAAAACAAAGTGTAGCATAAAAAAAAGGGAGAAGTCGCCTGAACGCCTGGATTCACCTTTCTACACGAGAAACCACTTCTTTCCAATTGCATCATGATTCTCACTCCGTCCTCTGCACCGTATCCTATTTCACAATTTCATTAAAGCTTAAAGGAGAACGAAAAAAGTACCGCCTGCCCGATTAAAGGAGCCAATCCAGAACGTGGACCATAAATTGGATCGCTTTTAATCCACCGAACGACGAGACTGTCATCGAAAAGGTATTAAACGTAAACACTACGATACTTCGGGTAACGTTGGAGCGCCTCTATGAAGGAAAAATATAAGACGAAACAAGGAGTGAAAATATAATAGTAGTCGGGTCCTTTGGGTCGAATGACCGAGTTGCTGCAGTAAGGTGAGGCCTGAAAGGTCCCCGGGAAGGGTGCAAGGGTGAAGGATGCACCCATTGCCGAAGACATTTAGTTCTCTACTCCGTTAACCCCCAGTACCCAGGCACAATCGAATCAACAACGGATGGGTAATTTCCTCTAAGGACGGAACAAAGCGAGCCACTCGCGAGATATCGAAGTCGACGGAAAAATGCACGCGGACAAAGAGCCGATAATTGTAATTGCGATCTGCTAGTCGACGGAAAAGCGATTTATTGCTAGGAGAATCCTGAAGAACGGTCTCGCGGTCTGTTAACTCTTCTTCCCTTGAGTAAAGATGTACAGATTCGTTGCTGTGCTTTTGACGGTTCGATACCGCAGCTTTCGTAAATATTCCAATTTATATATGTCATTCTTAGCTTAGTTTATATGCATAATCTAGAAGGTAGCACCATTCAGTCCCGCAATAAGTTGTTATATTCGCTAGCCCTAGGGAGATGATTATAAATATAAATGTCGCGCTGCTGTCAAAGGGGTAAATATTAATTAATAATATTATTATGTTGTAATACAGTGGCTACAAACGGTATTTGCACACCACTGTAGTCTTGGGTTTTAATGCAACTAAGTTAAGTTCAACTGTATTAAATTTTGTATCATTTAATATTATTTTAATTGTAATAATGTTAATTTCATTATTGTCATTTAAATTCGTTCATATTATTGTATAATTACGGCTATTAAATAATAGAAAACTTGGTGCAGTTGAATCTGGTTAAGTAATACTTAAATGCAAAGATACAGTACTATGCCAATACGTTTTGCAGTCACTGTGAATAAAAGAAAATTGTAAATAGAAACCAAACGTTGCGCACACATAATTTAAATCTGTCGAATTTTATCTTGTTTGTATGTCTGTGTACTTTTTTTAACCAAATATGAACGTATATAGTAATGTTTGTATATTTATGTACCCTTTTGGTGTTGCATTTTTCAAATACGTTGACCAGTTGGTTTAGATGAGTACGTAGCAGGATTGTAAACAACAAACCAGAGTTCCTCTGAGATCACCGTTCATAAATCTAGATGGTGAAGCATGACTCGATAAGAAAACTGCGATTTGCAAGTAAAAGTACTCGAATCTGTCAAGCAGATATCTCGCGGCGAACGTTCCTTGCAGATGTTTAGGAAAATCTCTCTTAAAAATAAAACGGTATTATTTAAATTTAAAAAGAAGTCGATTTTTCTGAGTAAGCGTGAATTCAGTTTATGTGCAGAAATATTACCATTCTCAATAATCCTTGGAAATGAGAAAGCAACAAATATTCATAATGGAACATTCGGTAAACGAATAACTGAAATAAAATAAAATTGTTTCATTTCAGTTTGTTTATTACTATTTCTACCATATTTCATTCATACAAAAATTAATGTCGGTTTTGTGCATATGAAAACAAATAGAATTATCATATTGGGTCGAACGAAAAATTCTTGCTCTTCTATTTTATTACATGCAGTTAATCTATTAATATTTACCATTTATTGAATACTAAACGGAGGTGTGTGAACGAATTAATCTAGCAGAATTTTGCAAGATCATCTCGTACGAAACGCACATATTTTCTATGTTACGCAGTTATACATGTCGGTGATTATGAAAGTGGTATAAGTGAAAGCGAAAAAAGGAAAAGAAGCTCCCACATTTTTATGACATAAATTAATGGAACACGAAATAAGTAAGAAGCTCAAATTTATTATTTCTTTTTTTTATTTACATCACTTTCTTAATTATCGATACGTGTGAGGATTCGAAAATTTCGAAGAACAGACTTTAAAATACAAGCATGATGGAATTAGCTGATCAGTGATTTTATATCATGTCACTAATAAATCATTTGAACATTATAGACAATATTTGGTTAACACTAAAACTACCGAGGTTGTAAAAATGACACATTTGTGATTCCTTGTAAAAATCGCATAAATTTACAATAATGCACATTTAAAGATTTTTACTGATGTTCCATAAACACTGTAAATTAAGATTGATTCTCTTTGCGTTATGTATTATTGCAAACATCCTATCATTTTAATCATTTTAATACAACTAAATGCACTTTAATCACAAATTGTTCTGATGTTAGTAACTTTCCAATCTTAAAGCACAAAAGCAAAATTAAGGATCAAATTTCATTTCATCCTCAATACTTTGATTCGACTATTTCTATTAAATTTACGCCATAATTCATATCAGGATTGTGACTCGCTTTATACGGGAAAGGGTCGAAGTGTCAAAGAAAGGAAAGTAGAATTATTGACTCGGTAAACGTCGAAAACCGTAACAGGGTTAAAAGCATTAGTAAATGCTTTCTTTTGCAAGACATATAATGCTGATTCGAGGGACTCTAACACGAAACGGACTTTTTTTTCTATTTCCCCGTTCAATCTACGAAGTTGTTCTCTGCAATTTCCTTTTGGTCGAAAATGAACTTCTTTCAGCGGTCTGTAGGTGGACGTAAGAGCGTATTGGATAACTCAACCTCGAGGTACGAAAAAAGATCAAGGATTGACCTCGACTGACTCTCAGCAGGAAGCCTGTTATGAGTTCGAAAAGTAACATGTTGACTCGCTCCGTCTCCCAATAATATTTTCCGACCAGCGGCTTGGGAATTATCAAAAAAGGCAAAATGATTCCAGTTCTAGATATACGAAATATTCACGTTCCCACTGCTAACCAAGAAAATAAAGTTACCAAAGTTGTTGAAGTTATTACCGTTACACGAAGGTATTATGAAAATTGTATATTACACTACTAGTTGCTGAAAGGTGCAAACTACTTTGCTATTGGATTGAACATAAAGTTCGTGCGTTTCCTACTAGTTTCATAGATAATTCGTTATTATTCTGCTGAACAATCCATTAGCCCTTTTAGCGGTACATCTACAGCTGCTCTGGGATACAATATTAGGTATACTAATGAATAATCCACTTTTATTATGATATTCAATATTTATTTTTAACAAGATCGAGTATCTATCCTGCTTTAAATACAATTTGTGACGTTCTCTAATATTTACGTATTATAAAATACATCCATCGATTCATTTGTGAATCTTGGTAGTGTATTTTAAATTTAAACTGTAAGTTGCACTTGTTACAGAAATAGTGCATTACTTGTTGCTACACCTAGCATCTAATTCGTGTTACGTAAAATAGTATTAGGTTGGAAGGAAAGTTCGTAGCGTTTTTTTACTTGGCGACGTCGAAAGAATTAATTAGCTTGCAAGATGCAAATTTTTGGATGGATGGAATCTTCAAGCTACTAAATAGATGACAAAAAGTGGTGCAACGAGGTGTCAAATACTAGCTGTACAATTTTGCTTCTTTCGTGTCGCGATATTGCTAATTTTATTTTCGATTATCTCCAAAATTTTATTAACAAAGCATATTCTTAGCAAACTACATTTAAACAGTTGTTCGTATAGAAAATTTATACGTTAAATCACGCTACAATAATTGCCATAAAGTTCGCCACTCGTAAAAGTGACGAAGTTTGATATTGCAGGCTATTTATAGAAATTATTAATTCCCACTTGTCGAATTGAAATAACAATTGCAACCAATTATAATAATATCTTTTATTAAAAAAATGAATAAAATTCTGAGTAGAATGGGCTAAAATGCGAACTGCAATGAAACTAAAAAGAGAAACGTTACTTGTGCAACCACAGGATATTTGCAGTCGTTTTCCACCTTTGCTTCGGAAAGAGAGGAAATGATAAAGTTTCGAAAGCAACATGTGATGGCGGAATATAAAGGGTATCGTACGAACGCTGCGAAAGTTGTTTAACAAACTCACGTATTATTTTCACGTTAATTAACATTCATGGAGCAGAACGCACAACACCTCCGTCAAACTTCTCCTTCGTCGGCGAATTCTCTGATATACTGGGGAGAAATACGACTTTGACCTGCTAGTAAAACGTCAAAGTGGCGACGATTATGTAAATTAGTACAGCCGTGCCGTACGTGATTTCACTTATAGCTTTCCACCCGCTGCACCAAACACGGACCATTTATGTGCTGTGTCGACAAGACACCTGGAGAACAGATGGACGAAGATTATGTTCCGTAATTTCAACAGATAGCCACACTTTTATAAAACGGCACAGTTCCTATAACTTCTAACGTTATTATAAACACCATAGAAATGCGTCCTACATGAGATGTGCAATCGCAAATTAAAATACAGAGTTACTCAATAAGTGAAAGGCATCTTTTTATAATATGCAAAAGTATAGAAAATATCTAAAATATTACGCAGGCTGTTCTACTTAAAACCACGTGAATTTACGGCTACTAATACTAATCGAATCAGTTAGGTTAATAATGCCAACATAGTTTATATAAGGAGGAAAGTAAATGTTATTAAATAGCAATAGTTTAGATTTTTTTTCTTTTTTTGAGTCAGTTCTTTGCAACAGCACGGCATTAATTTAATTAAACGTCAACAACGATCATCTCGAATCTTCTTCCACTCCATTTCGTTAAATGTACAAAATTCGCTTGACTTGTTTGCCTTTTTAAGTTTAATATATCTTTTCGCACCAATTCACAATATCTCAATTGAATTGAGGTCTAGAAATTAAGGAGATCATAGTAATATTACTGTTACAGGAGACCTACTTAAAAATTGTTTCCCCCTCGAAACCTAATACGAATTGTGCTTACAATTAGAATCGTTGTCAATTTGCCGAGTGCAATTATTTGGTAGCAGAACAGTTGTAGATAATAACAAAACTTCATCTAATCGGTTTATACATTATAATGACCGAAATCCTATTAATTATGCGAATAGAATCAATACCCTGCATTAGCGTTGCTACTCAAACATTTATCGGGCCTCGTGAATCTTTCATAATTAGTTTTGTGTACACATTATAAGCATACAAGGGATTAAAGTATTTTTACAATACGAATGTGCAAATAACAGATGTACATTTTATATTATTAACCACTTGCCATACAATTTTTTTACTATCGATGCATGCCTAATTCATTATTCACTGTTCATTAACTTTACACTGTATTATATGAAAAATATTCAAATATTATAGGTATATGGTTTTTAATTAGTGATCCTCAGTTTTACGAACTGAGACTAAATATGTAGTCAAAGTTCAATTTTGTTACAAGCAGAACCTTCTTTTATTAAATCAATAACATAATTTATGCTATAAGTGTGACTCATTATTGTGTGGCAAAGGGTTAATCCTTATAGCTTTGTTAAACTTTCCGATGCATCTGCAACGTTCTACAATTTATCTAGTATAAATGAAATGATACATTCTGGTCACTTTTGGAAGTAATTTTACTCGTATAATCAATTATGTTCCTTTATATTCCTTTCTATGAACTTTATTCGTTTGTAATGTTATATTTTATGAATCATTAATTTCCACCCCATTTTAAGTAGTCTAAAGTACGTCCCAAAATACATTACTCTTAAAAATGTAGAACATAAATGCAGACTTCTGTAACTGACTGTACATTCCCACTCAAAAGTCTCAAGACTCCATGGAATCATTGTTTTTAATAAGAATAAAATAATTTAGCGTGGATTATGAATATTGAATACATTTGCCATTTAATAAAATCACAAATGAATTTCTTTCCTGTGCTTCAATAATCCGATTATTCCCAGATTTGCGAGAAGGGAAATATAACGACTGTCTTGACACTTTTCAACGGGAGTGTACATGGGCGCAAGTGTGATTAAAGCTGCAAAAGGAATTATAATTATATGCACCAGCAGCTTGAAGTCTTTGGTCAATCTTTGATACAAGCGGAAACATAAAAATCTTTATTCGAGGTTTCTGGCGACACGGACTTAATGATCAACAGGGCTTTTTCTCAAATGTGATTAAACGTCGAGTGCGAAAACGCTGGGGCTTTCATCCACACGGCTGCTAACCGTCATGAAGAACCAGTAATTAAACTTTGTGAAAGTTGTAGAACATGTGAACCTGCGCTTTCTAATGTATTCGCCGCGTGCGGTGAAATGGTCATTGCTGCACAAGGGATACACACAATTATGAAATTCGCTGGGCACAGAATATCCGCGCAAAGTTTGCGAGCGATACTCGGCAGAAAAAGCGCATGTATCATAGAACGCACTTCGTTTACCAGGTATCAGGTGTCTAATGACTTTCTCAAGTGTGAATTTAAGCGCGGAATGCGCGTATCATGCAAAAATGTATGAAACAGCGTCCGAAATTATTAATACACATTGTACAATATAATACAAGATATACAATATAAATATAGAATACAATAAATATGATAATAACAAAATTGAAGTAATCTAATTGTAAGTAAGCTTCTTTAACCCTTTTACTACGACAAAGCGATGTTTAAAATTCGAAACTGTTTCTAATGCACAGATGAAGATAACTTGTATTAATTAAAGAATAGTATGAATGATGAATGTTTAGATATTTGAAGCTGTAGAATAATACGAATAACAGATGAAATATTATTGCGATGTAAAACAAAGTGTGGTCGTATTTTAATAAACGATTGCCTAGTTTTTTTACGGTGTATATATTTATACGTCCTTCGTAGCGAAGGGGTTGAAATATAATTTTATTCGAGGAGATAAATGCTACGAGTAGCTAATTGAAAAGTTGAAACTGAGAACTCGAAGAACGGTGGGTAATTGGAATCAAGAATAGGACCCGAAGAGGAGCTTGATATTTGAAGCTTTCAGCAACTAGAACAATTCTAGAGATATAGTATGCAATATAGTATTCACATTAAGTGCTCTGGATTGCATCAAGTACAACTTGTTACTGCATACTTTAGCATAGGAAACTTACAGCCACTTCGGCTTGTCATTTCGGTGGAAACGATTAAGCATAAACAATGTGCAAATCAGGCAGCTCTACGTACTTACTTACATACATACATGCAACATGCATATGCAAGTATGAAACTTGGAAGCACGGAGTTAGTCGAGCATGATGTCGCCAAAAGTAACTTCTGACAACTGTACAGCTGTTTAACGTTTATCTCATACGAAAAATTATAAAATAGTCAACTAAAAGTATACAAAAATTCATAAAAATATTCGTACCCATTTAATTATTTATCTCAAACGATTAATATTATTTTAAAGTTCTCGTGTTAAAGTCTTTATCAATGGATATGCGTGCACAGTATTGCTCATAATTATTGGAATGATTTCAAAGGTTGACGAACATCTTTACTAATCCTGAAACAACATAAAAGATTTACTTATTTTTTATAATAAGAAATGTGAGACATTAATACATGTAATTAAATTTATGTATAAATACATACAATAAAAACATTGTTATATTGTGAAAGAAAATTTTGTACTCGTCAAAGGGCTAATAAAATCAATACCTAATAAACCACCTTTATCTCTATTTAAAACAATGAAATTCTATGCTTCAATCATTTAATCTTTTAATACCGTTCCGAAAGTTGTAGTATGATATAAAATTTCCCGGAACGCGTAATATCAAAATCCATGGGGGTTAAATCCACGTGGAAGTGCCTGGTACAAAATGTTGGAAGGTTAAGTGGAGAAACTTTGCTCCATGTTTCTCTGATTTCTTCCACCCTTTCTGCTCGCAGTATTCTACCACTGCTTTCAATCTTCCATCCTGCTGTGTGCCCCTTCCATCGTACGGATTCATTCCACTTCCAGGAAACTTCTCATCGCGGTATTATTAAATAATTAATAAAAAATAGAAGCTGAAGCAGTGCAGAGGAGAAACGATTTGTTCGTTTCCTTTTTATCCCTCTTTTAGCACGCATCATTTCCTCTGCTCTCAGCTTTCTCGTTTCTGTTTCCTAGAATTTTCTCTTTATTCTTTATTCTCCTTTCCTCCATTAAGCATAGAATAATTTCACCGTTTCAATCGTTCTCTCTTCTTAGACCAGGACCGAAGAAGATCGGTCCCGATTGTTCTGGGATTTCGAGGTTTCGACGCTTTGTGACGTTTTAAACGAACGCCGTGTCGCATGGAGCGGAAAGCGATCGCATCTGAATACTCAAGGAAGCAAATCCTCTCAACAGCAAGTATCTCTTGACGGTGGAATGGATTGTTTGACACGCTGATTTGATCTTCGCCACAAAGGTCTTTCCTTACTGATCGAAGAAACGTGAGACTCGATCCAGTCTTGCGAAACACGCGAATGTAAAATCGGCTTGCTTGTATACGTAGCAAACTCGGCAATGGAATGGAGAAAAATGTTTATTTGAATATTCAACCACTTGCGCTGGCAATTATTTAGCGAGGAACTGTGATAAACCTATCTGTAGCACGTTGCAGTGACTTGATACTTGAAATTATTTCAACGAAATTTTCAGATTGATTTTTATTGTTAAACCATAAAACGTAACTGTGACAATTCTTAATTTACTGCATATTTCTTAATTTGCTAAATTGAACAGTTTTTAGTAGATCTGGCAATTACTAATCGACGTGTATACTACGTTATTTCAGCGCAAGTGGTTGACCCTTTCGGTACGAGGGACGTATATATACGGCTTCAAAAATTGTACAATCATTCACTAAAAGCATACGTATATATTCTCTATAGTACAATGCTGCTTATTTGTCAATTCATGCAAACAATACTACACCACAATTAGTCGTAATACAGCCTCGAAACGTTTATATTTTTACTATTCTCATATTAGTAAAAGCGATCCTTATTTATGCTTTGAGTTCTCAATGTCAAGGTACCGTAACGAAAGGGTTAAAGTCCGTTCACCAAATCGAGTCATCGGACATAAATAAATTCACGTTGCGATGTTCTGACAAAACTTAAGCTTAAAGTGGCAGTAATTGGAACATTTACCGAACTCAGGAATAATTTACTAATATAACCATGAACTATTTTTTTTTTTTAATATCTTTCCTCCATCTATGCTTTTCACTTTTCCTCTAATCGATAGATTTCTTTCCTTTAGACCTTATATTAGAAATCAATAAAGTATACTTATGTTATACTTTATTTTTACCTACGTAGATACGCCGTTTAGTTATAATCTCGTAAATTTATCGCAAATTTGTCAAAAAAAAAAAAAAAAAAGAAAAATGCACTTAGACCGATTTTCCACCGAGTCTCTCGTATGATAACGTTGCACGAGTGAATTTGTTCAGATTGATCTATCGTTTTATGAAAACACTTCAGCCTGACATCATAAATCAAAGACGGTGTATTTTAATAATGCTTTAATAAAGCGTTCTCGTGATTTACGCCAGAGCAAATAGTGTTGTTAGCAAACGACGGCGCAGCTGATAAATCAACGATCGCAGAATGATTCATGGAATGAGGGTGCAATTTACTTGAACGTCGTACTCGCATTTTTCGCACTTTCCCTATACAAGCTTGACGCGTCCGTGAGAATCCTATTACAACGCCGCCATGCAAGACGGATGTCTGCAGCTTACCTGGGAAAATCTTCACGAAATTGTACCTTTAAAGGAATTAGGATCGAGGTTTTATTTTACTTCCATCTTGTAACCTGCCTTGAGAACTATAAAACGATCTTCCTTTCATTAGGAAGATATAATCGGTGTAGAGGGAACTTCGCAGATTTATCGCCGGCCCATTTGTATAAAATTACGGAGAATATCGTGGCCTTGCTAACAATAGAAGAACTCAGTGTAGATGGTTTTGTAGAAAGTTCATTTTTTAAGTGACACGACAGGGGAATTTCTACTGAATTAAATCATTTGGTACAATAATGCTTTATTCCTTGCACACGATGCAGCAAGAAAATGAGTAGACTGTGGATTTTTACGCATTTGTGGGAGGTTTGAGTTTGCAATATATTGTACAATACATATGGTATGCAAAAATATGGAAAGCATTATTGTATTTGGAGGATAAAATATATCTCTGCTAAAATTGTATTCCTTTCATTACACGTGTAGAAACATAAATTAGCATAAGACTACGATTAAATTGACAATTAAATTATAAACTATTATTATGACAAATATGGCAGAAGAATCAAATAAATGAATTGTTTTGAGAATGGTTACACTAATTTTTGCTCATCAGATGCTTTAGGAATTCGTCATGTATGAACACAATGTCAGAACATCAAAAGTCCCGAAATAAACATTCATGATTACTATTAAAGATTTTAAAAATGAAATGTGAAAGATGTCACACAATACTCTCAGATCTATTAAAAGGAAGAATGCGATTAAAGTGTGTCACTAAGTACTTAAATGAATTGATTCATTTAGGAAAACTTATTCAAAAAGCGTCCAAAATTTGTGATATTAATGAACACTTAATAACACATAATTTATATTATTATCGCAATATTACGTGTATGTTACTATTCAAAATTATTTCCTCTGCTATCAGTCATTTCATGGTATAACAAAGGGACAAAGGAAACTTTGAAATATATTAATGCCTTCAGACATTTCATCAATATGGTATTTATATAATTACGATTCATTAAATTTCCCAAATTTATTCATGGCAATTATAGTTACTATTATCTGTATATCGATTATTCGAAAGCCGTGCAATATTCTCTTCCTTAATTGGGTCAGTGAAATAAGCAGACTGAATTGCAACTCGAAGTTGTTTCAGTTTGAGGTCTACCTATTATAGAATTATTGGTGTTACTTGTTCATAATTTACATAAGCAATAGTACCGGGAACTTATCAAATATTCATGAATTTGTTGCAGAGGAAATAATAGCTAATCTGCCGCCCCTTCGAATTCCTCGATTGAGGCACCATCGAGTAACGGGTTGGGATCCTTACTTCGAAAATGCTGATGGCCAGGGTATCAATGGATCCCAGAACGTGGCATTGCATCTTGGTGCAACGGCTCTCCTCGATTGTCGCGTTGCGATGCTCTCTGGAAAGAAGGTATTAGTATTTATAGCCTCGTAGGCAATAAACTGTGGATTTTTATGCATTCATGAGAGATTTAAATGTGCAAAAAAGTGTCAAATCCATCCAATATTTAGAAATATACAAAATACACAAAGCATAGCGGGAATTACAATATTTCGAAATAACCTCCAATAATATTTATATTTTCTTCTCTTCATTTTTAATTTTAGCAACACGACATTATATAAAAATCTGCAGTATATTAATTATAAGACACAATTGAATTGTATACAGCGATAACACTTCATATTCGATTCTAGAAGAGTTTTACTGAAACGTATTCGCTACTGAACGTTATTTTCATTCTATATCATTGTTTTATAAATACATAAAGAGTCACAGAAGTCTACATGCATTTCTAAATTTCAAATATGCAAAAAAATACAGCAGTTCCGATCATTGATCATAAAATATAAAATGATATAGATTGTTAAAGATGTGGTGATATTTCTTCCCATTCGTTTACAAGAACTATAATAAACTACAAACACGATTGCATACAAATCTACGTACGTATATTAAAGTACACAAAACTTATCGTTATAAGTATGCTTCCATAACTTGTTTAACATAAGTAAATAGCATTTTCTACAATTTTAAAAGAACTTAACGATTCTTCCTTCATGGAACATTTCTAGAAATCTTTCTCACTTGCAACGTTTGAAATTTGGAATATGTATATAGACTTTTGTAGCTAACTGTACACTACTCAAAACAATTAGGAAATCACCTGTTTCATTTGTTCTCCTCTCACTTTGATTCTTACCTTAAATTCAAACTTGCTCGTAGTGTTATATTAATAATGTAAATGTATAGTGCAGTGGAAATCGGTTATTATAACCACAGGTAATGTTATCAGTTGACCATTGCTACCACAATTAATCGGACCCAAAACACTCTACATGAAATTAGTTAAAAATAATCCGCATATTATAATCGAACTTCGGTTATTAGTATCACTTGTGATAATTATACATGGTGACAAACAATAAGAATTCATAACAAATTCGTACTAAATGAACATTTTCTTTAAAACTTACTTTTAACCGAAGCATACCTTCTATCTTTTATATGCGTGCATGTCGACAATGATTAGCAAATACGTATAAATACAATAGAGAAAAAGCAAGAGACACAAGCTTATGACAATTTGCACGTTCTTAACAAAGATAGTATACCCATTAAACTATATTCAAATGTGATAATTAGACTGCGAATTGTTTGTATAAATTCGTATCTCTTTAAATAAAACTGAAAAGTTGGATTTTAATCAAGATTTTCTGAATGTTGTAATTTGTACTTTACTCTAAATATTTGGTATACTTCTATGTATCATATGGAGTCTGCTCTTTTTTCAAATTCAAATTCGCCATAAATGCATAAAGATTCGCCGTCTAGTTATAACTGCGTGCAATAAAATCAGTTCAACAACGAACACTTGCGATCCGATTATTCTACACAAAAAAAAAAAAAAAAATTGCCAAAAAGTCCCAAAATGATCATAACAACCGGATTCCACTATACTATCGCATGTGTTTGTTTTCCATTTGGGCTCCTCGATCCATTGTCAAATGACGTAAATAACTTGACACGACACAAACACCTGAAACGCATCGACTAACGGAGAATCTTCTAAATACGTAACAGGGCGAAATACAATTAGCGTATCCCATGTCGCACCTATGATTTAACTGGCTGTATTTTAACCGCACACACGTCCTCGTGCAGAATCACATGCAACTGTAGAATCTGTGTCACAATTATAGGTCATGTGGTTACGCCGCAACACCGACTGGGCATCCCTTTTAACTCTGGGTAATACTACTCACATTTCCGATCCCAGGTACAGCGTTAGCTTCCAATATCCGAACAACTGGAGACTGGCGATCGCCAGGGTGCGCAAGGAGGATCGTGGATTGTACGTCTGTCAAGTGAACACGCACCCCCCGAGAATGCTTGTCACTAACGTCACCGTTCTAGGTAATACTCTACTTCTATTACCAAGGCAAATGTCCAGTACTCGTTAGATATTGACAGATATCGATGTTCAAATTAATTTAGTGATTTTACAATGCGGTAAAAAAGTTTTCTTTAACCTTTGAGCTGGGAAGTATGTATTATAATATTAATAGACTATTTATGGATGTAAATTATTATTGCAAATCGGTGGATATATTTTCTCCGTACAATAGCTTGAAGAGTCGATTATTACACATCTCATATATTTTATATGCTTTTGCGTTGCAACTAGCTATTTGTTTTTCGTATTTATCGTTCTTTATCTGATTTAAAACTACACTGGTATTTCACTGTATGTGTTAGAAAAGTGTATACATATTTTCTTTTGTACAAAAGTCTACTCTACGACTTAATTAATTATCTTTATACCGTAAAGGGTTGATCCCGTAAATAAAGGAGGACACGGAAGCCAGTCAGTGTAAAAGAATTATCGTTTTCAAGTACCGTTCGATTTTCTTTCTTATCAACTTTCATTCGACAGAAGAATTTAGTCGTTCTATTAAACTTTTATCAAAAGACAATGATTTTAATATCAACGACAGAATTATTCGCAAAATTCTTCAATGTAATGCATTCTTTAAGAAACTTTAGAAGATGTCTTTCTATTTTATGAAATAAATATTGCTGAGAAATCGAAGGAAAAGTGAAAACTATTTGTCCGGTGAAAAATTAAAATATAATTTTTCTTAAATATAATTAAATTGAACAATCTTAAATTTTGCAAATTAACATTGAACCATTCCTCTATTTACGTAATGTTCTTTAAATCCTAGTTTTAATTGCTTTTCAGTCTTGATTAAGTTCATTGAACCCATGGGACGATAATGATTTCTGACAATGAGTAAAGGAATGCATAAGTCAGCGAGATTACTGAAACATCTTTGTTAGAAACCATCCAATCTACGCTGAATCTAGAATCTCCAGAATTCCAAAGCTGACTGAAATTCAGGGGCTTCGCGAAGTTTGAATACTTCAAAGCTTTTAAAGTGTTCGAATTCTGCGAATACTTGCATCCTTGAATTATTGAGTCCATAAACTTTTAAGTGCTCGAAGATCTGCGTGTTTATAGTATCGAACCTATGAAATTCTGAGTCAATTAATATTTGAACCACAGAATAATTATTAATAATGTACAATTGTGTAAAGAAACATACCTTAGATTTTCATAGTGTACCATAAAAACAGGGGAAGCTTGAACTTATCTGCGGCTAACATGTAAATGATTAATAACAATAGCGTTCAACTGTATACAAAAACATATGATTAATAATAATAGTGTATAATTAATGATCAACAATAATGGTGTATAATTAATGATTAATAATAATAGTGTATAATTATATAAAGAAACGCAGTTCAAGCTTCCGCGTTAAGGATTTAAAGCAGATGGATGGATATAATTACTGTATCATTAGTACTATGCCACATTCGTTATCCAGACATCAAACATTCAGAATATCTGGATTCCAAGTGCTTCTCAAAAATACAGTGTCGAAGCTATCAATCGTAATTATTTATGATTGCGCGGCGTGATAGATCAAATTCCTTGGCACCAGCTGATCAACAATTACACGTAGCGCTTCTAAGAGATGCATTAATATTACGATCGATCGAAAAGTAATTAACGCGACATGTATATCTTGATCATCCATTTAAGTCTTCCGTGTATAAAAAGTACAGAGGAGAAAATAAACGAGTGTTCACTTAATTAATATCTATTAGTTCGAGTGAAAGAAACTTTGAATATCGTAAATTTATAATTAAATTTTGTATAATTATTTCTATAACTATTGGAGCTATTCATATTTCACTCCCACCTTTTGTATTCAGTATTACAAGTGTTTGCAATTTCACTTGGTAAATATTCCTCCAAATACTTTTGAATAATCTTTAGTGATGTATATTAAAGTTTAGAGTAAGAACTTCTTCAACGTTGTTTCCTCTCTTTCTAGAAATCATAGTACGACAAATGATATTTATAAACTTCTCCCATTTAAAAAGTTATTACCAACAAGAAATTGAATCAAACTTTTCGTTTACCAAAATAATATGACAACAGATGAAGTTTCTCTTCATTGTCCCTGTTATTGATTACAACCCCTGTTAGCAATACTATCTGTCATAGAGTTTGGAAACAGCAGTTCTATTTAATGAATGAGTTACTATTGAACTTGATGCACTTTGGTACACTTGTCTTGAAAGCAAATAGCAGGCCAACGAGGTTCTAGATGCATGTAGCTTGTTAGTTAATTAGTTTGACTTTTCGGCAAGTTGATATAATCATTAGACTACGGATGTTTGTGCATTTATGCAAAGTTTAAATGCGTACATAAGTATAAAATGCATTTGAAATATTAAAAATTCGATACATATTATAATACATTCCTGAGTAAAAGTAAAGGATCAAAAACGAGTTAACAGACCTCGAAGGGTTCTTCGAGCTCTTTGTAAAACACCACAAAAGAAAAATGGATACTTGAGTCTCTATGATTAGTGAATCGTCCAATAAACAGGTTGCGAAAAAATCGCCGTTAATTATGCAGTCCACGCGTAAATTCGCAGTTAGAAGCCGGAAATTTATTATCGGCAGGTCGGTGTATCGTGTAGCTAATCAACATCGCCCACACACGGAGGCAGTTTCAAACGACAGTTGTACGGAAAGTTTAACGTGATGGCGGTTCACATTTTCGTTGAAGGCTCCGCCTCGAGCGTCTCCCGAAACTGGAGAAGTGGAGCACCCCGAGAGGCGCGCACGTTGATTTTATAGCGCGTCGGGACGTATTTATACAAGAATTTGCAATTCCCCGGCTGTGAACGAGATTGCGCACTTCCTTTATTCCCCTTTGTTTCGGCGACATAATCAGGGGACGAGAACTCGAGGAAATCGCTGCTTTCGAGCTCGTTCGCTCTGATTGTTTCTCAAATTCAAGACTTTCGATGGACGCGCAATTACAATTAATGCGATATACGCCGAAAAGGATACTCGTGCGATTTAAACTTTAAACATTGACGGTGGACACGTACAAATATTTGTAGAAGCAAAATTACGGCGAGAATATTCTTTTAATGAATGGTATAGGTAAAGTATGATCGCTAAGGAATACATTCTGGTGGCGAAAATATCACTACACGTGTATTTTGGTACTTTGTTGTCTTAAAGTAAAGCATTTAAAGAGAATAGTATGTACAGGTAGGTCTCGATTAGAGCGAGTTCAAATAGTGCGATATTCGATTTAGTGCGTATTTTAAAGTGAAACAAGGTCGCGTTTATTGCGAACAAAAATTCAGTTAATCTAGCAATAATCACGACCACGAAACTGTTATGCCCTATAGACAAATATTGGACATATTTTAGTAATGTAACATTATGTTCAGACTATACAAATCTGTATAATTGTTTGTTTTTATACAATCTGATATAATTAGTTCAGTGAAACTGTAAGCACTCCTTCATTTGCATTTTCGCCGCTAAATGTAATTCTTTATTTTATACACTTTCCTTGTATCTTTACATCATATGTATTCTTCCATAATTTGAACAGCGCTTCCATTTATAAAAATTCACCAACAATAGGAATCATATTTTTCGCTACGATGAAAGAAATCGTATAAGAAATATTTCCGAGAACAAACTCTAATCAAGCAAGGGGAAGTATATGTATCTACACACAATTATGGAGAATATCGAGGGAGCTGCGTCAAAAAGGAACGCAATTGAATGAGAGTAAAGGAGGAAAAGAGAGTGATTAAATGCACGCACGCGGCTTTTCCGCCTCGCTTTTAATAAAGACCTACTCTTGTGACCGAGTCCCTCTGAATTATCGACTGGTCCTCGCTTTTTAAATCGAAAACCGCTCAGTTGGCCAGCGTATCGAGTCTGCGTTCGAATACTCTCGAGCTTAAACCTCTCCAAGCAGAACACGAACCGGTGCTGGCTACTTCAAATTGCTATTTTCACTTCGCGACTGAGTTTACAGATCGTCTCCCATTTCGACGTCGAAACTTCCAACGGACACTCGGGATGGCCCGTTTTAAATTCTCGTTAACGTTTTCCAAGCCCCCTGGCTCCGGGTTGATCTTTAATTCACCAGGCATCGCTCGAACTCTGCGCTGGAAAAATTATTATTCCGACGGTTAATAGGAGGCTTAAGACCTCTATCAGGAAATATAACAAAGTGTGCCTTTGCTTGTAAAACAAGATCTGCTGCATGCTTTCATCCTATATTTAGTAATCGATTAGTATTATAAAATACTACTATTATAGATTTTTTATACACACGATTTAAATGGATTATGAATGACATATAAGTATTTATGGTTTTCTTATTGGGTCGGCCAACATGTTTTTTCGCATTTTAAAGACACATATAGAAATGAATCTTTATTAGACAATTTGTTGCTCCTTTTTCTTGATGACAATCTTTTTACCATATTATATAATTTCATCATTTTATCTTAAAAAAATATTTCACTCTTTACAATGTGGAACTCTCATAAACGTCTCCTTCAATTTTTAATTTCTTTAATTTTCTTTCATTACAAGAATTTTATAACGGCCTCAAAATAGGGAATCTTTCAATATTAGCATATTCTATTATTCACACCATTACATGCTACGCCAATTTTCTATGCTACGTATATGCTACGTCAATTTTCATAAATATAATCAATCATTACGATTAATTATTACATGGAACAAAATAGATTGAAATATTTATTTACAGATCTTGTTTGCGATTTTAGAGTATCTGGTATATTTATTCGTGTGTCGCAATTTAAACAGACATTGCAAAGAATGAAAAGACTTTTCGGTCAACCTAATATTATTAAACTGTCAATCTTTATGGGAAATTTAAATGCGTAAGATATATAGAATGCACATGATGTGCAAAAGCGTGCAACTGTTTTGATGAGTTCGACCATAAATGATCGTATCGTAAATGATTTTTATGCATTTACTAAAAGTTTAAAGGTGCGATAAAGTGCAAAATGCATATTGTCTGTGAAGCTACACGATATATCCAAAATATAGTAAAAATGATGAGACTTAGAAGGTGAAGTAACCACCAATTTATCTCTCAGTTGCTCAAACTTATTTCTAAAAACATGAATTTGTATAAAAATCCTCAGCCTGGATAGAAGAGATAGCAAATGTGTATTTTCCATCCGACTAACTCTCTTTTCACTCTCTTTTCCTTCGTCGAAAAACTCAATGACGTATCACGAACACCCATCACAAATACAATGCACTACACGAACTTTGATCAGCGTTCCTCTTCACTCGACTGCTATTACCACACACGGGAAGTTCCACCGCAAACGTACAAAGATCCGCGTAAATCTACAGACAGATGCAATGGAATAAAGCCACGAGGGGACGAGAAAATCGGCTTTGCGATGACAATACTTCCTTCTCTCTTTTCAACCACTCTTGTCACTCATCGCAGTTCAATTGCACGCAAGTTACTCCTTTGTCGGTGGTGGGTTTCGATGGCATTCCTGCGTTCCTTTACATAATGCCTTGGAGAAACGAGGAAGAACGCCAAACTTTGCCGCTTAATCCAGCTAAAAGTATGAAAAGTTCGTCGCGAGCTTCCAGCCGGAAAGTCTTCACTCTGTCGGACTTCACGGAATCTTAAACTCGACACAGTATTTTCATCCTCCCTACCACCCCACTCAACCCCTTCTCCACTTGTCTCTTTCTTCTGTGTCCACATCCACCCCGGTTTCGCAGTGGTCCAGCCTCACTCCTTCCCGTTCCTTTGTTCTTCGGTTCTATTCTTCTTATTTCATTCGAGGCTATCGGCAGCTGGAAAATATCCCTTTAATTAGAAGATGGCTGGACCAGGTTTTTCCACCAGTCTAACGCTCTCTCTTGGAACCGTTTCGCAGCTACGATCGCAAGTTGCCCGATCGTTCTTATGAGACGGATAATAAAAGCTTAATTGAGAAGCTGCCGGTGAAGGTGGAGAACAATTTCTACGGGCTCGGAATGTATTTGTCGAGCAGTTTTGTTGGAACGGGCGCGGGTCAATACATTGGATTGGGAGTCAATAGGTAGGAGGCTTTCGCCTTTATGTGCCGGACCAGCGGCGATTTAACGTGTTTCCGCGTGCTCGTTAAGCGGAATTAAATTCGTAAAGCCGAAGCAACATTGACGTCATCGCGGCAACTCGAGGTCTCGCTCGAATACGGAATCGACTGAATAAGTTCAGCGAACTTCTCGCGAACCAGCTGTACTGTACGGCTGTGCTTTGTTTCGGTGATAACTTTTTCAATTTTTTTTTTTTTTTTCGTCGATTGAAAGAGCGAAGGTTAAACGAGTGAAAGGAAATTCGGTGAAAGATATTATTATATCGATATTATTTTTCGGCCTGGTAGTGGAACTCGATTTTAATAAGCAGATCAGATCTTTTCATTGCGATTTTGAAAGTGCTGGAAAATTTTGTTTCATAGTTTCTAGTTCGTTAAAATTTAGAATTCCGTTTCTTAAGTATGCGTGACGTTATTTGCGTTCTAAAAAAGATTTCTGCTAGAATTTCAATTGCTTCGAGACGCTAATAGTGTTCGATATCTGCACTAAATCGTCAGAAATTGCCATGATTGAATCACATTTCACTATTGAATTATTTTGGCGCCTATACGCGCCAACAACATTGAAAGGGTTAACAAGCCACCATTTGTTTTCATTTATGTTTGCAAGCATATCGTTATCCATAGATCAGCATGCTGCGATTCCATCCAATCCTTTAACAAATTATCGTCCGAATAAATGTATTTCAATGGATTTCGTACACTGTAACGTGGCTATTTAACAGAGTATAGAACGGAGCTGAAAGACTGGCAGTACCATGAACCGAAAAAGGAAGCTTGACAAAAGAAAAATGCACTGCAAGCTGTTCTTTTATCGCACGCCGGCGAAGCTTCGATTTCAGATCGATCATTTATTTTCATAAGATTCGAGGCACGATGAGAGCCAAAAATATCGTTCCTCGGGGAGCGTAAACGCGATATGCAAAAATGCACGGTATCGGCACCAGCCTTGTCGTTCTAGCGATTTTTATCCTCCCTCGAATAGAAGCAGCGAAAGGGTGGTGCCTCACGAAACGCCGGAGAACTCTTTTATCTAGAACAAGAACGAATGGAAACAGGCGAGGCGAGCGAAACACGGAAACTATTCAACTCTATTCTTAAATATCGCCAGGTAACATCTTGATCGATCGATTTCATTGATACACCTGGGATAAACGAGCGCTTTCTGGTCGAACAGCCTACCATTTAAAATGTAGCAACGGTTAAGATCTGTTTCGTTGCCTTTCAATTGAACCGGGGAAGAAACCGTGGTAGCTATTTCAAACACAATGGCGAATGCACGCTTATTCGTTGCTTTTAGGGTTTATTCGTTGGCTTTAGTTTTACCAAGTGATGTAGAGAAATTTTCGTAAGGATCACAGATAAATAACTGTTACATATGTAGTGAAGGATATATCATCGTTTGTATATTATATATTTGTGTTGCACATGGAAAATATTTCTACTTTTGTAATATTATATAATTAAACATTTCTATATTCTCTTTCAGACGAGTAACCAATCGACTTCACTTTTGTATAAATTCTTGAATTTTAATAGATACGAAGCATATGTAAGTATAGTAGAATTTCTAGTGTTGGAATATCCACTATGCAATTCTATTAATCAAATATTCTATTATCCGAACGCTATACGCATTTTCGCTGTTACTGTAGTACGAAATTAATATTATATGCTTCCTAATGGCTTATCGTAATCGCAGCGGAAAGGAAATTTACGGGATTAACTTGATGAAATGAAACTGAAACTTCAGCGGTTGGAATGTGCAAAAAAAGATAGCAAAAATGTACAAAGTTGTATTTCGTTTAGAAACTTTTATGATGTTTAAGAAAGAGCTTGGACAGCTTGAAACACGTACATTATATTATACTTGGACTATATATTTACATAAACGTATATATTATACATTTCTTCTGAAGCGTAAGGTAATCACTGGGGCACAGATACTTATGCATTGATGGAAATCTTCAATGCAAAGAAAGGGTAGATAAGATAGCATGTGCAAAAACATGCAAAATAAAGTGCACCTTCTAACATTTGAAAGCTGAAACCAATCTATATTCAGATTCCACTTCTTTATCTTTACTTGTACATAAATAAATTTGCATAAAGATCGTCACATTATAAAAAAACGATAAGTCCTTCGCCATTTGAAAATTCTCTTAACCCTCTCTATGTAAAATAAAATGATAATTTTCTCCGACGAAACTTCCTTTATGTTGGAAAGCAATTCAAAAGAGCATAAAACTTACAAAGAACAAATGGTCAAATGTGAACGTTTGGAATGCTTCTCTACTTACGAGTTAAAATGTACTCTTTGTCTGATATATTTTAAAGCGTGGTATGCACAGTGGTACGTTCCATTCCGGATAATAGTATCTTGTATCCTTTCGCATTATTTTCCCTTGGACACATTGTGTGCAACGCGGAACATATTGTCTCTGTGAATTTCTTCTCGTCGCTGTCGAAAGTATTATCTCGATAAAATGTCTGTACGATGTACGGACACAACAAAGAAACAGTTAACCTTTTAACGCACAAATTCGTTCACGTCTGATTCAAGCAAGGACCTTAGCAATAATTCTGATAACATTTGCCCAGTGTCCATTGGCGCTATCAGCTTCTAAAAATGTGAAATGATCGCCTATAGATGCCAACCGTTTGTAACGAGCAATGCAAGATTCACAACAGTATTCAAATGATTAAAAAGTACAGTGAGTTTTTATACATAGTAATTTCACCGAAATGTGTACCACGGGTCTCACTCGTTACTATATGGCAAAGGGTTAAAAAGCATCGTTCTAAATAATCCTCTTCGCGAATTGTTTATTCGCGATTCCTAAACTCTCATCGATCGTTAGCCTATCCGTATAGATCATAAGCAGCAGCGTAACTCTTGACATTCGTTTCGCAGAGAAGGACAAGGAATGTGCGAGTTTCGCATACGATATCAATCACTGTTCACCGTTGTTCGCCAACACTAGGCACGCGTTCAATTAGGGCGCGGCGAGGAAACATCGAGGAAAGCTCCCCATAGTAAAGCTTCTCGATCGATAGCGACATCGCGAACGCACAATAAGATGATTTCCCAGCACACGCCTTTATCGCTGTCAACGCCCGGTAAACGGTGTACTTAGGGCACGTTCTCTATCGCGACGAATCGCAGCTGCAAACTCGCTCAATCCTCGGGATGGTTCGATATTTTGCACCACTGCACAACTCGACGGCGTTCTATCTTGAGAGTTTCTGCACCTTCGCCGACAAACAAGGACAATTACGCTACCCTCGCGTCGTGTCGCCTTTGCCATTGTTTTCTATTGTTATTTCTAATAGATTGCCGCGGATGCGATGCCTCTTCGAATATACGATGGTGAAACTTAGCGGTGTAAGCATGGGAATGATAATGGTTTAATATGTGCATAGTATCGTGTTGAGCATTGTATCTCATACGGTGAATTAATGGTCTCGAAGATTACCGAAGGTGGATGCGAACGCGTGGGGCAGGTTCAATTGTTTTCTCGACGA
Organism: Eucera pruinosa; assembly: GCA_028830335.1. Classification (NCBI taxonomy): domain Eukaryota; kingdom Metazoa; phylum Arthropoda; class Insecta; order Hymenoptera; family Apidae; genus Eucera; species Eucera pruinosa. The sequence continues at coordinate 15,200,011 of JAMYCR010000001.1, forward strand.
TGTAGAAGGATTAGAGATAATGATTATTTGACAGTGGATCTTTACGCGAGTATAATATGTGGAAATATACAACGCGTATGCTAAATTGCGCGCAAAATGTATATGCAAAATGAATAGCAGGTATATTCGATCAAATTTATTTGCTGCAGTTTGAACTATAGTATGAATAACTGTAGAAATTTTTGGAAAGTTTTCGGTTGCAAAATTGTACCTTATGACAGTTAAACGTAATAAAGTTAATCTATTGTTAATCTATATAATAATGTATATCTAAATCTACGCCAAATTTTCGTATGACCATACGACATTTACATCTTTCGAAATTATTACTTATTTTAAATAATATGATCGCATGACGTCGTGGAAGCGTATTTGTATTCACAACAATTCTATGCCGATGAATTATACGTACACATATGTGTACACAAAATTGGGCTGCATCCATGTGTTCGTAATTTATACAAATACGCGTTGCAATTCGGTTTAAACCGACTCGAAATTTCATTAAGGGTTTGTGGTTCAAGGTGGGTCACGGTTTCCGCAGCGGAACTTAAAACGAGTTTGAATTCCGCGCCAAGAAAAATTCAATTACGTGGCGGGAATCTTGCGAGATCCCACAGGGTGGAAAACTTTACGCTGAAACGAGAGCACGTACCGTGTCACGTACTCCCGTCGCTCTATTTTTCGCTCTGTTTTTCTACTCATAGCTGGAAGAATGGGACAGCTTGTTGCGCGTTTCTTAGAAACTTCTTCGCTTTCGTCCGCTTACCTAATTATCGAATACAACCTGTTTGTTCTTGTGAAAGAATAAACGTTTCGTCTGTGGAAAACAATCGAGGACAATCGAGCAATTCGAGAAAAACTATATTCGCGGTAAATAGGAGAAATTTAGTTTAGACATGCAGTGGACAGGAGAAATATTGGCACACCACTATTTTATGTCTTCATGTTTATACATTTTTGGATTCCAAGGGTTTCAATTCTTAATCTTTTGGATTTCCAAGCATTTAAATTCCCAATATTATAGATTTCCAAGCCTTAAAATTCCCAATCTCATATTTTTCCTAGTTTTCGAACTTCAATCCTTTAAACTAGTGGAAATGTCCGCGAATTTTTCAAATCGTTCGAATAGTTATAAACAACACCGTAACTCCTTGAGAATGCAAATACACAAAAATCCGCAGTCTAACTATTAGCGTTCGTTCAATAAAATCTTCTTGGCAGTTGTACATAAAATTAATACGACCGCAAAGGGTTCATACCGTGTTTGGTACCAGGAAATTACGTAGTTGCACCGTAATTTCGTCACCTCGATACGGAAACCTGCTCAGCAGCGTATTATTGCGGAAATACAGGATTTTCTCGTCACGTTCGTTTTCAGCTCCAGATATCCGAATCGTGGATGAAGCCAAGCATGAACTACGGGATAGGTACTACAAAACCGGAAGCAGTATCGAGCTGGCGTGTATTGCACGACCTTCTTGCCCTGACTGCAGGATACCGCATCCTGTTTGGAGGAAAAATGGTGAGACGTTGCCGGATCATGTCAACGTTTATCACATTAATGGGTGAGCATATGTAGAGGCGGAACGATGGGTCGAACACGATCCAGGCAGATAGACCATGTTCCGATTTACGTTCGTTTATCGATGTGCAATTGTTGTGCGCGTATCAGCAGACACGTTCCACTTTATCGGCTCGTCTCACCGCTGCGAGCTGTGAAACGTTCGCTTGCACCCTTTCTGGGTAACGAGCGAACCGTTTAATCTCCCTTGAGGCGTTCTGCGAGACACTCGATGCTCTTACGACTCCGCATTTCTATGCCAACTTAAACGGGTTCTCGTGACTTTCCGCGTGTACATCCTTTTATTTCTGTATTTCGCCATTTTGCATATTTGGCGATAACTGAGTTGGTCAAGTTTCAATTAACCCTTTCGCTACGGCAACTTGGAAGTAAGAACTAAAACCATAAATAAGGAATAGTCTTTATCGATACGCAAATAGGATAAATATAAATGTTTAAATATCAATCATGTTTATGTTATCAATCGTGGTCTACTGTTATCGTACGAGTGAAGACAAGAGCAATACTCTGTTCTAACAAGAGCAATACGTACACTTTTAACAAACGATTATTGAATTTTTTTTTTTTTTTTAGTGGTGAAATGGTTAAATACACGTGTAGTATTTTAGGTGTATTTAACCCTGCAATAGTCTCCGCGATTTTATTCAATCACTATACTACACTGCACGTGTATTTAATTATATATTGTGCATTGACGCATTCTTATTTTAATTCGTTTATTTTACTTTCATCTCTTTAATTAAATATGAACATATTATTAGAACATCAATTTATTATTCGAGACTATGGTTTCATAAATTTTGAGGTTCTAAGTTCAAAAATGAATTAAAATATATTTCGCTACCAAAACTTATTTAGTGAGTAGTCAAGTCTAGAAATGAATATCAATATTTTAGTAAATACACGAATTAAAATAAGAACGCATTAATGCACGTGTAACAAAATACACGTACAATAATGCACGTGAAACGATTCATAAATGTACGTATGCTTAATATAACAGTTTTTCTATATCTCAGCAGTGTTGGTTATTAATTATGTTAATTTAGAAATATTTACAATATAATGAAGATATGAAGATTTTGATCAAATTGCTTTAAATGTTGAAATACATATAGACGATGGTGCAGATATATTATGCAAACCTTTGCTTGTTGAATTCCTAACCATGCAGCTTGTCTTATAGTAACATTCTAGTATAATTCCATCTACTATTGCAGAATTTAAATTGCTGGATTAAGACTCAATTCGGTGAAGTCTCGTCCATCAAGTTTCGGTCACGATTTACTATATTTCGGAATACTGTTATGATCTCAATGACGATGCTGGGGTTCTAATATAAATTTGCATAAATGAAGCTAACCAGAAATTCAGCAAGGGTAGCGCAGATTAATATTATAAAGCAATCTTCGTAATAATTGCGGAGCAACCAAATGATAATGTATTTAAGAATACAACAACAGTAATCAATTCTGAAAAATCATATATGATAAGAATAAAGAAGATATGAAGAAGCAGCAGTAGATTATTAATTTCCTGGATGCAAACGGTTTTAATAAATAACAAATTTTGATAAATATTATTCGATAACGAATATTCGAATCCCCAAATTTCACTTCTTTATATCACAATATTGCGAATATCATTTTTAATTTCGTTTCCAGAACTTTATTAATAAAATATATTTATAGCGAGCCGAATTTTAACATTCGTTCAGAGTCAAAATTTATACATAATAAATCAGTGGTGGCCATAAAGTTTGCCAGTCGTAAAATTGACAGACGATCGCGTTGTAAGATTAAAGCACGTCAATATAGTTGACAATTCATTTTAATTACTCACGATACATTCAATAGCCTGGCGATTGAACGGCGAACTTTCGCATTTTTTTGAAAAAATATCTATTCGTACGTACGTGTATATACGTCCGACGTGTAACATGACAACTGATTTTTCAGGTCGAACGAAGATCTGGTGACCAAGCTGTACATCGAACAGGCGAAAGAGACTGACAGCGGCGAATACTCGTGCTCAGTGAGCCAATTCATTACTACCGCGGTGCATATTCACGTCCTGAATGGTAATATTGCAGCAAAGGTCATGCGTTTTTACAAAGATGTGCATGATGATGGAAAGATGTTTGAAAAGAGTAATCAAAATTTAATTTTAGACCCAATAGGGTTTGTATTTCCTTTCCCTCTCCGCTCCTAAAATTATGTTGTGTAAAACGGTCAAGTATGATTCGTTGTCAACGTTCATCGTTTAGCAGTAGAATTATCGGCGATTGAAATATTGATACTTATTTGGAGCAAAGAAATAATAATGGTAGACGATGAAATAAAATTGTACAGAAAATCGCCGAATGTCATATTATATATTTATATTATATACATGTATATATATATTATATTCATTATATATTTATATTATATACATGTATATATATTATATTTATTGTATATTTATATTATATATTATATATATTCCGATTAATATTATATTGTAATGATATAGGTAGCAGCAAAATATTTGTTAATTAATAAGATATTTTGTTTGAATGTAATACTTATTTTCATCGTCGATAAATTGCCTAAACTATCTAATATGGGAAATAATTGTTGTCAAAGCTTCATAATACATTGTTTAACAAAGTCTTGTGTCTATGTGTCCCTAAAATATGACAAAACTTCTTAGCTGATTTAATAGCTATAGAACATTGATTAACCCTTTGAGTATTCAAGGGGTTCATTAACGAGTCATTTTATATAACAATAAGAGCCTTTTTACATTGTCCAGATTATATCCTTCACCCTGGGTTTCGAAGCTAAATGAAATGTCACGTACCTGCTTTCGTTGTGTTTAACTAAAAGAACAAGGATCGCAATATTTAACCCCTTCCCTTACAATAACAAGTCGCACTCGTGATGACTTCGTAGTCTAACTTCAATAAAAAAAAATGCACTTGCAATTGAGTTTAACTGCAACTGTAACTGTTGCTTCAGTATGTAAGATTGAAGATTATTAGATACAAACTATTCATAGTGTTATTCTGTTTAATATTTCACACAGTCTAAAATCGGTAAAAAGTTAATCCAACTATTTGTAGTTAGTAAAGAAATCGTATGGCAAGGAATTAATTTCAACCGAATAACGAAAACCGGACAATTTGAAAAGTCTCTGAGATTCGCTTTTATTGTAGGTGAGAAGCAAGCAGCGGTTCATCATGATCAATGGAACGCAGCGCGAACGAACCATCATGAAAAATTAAACAAGCTGTACATCACGATCGCCAGTCTTCTTCTTCTCCGGACTTGGATGGTCTATTCGCCATGAAACTCATTAAAATCATAAATGTACACTATCTCGCATCGCCTTCCATTTTGTGGATGTTCGTCAGCATTTATAGTAAAACGAATCAGTATTACAGTGGACGAAAACTGCCGAATAAACAATTGTACGCGATAAGTTAGTGTGCGTTGTATACAATATCGCAAAGAAAAAAATACATACGAACAGCATTGTGAATATTAACCTGACTCACTCGGACCTGGCAACAACCATACTTTATGGAAATTTATTTTAAGATACCCACTTCACCTGAAAAATGCATGTTACTTTTGTCCCCCTTGGGTAAGTTAAGTATATCAATAAATTTAATATGGAAGATGTACAGACTTTCAAATGTTTCGGTTCATTTCTTTTTTAATTTATTTATTTAAAGTCACATGGACTTATAGAAACCATAAACAAAATGGAGAGTAATAAAATATGTAGGTAATAATAATTGTTCTCAAGAAAAAAGGTAAGGATTACAAAATATGTGAAATTAATTTACATTTATTTAGAAGTAAACATGAAATAAAAATTGTAAAACTTCTTCTTAAGTGTTTTATTTTCGATTAAAATGTATTTATCTATTGTCTCTCAAGGAACTTAATAATATCTCCTATTTTTATTATAAAATTTTTGATAGCTATTAAGGTTTCAAATAAATGATTAAAACCATTTAAGAAAGAACTAAACAAATTTATTATAATTTTGTTGCAACGTTGTAAAATTACAAATATTTGACGTAACAACACAGAAATAATTTTAATCGACTTTACCCAAACTTAATACTAAGTAAATAAAGTTAAGGGGAGCATGGAACACAGCATTTTGACTTCGTGTCCCCTTTGAATGCAAACTTGGGTAAAGCTGACATTCTAACGTCAACTAAAAATATTATTTTGTACCCATAACTAACATTTAATTAAAATTCCGTTAATTAAAAATTCTCTTTGAACGCAATGTTGCATAAAATCAACATTTTAACATCAAATATTTGTAACATCAATCAAAAATATTATTCTGTATCTACGACTAATATTTAATTAAAAAGTTTATGTGGAAACTGTAACATGCATTTGTTGGGTCGAGAAGTAATTGTTCTGAAAGAATAATTACGAATATTAGTAGTTGAAATAAGTAATTGTAAACGTTCCATTCTTCTCTTCTCGATGGCCTGTACATAAAACACCTTAACTATTGTATAGTTGGGGAAACATTGTGCTCGATTGGTCGACCTGTTGCGACTTAATGTAATTTTACAGATGTGTAAAATCGCTTGCCCCTAAATGTGTCTAAATTGCCCGATTTCAATCGACCACTTTAGCCACGCGCATATGTTATCGGATAATAAACTGTCATTAATTTCATCTAATTTCTTTGCCAAAATCATTCTACCTAATCCCAAAGTACTACTGTTGTCCTCATTATTAAATCATGGGTGTTTATGCAAATATAACACGAGCTATAAAAATATGAATTCGCATAAAAGTGCGCAATCTAGTGATGAGCAGTTTTGTTCGACGGTGAGCAATAATTGAGACTTTCATATTTCATACAGGCCACAGGAAACACAATATTAAATACATAGTTAAGTATATTAATTAAAAATAATTTAGTTTATGAAGGGGAATTTAGTATTTTCAACATAAATTATTATCATTTTATCATTAGTTTAAACTGTTAAGTTTGAATTATTTATTTTAAGTACAAAATTTCTATTGAAACTTGTATACAATACGTTAAAACAACAATAAGTGCAAATCAAAATATATAATCACTAAAAGTAGCAACTAATAATTTATTAAATAAGTATTTTTTCAGTTAAAAGCTTCTCTAGTCAAAGATTTGAAAATTAATGCAAAAGAATGAAGTCTTGGTAAAAAAATTATAATACAAATAGATTTTAATTTTTGCAAACGCAAACATAATTTACTTTCACTCAAATTGAATAGTGAAGGCCAACAAAGAACGTAAATAAGTAAATTACAATTGCCGAGATAACGATAAAGTGAATGTTGAATTAATTCATGTTCTCCACTCAATTATACTAATTAATAACAAATAATAATTCAATATCGTTAGTCGACAATATAGAGGAAAGCTCACTTTTAAAAATGCAATTTGTTTCATCCCGATGTCTCTATTAGTTTCCAAGATATAAGGTTTTAAAGCTCAGCGTCGAAACGCGCCGGAATTATGAATGGCGGCTCAACTCGAAGTGACCTACTTTTTTTCCTGGAAATGCGTACGTCGCGCCCTGTAGTAGTAAAAAGCTAACCCGCCATCTTTTTAGCGACTGCAGCACGTGCCGGGACACATGTTTGAGGTAGGTCAGTGCCTAAACGCGAGTAGAGGGGTGAACTCGCCGCGGACTTAACAAGGCAATAGAGAAATCGTCGAAATCATGTTCGCTTTAAATGCAAATATCTCCGGAACGGATGATCGGATTCGAATGAAACAAAAAGCATTTTAAAGGGGAAGGTTTCCCGCTTCTAATGCTCTAACATGCAATGCATTATCATTAAAGATAATTATATTATTTAATTTTGTTTCGGACAATTTGATTTCGGACCTGAACTATTTAGGTTGGCTTTAGCTTTCCAAAGTAAGATTTTAAATGAAAGTAAATTGATCGAAACAATATGTACTTAATTCAAATAACGTGTACTGGATCGTACATATTTTTTTAAGCAGTTAATTAGTTTCGTTATCCTATTTTTTGTTGTGTTACTTGATTTAATGTGCAATGAAAAATTGTGAGTCTTGAATTTTGTAAATCAACACTTAACTATTTTAATATTTGTATAGGCTTCTCTAAATGTCAAGTTTATGTTTTTAAACAAATTGTTCTTTCATAATAACGATATATGGAATCTTTGCAGAGTTACATGTTATAATAGAAATATTACAAACAACTGATTGTTTTACAAATTATTAACAATCGAAGTGAGTTAGAATTTACATTTCTTAACATAAGATAATAGTAATTTGTTATTTGTTAAATGTAGTCTAAGACAAAACAACTAAACTAAAGATAATAGAATAAAGTCTGAAATAAAATCTAAACTAAGATACACATTTTTTAATTAATGTCCATTTGCATAGTGGTACGCCAAATGTATTTATTTGTCAGATTGGAATATTTAGGATATAATGGATACCTATTTCACCGACAAGATAGTTGTCTTTACCAACTTGGATGATCGATTTTAATTTATTCAGTATCTCATCTGTGGTGGAAACCAGATCCCTTTAAAATAAAATGTCTATTTTTAATCTCGCAACAAAATGAGCAAACTCACAAATGCTTGTGTACCAGGAGAATTGTAACCAGGGGATAAAATTAAGTAAAGTGAGCTCTTTTCTATACCTAACTATCTAACTATCTACAGTCAATAATATTTGCGAATGATTTTAAAAAGTATATAATCGTATATGATCTTAAACATATAGTCAAAAGTAAAATATAAGCATTTAGATAAAATAATTCCCTCAGTTTATTTGGAACTGACTATTCATATATTTATTTTAATTAAGAAGAAGTTCAAACAAAAACCACTTAGAAATGAATAAGGTAAATAAGAACAAAGTTTATTTACTTTGTTATGCCAGCTTATATGAATTATCCAAATTATTAACGAAGTATGTTATTAATAGTATTTGTAGGTATATTAAATTAAGAGAAAATTTTTCGAAACTTCAATGTATCTGCACGAGTATATTTAGGAAAGTTTGATATCCACAATAGAAAATGTGCCAGCTGCTGAAACAAGTTTATCGACTAACGGTACTATAACCACAGAAACATTGTAAAATTGTTGCAATATGTAAATAGTTTTCATTACGTTTAGCAAAAAATATTAACAAATATCAACCAATCATTCAACGTGTTTTTCTATTTTCAGGTTTCGGAGATCTACAACTCTGTCTTACCTTTTTTGGCGTTCAATGCTAGTTCCAATGCTATCGATTTAACGTCGAATAAGATTACAACGTTAACAGCGGTAGGAATTGAAGATAAACCTACTCATTTACTCATTTATTCGTTTATCAGCGCTCAAACTATATACAGATTCCTACATTTCATCTTTTTCATATTGCACTTTAACGTATTTAAGAGAATACATTTCTCTGACTCTTGTGAGAACTTAATGTGTTATATATTTCGAACAAATGAAAATTGAATTGGTGAAAATAATATTAAAGAAACTTAAACCTTATCTTTTGATCAAATTAGCCATAGGAGCGAAAAGAGTTAGTATTATCCGACACAGATGAGGTACAGAATAAACTTATCAACTTCCATCAGTCCAACGTGTCAAAGATACTAAAAATAACAATCCGCTGCATCCTTAATTAATAATAGTGTATGTAAAACAAGACGATTTGTAAACTTACGAATTTCTATTCATCAAGTTAAGGATGAATTATTGGCAAGAGCTTCATCCAAATAAATGAAGCAAACTTGCAAAGTTCATCGCGTGAAAACTCACTCGTGGAATGTTGCACACATCCGTGCGGCTTGTACAAGTTGCAAACCATCGATGTATCAAACTCTCAGCGCGAGCCATTATTTTCAGAACTTCTTTAACGCGGGACCTCGCGAAGGTAACTTGCACAACTTCTTTAAAAGTTAGACAGTGCATCGTGCCTCTCCTACGGGAATTCGGGGAAGGGTTTCGTGCGATACGACTACTTTAGCGGAATTCATCTGAAAACCTTGGTCCGAGACTTTCCCTTCACTTGTACGACAGCTTCATTTACAAAAACTTCCCGATTCGTTCGATACGCTTGGAAAAATGTCGAATGTTGCTAGAAATGTTTCTGCTGGTTGCAACGAAGGTTAGGTATTATTCAGGTATTATATTAAAGTATAATATTATATTATATAATATATATATATACATGTATTAGGTTTTATATTATATATATATATATATATATTATATATATATATTAGGTATTATATTATGCTATATTTAGTATTTGATGTGTGTTTAGTGTACATTTTCTTATAATCTGTATGCAAATTCGTATTATATTAACAAAATTAAATAAATCGAACCTAAATGGAGATCTTACAAGACTCGTGAGCAAAATTAAAGGAAGAATTGTCAATCTTTAAACTGTTGTAGCTTCGTAAAGAAATATCATACGACGATGAACTTCAGCTCATTATAAGGCTTGAAGTCTTTATTTTCACACAGGTAAACAGATGTTTTTCGGAAATTTTCTCACTTCAAAGAGTAGATCAAAAAACTGAAGATAGCAGATTTTTAAAAGTTTGATAAGTTCAAGCTACTTGACGGACCTTAATAATTCACTAAAAACCTTAATAGTAATTTCCTTTTTAATGTAAAGTATTTCTCATTTACATAAATTTTCAGATGAATTTTATTCCATGAATAACTTTTTATTTGAATAATTTTCAATTCGAATAATTCCTTATTCAGATAAATTCTTGTTCATTAATGGAGAAGAAAATATTCGTCCTGATTTCTATCAGTTATCCATTATTTGAATAATATTGTACCATTAAATCTCTAATTGCAAATGTGGCTGGACTATGTTGAACAATGTTATAGTAAAAAGAATGGATTCTAAGTAGAAGTTTATCAAACTTTAATATTTGTTGCGCAAGACGAAATACATGCCAATAGAATTTCCATAGAGAATAACAATGGCTATGTTTAAAGGATTGCTCGTTGTCATTTGTGTACCATATTCGATTACTCGTAGCGTGATACAACATTAATAATTCCAGGCAATCGGCCAGCTCGTCGACGGAGATGGCTGGCGGTCTCTAAAACTACATTAACGGTAGATGTAGCATCGCTAAACAATCTGCTGAATTCGAAACACGCCGATTCCGGTTGTAATTGCGGGACGTATCGATATTGTTATCTGCGTTTAGATTGACTGGAATAGGGAGCGTGATTTCAATTGTGCATGGTAATGCGCCGGTTAAGCATTCGCTTTGAATTTCTATTACGAAACTTTAAAGGGAAAAGTAATTGAAAAGAAAACCGCGGCATTCGATGCCACTTAATAGCACTTCGTTTCTTTCTTGCGTTAGATTGACAAAAGTGAAGTTTTCTTTCTGTTACCGACAATTTCTTCGGAGTTAAACGAAGATCCTCAACGAACCTCTTAGAAAGTAGCTTTCCATTTGTTAGTTGGTAAAAAGACGTTTGGCTTTGGAGTCTACTTTTCACTGGAAACCTTTAAAAGTTACACTGGAGTTTCTACCGTGGCGGCAATATTTAAAAAGCGATCGTCGCCGTTGTTACTAGGTGGGTTCTTTTACGTGTTTTATTTTTAGTCACTTTCTCATTGACTACTTTTGCCGCGTGTTGTTTATAAGTTCCCGGTTATGTTTTATATTTATGCAATGGCACTTTGCATCGGAAAAACTTTAACCCTTTTAGCTAATTTTATATTATCGTGTTTAACCGATAACTCACTATTAGGATTTAGTTCATTTAAAATGGTAAACTATAAGCTTCAATTTAGCACATCGTATTACATAGCAATCAGCAATCTGAATTTATCAAAGCAAAATCGAATTTTCTAACGTGCACATATCGCCATTTCATCTACAACAACCTAATGCTTTATTGTATATAAATTATTTTGTACAACATGCCGATAAAATGTATAATCAGGACCGATAAATAATAATATGTAAAAGCAAACGTAATTAGAAGCTTTTATCAGCTTCTCTTACTTCAGGGTAAATGGATCGGTATTGATACACATCTATATTGAATCGAATTCTGGGACACATCGGACAGTCAAAAAAATTGCTTCGCCTGTCAAAATAATTTGGCAAAGCTTCAAGTTTGAACTCGGGTCAAATGGAATAACTTGGAATAATACGTCGTCTTTAGAATAATTTGGCTTTGTAGGCATTTTTGGAGGTTGCCCTTGACCTTGATAGCCTACCACAATTTTATCAAGGATTCCTTTGTTCGTTGTGCTTGGAAATGAAATACCGATTACAATTCAAAGCCTTTGTATTTGGTACAAGGCAAACTTAATTTCGCGTCATTTCTCACAGTGATTTTATCGAAGCAATTTCATAAAATTCAATTTGCCTTAGAGCTTTTGTATCTTCGTGCCCAATAAAAATTTTATGAATATTATATTGCGGAGTTTTTATCGCTGACAATGAAAATATCAAACTCATTTCAATGTTCTGCCTAATCGACGTGTAATAAATGGAACTACGGATTTCAATGCAAATTCGTATTTCTACAAACGTAAATTAAAATGCTAATTGATTTCACCCTCTGTGTATTATAAAATGCGCTTTATTTTCGGTATTTTCTATATTTTTGTATAGCACGCGCATTCTGTGCTTTTCCAAACGTTTAAATTTCACATACACGAATAAAAATCCGCAGTCTAGTTATAAGCTACAGCACACTTCAAATATAAATCTGAAAATTACGTTTCGATTCTATAGCTGTAATTAAAAAAGTCATTTGAATATTTTAACCCTTTCCGGACGCTGCAAATAAACGTCGAATTTTTTTACTTCTTGGACAAACGCCAATCCTTAAAGCAACATATTCAAGCTAATATTTTATTTATTAGTAAAGAGCATAAATCCTTTTCTATACAAGACAAGATACAAATATATTAAATAACGATTAAGGTTGATTAATGGAGAAAATAAATTGAAAGCTTCGCAATGATTATTGACAGACTTAAATACTCTGGTCAAATCGCTCCATTAATTTTTTTCTATCTATAGTTGCATTATCCAGATCGATTTTCGCAAATCATGGCTTTATCACACGTCTACTTGTGTCTATCAAACGCAAGGAGAACATAGTCATATAGGTAAGTACTTGAAGTCCAGGAATGGCTCTGTCACGTTCAATAAATCTATGGACGATCCCTATCGACTTACATAATCCAGGGATCGTCTCCAGCGTGTCACACGAATCCGGAAACCGTCCCAGTCGTGTAACACACTTCCCGAACCGTCCGTATATCCTCCAAAGTCAATCACACTGAAAGGAATTTTCATTAATGGAATGTCCCTTTAAGCATCGATTACAGATAAAAGGATATCACCGTTTTATGGAATGAATGAAATTATTTCAAAGTATTCATGTGTCTCATAATTATTTCTTTTAAAAGAATTAACTCATAGTTACAGTGGCTCAAAGGAAAATACAAAAGCTTGGAATTGGAAATTTTGGAAATTCTAACGCTTGTTTAGGAATTCAAACACTTGAAAATTCCAAGCTTAGAAATACAAAACTTAGAAATTCAAACGCTTAGAAATCTAAAAGTTTGGAAATTCGAATGTATAGAAATCTGAAATCTTCGATATTTAAACGTTTAGGAATCCAAAGGCTTAGAAATCCCAAAGCTTGGAAATTCCAATGCTTATCAATTGCTTCTTAAAGCATAAAAATGCAATTCAGCATCCTGTATTTTGTAATAACATATACAAACACATGTTTTAAATAAACGTGTTCGCAGTTCCCAATTTCCAATTCTTTTCTTACAATATTTTCCATAGAATTCAAACCGACGCGTTGTCTATATATTTTACTCAATTATTCTATACACATAGCTATGAATAATTTTCTTCGTATTATACTAAAAGGATTATTAAACGTATCAGGGATGAGAGTAACGCGACACAGCGACGTGAACGCGTGAGGACGATCCGTAACTAAGCGATAAATCATAATTGATAATTAATCATCGCTGCTGGTGAAACTTTATCATTCGTAGGATTAAAACTTCTGTTACATAAATCATGTCAGCCATTAAAGGGACTCCAAACACGTGGTAACTACATGGCAACTTAGCACAAACGACATCTCCTTTGGGATTTTATCTGTGGTCCGCTGTTTGAGGCAGCGGCGAGCTTGTCTTCCAATCTTATGGTGAAAGTTGCGGGGTAAATGCATTCAGCCAACGATCCAAACGCGACGACACTGACCCATATTCCTGCACCGCGTTCGGCCTTTTAGGGCTAATGGCGCTTTTAGATCCACTTAGAAGAATATTTATAATATATGACGGTCTGGGATGAAAAGAAGCGCATAAAGCATCTTAGCAACGGTGTCTTGCTTAACGATGCCTGGTAGAATGTTTAACGATAGCTGGTTCTACTTTTTAATGGTGTTATTTTTAATAACTCTAAAATGGTATCTTTCCTCAGTATATGACGATGTGGAATGAAGAAAAGGGCATGAAGCGTCTTAGCAACGATGTTTTGCTTAACCATATATGGTAGAATGTTCGTTTAACCCTTTCGCTACAGCTTCTTGAAAGCGGAAATAGGAGCAATGGACTAGAAATAATTTTTATTAATATGAAACTCGGAAAAATATAAATGTTTAGGTGCTTTATGTTACCGATTATAGTGTAACATTATTGTACGAATAAAGACAGAAATAATAGCACACTACACAGAAACAATATGGATGCTGTTAGTAAACAATTGTCCAATCTTTAAGAGCACATATATACGTCTTTCGTAGCGAATGGGTTAATGATTGCTGGCTCTACTTTTAATATTCTTACTTTTAATAAATCTAAAGTGGTATCATTGTCTAATATTTTTCTGAATAGTAATACAGTGTAGTGTTGTTTTCCAAACTAGAATATCTCTTCGTTAGTATGTATATATGGAAAACAAATATCTTTTTTATGGAAAAATATTTCCCTTATTAATATTGTGTCCAAGTTTCATGACACCTGGAACATACAAATGTTAAGTTATAGTAGTTTTTGTCCGTGGATGGAAAAATGGGCTTCGAACAAACAAGCCACAACAAATTTTATTTGAAACTTGATAAACGTCCACTGAAACACTGCAACTGCGATGTAAAAAGTGTATAACGTTAATTGTCTATCTCCCCACATGAGTTTGCGTTTGGTACGACTGAATTGTGCCAGATAGAGAAAATATTAATGACTATAATTGGCTGGAACGTCGTAGACGCAAATTACTAAAAAACGCAAAATAAACGGAAAAATTTATTTATTATTTATTATTAAAATACTCACAAAAAAACGTCGGACATTTAACAAAGGTACTTAAAAGAGTTATTTAATATCGATGTATCACCGGAGAAAATTCGATTTGCATACATTTGGCACTATTAATTGGCTTTATAAATGTAAATGAATTTAATGTACTTCTTAACTTTTTCGATACACATTATATCGTTAGGTGTGATATACGTCATATTTTATTGAATCCTTAAATGTTTAACATTGTTATTTCGTTACTTTCTTCATTATCATTGCATACTAAAGGATTACTAAACCCGTATACGAATAAATCAATTAAATTAAATTAAATTTGTGATGGAAAAAATTATTCTAATACAATGCTCGTTGAATTATCTATCAGTTCCTCGATACAATTCTCTTTGAGTATAAATTTCATTTTACAATCTCGACTTTCATTTGAATAAAAAGTCACGCCCTTTCTGATTGCGCGAAGCATGCTTGGAGACCCAGTACATCGTCATAATCATTGAATGTGTACTTGTACCACCAACAGATAACCGAAAAAGGGATCGCGTGGGATTAATTTCGGTTAGAGAAAAATCCAGGTGTACCAGTGAACTCTGCCAGGGTCGCTTATCTCGATTGTAAACCCTGCATTAACTGACTGGAACATCATGGCCAGCAGTTGCATGAAAGGGGACGACGTGAAACGGCGACTCCCTATCTGCAGGGAGTCATTATCACGAGAAATATTCATAGACCGCGTCAAGAGGGGAAGAGAAAAGACGAGAGAGGCTATCGATTTGGATGAATACCAGAGCGGTCAAATGCTTTCAGCTGTTGGAATATTGATCTCTTCGAAAAAAAATTAAATCATCGCTAGGTAACATATTAGGTTACTCGGAAAATTCGTAGCATCTTTGATAATATTCACTTCTGTTGTGTTATTGGTGCACTGCAAGGCAATTAGTTTTTATGCACTTTAGTTAAATAATAGCAACAAATACGGTTTCTATCTGGGTCACTTTTATACTTTAATTAGGGATTAAAGAAAAAGTTCTTCTTGTTTTATATTATTTTAATCGTTTGCATAGTTGAACACAGCAAGAGAAAAGTAGGTCCTTCAATTGCGAAGATAAGATTAGAAGAAATTATGGATTTGTGAAATGGTTCGTAAAAAATATTGCATTTGTGTTACTTCGATTTTTCCTTTAATTATGATGATGATTCATGATTGTGATTACATGTTGAATACAGTTAATATAAAATTAAAAGTAGATATCAATTTGATAAAATATTTTATGAGAAATTGTTCAATGATTATCATTGCATTATTATTTCGCGATTTTATCATTTGTGATTACACGATTATTCCATTATTATTTTATACGTATCGTGTACCAATGATCGAAATTACGATGAAGCAGGAACCGTAAACATATTGCAAATTGTGAACAGAACTTTACGAGGTATTTCGAAATAAAACTTTTTGCATTATTACATTCCTGTTCCAAAAATAAGTTATTAAATTTGTCATAAAACTAGTTGGCGATACGTATGTATCGTTTATACACGAAAATTGTGGCGCACTCGTAAAATTGAAACATTTCGAAACCAACTCACGTGTTTACTGGTACCCGAACGAATATCGTATATTTGTTTCGCCATTTTAAGGAATTGTTCCTCATTTTCGTGTCGTATATATCGATGATACTTTTCCTATCAAAGTACTTTTCGAGTGGTATGAAATTTTTCTCGTTCCCATCGACAAACTAGTTTCGTAAACCTTGCAAAGCCTTTAAATTGTTCCTATAGAAGCGTTTCAGGGTACGATTAAAATTCCGCGAAACAGGTCTCATTTGCATTTAAACGTTTATGAGCCGACCATCCCTATCGATAGCCGAACGTTTCGGTAATTTTCGTCGTTATCTCGTTTTTTTTCATTTCCTTTGCACGTGAATTCGTCTGATTGGCTAGACTTAGATGGCATAATCGTCGGACGTAAAAGCACGTGGTCTAACTACCGCTCCAAACAGGGAATCGGTGAAAACTGCTGGTTGCGAATCCTGATTTGAACAAAAGCGTTAATCGTTTTCTGCGTTTCAATTGTCTTCCACCTTCAGAAGTTGTAATTAGATGATGTAAGATGCAAAAAAGTAATCATACACAACTATTATCTGTAAATCATTAGATGCATCGGTAAATAATCCATTATTCTTTTAGTAAATATATTTTAAATATAAAATATGCTACCCAGATATGAAATAATGTTAACGAATTTATTTGATCGAATAATCAAGTTTCTATTTTAGTAAGAATTTTTAAGGCAGGTATTTTATTGTGTTACAAATAAATACTGAATTTCGCAAAAGAAGTGGATTATTCATTGGTACTCCTAATAATTGAAAGATTCAAAAGCCAATGTAAATAAATTCATATATGGGCCATACCACGCCAAATCTTTTATAATCGATGTCTGTGACTTTGTTCAAATTGAAATATGTTATAGTGTATGTGAGGATAGGGGGAGTCAAGCCACCATTTTGCTTAATATTGTTTAAAAAAATACTAAATGAAGTTGGCAATATTATATATATTTTATTATTATTTATATTATATTACAATATACAATATACATTATTTATATTATATTGCAATATACAATATACATTATTTATATTATATGACAACATGCAATATTATTTATATTATGTATATATTATCGGAAGTTGAAAATATTAAATGAAGTTGGCAAAAATTGCCCATTTCTACGAAAACTATTCCCACAAAAGAATTTGTATCTCTGAAACTATTATAGGTACGAACTTCATTTTTCTTTCATTTTAATCGCAAAAGATTGCTTTTTTCAATGAATTTTTTATCTCATTCGTAAGTTCATTCTTTCTACAAAAAAAAAAAAAAAAATTACATACATATAAATTAAGCCAGAGGTATTTCAAATAAGTTCAAATTTTATTTGCGAATCACGTAATCCAAGCTAACCCGTTAACATAGGTTCGAGATTCGTCTAAACATCAAAGTATTTATCAGTGCGTTTCCAAACGTTTCAGGTATTTACTCTGAAGTTCGAAACTAGCTTGTATAACCGGAGTACGTTGCAAGTACACTGGTGGTCAAAAGTTTGAAATCGTTACGCATTCTAAAAATTTCGAGAATTCAAATGAAAATGAAATTTAGATTCGTGTTGCTAAATTGTGCCACATGAAATTATTATTCCTTTTTATGGTTCATTTTCAAGTGACAGTAAAAGATACTTTACTTTCACGACGACAAATGTCATGACTAGACTATGTTCTTTTATGCAAATTAATATTTTTGCAAATGCAATTAAAGACATGGATTCTAAATAAAAATTCATGTCGCTTTCTAAATTTTACAACGTGTTATTTACGTTGGATATTTTTTGTATTTTTCGATGTTCCTTTGTAATTGATTGTGTATTTATAATAAATATCCTATAATTTCTCTAATCATGACATTCAGTGCCACGACAATAAAAATCATAATTTTACGATTATTTATGAAAAACTAAATTTCGATTGTTAATCAGGATGCTCTATCTGCAGAACGGCGAAACTTAAGTGAAGGAACAAAGTTAGGAATTTCTACAATAGCAGTTTGCGAAGTATCAACTGAAAGGAAGTCGAGTAAAATACTTGTCTCGTGTAAAGTGGAGCTGCGATAAGAAACTGAACATCGAGAATAAAGCGTAACAATTCCAGTAATCTCGTTCGAGGGATGTTTGCTCGATGATGGAATTTTAAACTGTTTATCGTATGAAACGAGATGTTGAAATCGACCAACGCAGCGGCTTTTGATCTTTTCGAGTTGTCACGAAACACTTTTGATTATATGAAACGTACAATGACGCTAACAATTAAAATTTGTGGACTAATATCAATGATGTCGATGCAGCATCGATTCGAGATTTTATATCTGCATTTACTCATGGGGCAATTTTTTTGTCCATAGAAAATTTATTTAAGCAGGTGAAATCAAATCTCGAAGATTTCAACATTTTTTAATCCCTTTAATACAACTTTTCATCGGACTTTTTTGTAAGTAAGAGCTCAATATTTTTTAAAGAAAAGGTTTTATACAAAAAGTTCGCTCCATTATTAAGTTGTATTTGAAAAACAGAAGAGAAAATAGCAGTATAAAAGTTAATTTCAGCTGATTCCATACGATTTAAGAGCTGCCAATGACTTTTATATTCCTTATAACTTTGCAATGGTTGAAATAGAGTAAAAATTTCCCTCTAAAACATGTTCAGCTTTTAACGCTCTATCACTTTATTGTGAAAAAAGTCGCAGAAAAAATTGTATTAAAAAAACGAAAATCTGTTGAATATTCGAAAGTTGATTTCATCCCGTCAAGGACGTTTTTTATCGGCAAAAAAATTGTTTCATATTCAACCCAGTATACTTTACATACTCAGAAACTTTCATTAAATTTCTTTATAATACAGCGTTCGATCGCTTTCGTGAGCCACTGTATAACTTACGTTTCGAAATCGTGAATTACGAATCACATCCACAAATTTCACGATTAGGCTACTGGAATATATATATTTATTCGGACTGAATATATTTGGTACATCAACGAGGAGATAGCGCAGTCTCGAGGGCGTAATCGAACAGTCCTGTGCCGTTCATTTGAATACGCAATGCGTAAATGCAACGGGAGAGGTGCAAATGGAATGCGGTGCTTGGGAATTTCGAAATAAAATGCTCTCAGCGCCGGAATATCTTTCGGCTATTCGTTTCGTGGATTTAGACGAGAAAGAGAGAGGTGGGACGAATGGAGAGTTACGGGTCAACGCGGAAATGACATTTTTCAGTGAATCAGGAGAATATTATTTTCGTTCTGATTAAATGGAACCGGTTGAAAAATTCCAAGTCGCGAAATTATTCGCTTCCTGCTTTTATATGCAGATACTTTATTAGCTTGCTGCAAAAAACTTGTCCGCTTAAATATCTTAATACTTCCATGCAATCGTGCGTTTTTTAAGCTTCTATCTGCAGAGTGTAATTCGTTTGTGAAAAAATAAACTGTAAATCGTTATATGTATTAGGTTGTCAATCGGTGGAAAATTCGTAGAAATCTATGAGGAATACGTAAAGGCAATAGACGTACAATTATCGTTCTGCTGGAGAATTTTATATGTAGTAGAATTTGTTATTCCAGTAATATTACGACTATCAAGAAGTTGCATAGTTTTCTTCCCTAAGAAATTTGCATCTTTCTTCGAAAAAAATTCCTGTAAGCAATTTTCTTACAATAAACTTTTGGTATGTTTAATTTCTGATCTAGATACTGGTTGGTTAATAAAATTTTATAAAAAGTATAATAAATGATAGTAATAGAATATTCCAGGCAACATCTAACAATTTCTGCTAGATCTTAACTAATTTTGCCTTAAGCTACACTTCTAACTAATTTTAATCACTGTCCTTAAATTATTACTAGACTGTGAGTCAATATGCATTTATTCGAAATTTTGATATGCCAAAAGGAACACAATCCATATAACACGTAAAAACATATAAAATATACAAAACAAAATGTATTTTCAATTACTTAGGGGGTAAACTGAGTTCTATATCCTATTCTTTTGTGTATTATGTGTATTATATTAACGAACTCGGAGACACCTTTCACGCCAACGAAAGTTTAGAATCCTTCGATTTAACTCTGCTGCACGATTCGGTGCCAGTAATTTTATTGCTGTTTTATGCGTTTCTGCATATAACTTGGGACTTCAAGTGGGTATTCTTTCAAGTTTCGCATTCTCGTTGAGTTTATCACCTTCCCCGAAGTTGTTCGCGAAATTATAGTCTAGCTAACTTCTGAAATTATCTTGAGAAGCTGGTAGACTAGTAAGAAGTGAATATATTTCGCTCGATTCCATAAATCTGATTACAGCGTGTCTCATTCAAAACTGGCTATGTAATTATTTCGTTTTTCATTGCGACGTGTCAACAAATATGTTGTAAAGAATTTAGGACCACAAACTTCATACGATATTATGAAAGAAAACGAGAAGTAATATAAAAATGCACGGCAAAATTGTAGAAACAAATTTCCAAAATTATATACCAAGTTGATGAGCAGTGTGTGATCTCTTAATTATTTTGAGCAATGTATTTATGTCAAATCTAAATGTGCAAAAAGGTACGAGTAACGCATTATGATATGCAAAAATGAATATTCATAGTCTAGTTATAATACGCGAATATATTTACGTAATTTTGATTCACCTCTTTACTAACTCGTTCAGAAAAGAGACAGAAAGGAGAAAATTAAAGTTTGTTAAATTTTCATTTATGTCATCTAATTGCTTTTGTCTTTATGTATTTTAGTATTATGCAGTGTTTAAATTATTTCATACAATCCCATCAATGTATAATATGCCAATTACAATGGGATTTTTTTTCATCGGAACCGATTAATCATTTTTCCTTTATTCCTTATGGCAAACATTTGTTTGGTGTACGTCGTGTTTCGTATAAGTCCAAGGATCCGAAACGGATTAAGGACGTATACCGAATAACCAATGTACTTAAAATCTACGCACCCAATACAAAATTTCTCCAAAAACGAAAATCTTGTTTTCCCTCGTTGGGAAATATTGGCAGGAGCGAGATTTTACGTAATTTTACGTGCAAACGTTTCGTAGGTCGAGCATTATCGCATGCTACACAGAAGTAGGATCACCTGCAACCAAGAAGATGTATTTACTTGTAACGAAGGAAACCCGCAACTACTATACACTGTACCTCGGGGAATAATTGACCTTACTATTCCGTTTAGCATGGTTAACGTTCCCAGAACGCATTGTGAACACGATTTACTACTATAAATAATCTTAAATCTCCGAAAGCCGGACTACACCGTGTCAACATAGTGTTCCGCTCGTTTCGGTTAATCTACACAGCACCGTGGATTTCTTTGAACGAGCATCGCGCGTTTGTTTTTTAAATTGTCAGGAAAAAAGCAAAGAAGTGAAGGGACATTCCCAAATTTATTACAATCTCTTATTGGAAAGTTCCGTCGCTTTTTCAGTTTTTGTTTGTTTGAGACTTCAAAGTTGTTTGCAATCTGTCTCTTAAATTCCCAATTTGCATGACTTCTATTACGCAGGCTGGGAGGGTAAAGATAATCTGAATACATGGATGTCAATCGTTTATTTGTTATGAAGAATTTTACAGCAAACGTGTCAGTGTGTAAGATATATTTGTAACTCTACTTTTTGCAAATACTAAAAAGGAAGTAACTCTACTGTTGAGATAGAAAACAGGTGTATCGATTTTGGAAATGATGGCGTTGTACGTGGCAGAACAGATTGCAGGTGATTCGCGTAGCTCAAAGTTGAATATATAAAAAGTATTTGTAATCCACGTATTTATTTTGCCATTTTAAGACTAATTAATTAATCCTAACTAAATTCCACATCATTTGACACTAGAACTATTAAGGTAGTCAAAACGTTATCTGTAACTTTTTCTGAAAATTACATAAACCCACAACGGTGCATTTTTAAACATTTTTGGAGAATTTCTGTAAATAATGTAAATGAAGATTTATTTTCGTTGCATTACGTATTTCTGTACAAATTTTTGTCATTTTTATCACGTTAGTGTAAGTATAGTTTAATTGCCAGTAATTATAGTGCTAAGTAGCCTTATGTGATCATAACACTTAATTGTAGCAATGTTGAAATACAGAGCATAATTAATTGAGAAACGTAATTGTACCCAAACACTTCTTATCATTTTACTATTTTATTATAATTATATATTTATAATCTTTTATATGTTTAAGCTTTGCAGACGAATTTAATTTTAGAAAGCTATGGAAGGTTGATAATAGCCATTTCGAAGCATCGTAAAACAATTATCATTCGATGTTATATTATAATTTCGCTAAAAGGGATCATAGTTACGTTGCAATACGCAAATATTCACGGCCCTTATTGTTAAACGAGAATCGCCTATTGTTACGTAGGTTGGTGAACTGATCGATTGTTCCCCTATGACTGGAGCTTGTAATCGTGGTTTTCCTCCACTGCTTCGGCCACTTACTCGATGTCCATGTAACATACGAGTACATCGTTTATCGTGACACGTGTCATTTCACGGGACAAGGTATTCTTTCTTGTTTCATTCAATAGAACTTCGATACATTTCTGCCAATGATGCGACGGTGAAACGAAAAGAATTACGTTCGATGTTATTGAGTCGCGATATAGAGTTTTGTAAAAGTTATACGTTCAGCAAGCTTTTAGGAGATATTGGTAGACATTTCGTTAATAGTATTATGTCGTTGCATATGAAATGGTCGATTTTACGTAACCTAAAATGTTCTACTCGTTAGTTAATTAAAAAGTATGTTTCTAATTTCTATACAGTGGTTCGAAAACGTCGATGAATATAATATCTGATTCAAGTAAAATGTTTAGTTTAACATTGTATTATTTTTTTTAACAAATTTTGTAGCTTCGAGGCAAATATAAGAAAGCTATTATTAATATATGTAAATGTAAATTTCAATGTCAATGTTGAAGGTTCTTTTCTTCAACACGATGAGACTTTTTCAAAGGAAAAGGGATGAGATAAAATTAAATGGATCCTGGAAGACCATAGCGTAGTTAAAACCACTGATAATGGAAGAGTAGAGCAGTAGTTTGATTGTAGGTCAAATCGATAAACAGACCTTCAACACGATTAAATGATTCATTCGTGCCATCGTTTAATCATTGCCAAATAAAGTGAATTTAGCTTTGCATGGTATATTTGACGATGAGTAAAAAAAATTAGAGAAGCATTTTCAACTGTGTTCTATTTGCGACGGCTCAATTTTCTATTCTATCTTCGTTTTTTCCGCGGCATTCTACTATTAGCATCCAGCAAACTTCTGATCGAAGTAATAAAAGATAAACCGATTTTATGAATTTTAAAGGATTTCGAAGACCATAATAAAAACGGGTTGTAACAATGACAGATTTTCCAACACGTCCAATAGTTGAATCTGACACAATTGACATAATTGAAATAGTTAAGGAAAAATTCCTTTATTTCTTCACCATTTCCAACTGCATTGCTTAACCATTTGCCCTACGATTATTTTAATACCTACGCGTGCTAGTGTTAGATGCGTGTTACTTTCGTACTATTTCACGTACAACTTATTTAAACATTATCGACAATTTTCAACCCTTTGCGGACGATGAATAATAACACTTAAGAGAGTATTTTGGTTTTGAATTCTAGACTATCAAATGCTGAAAACACTGAAATGTTTATTAACGATATTAATTTAAATTTTCTGCTTTAACAATCGCCTATCGCTATCGACGATCGCTTGTCGAATCTAAGCCATAATTCATAGAACGTGTGTAACTCGTTATTGTAGAACAAGGGGTTAATCTCCTAAACTGTTACTTGTGGTTGTAGACAGAAGAATTGGAGTCGGTGCAGTTGCAATCTCGTTGATTACGTTTTTAGAAATATAGAGGAAGAGGAAGCTTTGACAGAACAGTAAAGTAAAAGGAGTTATCGATTTCAGGTTGAAGATAATATCTACTCGGATATGTCTGATATTGACAGAAACAGTTTCTTCGTTTTCATCGCGGCATCATTATTTCTGTTACGCGTTACAGTATCGTTACACCAGTTTCATGATTCATAGCCTGGACTCGTTACCGAGCGCACAAGGGCTCGTTTAACTGAAAACTTTGATGCTAATTACGGCCGGAGTACAACTTGAACGACACAGTACTAGTTGAATTTTTAATGACGTCCCGCAAAAGTGGCGTGTACTGAACTTAATATTCAATTTGTTTGACTACAATACTTTACTTTTGAATTTTAAATTTGCCACTTTCCCATGGAAATGCGAGGATTTCGTTGGCTAATATCTATTCGAGGCGTTAGTTCGGTAATGCGAGAGGCAAAAAGGCTGCAAAATCGTAAAGGACACAAATATTATTAGATTGCTCATTTTTATGCGAATTCATACTTTTACCAACACAATTATAAGAATAGGACTTTGATCCTCGTATGATTTAAAGGTATGGAGAATCGAAGCATTGAAAATTGAAAGTACTGGGAAATCTAATCTTCGCAGATTCAAAGTATCGAGAATTAAAATGTGTAAAAATGTAAAGCATTCGAAATTCGGTGCGATGAGAATTTTAAGCGTTGAGAAGTCGAAGCTCTGGAAGTTTAATGTAATCAGGTTTGCAGAGTTTGATAATTCAAAGCATTGAAAAGACGAAGGGATTGAAAATTCAAGGCATTGAAAATTGTAAGATCTGGAATTCAAAGCATTGTTAATTGGAAAGTTTGAGAATACAAAGCATTGGAAATTTGATACTTTAAGAATTTCAAGCGAATGGAAATTAGAATAATCTGATGCGCGATAAAAATGCAGAAGCAATGCGAATGCTAATCCAAACTGTTATGGTAGCTCAAAATGCTCCCTACTTGAGCATCGGTAGACCAAGGGTTAATAACGATCTGTTTCACAGTCTAAATATTATAACATGCAATTTACTTTGCATATTCCATGCAATTTTGCATATTACGTGCAAGCGGCGCTTTTTCGCAAAATTCGAGTTCCCCATAAACGCATAAAAATCCGCAGTGTACAAATTACCGTGTAAAACTTGTTGACCAGTGCGAGCAAAGGAACTCGGTTCTTTTGCAAGGGAAAGAGTCCAAATTAACTGTATGTGAGAAGAAACGAATTACTTAGGAGTAACGAATGCAGGTGAGCTAGCGTGTAATTTTAACAAGACAAAGGGTTGAAATTTCGCAGCAGTAGGCCAAAGATACTGCAGTGGTGTTGGGATTATCAAAAGACTGGCTGGATTTTCGACTTCGTCGCGGTTGCCAACGATTATTTCGCTTATATTCACGAAGCAAAAGAAATTCACTGTTACAGGCCATTGCATCGTTCGCACATTTAGGTCGTTCGCGTTTTATCGCCGCGTTAATTGAAGCTTCGTCGCGATGCTCTTTAGCTAATAACGGATGAACATTGGCAAGCCATTTTTCATCGATGCAAATTACACGCTTGCCCTACGGATTTCTGGGAAAACATCGTTGTTAAATAATCGTACTCGGAATAAATTAGTGACAGATTTCAGCTTATTATGTACAATCTTTAATCCTTGTTCATCCCTTATTTTCACAACTTATAATGTGTCCCTCGTATGCTAAATTGACAGAATGGTAAAACATCGATGAAACGAAAAGATAAATATTAGGTGTAGAAATTAATTTCGAGTTTTCAGGGCTTCATTAGATTTAATACTTATTCACAAAAAAAGCCAAATGTCTTTAATACCGAATATTTTCAGTTTTTTCTCATTTATTAAGCAAATACGTCACTCGAAAAATAGATACCAAGAGGTTAAGATTAAGATACCAAAAGTTTCAAGACAAAGACTCTGAATTAACTTGTGCAACCTAATAATTAATTTTGCTAATTATTTTATCATAAATAAAAGATTAAATATTTTATTCTATCATTGTAGCTTCTTCGCATTTTTCGTGTAAAATAAAGTGATGTGTCACACATAAAGATATGTCTTAAAAATGGCAGAATAATGTAATCTTTCCCGTGAAAGATATGTGAAATTGACAAACGGAACAGATGAGTATTGCTAATTCATCGTTCCATCTATAACAATATTTAAAGGTTCACTTTGGACAATATATTGTTATGGACAATACATCGTTTATTAAGGTTTTGCTTTTATACATATTTAAAGTACAACAAAAATTTCTTATTGGGTCAATCCAATAATCGTATTAAATACACGTTTGCTAGCTTTGTCTTTTTTTATTTCTGTATATATATGTAGGTAAAGTTTTCCTGTGTTTCACATTTATTTTGCAAGCTTTAGAATAACCAAGCAGAACGTATTATTATTCAGAAATAAATCACGAAAAGTTCTGTATTCCGTATCTATTCATATTTTACTTTGCAACATTTATTTCTCAAATCCGTTGCTTTTAAAAGTCCAATTAAGAACTTCCTCTGCTGTAACAATTTAATCAATACTAATCCGACTGCGGTTTTCTAATTGAATGTTTAATGGGCCCTTTTGAAGTTCTGTTTTTATTCTCCCGATGCCTCTGGAATATCGTACAATGGCAATATGTGATTCCTTTTACAAAATCGAAGCGAAAATTGCAAATCTTTGCCAATGGTTGCTTTACTACTTTTATTGCAATCGCTTTCAGAGACGTCACGAGAATTACTCCTAATTGAAGCGATAATATTACCAGGCACAGTAAGGCTATTCAAACGCCAACGCGATACACAAGAGTGCTTTCTCCTTTTCGTAATTAAATCTGAATAATCTTGCAAAAGAAAGCGTTCGGTTCAGCTGCGAGTACTTTCTTTGTTCCGAATTAAAACAATCGTTTATTAAACCGTAATCCTGTTTGCGCAGTTTTATTGGTAAAATTAATGAAAGGATCAAATTAATAAACGGAAAGCTTTCAACGCGACCAAGTTCCATGCGTATAACTTCAATTAAAATGTTTATAATATCGTTGTTCCTTTCAAACGAAAGAAATAGCCTTACGGAGGATTTGTATTGTTGCCAATATTGTTCATAATCTTCTTTGCCGTTTTTCTTCTTAATTATTCGTTGCTTTTACATTTTCTTATACTTAGTATTCTGGTCAGCGATGATAAAAGGAAGAAGAAAAATATCTAGAGGCAACGAGCAATAAAAATATTTTATAAAATAATTGATTTCCAAAATTGAATGCGCTATTGTAATCAATAGAATGCAGATTTTGATACATTTATGGGGAACTAAAATGTGCAAAGAAAGTACAAGATGCATGTCATATGTAAAATTATGTAAAATATTTAAAGAAAGGTACTAAAATATTATATTTTGAGAGTTAACTAACTTTCCATTTACGTCCATCGATATTTTTAATTTTGTTAATAGAAATATGAGTTTGCACACCGATTCGCAATCTAGTAATTAACAACTGCAGATTTAATAGGACTCTTTTGTACATTTAATATGAGGTAAGTAACACGATGCTAGTAAAATTTTTCGTAAAAGTATTTGCAAGAAATTTGTTATGCGCATTAGAAATTCTACATCTTATGCACCAGTGGAGGTAATGGATCACTTTATTGTACATGCTCAAAGTGCTCTGCCAGTGAACAACTACCTTCTAATATATTACTACACCCATAACCATGAAATGTACGTGGCACCAGGTATCCTCGAGTGCATGTATCAATTTGTCTTATCTACATATAATCGTGACAATCTTCGGTATGAAACTAGAACAAAACAGTCTTGCATATATTTACCTACTTTCCTCAACAAAATTATAATGATTCCATTCCATAGCGATAAGAAATATTTCAAGTAAATATGTTCTATTTTCAATATAGTTTGTATTTTTATATATATTCGTCTGCTTGCCTCAACAAATTTATGATTCCATTCCATAACGATAAGAAACATTTCAAGTAAATATGTTCTATTTTCAATATAGTTTGTATTTTTATATATATTCGTCTGTTTGCCTCAGTAAAGTCATCAAAATTCCATTGCATAACAGTAACAAACAGTTCAAATAAATATGCCTTATTTTCAATATAATTTGTACTTTTATATATTGTAGGAAGATAATGGCCAAAGGATGCGGATGGGCGTGTAGGATTCGGAGATGATCGTGGGTTTTACACAAGCCAGATCTACACAGTCTCTAAATAAAAGAATTATATCTATTTAACGCTATTCGTCTGGTTTACAGCTGTCCTGCTTCTATCTTACATCTGTCTTACCACTAACTTATTTTTCGCGTATCCGGCTTTTTAAAGCGTCCTTCGCAAGGCGGACGTTCTTCCTCTCCACCAACCAGTGGATTTTTTTAACCCGCCTACGGCCTCGAACTATGGTGGGTCACCCTCCCCTAGGAGCCGTTGCCCCGTAATTTTCCGTAGGTGCCAGGATCTATGAGGTGGCCAAAATTTCCTTCCTCAAGTCGCTAAGGATTCGACCCCCTCATAAACCTGGTCACCGTTCCGGTCGGCTCGACCGTTACCCATGCCGGCTGTTATAAACCCCCGTAATGTTTATCTCCCTTTCCTGATTTTAGCCTACAATATTTATCTGTTTTCTTTAATGAAATTGTAAAAATTCCATTGCTTAACAAAATATTTCGAATAAATATGCTTTATTTTCAATATTATTTGTATTTTTACATATTTATTTGCATTCCTCAATTAAATTATAAAAAGTCTATTGCATAACAGTAAGAAATATTTCAAATAAATATGCTTCATTTTTAATAGACATAATTTGTATTTGCTTTGCGTTGTAGCAATGTTTACTCTCCAAAAAGGGGCAAGTTTCGCTCGAAAATGTCAAAGTGAAACAAATCGATATATTGTTTGAGAGAATTTGTGAAAGTTTAAGAAAATGTTGCTCTACGATGACAGGCTACATTTTTTACACGCCTCGCTATCGGTCGTTGCAACAGTAAAGTGCAGGATGATAAATCTTCCGTTGAGTTTTCATGGCATGCATTATACGTCATGTAACGGTGCGACTTCGAGAACTAAACGATAAAATGCATTGTGCGTGATGCACACCGTGCACCGCAACATGACGACAGACCATTCTTTCCCAAACTAACAGACGACGTAATAGAAATACGAAAAGACGGATTGCACTTAGCCATGTAAATATATTCGTTGTACGTATACGTCTTTTTGCTATTTTTTAAGGTAAACTCGAGAAGTTCTTTAAATCTACATCTTCTAAAAAGACTTTAAGTTAAAGATATATTAGGTCGTCCCATAAATTCATGTCGCAGTATATTAATACTACATCTCCAATATTTTTGAAATATTTGGCATAACAGAAACCTTTAACTGTAATTGTAAAACTAACTATAAACATTTAAACGTAGTCGTTTGGAAAGTTCAAAAACAAGGTCGGTACACTTTTGCATTTTTTAAAAATCTGTTCAGCTGCCAAAAAATTTGTAAAAATCCGTGGACATAAGCTCTACTGATTGAAGTATTCCCGATGTTTTCCACGACATTTTACGCTGCAAAA
The DNA here is from genome assembly GCA_028830335.1 of Eucera pruinosa. Taxonomy (NCBI): domain Eukaryota; kingdom Metazoa; phylum Arthropoda; class Insecta; order Hymenoptera; family Apidae; genus Eucera; species Eucera pruinosa. Next base: position 15,230,052 of record JAMYCR010000001.1, read on the forward strand.
TAAAAGAAATCGAAGTTCGCAACGCACAGTAGTCTAAGTTTACAGAAACGATGTTAACAGAATGGCGAATACGCTGCTACACCGCGAAGCCCTGTTCGCATTAATAAAAGTTGATACAATCGATTACTCATCCGGTCACTCTCACTTGGCTCCATATTGGCCAGCAAGCCATCAAACACCGCATAGCTTCGTGCAGACTGCGGTGCATAGCACATAATGTGGTAGTAACGTGGCCGGTTCGTACCACTGATTACAATATTCAAATTTTCCAATCTCCATATGCACGCGTGTGTACACGCGGCCGTGTGAGTGGCACGCGTGCGTCGCCAATGAAAACAGTCAACGCCTTCGCCGCGACGCTTCGAATCTCGAATTTCCAGGCATAAAGTCGCATCAGACCGGCGACTATATCTAATACACGAGCGTTTTGCACTCGATTTCGAGGGAAATATCTTCGACGCTCGATATACGCGACGCTTCGCGAGAAACGCGTCGAATCTGCGAACAAGAGTCGCTCGAATTGAATTCTCCTGCCTCCGAAACTCGATTTACAATCAGCTGACGGTTATACGGAATGTAACGGATGGTACGACCAGCTACCGGGTGATTCTACATTAAGAATACATGGGAGATGACTTTTTCGTTCGATGTGACGGTTTTCGAGAAAATCAAATTTGTATATTCTGCAGAAGCATTGAATCGCGTTCGTGTTAGACGAATTTCGGTGCACGCTGCTTACGGTTACCGTACTAAAATAACTGTACTAACTACTATTACTACTAGCTACTACTGTGCTAAAATTGAAAGTAAAATTGTTCGCTTTGTATAATAAGTAGGCTAATCGTACGCAATATGAATTTTTCCCCAAAAATTCGGATATCCGAATATTGGTTGGATTTACATTAATGCGTTTTCAAGCAAAGATACAACTTTGCAAATTCTATTCATCAATAGTACCTATATTAGTCTATATTGGTTATATTATTGGAATGCAACATATATTCGTCCCATTTTATTAATGTGTTTAAGATCATTTAGTTGCAAATTGAGAAGTAAATTGAATTAATTATGTATGTGCCACATTGACAAATGATTTCCTTTCCATTATTCCAGTAGACGAAGCGTTTCTCTCTTGTAGAATTTCTGGAATTTAAGAAACGTCCGAAGAAAACGGGACGAATTTATGTTACAACCCAATAGATACATTAATTACACGATTAGTCGTTCTATTCTATTTATATTGTATTGTAATAGTTTTAGGCTTATTATTTTAGTATAATAACGCAGTAGGTTTAAACCAAATTCATAGTTCTCAATAGTTTGCGTATTTTCTTACTATTATCCGAACCAGTCGAATATTTCTATCCGACCATCCGAATTATCCGGATATTTCTTAGTATTCAAATTATTTTATTGCTACTCCGAGTATTCGAATAGTCGGATTATCCCGATGATCAAAGAATTTGGACCACACGTCCAGTCATAGTTTTAAAAAGTCTTAGGTAATCACAACTGTGCGATGACTGTGTTTCGTTCTCTGAAAGCCTCGATTAATGTTCGTAATTATTGGCGTTGCAACTGAATACTGTTGTAAGGTGGTTCTCCTACGTTGACCGTCAGAAGGATCATAATACAACCGCTTTCCCACAAATCCTCTCCCAACTATAGCTTCCAATAAACGGAACCTTTGATCTGGCCTCACTGTCTCTGCGCCTAAAGCCTCATTCAGTTTAGCCAAGCTACTTGAAGCCAAGTCGCTTGAATTGAGCCGCTTTGAAAGCACCTTACGTATGAACCACTGCCATTGCCAATATCATACGCCAAACTAACCAAATCAATTAAATTGAATCGTATGAATTTTACGAAGTTCAATGCTGATCATGTAAACGAGTAATGGAAATAAAGAAAACGGAGCTGATAAGATCATCGTGTCTGTTAATCCTTAACTACTACACGTATTAAAACCTACATAAACACTATTAGCGGTTTGTGAGACTGCTAATAGTTATTGCGTCGTCAGTGACATGAAAGTGGTAAATAAAAAATCAAAATCAATCATTCCTGCTTTGAACATTAATTCATAACATTAAGTAATTGAACATTACACTTATTAGCGGCTTCACAGACCGACGATAGTATAATTCTTCTACGGAAAGAAGGCACAGTGTGTTTACATTCCCACTCATGCTGCAGTCCGCTGATTAACCTATGAACACAGGCAGTGATCGCTATAAGCTGGAGACGCTGTACGAATGTAAACACGCTGTGCCTTCTTTTCCGTGGAAGAATAGTAGTTAAGGGTTAAAAGTAGAAGGATATTTTTTTCCGACCTTCTATTTGCATATAAAATTCTGAACGACGTGATCAAATTCCCTGATCTCTTCAATTTCTTTGCGTATCGTGAGTCACAAATAGACACCAGACACCAAGAGTTGATAGTGCAGGAAAATCAAAACACCACTTATGTTTACAACAATTCCATTAATCGTGCCATAAATCTTATCAACAAGCGTAATAATGCTAACTATTTATTTCGGTACAATTGACCCAAACCTAGAGTTTACAATGCCACTGTGTACCTCTACAAAGAATAGAAAAAGCATGTATGTCGCGCACATTATTCAAGTAACCACTCCTCAGCTTTCATTCTACGAGTCTTCGACTTAGCATCGCATCACTGTCAAACGAACCCCGCCGGCATTCCCCCGTTTACCCCCAGCACCACGTTTCCAGCCCAACGTTTCCATCGTCGTAGCTGTCGCCGTTTCTGTTAGCCCCGGTGGTCGTCTTTTCGTTCCCTGTTTCTAGCTCCTCCTCTCTCTTGTTCTCGTCATTCACGTCGCTCTCTTCATTCAGCCAAAGGAGAAAGAGGCGCAATCGCCAACGGCGCCTTTTGTCTTGACTTTTATGAGCCGTCATTTTTCAGACTTCCACTTTAATAACGCGCAGCGTATCCCAAAACACCTCCCGGTGGACGTCTTTTGGCGTATGCACTAGGAAGCCTCGACTATGCAACGAGGCCTTCAAAGGAGAGCTTTGTTTCCGGTATCGTACAAAGAGTCACGGCTATTCGGCCGCCTGTATGTCCTCGCTATCAGTATAAATAGCTCTTACGAGCGCACGGCAACTCCGTTCGTACCGTACAGTTTACGCTCGAGGGAGCAAAGAATGGGCAACGATGCAGTCGGATGTCGGACTGTAGTTTGCTTCTGCTTGTACGTTGTTCGTACTTCCGCTATTCCTCGGTTTCGTCATGCATTCGCGACAATTGGGCACTTTTCAGCCTGGGAATCTTGATTTAAGCGAGGACAACTACTAAAGTATGTTTGCAACATAAAGCTACGCTTAAAACTACTTGTGACTAACTTAAAACTACGTTAATTGTAACTAACTCAAAACTGCGCTACTTGTAACTAACTTAAAATCACGCCACTTATAAAGAACTTAAATCCACGCTACTTGTAACTAACTTAATTAGCAATAGTAGACATTTTGAAATAATTTAAATAAAATATATTGTTATTATTGTTGGTAGTTGGCCTACGATTTTTGTCCAGTATTGTATGTAAAATATTCAAAATAATGTAAAAGTTGTAACATTTAGAGAATCAAATGAATTTCTATTACAGAGTCAGTTTCAAAATCGAAGTCGAAGAGGATTAGATTACCAAATTAAAAGTTACGTTTCACAATCGCGTTAATTTTAAAGTCTTGGGGAACACGTGGAATTGCAATTAAAATGAACAGCTCTATCCGTATTGATTAAGTGTTAAATAACGAATGGATCTAGGCGTTAAAGAGATAAAACAGAATTGGCTAAGTTATCCAATATAGGTCAATACTAGGATTAGCAAATAGTTTCCAAGTTTCCAGAATTAGGTCCTCCGGTTGATGGACGACTGTGGATCTTCGGCTGATCTAAATGGAAGAAGGATTAAATTCACCTAAAGTTTTCCAATTTACAAAATATAATCTTTATCCTGTCGTATATTAATTTAACGGTTAACACATATTTATATTTTGTAAGTCTAAAGAATAATAGAATTTTAGTTGCATACAATTTAATATCTACAGTCATCTTGTATATTAAAAATTATAATATTTTCCGATCTATAATGAGAAAACTTAAACACGGATAATGTGCAACAAGTACATAGCAAAGATTAACAGTAATCGTGCCGGCATTTTACATACACTTATTCAATAAATCTTCCCCTGTGAAAGATGTTACGTAACGTAGAATAAAGTATTGGAAAAGTGTGAATGACTGAAGTAGCGTTCAAAGATTGATTCCACGACTTAAAGACGTGTTCATGGGAACGTGGGAGAGGACGAAGAATGGCTAAGCGTTGAACTAATGATAATAGATAGATTTTACCGGAGCGCATCACCGATAGCGATAATATCTCGGCTAATTGCTGGTTACCCGCACACCGCCAGCTGCACGTCCCTTCTGTAACCTGCAGCGGTTTCACTCCAACCCCTTCATACACTTTCCACCTTGAGGACTACCTATCGCCTCCCTCGTGGCAGCATTCGATCAGTTACACATGTCGAATAGGAAAACTTAATCACTCTACGTTGAAAGTCTGAAAATAATAAGTAACATAAGTATAATATAGAAGATAATAGCAGTGAATGAGTTGAAAATTGGAATAGGATAAAGTAGAAAGCTTTCAGTGAAGAGTTTGAGAGGAGGAAGTTAGAGTAGGAAGGCGAAGTAAAAAGTTCTCGGGAAAGTATTATGGTACCGTTCATAATTGTGCTGATGATTATAAAAGTGGTATAAGTTAAAAGAAAAAAAGGAAACGAAGCTTTCGTATTTTTGTGATATAACTGAATGTAACACAATGTAAGTGGAAAGCTCAAATTTTTTAGTTTTTTAACATACACCAGTTTCATAATTATCAGCACAACTATTCGAGTGATAGAACTTTTATATAATACATAAGCTTTTATGTTAATTTTGGCACCGATTATTTCTTGCAATCATTAACGCCGCAAACGCATAGCATTAAAAGTTAATAGCTTAAATGCATCGGATTACTTATGGTTCATACTAGTAGATGCACCAATTAATAATCCACTTGTTTTGTTAAATCTGGCACTTATCTTTAACGCAATAAAATACCGGTCTGAAAAATTCTTACTAAAATAAATTTGTTAACAGATTTTGATATTTGGGTAGCGTATCTTAAATAATAAAAAAATAGTGGATTACTTACTGGTGCACCTAATACTTTCTGTTTTACATATTGAAAATGAAAACGAAAGGCCTCCTAAACATATTAACGAACTTTATCGGTTTAGATCTAATAATTTAGAGTCTAATAATTAAAACAGCAGTCTACAGAAATCAATCGCAGCTTTCAAATCGCCACTATTTTCTCCGCAAGTGTATATACTTGGAGTGAAGGGAAGCGACGTGATTAAAAATGTACGCGACACAAGCAGGAAGCTCTCGTTACCTTTGATCATTGATATCCGTTTAATAGAAAACTTCGAAACAGTTCATGGGAAAGTATCAGCGTCTCCATTATCAACTTGTTTCCTGCTTGATAAATTAATTTTGCTTTCGAGTTGCCGAAGAGGCGACCGCTTTGTTAGCCTTCGTTTACTCCGGAAAATTACAGCGTTCGCTACGTAGTTACCGAGTATACATCCTTTAGTGGGAGTTGATGTCCCGTTAGCGGTGCGACTACGTGTTTGCTGCGGCAACGAAACAGGAGCCATCAAGTGGCCTCACGCGCTACAAGTTTATTTCCTTGACCCCGCAATCTCGCCCTCCTGACCGCTACAAATGCACACGGATCCTACAGGATGTCTGACAAACGACTTGTTCTTCGAGTTGTCTTCGAGATTCCATTGTAGCGAACTTCTTGGTCGTTGCATTCGCAAGAAGACTGTAACATACAGTTCATACGTACTGGGACACTTGTTACTGTGGCTCAAAGTAAAACTGGGACACTTAGTTACAGTACCGCTCAGAATTATTTGAACGACTTGAAAAGTTAATGGATGCTTCCAGATAATACAAATGCTTGAAATTGGAAAGTTTGAAAATCCAAAAGCTTGGGAATTAAAACGGTTTAGGAATACAAAGGCATGGAAATTCAAACGGTTGGGAATTTAAAAGATTAGCAATTTAAACAGTGAAACACTGAATCAGGTTGTTACCGAATATATGGCGTGTTAACTGTACTTGTGAATAAATTAAGTTTGAGTAAAGTTTGAAATAAGTGTGTATAATATATAAGAGTAAGGGTAAGGAAGGAGGATAAGTGGAATAAGTTTGAAATAATGTTGTGTTACATTACTGTTGAATACACGAGTTCTTTATTATCCAGAATTCTGAAGTATTATAGTACGTATATGGGGTGGTTAAGTTTCCCTAAATTTTCTACTGATAGGAGATAGTATGTCCGTGACACGAGGAACGTTGCAAACACATTTCTATGGCTTGTACCCAGCAGTGTTTTCACGAGCACGATCTGCCGGATAAAGTTAGCGAACACGATTTTACGGTCGGCCGATGTTCTTTATTGCGTGGTCACGTACTTCAGCGACAAGCTTTGAGGCCACATTGCGGCTTTACCTGGTTTTAGTTGATGCATTGTACGAAATGTGTTCCTTCACTGTCTACCGCGTGTTCGTCAAAGGCGACGAAGCTATTTTGCCGATTAAATTGGGAACAATTGAATCGTGGATGCACACAACTGCTCATAATGTTATTTCTCGCATTTCTACTGCTGCTAACGAATATTCTGTATCTGTTGACCATTTCAATGTATATTTCTAGAAAATTTGTGGTCAGATGAACAATCTTTTGTAATTTTGTAATGTATGCACGATGAACAATTGTTTTATAAAATATCTTATAAAAATTGTATGAAATAAAATAATTCTGTGGTTGCAAGGCAAAGCGTCATAAATTACATTTCTAAAAATTGCAGTTTATTGCGTTAATTGAGTTGCAGAACGTAGAATCTATATATTTATCAAAAAAGAAGAGGTGTACAAAAATAAACTTCTTATGCTCAAGAAATGAATGCAATCCGATCGAAGTCCGATATTTTAGCAATTATTGCACCCACTTAAGAAAGTGAAAATTTGTGGCTTCCTGAATTATTCAAACGATTTGAAGTCAGTTAGACGTTGCTTCAATAATTGAAATAAAAGATATAATTACCTACATTTAATTTCGATACAATTACAATTAATTATTGCAATAGGTGAATATCTGTGCTAATAATATTATAGGAAATTTACGTATCGTTCTTATTAAAATTGAGGTAAAGTACAAAATCCTTATTGTTCGAATAATTATGAATCGAATGAATTTTAAAATATAAATAGCGAATAGTGAAACAATGCGCCTTTCATACACATTTAAATGGAGCCATAATTCAGTGGAAACTCGTGGCACTGTTAACACGATTTTAATTAATAAAGTACGGATTTTTATACATATTGAAAATTTTACGAACACCGTTACAGAAAAGCTTTATTCCCTAGAAATGATAAAATTCACTGTACTTTCGACATATTTATATATTTTTGCATATCATGAATACCTATTCCACAATTTTATGCACATTCAAATTTCTCATAAATGCTAATGTTATAATTAACTTGTGATTTCCAATTTCAATTAATTAATGCTTGGAAAATGTTAAGCCATATAAAATAAGTCATTTTGTATGCAATAATCTAATAATAATAATAAGTATAACGTGAATATGATGTAACAAACATTGGGTTCATCTATTCCAACAATTACTAATTCATATGTATAATTATTAATTCAATCAAATGTTTTGAAATTGATTTGCAATTAACGTAACGAGTAAAGAGCGGATTTGAATTGGTTATTAACATATTTGCGATGCAACAAAATATGGATCAACATGCATTAAAATATATCAATAGTATGGGCAGAAACACGTGTAGCTTGTTCAACGTATTAATTTCATTGAATTGTTTCATTCTAAATACTTCGGATAGTAAGCTCCAACAAAACCAACATGATATTTCAATTTATTGAAATATCTCATAACCATGAGCAACTTTCGAAATCGCCCCATGAAATTTGTTGCCTGGTGATGTTTATAGGTGACGGAACTAAAGTGATGAAGCTAAAGTCACGAAAACGAAGTTATGATCTAGCTTCAATATTTAACCCTTTGAACTCGAGGGCTTTGGAACGAAGCCATTTAAAGTCTTCAAACTCGAGTGCTCCGATACGAAGACAATGCAAGTAATTTTCTGTTTAAAAAAACAATAAAATACAACTATGACTTGGTTGATATTGATTTTACGAGCATACCATTTACTTATATGTGAATATGTTTTTGCTACAGGAATTGCTTCGAATTGCTGGAAATATGAGTGAAAAAAGCATCGAGTGCAAAGGTTTAACAATTGAGGAAGCAGATACCATCCATTCATACATGGAATCATTGAGGGGCTACCTGACTCCGTTATCATTTTAGTGTCGACATTACTAGATCAGACTAAAATAAAGACAACAACGTTTCTAAAACGATGGAAGTAATTGTTTACCACCAATAAAGCGATCAAGAAAAAAAAAAAAATATAATATAAATACAAATGAGAATATGCAAATAAGATAAAATTTAACAAAATTATATATACTGATATATATAATAACTTCTAAGTCACATGACATTATTGATCAATTTTGCTGGTTCGATTGAATATAATTCTTAAAATCACCACTTTCAATTGTAAGGGGTGCAAAGAACCTTTGATCTTTTAGACACGATCAGTATTTTAGCTTAAAATTTACGACGTTTCTTATAAATAGATGGTCTATCCTGTACTTAGTCAATGTCTTAACTATTGAAAACTTTCTCGCATACGAACGGGCAGGCGATCGAATGAAGTCTACGAGAGGGAGAGTGGGAGAGATGTCGCGTATCAAAGACATATCGACGATGTCGTCGCTTACACGACGGTCTTGTTCCACTTTCGAATAATGACATTGATATTGGCACCGCAATATTTCGATCGGCTGTGCTATTTCTGAAAATTCAGACGAGACGTGACAGCGAACGGTTTTCAATTTTCAGGTACAAATATTATGTTCCTTTTTAGTATACTCCGCTAAAGTAAGTACGAATTTCTTCGCGAACAAAAATGGATAGATAGTAAGGCTTCAAACGCTAGTAGAATTCTCGCAGTTCCAGAAATGAATTCTTTGTTATTGTGATCTTTAACGCGATGCAAAGATACGGCGACTCCGTTTTCGTTGATTTTTCTATTATTATGTCATATAATAGCTAAAAGGGAATACTTCAACGTGACATACGGTGGTTCAAAGTTAAACTTGGACACTTGCAGTACCGCTCATAATTACTCAAACGATTTCAGAAGTTAATGGACACAAAAGTTAATACAGAAGGTTGAAATTGGGAAGTTTGGAACTTTAATATCTTAGAAGTTTGAATGTTTGAGAATCCAAAAGCTTGGAAATTCGAACGCTTGCGAATCCAAAAGCTTATAAATTCAAACTCTTGGACATCTAAAAGCTTAGAAATTCAAATGCTTAGAAATATAAAAGCTTGGAAATTCAGTCGTTTGGAAATCGAAAAGCTTAGGAATCCAAGAGCTTATAAAATACAATGCTTACAATTGTAAAGTCTCGGAAATTCGACCACACGAGAATCCAAAAGATTGGAAATCCTAACGCTTGGAAATTCGAAAGCTTAGGAATCCAAAAGCTTGATAATTTAAACGCTTCTCAATGGCTTCTTAAAACATGAAAATGTGAGTGTTCGAGCTTTGCTATGAGCCGCTGTAGTTGGAAATGAAAATATCCTATCAGGTTTAAGAATAAAGGCCGTTTAAAAAGAGATAAATAGGGAAACAATATTATTATTATTAAATTATTAATATATATAAATTATTATTATTATTAAAAGGTAATAAGTCCAAGTGAAACGGTCGAATAATTTGACAAGTCCCCGAACTAACAGTAAAAATAGATAATAAATATTTTTTATTATGAGGCGATGAATGGGTACGATACAAATGCAGATGCGTGGCACGAGCATGTGGAATCGTAAAACTGGTATATCGAACTCATGATGCAACATGTGTTCGTGGCATTGCACTTGACACGCTCGACCAGAGTTCGAACAAACTTCCTTTCCTTTCTGTTCAAAACATGATTGCGACAATTCCGAGTGACGGCATAACGATGAACAGAAGTGCAAAGTGTCTTTACTACAGTTACAGCTAGACTGTGGATTTCAATGGACTTATGAGAAATTCGCCAACGGTGAAAAGTTCAAGAAAAGACGTAATATACAAAATTGTTTAAAATATTCAAAGTAAAGCACACGTCATTATATACATTTATATACCACCTAGTAATTATTTTTTCAAAAATATGGTAACTAAGGATGCAATCTGAAACGCTTTTGTAAAGATCTATGTATATTGCATTTAGGCTAAAAAAATTACATAAGCTAAGGAAAATGCAAACATGAGTTAACTCATCACCGGTCAACAATGATTAGGCATAAAAACACTATTATACTCAATACAATTATATATTAATATTATTATATACAATATTATAATTTTCCTTTTTTTCCTTTTTACATATATTTACCTGTAATTTACTGTTCTTATGTTTAAACTATTATGTATATAAAGGGCTTCCTACCCGTTTACAAATAAATAATAATAAATAATAATATTTGGCGAATGAAACAATCTGGTAACTAAAAAAGTTCTGACGTTTTTTTTTATACCGAAAAATAAATATTTATTTTATAAAGTCAAATAAGCTTAATAAGGTAAAATATTCAGTTTATTAAGGTAATCCATTCAACGTTAATAAATTAAAATTAAAAGCAGTTAGACTTACTGCGCCCAAGTGTATGCTAGAGCACTTAAGCGTCACCCACCACCAGTTTTAGTCTGACTCCAGTTATTACTAGGCTGCTGATGTTTATGCAAATTTATAGCTTTTTAAATAAAACTAAACGGGTAGATTTTAAAAGGAAACCTGTTTAATCCTCTAAGTATTGTAATTTATACATTACATTGAATATTTCGTATATCCTTGCATACTATATACAGTCTACTACTTTTTACAAAGTTAAAGTTGCCATAAATGTTATTCCGTTATTCCTCTGTTAATTCGTGGACTTGTCAACTCAATCTCCCATTTCGTTTGGACATACATTATGTGTCCGATTATATTTTTAATCGGTTTTTGTTTTTAAACCTGATAAGATAACTTCCTTTCAAACTACGTCATATTAAAGTATTTCCTTTTCACTATTATATGACATTATTAAACTTCATTCTACATATATCATACGAGACAATTAATGATTTCCTCGTCGATTATCATACAATCTTTAGAAGCTAACATTTTACGCTGCAAATATAGGAAATCTATAAGTATAACATTGAAGAACATCGGTAAGAATGAATCGAACAGCATGAATTCGAAATATGTTGCACATAACTATAATATTCGTTTGTGTATGCAAACAAAATGTCAGTATCTAGTAATAGAAACGAGAAATAATTTTGGTCGGTACTAGTGGACCTTTTAGAATTTTTAAGGTTGAACCAGATGCATTGCATAACTCGAAGCAATGAGGGAGAGAATGATAAAACAGCAGCATCACAGTAGGAAAACAATAACCCTACTGGATCCCGATTATTATCAGTCAAATTGGCGCATTCAACCAAACGAGTTAACAATGCGCTTGTATAAGCGATCGTCTCGCGCAGATTCATTTGTGCGTCCTGTAATTTAAATGGAACATCGGCTTTCCTATTGAATGCGATACCAACGTGTCGGCTCTTGTTTGTCAATCAACGGCAGCGTCCCGGAAATCGAATGCAAATTTGATAATTTAGCTTGGTACGCGCGCGGTTCGTTTCTGCCGCGCATGTTTTCCACTCGCTGAATGTTATTTCACTCAGACTGCTTGCTGTCTTTTGAATAGACTTTGCTGCACTTCGGGAACTCCATGGAGAACTTCTCTAAGCTGCTATATTTTTAAACAGTATTGACCCCTTCTCCGTTGTATTCATAAAAGCGAAAACTGTTAATCCAATGACGACACATAGGCGTCGAAATCCGTTTGGATTTTAAGAGACGAGTTTCAAAGTGTTCATACTTTGCTTATTTGTTACGAGAACGCGTAGGATTTATATAGTTTATTTTTCAAATACCATGCTACATAAAATCGTCTGCAATTGCAGCACATGGTCAGTTTAACTCCTCGCCTTACTAATTTTTCACTTGTTAAAAAATTTCCCTTAGCTTTTCACTGTTTTTGCACTGTGTTGCATCTAAAATATTCAGATATTATACCTAATTTTTACTTAGTAGCTCTCAATCTTCCAGCTTGATTATACGGTTCAAGATAAAATTACGTATTTTTACGTGTTTCTGGTATTTAACCATAATGTTTATCACGAGACACACTCGTCATTGTAAGGCAAGGGATTAATCAAGAGTGAAAGGGTTGAATGTAGATGCAGGTGCTGTGAAAAGCTCTAAGCCATCATCCTAATTATATGAAAATGAACTGTTAAATATTATCTTCTCTGTATTAGTTACTTATGCTTTCATTTCATTAAAATACTTTGTAAAGATCTTACATTAAATAGAGCCCTCGGTGAAATGTCATGAAATTCATATACACAGAATTATTCAGAATGAACTAAAAAGGGAAGTCAGAAGAAGAAGATCAGTCTTTTAAATTATCGAAAACAGAAGGTCAAGAAATATCAAGCAAATGTATGAGAAACTTATTCAACAGCTTCATTAAAAGAATTATCGTTGTAGTTGATGAAAAATGAAACATTTATTACTCTAAATTAATCAATAGATTTTTTTTAACGTAACTAATAATTCTTGCACCATATATCTACTTCTTAGAAAATAGCGAGATAATTAAAATACTAGATATTATTATAGTTATTTTCATTAAGGCTTTACTCTTTAAACATTGATATCAAAATATCTTTTTCCAATCGATTCTATAAAGTGGATGGAAAACAATGTCCTTTATTATATTGGGGATCGAGATGATGCAAATTAGTATGTCGCAAAAGCATGGTCAGGATGCGAATAGGCAGGAAAGGAACAGAGGCCACAAATTGCGTTAGTTTAAAGGAAGATTGAACGTACTCGCTGATCGAAGCACGCGTACCGATCAGTGGCACAATCGATCAGTGACGTGCGTTCGATCGGCAACGTTAATCAACGCCAGTCTGCAATTACGTTACCTAGCACCGTGAACGTTACACGCTTTGTCGAAGATAATTCGCACATTGAGGATTACAAGGCGGAAGTTGGGCTAGGTGCACCATGTTAAGCGAAACAGCCTCTTTTTACAGTCTTGTCTAGCGTATAATTAATGGGAAAACTTTTTTACTGTGATAGCGATGTCTCGCCACAACAGAGACAACAATCACGCGAGTGAAATCTCTGCAACGCCAGCGGAAAATCAAGATTTCCATCCGATTAATTGGGAAATTTAAAGAATAACTTTAACCCTTTACTATTTTAACTTCAAACTTCTTTAATTTCGTTTACTATCTTCTCTAATTTCTTCTTCTTTAAGTTCGTTCTTCCACTGATTATTAACAAACTTTTGCGAGACCTTGTTACGAATAGGAGAAAATTTCCCTTCAATTTTATTTGTTTCGACAGACATGAAAATTAAATTGGTGGAAACGAATATATAATTAATTCAATGAACTGTATTTAATGAGTTCGTAATTCATATGAATGTAAACAGTAACTGTGATTGCTAATGACCTTCCAAGGTTGAAGCAACCGGAAAAAAGTTAAGAAAGAAAAAGGAATTTCGGTAAGAGCTACATCAGCAGACTATCGGCGCGATAGTTTGCAGATATTGATGGTCGCTGTCGCTTTCCAACAACCGTTGCCGTTTCGGCTGGTAATTTGGGAAAGCTAATAATTAGTTCGGTGATACACGATAAATATCGTCTCTTCTATCTTTACACGAACCGATTGGCCGTACTAATTAACATCATTGTATGGCTTACGTTGCATCGATACCCTCTCGTCGTTACGGTTCAGAGAATAGAATTTCCACAATACAAATTATTGCTTGAAAGCGAAACGGCTCGACATTGTATAGGGATCTGATGAGAATGTGTAATCATGGGATGGTAATCTATCAAAATGACGTAATTATATGTGTAATTTGAGGGATGCTGGCATGTAAGTTGTTAATGCGTGGTTAGATTAGTGTTAAGTAATTATTAGACTGTCTAATAATTTGATACCTTTTCGTTTCTATAAAAATTTTAGGTCATAGATACATTCAATTGGTAGAGTAATCTTTTCTACTTTATTGGAAACGTTTAACCCTGCTATTCTGCTAATTTATTTGTCACGTTTATACTCTTTGATTTACGTTAAAATGACAAGCACGACGAGACACATCAGAAACATTATTGTTTGCGTATGGGACTTGTGAGAATTTTAGATACGCTGAATACCAGAAAGAAATATTTAAAAATGCTACACCAAACGAAACACAGTCTCTATAATAGTTCGTATAGATCCAAGAAGAATAGCAGAGCAAAATATTTCTAATTTGCTTGTTTATGTTTTATTTTCTTTTTAATGAATAATGGAAATAATTTTGAACATCCAAATTGTATTTAACTTTGCCTAAATACTCCTTGAATCTTGTGAAAAGGCACCGAATTAATTTGTACACCTAATAATATCTCTTCCCAATGTATCGTTAGCAACGATTTTATTAGTTCCTACTTTTCTTTCACAAATAATGACGAATCAATGATTGTTGCATTACACTATCATGGACCATTCTTCCACGTTCTTCAAGGTAACAAGATGGTGAATATTAACGATCAATATCCCAAGTGTTATCAGTATTGTGTTCTACACACAAGGAACGCCAATATCAGTGTCACACTATTCGATAGCAGGACACGTCACGCCTTACTACCCACGAAATCTCGATATTGTGTTCTAAAGCACAGAGCGTGGTTAATATCGGTGTCCCATCTCGCGATGCTTCGCTACCCTTTATCCTCATCCAGAAGATATGAATATTTTATTTTAACATTCGACGTATATCGACATCAGCATTTCATTCTACAAGCACGCTACCGATAGTATGTTTTAAACTTCGTAGATTACGATGCTTGTACCCTTATTTAAGCATGATATGTTACTCGGATAAAGCATCAGTGTTACGTTGTAAAACTTGACGCTTCATTGGTCAGCGATTGGATTCATACTTGCGATAAATTTCACTGTTCGCGTTGTAAACTCGAAGATTTAGCGACGACACATTAGCATTCGAATGGTCGACTGTTGTCCTGATTCGCTATTCAAGAATTACTTATGGCGAGCTTTATGTTTCGTGGATTCGAAACATTTATTAGATCTAGTAATAATAAAACCAGAGACACATTATTGTCACGTGAAATTATGCGATGAAGTCACGTGACGTGACAATAGTGTGAATCTATTTTTGATGCATGATACAAAGACGACATTAATTGTAAACAAAATTAATCAAAGACATGAGAAAGTATACCTATCTATTAAAAGAGAAATCGAAAAATTAGTAGGCAAATGGTGAATTATTATACAAAAGTAAGAAACGTTTTAATGGTTCGATATTTCACGATTAATAATCACATGATCCTCCTGGCATATGACTATCAAATCAAGTAATAATTAATATCGTCTTTTAACTTTACAAACGCATGATGCAAAAGTGATATTAATGATAAAATAATTCGACAAATACATAAAATGATAAATATATTAAAAGAGAAATTGAAAAATTAGAAAGCATATGGTAAAATCATTATACAAAAGATTAGTGTTTTAATGGTTCGAAGTTTCACGAGTAATAATCACATTATTCTCCAGTCATATAAGTATTAAGTTTAGCAATAATTAACATCATTTCGTCACTTCACAATCGCTTAATTAATTATTAGGTACCAAACCTGATATTTATATGACAAGAGGATCATGTGATTATCAATCATGAAACTTCAAAAGATTGAAACATTTCTTTCCTTTGCACTAAATGCTTGATATTTTTATTTAAAAGAGACCACATTACGTATTCACCAATCTAATAGGTACAGCTTGCATTAATACACAAAAATTACTAGTATTATTTGACTGTTTAGTAACGCGATAGATACTTCAACGTGAAAGTGATTCTATAAAATATGATAGACAATCGAGTTTCATTCCTTCGATGAAAGTTTGTTGGATGAATGCGAAGACATCAGCAGCTTTATGCTGGAAGGAAATTGGAAGCGGTGATTGGAGCGTTGATCGCATCGTATACTCCAGTAAATCACAAAATAATAGTTTGCCATGTAATTTATAGGTGTGCCTATTAAGCACGTCCGCGGAATATCCTATTTCTATTGTGGGAATTCTCTTTAGCGTAATATGTAATGCAGGCAGAGCAACGTTGCGTAACCCGGCCGATAACACTGATTACTGGAAGCGGTGAAACGATCCTCCCTTGGGTAAACCTATGTAGTGCTATTTATCGAGCAACCATCCGCAAATTTATAATTTTATTATGTTGCTTTCGTACTGAAACGGTGACGAACGTCAAGTGAATACACTTACAAGAGCGCATAACTAAATAAATATAATTCAGTGATATAATAATTGAAGAATTGGCTAAGAGCCGCACCTTGGTTGCATTGTCTTTAACTCTTTCAGTACCGCTGGCGCCTGTAGGCGCTCGATGAGTTTCTGTTTTGCGTGTGCTGTTGACACTTTCTATCGATTAACCGTGATTTTCCAACGTTATTGGCGTCTTGAAATATTTGCAACCTTTTGCCACTCGAACCGAAAGAAGAATATGTATTGGAAATAAAAAAATTCAATATTCCTACGATTCCTTTATACTTTTCAAGTAATATCTGTGGTAGCCAAAGGGTTAATCATGCAAATTCCTGACTGATCTTCCCCAACTATTCTTCATTGTCTTCATAGAATGTGTGAGCATCGAAGAAATAATATTTGTACATAATTGAATATTCGAGTTTCGTTTAAAGAGATGTTTCATTATTTAAAATTTGATTATTACGCAATTTTGCCTTTAAATTTCACCTATTCCTTTTCTTATTAGTCAGGATGTAGTATAATCTTTTCGGATTACTTAACAATTCTTACAAAGACTAAGTGACTACTGAATTTTTCTTGTGGTGCAGCAGAAGACTTGGAATAATGTATTTGGAGATTAAATTAATTTGGCACTTATGTTTTTGACACTTTTTGGCACTGTATTTGTTGCTTATGTATATCTCATACATTTCCTCATATTGAAAACAAAAATATTTATAGTTACCCCTACGTAATACTTTACGGATATCAATTATATAGTGGACAAGGGTCTAATTCGAATGATTTATAAGTAACTTTACATTTCACAACTTTTACTTTATCTACAAATCTGCAAGCAACTAAAAGTATTACTGTGCGTTGCTATAAATTTCGAAATTGTTTGAGCAGACGGCAGTAAATATAATCCTAACAATTCTGTGGCACTCAAATCGACGATGCTTCGTGCACACCAACCGTTGCCATATATTATGAATTACGCTATCGATTTCAAATAAAGTTAACGGGAGCAAATACGTTTATATTTTACTTCCACGACAAACGTGGTCTCGGTTGTCATTAATTGTCGTTTTGATAGGTAGACTTTAATTACAGTTATTATACCCATAAAGTTTTCCATGTCAGAAGGAATTATCAGTTGTCAACGGTGCCGGCTACGATACGCAGTCGTCACCGTTAAACGAGCTTTAAATCAGGATGACGAATGGACCACGCTGTGACGCTCTCGTAAACGTTGATCGGCTGGACACGCATGTGACCCGATCAATCATGCTACGGCGTCTATCATAAAAGCGGAAACAAATACGGATTGTTGCGTTGTACGAAAGGAGGTTCCAATTTACGGATTCTTAACACGAATCGTGTGACAGCAGCTTTCGAAGAGCTATTGGGTCGCCCGGAAAGTCCGCGATGAATTTTCCATCGAAAAGGTATACTAGAATAAGCATTGTAGGAGTACCACTGAATGAAATTCAATTTGTGACATGTTGATAAATAGTTCTTCCAAATAAAACATTTTCGGGTAAGTTTCAACCTACCCACAAAAAATACAAATTTTCTTAACCTAAATTGTAACCTTTACCATTTTTGTTCATTCTTCTCCTCTAGTTTTGTCTATTAATTTTTGTCCATTATAATATCTTCTAAATCATCTAAATCAATCTAAATCTCTTTTATTCCACCGTTCTACATTCTTGCCTATTCCACCATTCTACATTCTTGTCTATTCTACTATTATTCAGTACTTTAAACCTCTTCTAATTCTATCTTTTAGTTCCACTTTGTTTTTCATTTATTTCCTTCTTTATTTATATATATATATATATATATATATATATATATATATATATATCTTTTCTTGTGCGTTCATTTAACACACTTTGTCTCCCTTCTTCTCTTAACCATTCTATTATTTCTAGTGCTAGCGCAGTGACTCATGAACGATGCACCTAATTAAACTTCCGATAGTTCGTATTGGATGAGAATGACTTTTAGCTTGATAAACACATGGCCATGCTTCAATAAAACATCGCCGATGCGGAAACTATTCTAAAAGACGAAGACTTCGTCTTTACCTCGGTCACTGTCCATCGAGGATAAACCTTTTCATCGCTTTAACGAGCGTTCCTTCCTTTCTGAAGTTTATCGAATTCGTTAACGCCCCTCGTCAAAGAGAAACCCCTAGATAGAAAGTTATTTCGAGCGTGCGATTAAGTAGGGTGGAGAATGGGGGTGGTATTTCGCCATGATATTCGCGTAACCATAAGATCGGTTAAGAATTTTCATTAATTTTCCACGTTGCCGCGCGACTTCAGAGACTACGCCGCAAAACGATCATTTTTCGCAGCCTAGATACATATCCATGATAGAATTGGATAGTTTACAGCAGTGATGAGCAATCTTTGTTCCTTTCTAAGAAAAAATTAAAAACTTAGTATTCCATATAAGCCACGATAAACGTAAGCTTAAATAGTTAAATATATGTAGGATTGGGACGATTGAATAGTCGAAATTTCTAGAATACTCGCAACGTTCGCTTTCGCTCGCGGTTCGTTAACGACTTCTCGAGGCACGACGCGACGCCTCCGCGCTTTTTAGTTGTATTTGAATGCATTGAAAATGCTTCCAGATGCATCGCACGGCAACGGTCAAAATGCTTGCAGAACCATCGCGTCGCAACGGCTAACGTTTCCAGAAACATTGCGTCGCAACGCTCTCACTCCCACATATATTAATAAAAGGAGTATTGATTTGTGAAGTCGAATTTATTATTTTCAACATAAATAGATCGTTATCATAGATTGGATCTATGTGAATGTGGATTTTCATGAAAATTCGAAGGGTGACATAAATACAGTCATAATTCGTCTCAATTCATAATTAAAAAAATGCACTCAAAAAAGCAAAACTTACCCGTTTAAGTTACAATAATCCTCCAAATTGCAACACGGGTTTGTATTTCTCCGCATTTGTTGAATCAATTTAATTTGATACTTAACACGAACTTCGTTGTAACATTTTTCGCTGAAACTGTACACCGAATTCTACGATTTCAAGGATTTTGCATCTAAGTTCTACCAAGGAAGGTTTCGTTTGCACGCGGGGTTATAAGTTTAAAAGCTAGATAAGATCTAGAGGAACTGTATTCAGCGACCGGAAGCGGGAACAAGATCCGATTACTGACAAAAACGCGCAGAAATATGTGGGATAGGTTTTTTCATGCACCAACTTACAGGCTTTAGGTGTAAAGACACGGCTGGCAGAAACGGGTAAAACGAGCCGAGTAAATTAATTACCTATATCTGGAGAGTTCTAATTAAAGTTCCTGAAACTGTTCATGGCACGAGTTGTGGTATATAGGCGCGTATGTGTGACCGCGTTAAGTTGCAGATCGTGTGCGTGGCGAACAGTACTTTACATGAGCGCATTTAACAGGCTTGTCTCAGTTTAGCTCGCGAAATTAGCGCGATAGTTTCGAGGCTTGATAGGATGGATGTTGCTCTTTTAATGCCAACCTGTTAGCCTAGACACATGGCGAAGATGCATCGGTTATGAATGGTGTCGGAATTTCTGTAGAAGGATTTTACCATTGTTTACCTGCGCATTGCATTGATTATAGATAAATAAATAATATAATCAAAAGAGTATCAAAGTAAACTTGTTGCAGATGTGTAAAAGGAATGAATTGTTTAACAACGTATTTTATGTTTCATGAGAATCTACCCCATGTAGACGTCCTAATTATTGTCAGTGTCCCTATAATCGACACTTTAATTCGTTTATTTAATAGCAAAGTAATATATGAAAAATCGTAAGTGAACAATTTTTAAGTTATTTCTAACAGCATGTGACAATTGCCAAATCTTTTCATTGACAAAAAGCAGTTTCGAATCTATAAAATCGTTTAATTCGGTATAATTGCAATGAAATAATTTGTATATTTAATTGAAAGTAAATAGCTTCCACGCGATGGGATAGAATTTCTTTTTAAATTTAATCCAGCTTCAACTCAATGTAAATTTGACACGTACCCAATCAGAACTTAGATCACACTCACGTTAATCCAGATTTAATAAGAAGCTCGGACCTAATTTAAACTTTAAACAGCTCTAGCACTTAGCCGATATATATTACAATTCTAATTCACGTCTTACGCCAGTTTCACTAAACTTCTTCGAAATTCTTTACCAGATTTTATGTTAACTTAGCTCTGGTCGATTAACCCCTTGTAATACAATAACGAATCACACTCGTTCTATGAATTGTGGTGTAGATTCGACAAAAACGAAAACTGTTAACGATGAAATTTAATTTGAACTCTAATTTCAGCTTTGCATTGCGATATTTAAAGTTATTAAATAAGAATGGCCTACGGTATTCATATATGTGTAATTCGTACGCACTATGATATGTGATTATTGATTCAGTGATTAGTTAATGCTAGCATACGTAGATAATAAAATAATCATAGTGCAAGCTGTTAATTATCTCAGAATTTATGTTCGTCAACGTGTACATGTGTAGGAAGCAACACGATTCACTTGGATGCACCAAACGCATTTCAGTGTCTCCATTTACACTCTGATTTCTAGCTATCATCTTTGGGCTATGCCAGTAACAACCCTCTGCTGCGCAAACCTCGCACCTGTCGTCGATCAGCAGCGGAATAGGTTTCGCTTGGCGGCTAATCTAGCCGGCTTTAGGCTGAGGAAAATCCGATAGCTATATAACGGTTAAACGCTTATCGATCGTTCTAATGTCCGTTCGTCTGGACTCGACACGACTCACAAGCCGGTAATTCGGCCACGCCAATCCGTGGTTAGTCGCGGTTATCCACGGTTAAACGATCCGTCTGACAGAGATCCACGATTTTCCATGGTAACTTTACGTCTCCCTCTCCCACGGTCTTTTTGGAATTGCCAATTTATACCGGGGCTTGATCAACCTGTCTTGGATAAAGGACAAACCTGATGAACAAAAGAGAACGAGGGGTAACACGGCAAAGGAAATTGAAGTCTTTTGTAGCAGCGAATTCTGTTACTAGCTTCTGCATTTGAGTACCGAAGACAGGAGACGGTGAAACTTGAGATAGATTGCAATAGAACGTATTTTGAGAGGATAAAAGTTAGCGGTTCAGCGGTGTTAGGACTATCGAAAAATACCTACTGTTATTCTTCCGTAATAGATATCATAAATTTGTATATAGAGTGAACTACCTAATTATTGACACTTTAAGATAGGATCAAAAGTGAGCCGCTCATTTGCTAAATCGGATAACTCCGAAAAACAAAAGGTAGAGAAACTGATCAAATACATATACAGACCTTTTTAAGATTTCTTTTAAAACTGAAATTGATGTAAACATTGTAGAATGCTTTACTACAGGTGTAGTTTTTATCTAGCGACGTATAAAATGCATAGAACAATATAGTCTTAGAATATGTGTTGGGTATTATTTTTATAAATTGTTTATTATTTTATTACCAAAAATATTGTTCTCATTTGGTAGTGTTCAACCCAACTGTTAAGGTAATTTATTTTAACTGTACAAAGTTGAACTTCAATCAAGTTTGGCAGTAAAATTTACAAAAATTCAAGAAGGGGAGTTAATCACTTTGGCCTATGAAAAAAGTGATTAGAATCGACGTTCTGATTCTTTTTTGTACATTGTTAGTATTGTAAACAATGAAAGCTCATTTTGAAATTTCAGATTAAATGGTTTTTATAAATACAACCAGTTGTTCATTGTTGATATCGATTTCACTAATTTTGTCGCAGTTCTTACGAATTACTGCCACTTGAAAACGTTGAACATAAGTTTTGGGCACACTTATAATCGCAAGACTTAAACCAATCGATTTTTCGAAAAGCTTTTATAACAAAGACTGCCAAATATAGTTAAAAATTGTCTATTTAAAATGGACATAACAATATAGAAATATAGTCGTTGACTCGCTAGATTATAATTCATTAAATTAAGTGGCAAACGGTTAGTTCGATAAATGGAAGTTGAGAGAGTAACGAGAGTATTGCAACCATAATAGTCTTCCGTGGTCAGGGTGTATATTAACTAGGTAATCGGTTCATTTGCGGATGAATGTTTGCTTCACAATGAGGCTGAAAATAGCTTTATCAAACTATTGTACCGAAATAGCATTCAATCTTCGAATAAACGCGTACAGAATTTCACGACAAAAAGTGATATAACGTAAATAAATTGCCTCTGTTTCAATTCGTCCCTATATAATATAAATCTATGTACGAAAAATTTAGAAATTTATACGAAGATAATACTTTAAAGATGTACGTTAAATTTAGGTGAACATAATTGAACAAATGAATACGATATGGTTGTTACGTTACCAATAAATAAACCCTTTCATGGATTATTCTAATGTATATTACGTCATGACCAAAATCAATTTATAGAGGAAATGGCGTATGTATACAGAGTATTAAATTTCTTGTACATCTTAATATTTATGTTATATATTGAGTGCATGCAAATAATTTGATACATTCAACAATGATAAATCAGATAGCCACTATTATTTTCAATCACTTGTATAAATTACTCTGATTGCAATCGGATTTCTCTATCACAAAAAACGCATACCTAATTTCTCTTTAAAAAAAGGATACGTGGTATATCATTCTCAAAAAAGAGGAGACGTGGGCTTCTCATAATCACATGCCATCATTTTCGTTGTCACTTCTTAACAAAGCATTTGCGGACATTTTAGTCTTATTCCTACTTATATAATACACTGCCGAAGCATGCATGGAAAAATGCAGGACACTCTGAACGAATATTTAAAATTTATAATACGTATGTAGACTTTCCTAGCTGATTGCATATGTATAGATACTTTGCAGATGCTTAAAACACATGTCTCCAACTTTACGCGGTCGTAAAGGTAACTCTGCTAACAACCTTCGAACGAAGTGTCCTCCTTCCATTCATCTGGCTCCCTTTTCTACGACTCTATCTTCTTTACAGTCTCTTTTGTCTGGCAAAGCTCAGTTGGAGCAGCCATCCATCAAGTGGATTCCAAAAGAGACCCACATTCTAATCAGTGATTCCTTTCCTCCGTACGATCGAGAATAGATTTTTATTGTCATCTCTCTTATTTCGTCCCCTCATCGGAAAGAGCAAGAATCAACATTCCGACAAATATAAGGTGCAACAGAGAACAAATTCGTTGGCGCTCGTCTCTCTGCAAATTGGCTGTCCGTAAAGGGAAGACGTCGAAGTGCTCCTCAGAGCCGTAGAATTTTAGTCCGTCGGCAAACGTGCCGGCCAAGCTGCTAGCAAGAGGATAAGAATTCATTCCGCTCGAAAAGGTCGCTGACGCACAAGTGTAAGTACATACGCCGATGACGGACGTCGCGGCAATAAGTCACAGATCTCCTGGGAGCTCACGTAATTTCGCTATAATTCCCCCGCGGTGTACCTTATAATTAAGGTAGCGGTCAGCTGCGAGATATCAAGATTTACGATCGTCGATCGTTTCGGGTGGAATGTCTCGTTAACGAGTTAAGGACGGATCGAAAGTGGCGTGGGAAACCGAAAGAAAGTCGTTAGAGCTGGTACAAGTAAACGAAAATTGGTTCTGTCTCGAGGAAGCTGAATCGAACTCACGTCCATTCCGATTCGGTGTTAAAGAACAAGATTACCTATAGGGAATAAAATATTGACTTTATTTTTAATCATTTCGCTACGCCAACTTAAAACAAATTGTAAAACCGAAACTTTTGTTTTCATAATATTGGCGACGAGTGAAAGGCAAGACAGTTTCGATTTTCAAAGTTATAGGTCACGGCAGAAGTTTAATGCCTAGTATAAAATTAGTAATCGATATAGAGCAGAAAAGTAACAGCGATAAAACCGATATAAAACCGATATAATATCGGTTCTGAAGAACCGTAACTGAAACCAATATGGACTAGAGCCGATATATCTATAGCAGTTATGACATTTTTTCGGTTCTCATAACTGTTTCGATCAGAACATATATATATATACACATCTATACACACACAAAAAGTGCAAAAAGCGAAGCTAGTCCTAGACATTTCACATCCAATGATCTATAAGCGTATTCCGTGACGTGGCACAAAGATCTCTGGAAACATTGCCAGGAAAAAGGAACATCGTGCGGATCCCTGCGGAAATAAAGGAACGCCGCTGCGCTCCGTGCAGCTGGCTACTCGTAGCTGGATACCGAATGGCCGATATGCCATAGGTATTCCATAAAATTTGAACGTGTGCGTGCGTAGGTAGATAGGTGCCTCACGGGAAAGGGTATTTGGCCTCGTTTCGACACCGCCGCCAGCGAAACTCGCGCGGCTCAGCAGAGATTCCGGAAACAGTCTCGACGAGTCGAAGTAGCGTAGAAACGGCGACGAATCGGCGGAAGTGGAAGCACGAACGGACGGATAGAGACGGATACAGAGAGCGTGAAGTTGCTTTAGGTAAATCGCATGGAATAGCTGCATGGATTCCGCTCCAATGAGGAGAATCCAGTAACCAACCAGCTGGAAGATAAAAAGATCTTCGACTTACTTACGTAACGAGGAACGATTTTATTGTGGCGTTTTAAAATTCAAGTTTACGTCCCGGCATTGCTTTTGGATATCTTACGGTGGTTTTACGTGTCTGCTCATTAACACTGAAACTGCTGGCAATTAAACACTTGTCCTACAATAACGAGTCACACTCCTTCTATGAATTATGCTATGGATTCAATAAAAACGCCTACTATCATGCATGACATTTAATTTAAACTCTAATTTAGGCTCTGTATTATACTACGAGGTTATCGTATGAAAATTTCCTATAATATTCAAATGATTTGTACGCGACACGAAATGAAAATATCGATCAACTAACGCTAGCCTGAATAGCTATTAAAATAATCAACATCGATCCTTCGAACATTAAAACCTTTCGAAACGTTTTATAATATGTCTCGCTTTCTGTACTTACCTCTTTCATCGAAAAACAATTCACTCGCGTCATTTTTCCAGCTAAGCTTTGCAATTACTTTGAAAAGCAACAGAATTCAGCGGGAGCATTAAAACGTAAAGTTAAAATCTTACGTCGTTGCGGTCGCTGTTGTTGGTATGGCATTTTAGACCAATAATTCCAGTGTGCTTTCTCTGGCCAGAATTTTCCACTATCTCCGAAGGAACGTGGCGCACTTTCGATCCCAGCGACGCGGACGTGCTGAAATACATCCATTGTTTCAAGCCTTTCGTCCGTAAGGCTGCGCAGTGAAATTACGAGCGGCCAGGTCGAGCGTTTAAAGCGGGCGGGACGACAGGGCGCTTCTAAATAAAGTAAGAAATGCATTTCACGCTATAAATATTAAGTCGCGGCACGTTGCCTGGATATACAAACACGTGAATCAGATTCTTCCAGACAAGCATGGAATTCCAACGACCCTACAGACTACTACAGGCCAGTGGCACAGAAAAATCATGGTCGAATTCAAACGCGTCTGTCGAAACGATGTTTCATCCTTTCTTCATCGACCATTTCCTTTCCCTTTCTCTTTCCCTCGTCTCCATTCCACACCTCGATTTCTCTCTTCATTTTCACCTCTTTTCCTACGTCGCTGTGTGCCACGTATGTGTGTATGCCTCTGTTTTTTCACCACCTTTTTTCACTTTTTCACCTGCACTTTTGCCACGCTCTTTTACCCTTTTCGCTTCCTTTTTCATCGAGTTTCTCTTCCGTTCTCTTTGCGCAGCGTCGCTTTAAACTGCACCGCCTCGACGTTTCTGCTCGCGCCTTTATTGCGTCCGCTTGTGCCCCGATAGCCCTGCACTCGTTTAAGATCGTATCGCGGAATTAAGTTCGATTCAAGCATATGTACTTAGCGCTTCCCCGGCCGCGATAAGATCCGTGTAACTTTCCTTTCTCGTTTCAACCCTCTGTGCGTTCTCTATGCTCTTTTTCAGTCATGTTCCGAGAATCCAAATGGCTTCGTTCTTGTCGACGACTGCTCACGATATAGATTAAAAAACCTGCTTGGAAATATCTATTCAAGTTTTAAGTTTTACTTTTGGAAAACGGTGTTTTATATGCGTCAACCTGACACGTTCTGAATTTAGTATTTTCGCATACTTTGCGCAGTTTTTAACACAAGTTTCATACAGTAGAATTTCGGTTATCCGGCACATTTGCTTAATCGTTGCTGATTATTGGACCGCGGATTTTTATGCATTTATCAAAGATTGAAATTCTTAAAAAAGTACATTCCTCGCGTAATGTGCAATAATATGCGAAACATCTAAAGTATAGTATACATAATAGTATACTTACACGAAAGGATTAACTCCAGTGCGATTTAGCAGAAGAAAGTATAAAAAGCTTATTTTCTGTGCTGGCTTGCCACGCGAAATCTATAAATCAAGCGTGGCCTACGGACTCATTCTGTGCACCATTCAATCAAAAGCACAAAGGACTTATAATTCGCTTTATATCGTTGCAGAATCTTACGGGGACACAGGTCGTAACGGAAATGTTGACATGCATGGACGTTCGCCTTAAAGAAGAACTACAACTGCCGGAACACGTACAAGTTTCAGAGTGGCGGTGCTTACTGCGACAAGAAAGATCTTGTTCTACAACGACACAAAGGGGAGTTCGTTTTGTCATCTAGCAGCTGCAACTTGTTTCGGTCCTGGACCATTGTGCCTTCGTGCTGAATGCATAGTTAATTAAAGAACAGCAATTATAGCTAAATTCAGATTTTAAGCAAAATAGAGGGAATAGTGTACTAGGTATCTCGCTGTTACGAATAGTATTTAGAAATTAGAAAATTCGATATACAATGGTGAGCATCTAAATAGAGAAATTGAATGGTATTAGTCAATGTTGATTGTACTTAGAAACATTTACAATTTAACGAAGATATACATTTTCTGATTATATTTAAAAGTGTATGTCATGTTGAGTTCTTGTAATCGCTAATTTTTCGTCAACATACGTTTTCTTAACATCGATGCAAGAAAGAATATTAAGGTGATTGTTTCTAATGTTTCATCAATAGGTTTAATTTATCATATGTACAGTATTGCTCATAATTATTCAAACGACTTCAAAAGTTGATTGACATTCTTACTAATTCCAAAGTTTGAAGTTTAGAAGCTTAGGAATTTAAATGCTTGGAAATTAAAAAGCTTGAAAATTCAAATGTTTGGAAATCCAAAAGCTTGAAAATTTAAACACTTGGTTCTCTAAGCGTTTAGAAACCAAAAAGGCTTAAAATTCAAACGCTTAAATCATTTAAATACTTAATAATTCAAAAGTTTGAACATTCAAACGCTTGGAAGTTCAAAAGCTTGAACATTTAAACGAAAATTCAAAGCTTAGAAATTCAGAAATTTAGACATTCAAAGGCTGAGAAATCCAAAAGTTTAGATTTTCAAATGCTTAAAAATCCAGAAGTTTGGAAATGCATAAGATTCCCAACCTTTTATAATTCAGAAGCTTACAAATTTCTAATAATTTAAACTTGGGATACGTAAAACTACAATCGATTAAAAATAAAAGGAAATATATGTACTATTGACTATTTTAATAATAAGTAATCTGTGCTAGAAATAACATAAAGAATTTACTTATCTTTTATAATAAAATCTGTCTCGTTCGACTAATTAGAAGTGATACCTTAATGTACCTACTGTGTGATTTAGAAATCGATTTTATTTACCACTTGCTTCGCCATTGAGGTCTTAAACGGAATAGAAAAAGTAACATTAACGAATTCAATGAATACTTTCTGAATTAGAATAATCTCTGATTGGCGTCTCTTTTCTGCTGCCACCGACAATACCAAGGTTCCGCGGTTCGACCGCTGTAAATTCAATTACAGTTGAGTTCGTGCCAGAATTTGAATTGCACCGCCCTATTTTAAACCATGCTCTGGACATCGCTTTCACAGCGAAATATTACGTTTTTTGGTACTGTTAACTTGGTTATTTGGAATATGGTATTGCATCGAGGTACATGATTGTTCAACACTTTTCTGCCTAAAACACAAATGCCATTGGCGTCGATGCAATAATGGTTCAGTTTACCTATGCGACATTTATGAATGGAACATATAAAAAAATAATATTAACAATGACTAAATTATGTGAGTCATCGAATATTCCAGATAACTTTATCCTTTTTATTTATTTATTTATTAAAGGGTAGTAATTACCCTTTGGTAACTATTTCAATATAGAATGGAAGAAAAAGTTAAAGAAATGAGTTAATAATTATTAACTCATCCTTGTACTAACTTAAAATATTTCTAGGTCCATTAAAAGGTTGCTTTCAATTAAGTCTGAATGCTCAGAATGATTCAAACTTACGTTGTCACGAAAAGTGCAAGGCACGTCATATATGCCGTGTGTTACTTTGAAAACTTTGCTACTCTTTTCTCTGTAACTCTCTGTAAGACTTTTTTACCTTAAATCTTTGCCTCCTGCATTCTTCGTAGCTCTTTGTAGCTCTCTCTTTGGCACAATTTCCACTCTGGTATTCTAAAGAACTCTTATCCGCCACTTCATTCACACGTATCACTCGACACTGACTTAGATGTTCACACACGTGTGTGCTTCTATACACCGTGCGATTAGTGAGCAGGTACGCAGCTAAAGTTACGCGACAGTTCTTCAAATTATTAATATTACTATAACTTGCGTTTATTATTATTATTAATATTAATACAAATTATCTTTCGACTCATCTTTAATTCCAACCCATCTTTAATTAAAATCGATCATAGTGAATAAATGAAAATTCTGAATCGGTTTAAACTCGTCCTAAGAATCCTCTAGGTATTAGATCTATCGTCTCCTTAGAATTTAACGCACGCCTCCTTTTTGGTAGTAAGCAAAATTGCAGCTTACGACGTTCGCAATGGTACTTGGAAGGAAGAAGCTCACCGGATAGGATGATAATGGAACTTTGTCCAATTAATTGTCTCATATTATACAACGAGCACGCGTTTATGTAGTTTGGGTACATAGTCACCTCTGTATAGCAAGTGCACGGAAATGTAAACAACTGTGCGGTTACGTAATCGATTATGAAAGCTTGTCAGTTTAACACGGTCTAAATTACAAAACAGTGGCAGCGATAATAGCAACTACTACGTATGCTTGTCAAGGAGCACTATGAATAGCGTCGAGCAAGGGAATAAATATTTGCGACGGATGGGAAGATCGTATATCGTGTACAAACATGTCAAACAAAGTTATACTTGTGTTTGCTTTTATTGAATATCGGCAAGTTTTATGAAATTCAACCCTTTCGGTGTAACCCTTTGCCTTGAAATAACGAGGCACATTATCTTTTATGAATTATGATGCAGTTCTAATTTTTAACTTCGATTCAT
Organism: Eucera pruinosa; assembly: GCA_028830335.1. NCBI lineage: Eukaryota > Metazoa > Arthropoda > Insecta > Hymenoptera > Apidae > Eucera > Eucera pruinosa. The sequence goes on from JAMYCR010000001.1 coordinate 15,260,124, forward strand.
AAGATTTGGACTTATTTACGATATTCAATTGATTTGTACGTAGTATAATATGCAAACAATTATCGGTTAATATTACCATATGGGAGGTTGAGAGCTAAATACTTTAATACTTTCTTCTATACTTCTATAACAAAAATACTTCTTCAAACGTAATTCTAACAAAAAATTGCATGAAAACATTTATAAGACAGTCAATATTAAAGACACGTGTAAGTATGGAATTATAAACTCATATACAAATGAACTAATCAATATTTCTTGGGTAGGCTATATTAAGTAAACTTTTCTGAGTTCCAATTTTTACATGTCCTACGTTTTTCCAATCCCAATTAAAGATGCGTAGAGTTCGACGATTCTCACTTATTCTGTATAAATTACAAATAGTATCTCTTTATTTATGGGCCAGTTCGATGCAAAAATATTAATTTTTTTTCAATTGACAACGATTTAACTTTAATTAGGCCTAATTAGGTATCTTTATCCTATTACTTTAACTGTGATTATAATATTTTAAATTTGCATTGAGATCCGCAGTCTACTGCTAACAGAATTATTTTCTCGTGCATTTGAAGTATACTAGTAATCGTGGTATATGTTTTACGTAGAAACAAGAGATTATCAATAATAGAATGATAGAAAGGAAGCATGCTGTAGGAAGAACCGAGAAGGTTGCACGAGCCAGTTGAGGCTTTGCCGTGCTTCTAACTCTGCAGTCTAGAACAATGGCCAAGATATGCGGTCTCGTATCATGAATATTTAGCGTGCGAAGTAGAATAGCTGCAGCTGAAGTCGGCTACTCTCGAGATCTTATGAATCCGACTAAAAAGGGTACGAGCTTGTTGAATTCATCCTATTGCACGTACTAGACTGAAAAACTAATGATTTCGGCCAGGGTCAAACATAATTTACTCGTTTCCTCTGATAAATTCATTGGTGTCTGTTGGATTCATTTAGTCACACACTCACATATAAATATATACAAAAATTAAATCTTTTAAACTATACAGATCAGGGACGGTTCTGAGAAACACTTAATTTTAATTCACTTTTGCACTTTCCTCTTTGGTATGATTTTACTGGCTGCTATCCATTACCAGTTTCCTCTTTTTCCACATCATCTTTAGCGATCTTTCTACTTTCTCCTCTTTCATAACACTAACCACATCTGCTATCTTTACCTCCCTAAACAAAATTAATGTAAAAACTCAAATTGTACATTAAATACGTCTACAAAGTTTTACAGTTAGCGATTAAGTTTTCGTTAAGTAAGAAGTATAATGAGCAGA